>OX376201.1:15261843-15950349 GCA_947363905.1 Lithophane semibrunnea
ATGGACGTGAATGAAGTAGAATACAGCGTATGGAAATACATTACGTTATAACATTATAGTAGATGTTTGAAAATCGTACAGTGTATGGAAATATATGAAGATATATTTCCATACACTGTATGTTATCTTGATGCCATGACGTGGACGTGGACGTTAGAAATAATGGCACACACATTGTGTTTTGTTTTGGAAATATTCTATTTTAGATGAGTTTTCTAAAATCACTAAGAAAAACATTACAGTGTTTACAAATAGGTTATTTTGTAATTTTGTTATTTGTTGGGTGGACGTAAACAATGCACACAGAGGTTGCCAAGTTTTAATGTGGCGTATTTTTCCATACTTTTGAGTCGAGGAGTTTATTAGCCAATGTTTAGGTGTTAAAAGATATTTAAACTCACTCCGCAAGATCATTTAAATAAAATATAAAAAGCGACTCTTGCTACAACACAATAAAGTGCAATTCAGGTCGCAAAGCGCTAATTACGACATATCTGTGGTACAGTAATATTCACCTAGAAGTTTCCTCTCTTTCTATCGCGTAGCTCTTATATCTTCTGGCTAAATTACGCTCACTGAATTGGCTCGACAAGACGAGCCCGCCGCGTACTTGTAGCTTCATACCTACTTAAAATGCAAAGTGCGCCTTCTGTACTATTCTGTGGCATCAGTCTGTATAAAATGTGGTCAACATTTTTTATTTTTTTTTATTGGGACATAAAACAGTTACACGTTACAATTTTAGTAGATAACAAACTAGGGTAGTAGAGGTAAACATGTAACCCACACCAATGTCCGCGGAATAAACTATTGTGGAGAAATTAAACAAAACAAAATACGCATCTACTGGAGGCGAAATAGGTTAGGAGGAATTCATAAATTATTGTGCAAGCAATTGAACAGCCATTCTTTTAAATTTTGTTTGGGATAGTGAAAATATATCAAGATCGAAAAAGTGTGTGTTATACAGGGTGTTAGGGTAAACACCGTTATCCTTGCAACCAGTGGTTTGGTTTCATTTATAGAACGTAAAATCAATGGAAAATTACAACTTTTTTTTTAATTTTTTTAGATCTATATTTTACCACAAGACACGCAAGTTCGTTGCCCTATGCGCTAGGGCAACGAACTTGCGTCTCAACACGGGCGCGGGGTACGGGATGTGACCTGACCGCCAGCGAGCGCGATCCGTCCCTTAGTCAGTCAGCTGTTTCGCTAGCAAGCACGGTGTCAGATAGAAACTTTTAAAAATATTTTAATGAAAATAACGTTTTTTTTTTTTGTGTTCGGTCATTTATTTTTATATTTAAGTCAACTACACATGGTTTGAATGACAAGAGTGTTTACCCTTACATCCTGTATATTTCTAAGAGACGATGGAGGGGCGCCCTTGCGCCATTTTCTTTTCTTATATGATTAAAAGAAATGGGAACGAGCTCCATTGAATGACTGGCGGTACCTTCTACGTGTTATATCAATCTTGTGCCTTTGAGAAAAGCTTTCTTCGACTACGATGGAATTTAATTTGTCCATTATTATCTTATCTAAGTCTTGTTGTATTCTATTCAAAGAAAAAATTTTTATAAAAAAAAAAATTATAAAAATTTTGACTGCTTCTACTTACATCAAAAACTTCCATGGGTGCAAAAAAACGTTGTTTACAAGCTTTATATTAGCTTGCTCTGTTCGTATGTGTTTCCGGTTACTCCAATAGGGAATATGCATGTATTTTTTTAATATTTTTATTCGATAGTTTACATCGTCAAATAAAAGTAAAAAAAAAATCGACGGCAAAAAAGCAATTTAAAGTAGTTAAAAAATGTTTAAAAATATCCAACCAAATATCCTATTTAAACGCCCTCCATTTGGCGCGCTTGGTGTGGTGACGTCACAGTTCGTGAAAACAGACAAGCAACTGTCAAGTCAACGTCAAACACTCCTTTTTCTATGAGCGTTTGACATTGACTTGACACTTGTTGATTGACTTGACATTGACATTTTGATTGTTAGCCCGGATTGTTACGTCACATCCGCTCTTAGCCTTTTCAAGTATTTGAATTACCCACAGTTTTTTGGGACTTTTTAAAAATTAATTTCTCGCTCAAAAAGAAATTTTATTCAAAAATATTGATGGAGGCTTAATTCTGAAGTAACATAGTTTATAGAAAAAAATATTTGACCCATATTTGAATCACATGCATATTCCCTATTGTCATCCATTTTTCAAGCACTTCCTGGCATCTGATTGAGCTGAAACTTGGCATACTTATACAACTACCGAGACATTTTGAAAAAATGATACCATGGAACTGGTCTGATGATGGATCCGGAAGTTGGCCATAGGAACTCCTCAATCAAACAAGATAGCACCTTCGTGTTTGGACTCATTAGCTATGTATTAACAAGTGCTCTGAAACTAGGTGGTGCTCACAGTCTGTTGATGGAGCCGGAAGGTGGCCCTGGGACCCTTTTTAGTTCATTAAAAGCTTGTTTTTAAAAAGGTTTTTACTTATATTTTATTTTATCCACAGAACAAAACTACATTTCTTGATACGTACGTTCACATTATTTCTGACAGTCGATTTGCATATATGACGTATGTTCGAAGCGCGTGTAGTGTGTAGATGTCAATGCTCCTCTGAAATTTATTGACCACTGAAAATCAGCGCTGTGCTGTGGGTCCCCATAGCGCAGCATCATGCTGAGTGGAAGCCTTCTTGTCACAGTCATGACGTGCAGCTGCCGATTATTTATCTGTATACTCCTGATCTCATAATTATGTTTTTTTTATTTTTATTTTTTATTGTATTTAGATCTATTTTGGTTAAAATTGCTGATCTTTTTGTATGCACGTGTTTCTGTGACAAATAAACCTATTTTTCTTTCTTTCTTTCTATTTATGCTGCGGAGTTTTTTCGCACGTTCACGTGACTAACATACATTTCTGCACATAGGTACATCTTGTCTGTCTGTAGGTAATTGCTCCACTGCAGGGCATAGGCCTCTCCTCATATTGAGATGGAACGACTATCCTTACTATTATTCTTTTCTTACATATTATAAAACAAAGTCCTCCGCCGCGTCTGTCTGTCGCCCTGTTCGCGATAAACTCAAAAACTACTGTACCGATTTTCATGCTGTTTTCACCAATGGATAGAGTGGTACTCGAGGAAGGTTTTAGTATATATTAACCGACATCCACGCGGGAAAGCCGCGGGCATCAGCTAGTCATATTATAGATGTGAAAGTGTGTTTGTTTATTTGTTTGTTACGTTTTCACGCTAAAACGGCTGAACTAATTTGGATGAAATTTGGCGCATGGGTAGACCATGACCTGAATTAGGACATAGGATACTTTTATCCCGACATTCGTACGGGATCGAGACTTATGCGGATGAAACCGCGGGGCGCAGCTCAGCTGATCATAAATTCACAAGTTCAGAACGTTCGCACACTGAGTGTTAGCGATTTCCGACCATTCAGGGCCTGGTTTTCCGACTATGATGAATCAATCGGTAATGTAAGGATTAATTACCTAAACAAAATATAATTATTTAAAATATGTTTTAGTGGTCAAATAATGGCAACACTGACATCATGTTATTGTGTCGGTCCCAAATAAGTTTATTGTCATCGAAAGGAACGAGGCTAAAACTTTAAATTTCCAAGCCAGGAAAAATACGTCCAAATAGAAATTAGCTTACAAGAATCCTTAAAGATGCTAACAAGTAGGTAAAATTAAATAAAAGGTTGTTAAAAAAACAAAAAAATAGCAACTTATGCATATAATGCATACCTATAATGTTCCCACTGCTGGGACACAGGTCCCCTCTTTTTGTGAGAGGGAGCAACATCCATTTTAATTTAAGAAGCACTTAAATCAATCTGTCTATCTGTCATCGCGATATCTTTGACAGCTAAGCGATTCTCAACATCCTATGTCCTTGATATTAGTAATAGAAAAGTAAAAATAAAGAACAATTTAGATACGTTTTATAATCGACGCTGCACGTGTCGGAGTTAAGCCTAGTGTTCATTGAGACACTTATGTATCTACTAGTGTACAATAAAGTATACAGGGTGAAATTTAATTCGTTTGCATCCTCTTAAAGGGTCATTTTAATCATCATTATGAACAGCTTTGACTATGGGACGTTTTTTTTTTTGAGTTTGGGAAATCCTCAAATGTCTTCTTCCGCTCTGGGCGGAGCGGGAGGGCGTGTCAGACTTTTACTGACTAAAACTGGCTGGGCCTCGATATCCCTTTTTTTTTTTTTTTTTTTTTCGGACTTTCCCGCATCATGGGACCAACCCTAAAATCGCAAGAAAAAAATCTTAGTTATAGGAATACTTAGTTGGTTTTTTTTTTCACGTTTTTAGTTTTGGTCCCGTTGTGAAAGTTCATAATCATGAGTACAATCTCAAGTACTTAACAGGATTCAAATGAATTAAATTTCATTCTGTTTAGTATAAATAGGTTATTCAATAAACTTCCACCTGGGCATGAGTTCCTGGGCTAACCAGAAGACAGGTTGGCCGAAGCAAGGAGTAGGGAGATTCATAGATGACTCTCCGCCCTGAAGTGCAAATGTGGTGCCATTCCGCAAATATAGTGCCATTACACTTAATATGGCGTGCGTGTCCTACTGTCTGCACATTACAGGAACTGGTGAACGCTACTGAAGCCACCAAACTCGTGGCCGAATCAATAATTTTGATAGCCATCAACACGCTCAGAAGAAGATTGGGAAACAAAGTTGCACAACATTGTTTCAGAAACATGTATTTTGTTTCGGGGTAACAAAGTTGTGCAACATTGTTTCAGAAACATGTATTTTGTTTCGGGGACCGCATTCTTTAAGAAACAGAGTTGTGCAACATTGTTTTAGGAACATTTTATGTTTCGGAAAAAAATGTTTAGCGAGTGTTGTTTAACTTGTTTCCTAATGAGTAAGGTGCTTATAGTGATGTGTAATATGTGTATAGTGTTGTGCTAAAACTCCGTTGTAATGTAATGATTGCGTATTTGTGTCGTTTAGTTAGTGGCCTTGTGTTTCAAAGCTCGCAAATTCTTTCAAAGGTCTTTCTAAGTTTTGAGTAGTACATCCTTAATAGTTAAGTCTGTAACTAGATAACTTATGATAGTATAAAAGTGTTTTACTGAAACTTCAACGGCTTTTAGTTCCAAATAATACAAAACGTGCCTTTAGAAAAAGAAACTTAAAACTTGAAAAATCTTTTAAACTTTTAAGTAAGTTTAAATAACATAACATCACGCCTGCTTTCCCCAGAGGGTTAGACAGAGGTGTATCTATAGTACACTTACATTTCGCAAGTTACGTCTAAGTCCCATGTAATACAGGCGAGTCTATTGCCATCAACCGGGCAAAAAAACCAGGCTACGGTCTGAGAGTTTCTGATAAAAAAACCCACTAACTCTTTGCCCGACCTGCGAATCGAACCCGGACCTCATGCTCAGCGGTAGCGCTTGCGACCAATATACCAGGCAGTCAGTTACTTAAATCTTTCAAAGAAAACACAATATGAACCTTCTAAATAATTGTGATTGAATTCCATAGTCAATGCAATACACTCTATCCAATGCATTCATTTATAAGGCATAATATTTGAGTGCTCAAATAACCTTCAGTAACTATTTACTTCGAGAAGATAATAGAAGATAATGTTAGCGAGAAGATAATGGGATTGAGATATGGAAATCATTTCATAAGTATCTCGTAAACCCTCGCTTCGTTTAGATACGAATTGCCCAAATTCTATTTGTATTTTAGTTAAGGTTTATTCCTTCACTGTGACCCCCGAATATAAAAATTTCTAACTTGAAAATTGCAGCGCTGTTTTACGTTCTATGTTGATCAAAATTCATTTCTTTACAATATTATCATCAAAATAATGTCAAATTATAATCATTCATCTCTCGAAATCCTAATCCTAGCTAAAATTATCAATCTGCCTAGCCTTTTCCCAACTATGTTGGACTCGGCTTCCAGTCTAACCGGATGCAGCTGAATACCAGTATTTTACATGGACCGACTGCCTATCTGACCTCCACAACCCAGTAACTGGGTAATACGATACCCCTTGGTTAGACTGGTTGACTTTCGTGCTTCTGACGACTCGTAACGACTGTCAAAGATCCACGAATGACAGCCGGGACCGTCGGCTTAACGTGCTTTCTGAGGCACGGAGGAGTCTCGATATGTGAAAATGGTCACTCATCCACGGACCAACCCCGGCAAGCGTAGCTTAACCTGATGGATCGACCCGAGCGGCTGTTATTACTTAGCCACGAGCTCCTCCGAGCTAATATTATAATAAATGCTAAAGTGAGTTTGTTACGTTTTCACGTCTTGACTAGTCAATCGATCATCATGAAACGGACAAGACATAGGTACCTTTCATCCAGAAAAAAATACTGTTCCTAAGGAATAGAATAAAACCAGCCAAGTGCGAGTTGGACTTGCGCACGAAGGGTTCCGTACGTTAAGGAGGCTCCCATACAACAGACATGATTTTTTTGCCGTTTTTATAGATAATGATCTATAAAAACGGCAAAAAAATCATGTCTGTTGTATGGGAGCCCCCTTAAATATTTATTTTATTCTGTTTTTTAGTACCTATTTGTTGGTATAGCGGCAACAGAAATAATAATTTCAACTGTCTAACTGTCACGGTTCATGAGATACAGCCTGGTGACAGACGGACAGACAGACAGCGGAGTCTTAGTAATAGGGTCTCATTTTAACCTTTGGGTAGGGAACCCTAAAACTGGTTGACAAAATCAACATTAACGCGGGCGCAAGCTAGTAGGTACTGAAATAAAAAGAAATTGTATGAGGAAATGCACAACAAGCTGTCAATACAAAGGGGTCACCAGCCTAAAGGCATGTTCGTAAACTAACTTTACGACCGTCTCGGTACCGACAACATTTGTTTTGTCGCATATTACTTCAGCCATTCAGTTTTATATTCTATAGACATAAGGAAATCAATAGAATACTCGTGCGAAGAATATCGAGGGATGATTGGGGTGTGAAAAGGCTGTCAGACACAATAATGAAAACAGGTATGACAATAATAGACCCGTTTGCAAAAAAAAAACGGGCACCTTAACAGTCATTGGCTTTTGTATGGATAATATTAATATTTTTACTATGTCATTAGCATAAATGACTAGTAATTTGTTATAATCAATAAGAATATAGTTTTTTGGCTACACCCCTCTTCCAGCAGCGCTACAATTTTACTAGCTCTTATTGCTTTTTCTGCCATTACAATTAACACAAAGATATCATTTTTAAGTCACAATAAGGCTGGATTATGCGACAAACATAAATTATTCTACTAAAAATAACAAGAAGTTAGTTTTAGTTGCCAGGATAACCTTCTAACCGCAAACCTGCAAAATGTTAGTAAAAGTCACAAACGGAAAACGGGATTATAATTGTTTTTAAGCAAAAGTTTCGAATTTGGAATGAACTTTTTTTCTTACCCAGACTCTTTATTAAGTGCCAGTAACATAGTTTGGCTATTAAAACCTTTTTACAACCAAATGATTACCAATAATGTACAAAAATCAAAAGCGCCCGTTTTCTTTGCAAAGGGGAGTATTAAGGCGAGTATTTCGGAACTAAAGCAGACGAAAATGACACTTCACGGCTTCAGTGGGCCTACCACAGACGCGAACATAAATTAGAACGAGTTTTATATTGAAAATACTCGTTTGGCACATAATATTTACTTATTTTGAAGACTGTACTTTTATCTATGGGTGATACTTATTATGCATATCGCTAAAAATGCAACTCGATAGTTGTATTTTCGATTGAAAAGCGTTCGAACTTACGTTACGTGTGCGTCACGCGTTTTTGCTAGGCTTCGGAATTGAACCAACTTGTAAAATTTCAACTCCGTAGGATAAGAGGAAGTGTATAAATAAGAAAGGATGCTGAAAATCTAATTATAAGAAAATCACTGAGTTGTTTTTCATTTGGCAATTGAGATTATTTTTATAACCTCAATTTTCGTCGATGTTTGGTCAGTTATAAAAACATAATACGCAGAAATACCTAATTGTTGGAAAAAGTGGTAAGATAAATATAAAGTTGAAATAAATAAATACAGATGAATGTGTTACTTCCTTGAGTGGGTGGGTGATTGCATAAGAATTTAACTTGAAAATGATTTGTTTACACTTTCATTAAATACTTTTAGAACAGATTATAACTGTACAGTCACGGACTTTAATTGATGAGCCACCTTCAAACTTTTCAATTTTGCAGTTTCATACATTCACGAGATTACACGATTAAACACGAACTCAAATCGCACGCTCGTAAACAAGATGACAAATAAATTACTTTTAATCGGAAATATCCATAGAGGTTGACTTTATTAGTTAACCTCTATGGATATTTCTAATTTATTTGTCACCTTGTTTACTTTCATACATTCACGAGATTACACGATTAAACACGAACTCAAATCGCAAGCTCGTAAACAAGATGACAAATAAATTACTTTTAATCGGAAATATCCATAGAGGTTGACTAATAAGTTCTCAATGATAAAAATAAATACAATGTTGCATTAAGTTTATCCAATCTATTTGATACCGACCTCCTTTGAATCATAGCTCATTAACTCGATAATTATGAAAACATAACTGAAGACTGACAGTTGAAATATCAAGATGACAAATAAATTACTTTTAATCGGAAATAGTCTTATCCATAGAGGTTGACTAATAAGTTCTTAATGATAAAAATAAATACAATGTTGCATTAAGTTTATCCAATCTATTTGATACCGACCTCCTTTGAATCATAGCTCATTAAATCAATACTTCTGAAAACTTAACTGAAGACAGTGACAGTTGAAATATCGATGTCAGAGAATTTCTCCGTACGCTAACGTTACTATGCAGCAGTAACCTACCAACAATTGTTTATCGTTGCTAGGTTACTGTTGCTAGACCTGCAATTGGTTGACTTTGAGTAGTCACTGCTGTCAAGTTTGTAGTTCTGCTCTCAGGTTAGCCAACCGGTAAAGATATGAAATATAATTTTCTTCTTCTGATACGAAGACATATGACTTTGCATTTCGGGAACCGAATAAACCCGATTTGTATTACACGTCTAAAATGCGAACAGTACCAGGTGGCTCATCAATTAAAGTCCGTGACTGTACATAACAACAGCTTACAAAAGAAATTAACTGCCGAAGGGCAGAATATTTTCATCATGTTTTTCAGTAAATATTTAGATCCGCTCAAAATTCAATTTTATTAAAGGTCGGGGTTCCGTAGACATTCGATTAATAAACAAAGAATGTAGGAATTTTAATTTTGTTTTACAGTGTTCTTTTGTTCAGGAAATCTTTTTCTATGCTAAGGTATCACCTTCAAGTACGTTGATAAAGGGATAACATTAAGTTGTTAATTTAAAAGTAAAATATTTAAAAAAAAAACGTCAATCTTCAGCCTTTACTTTTGAACCCAACCATCATTTCATAATTATCCTTTTTTTCACAGAAAAATAAGTATAAAATATATTCACACGTGGCAAGTAATTGGGGTGAGCCCATTATTATTTATAACATTACAGATAAACCACTGTCTTTATCAAACAATTTCCTGAAAAATAAAAGTAATTTCTCGTCATAAATACATCACTGAAAAAGATTTCAGGCCACTTTTCTTAAAGTGCCGTATATTTATTATACCTATATCGAGATGAAAGAAAAAGTTCAGTGTGGAGAACAAATTGGGTCAGTGACCCGAACCCTTCACTCGATGTATTAGAAGGCTTGTGTTGCTATAGCATGTTGTAAATGTATATCTTTGCAGTCTTTGAAGGGTTGCAAGACAATACAGCGATAGATAAGGGCGCGAGCGGGCACGAACAATTCGTAATACAAAAATAAAGAAAGGTAATTTTCGGACAAAATTGTATAGAATCTACGGCAACAAAGCTATACTGTGTTCATAATTTAGTTTCCTAAATGTAAACATTTATGCGTATTTGGGAAAATAAGTTTAATACCTACGCATAAAGTTGAATTTGCGATACAGCTTTAACAAATTGGTTTGTAAAAAAAAACATGCGGCGCAGTGTTTGGGGACTGCCGATAGAAGTGAAAACTAAGCAACAATGCGTCACCTCAACGTAATTCAAACGGTAGATGGCGCTGAAAACATTTTTTCAAGCGTGACGGTGACGATGACGCGAGTTCCATGATATTTTTTCACCCAAAAAGTACTCAACGCGCCTATAGAAGTTTTCACTTCAACATAAATATTTTCGCGCCTTTAGCACATACACATACATAAACTCACGCCTTCTTACCATGGGGGTAGGCAGAAACTGCAGAACCATCCACCACCTGCTAAGATCCTTAAATGCCTACTCCTTTTGCTTCGTTTACGTTCATACATCTCACCGAGTACTACATGTCTGACCTTTAAGAACACCAATCAATCTGCCTAGCCTTTTCCCAACTATATTCGGGTCGGCTTCCAGTCTAACCGGATGCAGCTGAATGCCAATATTTTACATGGAGCGACTGCCTACCTGAACTCCACAACCCAGTAACTGGGTAATACGATAGCCCTTGGTAAGACTGGTTGTCAGACTTTTGGGCTTCTGACTACCCGTAGCGACTGTCAAAGATCTACGAATGACAGCCAGGACCAGGGGGCTCTATAATAATAGCCGCACGGCTCGATTATAGCTAAGCTACGCTTGCTGCTGTCGGTTAATTACATATCGAGACCTCGCCGTGCCTCTAAAAGCACTGGGGGCCTACCACCACCGCTTACAGCAGTATTATTTTAATTTTACTTCAGTGGGGGAAAGAAATGGAGCTATACGTTCTACATCTCTTTCCTAAACTGAAATAATATTAAAATAATACTGCTGTAAGCGGTGGTGGTAGGCCCCCAGTGCTTTTAGAGGCACGGCGAGGTCTCGATATGTAATTAACCGACAGCAGCAAGCGTAGCTTAGCTATAATCGAGCCGTGCGGCTATTATTATAGAGCCATGAGCCCCTCCCAATCTATTAACTCAAAAGAAACGGAATAGGAATTCCAAAATCAATTTGCCCATGCCTTATGACTGGCCGAATGTAAATTATAGAAGAATAATTCAATTCGAAATTCAATTTTATATGATAAAAAGCTGACAGTCGAAAAGGAACACGGGCGTTTTAAGGCTCCCGCAGACATGCAAGGTGCAACAATTTCTATATCTAAACTGAGTCGTAATGCGACAAGTCGCGCCTGTCTACGGTAGCCTTTATGAACGAATAAAATTGTTATTGATGTTGAAAATAGAGTTCCGTGAAAGCTTTGTAAGAGCTATCCAATTAGCGGTGGTTTCCGCTGCTATAAATAGGTAGGTATACCTATCGCTGCGGTTCCCTTCAGTAATTATACAGAATAATAATGTTAGTGAGTATAATGAGCTTGAAATATAACTTTTTATATTAATACAATACATTTATTTTTCGTGTTTCTAAAACTGAAAAAAAAAAAATCCTACACGCAAATGTAGGGGAAATATAAAATAAAAAGATTGTTTCCTCTTAATTTTACAACAAAAATATTTATAAAATCTCGTTTTGCCAGTTGTCTACATTTTTTTTTTATGGAATCATATTTTTACTATTTTTGTCTGTATAAAAAACAACAAAAAGATAGTCTAAAAGATCAGTAGGTTACCAGCAAATTCATTTTATAACACACCGCTATTTTTTCTTCAAAAAAATAAATCGTAAATTCTCCCCACTCCCCCTCAAAAACTTAAAATTTTCGTCAAAATGTGAGTAAAATTTGGACCTCAACTACTTAAAAACTAAAGCATAATGCATAAATACTACATCAAAGCTGGCATCCATTTTACATTCTAGGATTACCACAGACTTAGGTCCACATTATGGTCTATTCTGTATGAAATGGCCTCCGGGATAATGTCTGCACGGACCCGGTTATTACAAAATTATTTTCTGAAAGACTCTGGGTAATGTAGAGGCGGGCTTAATCCTTGGTATGCTAATTTTAATTTTTATTATGAAATGAATGGCGGTAGTGTACATATTTTTGAAAGAGAATAAGCTAACCTAGGTACTTATAGGTATATTTGTAGTTGTGATACATGTATGTCGCTATAACTAACGAAGTATGGTAAGAGGGTAAGAATTTGTCCTTTTACACGACTAAATAAATGCAAATATAAATAAAATTAAAAAAAGAAACTATTATATTATATTAAAAAAAAAAAATGATAATAAAACATCACGCCTTGTTTTCCTTGTTAAATCGCCAGAAAAAAAAGATATTTTAATTATCTTTTTTATTTTACTTTTTCGATAATTGTTGGCCTAAATGAAGAAGTATCATTGTTAAAATATTGACAGTGAATTAAATTTCAGCCTGTAAAGTTAATAAAGAGTTATTTACACGTAAACCAACTTGTTTGGCAAATATTGGCCCAACATCAGAAAATTAAATAAAAGCATGACCTTAGCTAGTTAGTTATTCTGTACAAGTTGTTGACGTTAATTAAGTAAAACACATTCGTTCAGACAGTTCATTCATTTGTTGCCCTTTTCTATTCATTATTTTGTTTAATGTGACAATTGTACGAGTTGTTGGTAGGCCTTTTTACATTGCTCGTCAGTGTATTTGCCTACTCAATCACATCATCTTAAAAATAATCATCAAAATCAATTCATAATTGGCGGAGTAATCGCGTAACAAACACACAAAAAAAACATACAGACGAATTGGGAACCTCCTCTTTTTTGAAGTCGGTTAAAAATAGGTTAATAAAGACTCCCACAGACAGGCGCGATGCCAGTTCTGGTGGAACAATTTCTATGAAAACTTCATGGAAATTGTTCTTCCGGTGTCGCGTCGCATCGCACCGTCTCATCGTGTCTGTCTACGGGAGCCATAGTAGAACCATACAGGCAAAGTTCCAGCAACTCAAACCCTCATTAATAATTTAAACTGGGAGTGTTTTGACAGAACATAATGAGAAAAAACAGCTATAAATTAAACAAACAAAAATACAGGGTCAAAAGATTTGTGATGTTTTTATTTTTGGTATAAATAAAAATGTCACGAACATATTTTGTGGGCGCGGAAAATCAGAGCTATGACAATATTTTTTGGCCCTTTGGTCCGCGCTCCCATTTTTATTGTTTTGTGCCTGCAGTTCATTGGTCTTTAGGGCTTATGGTTTCGCTCCGAGACGTAAATATTTCACAGGAAAAGAATTCTGTTTTAGTTTTTCTGATAAATCGTATGTGCACAAGTTTACGTGTACAAATATCTTGGTTGTAGTGAGTGCCGGAAAATATACTTAAATAGTATAGTTTTTACCTACTAGCTATGCCCGCGGTTTCCCCCGCATTAGTCTCGATCCTGTGGGAACATCGGGATAAAAAGTATCATAAGTCCTACCTAATCCAGGTCATGGTCTACCCATGTGCCAAAATTCATCCTAATCCGTTCGGCTGTTTTAGCGAGAAAGCATATCCGACAAACTCACTTTCGCATTTTTAATAATATTTCGTTATCTAATGAAACGTTGTAAAAAATATAATTAATTAATAAATCATTTTTTTAATAATTTACTTACCTACATGACTAAATACAACGTATCAAATAATATTATATCAAGTTTCAATTTTGATGATGTGAAAAAGTAGCAGCGACTTTTATCGCTGACTATACGTGACGCCATGACACTTCTCCGAACAAACTCTCTCACCTTTTATACAATCTTTTTACTCGCCGTTTTTCCGGATATAATTAAACATGTAAAAGGAACCAATTACGCTCAAAGTAAGTAGCCTAGCCACACGCCCAACATTTGCAGGAAAAATACAAAATGTTTACGTCGTATTCAATGTGTAGCCGTATTCAATAAGAAATCTAAAAAAACACATTAATTACTACTATACTGACGATTAAAAAATATTCC
This sequence comes from Lithophane semibrunnea, assembly GCA_947363905.1. Lineage (NCBI taxonomy): Eukaryota > Metazoa > Arthropoda > Insecta > Lepidoptera > Noctuidae > Lithophane > Lithophane semibrunnea. The sequence continues at coordinate 15,275,855 of OX376201.1, forward strand.
GTTAATAATGTAAAACGTTTGGTCATAGATTAACGGATTCGCGTAGAAGCGACGGAGTGTTCGCTTCTACGCGAATCCGTTTTTCCGCCGTTTTTTGTTCTATTTATTACTTACTTTCGACAAGCCCCACGCCAGGATGCATTGCTAACTAGCGACCCGCCCGGCTACGCACGGGTGCATAGCTTACTAGCCACCCGCCCGGCTTCGCACGGGTACATTGCTAACTAGCGACCCGCCCGGCTACGCACGGGTGCATAGGTTACTAGCGACCCGCCCGGCTACGCACGGGTGCATTGCTTACTAGCGACCCGCCCGGCTTCGCACGGGTGCATTGCTTACTAGCGACCCGCCCGGCTTCGCACGGGTGCATTGCTTACTAGCGACCCGCCCGGCTTCGCACGGGTGCATTGCTTACTAGCGACCCGCCCGGCTTCGCACGGGTGCATTGCTTACTAGCGACCCGCCCGGCTTCGCACAGGTGCATTGCTTACTAGCGACCCGCCCGGCTTCGCACGGGTGCATTGCTTACTAGCGACCCGCCCGGCTTCGCACGGGTGCATTGCTTAGGTACTAGCGACCCGCCCGGCTTCGCACGGGTGCATTGCTTACTAGCGACCCACCCGGCTTCGCACGGGTGCATTTACGTATGTACATGTGAAGACGGTATTCTGTTCACGACACATTGTGCACAAGTTCTGAGCAGCAACCTAACAAAAAGTACTAGGCTTGCATAAATTCAAGATAGTATTTCATTAGTATTATTGGGTACCTCTTTACAAATAACGATTTTTTTTTCGTGATTTTATGTTCGTTCCCATAGTGAAAGTTGTTCAAAAGTATGTGTACGCTTTCATAGAAAACCAAAGCTGAACACCCTGTATACGTACCTCTTTTTAATCTATGGTTCAGTCTTTGAAATTGAATCGTTTCGTATAATTTAAATGAAAGCTAAACACTCGCGCGTAATGAAACTGGACGTTTTCCTCCCCACTCTTGATAAAATAACATTTAAAGGTACGGACACACTGTGGGATGGGGTCGCTTTTGATTATTAGGCACTGCTTTTATCTTTGAATCATTAAAATGCTGATAAAAACAAGTGATTTTTTATGTATTTGGAGTTTGGAATATAATGATTACCAATCATCTGCCTAGCCTTTTCCCAACTATATTGGGGTCGGCATCCAGTCTAACCGGATGCAGCTGAATAAGTACCAGTACTACATGGAGCATCTGCCTATCTGACCTCCACAACCCAGTAACTGGGTAATACGATACCCCTTGGTAAGACAGGTTGTCAGACTTTCGGGCTTCTGACGACCCGTAACGACTGTCAAAGACCAACGAATGCCAGCTGGGACCAACGGCTTAGCGTGCTTTCCGAGGCACGGAGGAGTCTCGATATGTAAAGGTCACCCATCCACGGATCATCCTCGGAAAGCGTAGCTTAACCTGATGGATCGACCTGTGCGGCTGTTATTACTTAGCCACGAACTCTTTACCAATAAATGGCATAATTTCTTTATAACTTTTCCTAGAAGGCTTTTTTCAAGTAAGTAACGAGGCTTTATAGCAGTCTGGAGTCTGGATTTGTACCCGGTTGATGGCAATAGCGCCCCTTATTACATGGAATCTGGCGAAATCTGGGTGTAAATAGGTATATCTCGGGCTATTAACCCTTCGGGAATTACAGGCGTGTTATGTGATGTAACTTGGCTTTGAATAATGTAGGTAACTAAACTATAACTTCTCAATTACTTTAATAAATGCTTAACGAAGTGTATAAAAACCGGCCAAGTGCGAGTCGGACTCGCGCACGAAGGGTTCCGCACCATTATCTATAAAAAAACGGCAAAATAATCACGTTTGTTATATGGGAGCCCCTTAAATATCTATTTTATTCTGTTTTTTAGTATTTGATGTTGTAACGGCAACAGAAATACATCATCTGTGTAAATTTCAACTGTCTAACTATCACGGTTCATGAGATACAGCTTGGTGGCAGACGGACAGACAGACAGACAGCGGAGTCTTAGTAATAGGGTCCCGTTTTACGCTTTAGGTACGGAACTCTAAAAACAAGTTTTATATTAAAGTTACATACATTTAAGTAAATCAATCAAATTCCCCGAAGCCTCTTTCAAGTTATAATTGAATTGTATACAATATCGTAGCATTATTCAAATACTTTGACAGGAAAATTGAGTTAAATTGAATGAAGTAATACAAATAACAATTTATAGTCAGATTTAATATTAATCTTCATGTCAAACTCCATAATAGAATTAATTAAAATCTTTTGAGTTAGTTCACAGATGTAGTCGACTATTTATCATAATTACGCGGTTTGTAAGGACTAACTTTGTATGAAAACATCGCACGAATATGCTTCACCTTGACTGAAGTGATTATTAAAAGTTGTTTATTTTATACGTTTTTTTATAAATTAAACTATAAATTAACGTCGCTTTTCATGTATGCTACTGTGAATTTTGATGTGGTTTTCACCATCATTTAGAGAATGTATTCCGTATATGTGCTTAATACATTCAGCCTATAATTTTCCCACTGCTGGGACACAGGCCTCCTCTCGGTGAGAGGGATTGGGCCGTAATCCACCACGCGGGCCCACTGCGGGTTATGTCTTCAAATGTTCTAGGACGTCTGTCCTAGAACCTGTCCCTGTGAGGAAACCCGCCTGGGTTTCCTCACGATGTTTTCCTTCACCGTTTTGAGAGTAATGGTGATGAAATAATTGACACAAAGTAAAGCACCTGTCCGAAGATACCCCCTCACAAATTCACAAATTTTTCCTCTTTATAATATTAGTACAGTTTGAATATACCATCCCACTTTAGAGCAAAGTCCTCTACCTACACATACAGAGAAAAAAACAAACAAACACACACACAAAGAAACAGAAACTTATTTTTCTTCTATTTCAAGACTTTATAAAAATATTACAAAATATAATAGCGTCCCACCATGATAGTGACATAAAGGGGAACTTCAAAAGGTTATTGACTTGTAAAACTACCGCCCATTAGTCGCACATGTGAAGTTCGCGTGACTTTGTGACATTCCACTAAAAACGCACCACGCGTGGCTATTACAGCGGAATAAAAGTATTTCCGCTGTAATAGCCACGCGTGGTGCGTTTTTAGTGGAATGTCACTATGAATAAATTTTATTCTCTCTTAGGAACTCATAAGCCCAAAAGCCACAGTTGGATCTTTAATTTACGCATAAACATAAGCTAAAGTAACTTTGTTGCATACATCAACAAAAGAACGATTCTCGACCTATTAATCAAGTGTGATGATAAAACATCGTGTTCAAACAACTATTATGGAAGAATACGTTATAATATTATGTGAGGCGAACAAGGAATATCTAATGTAGGGCAAACTTTGTGAGGCGAATGTGGAACAAATAAAAAAATGGCACAAAAACAATGGCGATTTTGTTTATAAGAAAAATCATTAACTTTATTAATTTCTCTTTTTGTTTTTTTATTTATCGAATACGAGGCTTTTGGCTACGTTGGATTAGTGTATTTTTTTTATTTTTTATTAGTATTAATATTTTATGTTTTTTTTTTATGTGTGTGCAAGATATCATTTATTTCTTTCTTCTTTTACGTTTTTTCTAAAGTTTCTTTATGCACTTTACACACGTGCATTGTATCGATCTTCTCGGGCCGTATTATGAAGTATAAATGTCATTGTGATTCCAGACTGAAAACGGGATGGTGCTAGCGGTTATCTATAGCTCCATCTCTCTCTTGCACTGGAATCATGATGGCATTAAAACGCCACCAGTACCATGAAAATAAATAAATATCGCAAAAATGATTGCATGAATACTTTCTTCTATACTGTAACATTTCCCGCGACAGTATAATGTGGCCATAACTTAACCTTTTTAATTGCTTTTTGTTTATAGTTGAGGGTTGCATTATGGGCCGTCTTGCAGCACTTAACACTCCTTACGACCTGGGTTGCCATATAACTGGCACTTAATATTTCGCTGGCATTTTACGTCTCTGTTAACAGCCGACAACTGTTTTAAAAATAACAAAGTGTGCAGATGATGTAAAATGAGAAAACTATGGCATTAATTTTTAGCATTGTGAAACTCCAATGTTATATTGCTGGTTATTTTATACTTACCAGGCGTTTGAAAACCCATCCGTGCCTCGAAAAGCACATGTTACCGTTGACCCTGGCTGTCATTTGTAGATCTTTGACATTCGTTACGAGCCCGAAAGTCTGACAACCAGTCTTACCAAGGGGTATTGTGTTACCCAGGGTTGTAGAGCTATGTAAAATACTGGTATTCAGCTGCATCCGATTAGACCAGAAGCCGACCCCGATATAGTTGGGCAAAGCAGGCAGATGATTATGATTGAGCAAAAATTATCATCGCCAATCTGAAGTAAATTCAGCAATATCTAAATAACCGAACATTTTTATGTTTTACTAGCTGCGCCCCGCGGTTTCACCCGCGTAAGTCTCGATCCCGAGGGAATATCGGGATAAAAAGTATTCTATGTGTCAATCCAGGTTATAAACTATCTGTTTTCCAAATTTCATCCAAATCTATTCGTGAAAGAGTAACAATCATCCATCCATCTATCCATCCATACTTACAAACTTTTACGTTTATAATAATAGTTAGATTAGATTAGAGTTTTATGAATTAAAGATTTACTACGAACGTACACATTTTAGTAAAATCAATAACCCAACCCATTACATACGCTGCAACTGATCTAAATCGCCGATTCATCCACAAACCGATCCCCACACGTAATAAATAAATCGTACCCATTAAACTGTGCAAGCCAATCTGTTACATATTCACTGGATCGTGCATGAACGATCGCTGTCAATTTCTATTTCGTTTGTGGTGCGCTTAATACGATGTTCAGGGTAGGACCGGGTATGTGGACTGATTGGCTTCCATGTGGCGCAAAAGGAAGGATTCTGTGCCTAGAATTAATGCGATGCCTTTGTATGGAGATAGCTGTTGCATGTTTGTAGCTTGTATAGCTGAACACGGATCTTTTGGCGTGTGGTCAAAATCGGAATTTAAAAAAACTCAAAGCATTTATTTAAACCAATCACAGGCACTTTTGAATTGATATGGGGTCGGTCAGAAAGATGAAGCTAGTTCCCCATTATAACTAGCACCGCCATTTTGTTTTTTCAATACATTTCACAAATGTTTACCGACAGCGCCCCCCACTGTCAACATCATTCGAATGCCCAAAGATACTTGTAGCGGTGTACAGTCGAGAGAATGCGTTCTTGACCCCTGTTAGTTTCATAATAAGGAAGATGTGTTTTGCGAATTAGATCCTTATTACTACTAGATATTGTCAAACTGAAAGGAGTTAGGAACGAATTCTCGCGACTCGACTGTAGAGTGCGTTTCATCAAATACTAATTCCAATGCCGTAATGTAGGCTCCACTGTTGTAGGACCAATACAAATACGCTACGCCACTACGGCGCCACCTAATAGGTCCGATTTTAGGGATCCGTCAGCTTTCTGGTACTAAGAGTCTCTGAGCTAATCCACGGACAGACAGACATGGTGAAACTAAAGGGTCCGCGGCTTAGCTCAGAGACTGAAAGCTGTATTTTGGCATGGGTGTACACACGGCTACACATCAAGCTATACATTTCCAGTATAAGATGACCTCGCATTAGACGGAAATCATATGCAATGCGAGATCGGCATAAACAGGAAATGTATAGATTGATGTGTAGCCGTGTGTACATAATAATCACGCCGACAAACTGGTACAACCGAAAATAAAACAGATAATTTTTTTTTAGGGTTCCTCCCTTAAACCTAAAGAGGGGATGTTTTTTTTTTCTCGTCTATCCCATGGTGTGGCCACACAAATTTGGCCGATTTTTTTTTTATTTAACTGTGGTGCCAACATTACGGCAATAGAACTATTTGATGAAACGCACTCTAGGTGAGACAGGTTTGCGGGTAAGTCTAATAGGGATACCGGGACCTTGGCAACAGGCAACTGAAGGAACACGGGTGGGTTTTAGTCAGTAAAAGTGTGACACGCCCTTCCGCTCCGCCCAGAGCGGGAGAAGTCATTGGATGATTTCCCACCCTCAAAAAAAAAAGGTGAGACGTTAGCCCTTTGTGTGATAAAGAACGATTGACGGAATAGAGGTTACAGTGTTATGATTATGACGGCTGTGTAGCCTTCAAATCTGTTGCTCGGAGCTTTTGGCCATTTCAATATTTGGTTCCGTCATTGTTTATGAATGAATAAATGGCGAAGTTTGCTCACACTTTTTATTTTACTTTACTTACAAAAGTTACTTATTACTTTGTGAACAGATTACATGATGAAATTATAAATTGAAGTAGGTAGGTACACTTGGAACCATGGTTATTACTTCATTTACTCAGTATACAACATTATTTTTTGTTTATGCTAAACCCGAAAAGGGGTCATTGTACTCATCATTTTGAACAACTTTTTCTATGGGACCAACTATGAAATCGCGAAAAAAAATCAGCTGTTCCATACATTTTGTCGATTTAAGTGAACACAAATGTAGGGAACAGCAGATTTTTTTTTTTCGCTATTTTTCAAAATGATGAGTACAATGACCTCTTTTCGGGTTTAGCATTTATAAACAAACATAATGTTGTATATAAACTGCTACCACCAATAATATTAACTAATATTGTATAATTATCACTTGCTTAAAAACGGTGAAGGAAAACATTGTGAGGAAACAGGCATGCCTGAGATATATTTCTCGATCGCATGTGAAGCCAAGTCAGATGCCCTTGGGCGGCTTTAAAACTCTGATACTAGGTTAGTCACTAAAAACACGAAAAGAAGAGAGTACGACTAATAAAGAAGTGACTACTACCTAGTATAATCAAGCAAATTGACTACCAACTTAAATTGTCCGCATATTCAAATCACAACTATATTATTTGTAAATTTTATGAAATAACTATGGCACGGCAAACTGAGGTGGGTTGCCAAATTGCTTGATAAAACATGTCCTAACTGTGCAGCTTCCAAAACACGTCTACTGTCTTGTAATAATTCTTTCTTCATATAATTTACTGACCAAATCGCCTCTTGTAAGGAAGTGATTTTGTGAGAACACAAATGCGTCAGACACTCGTGCCGACAGAATTATTCCAGGCGATATAATTTGCGTCATCACTTTTTATATGAAAACGTTGACTTCCAAAACGTTAAGTACCTACGAAGCTCTGTATACTTCCACAAAATAATCTGACATAAAGAAAAGAAAGAAAAATGCGTTTATTAGCATTACAAAAAAAAACAAGAGCGAGTGGGACTCGCGCACGAAGGGTACCGTGCCATCCAAACTAATTATAATTCGAAAGTGAGTTTGTTTGTTAAGCTTTCACGCTAAAATGGCTGAACGGATTTGGATGAAATTTGGCAAAGGGTTAGACCATGAGCTGGAATAGGACATAGGATACTTTTTATCCCGATATTCCTACGGGATCGCGACTTAAGCGGGTGAAACCGCGGGGCGCAGCTAGTTATCTATAATAAACGGTAAAACAATCACGTTTGTTGTATTGGAGCCCCCTTAAATATTTATTTTATTCTGTTGTTAGTATTTGTTGTTATAGCGGCAACAGAAATACATCATCTTTGAAAATGTCAACTGTCTAACTATCACGGTTCATGAGATACAGCCTGTTGACAAACGGAAAGGCAGACAGCGGAATCTTAGTAATAGGGTCGGTCTGTAGTTTCTACCTATCACTACGACAACCTTAGTGGATTATTCAAAATCAAAATCAAAAGTCATTTATTCAAACTAGGTTGAGAATCAGCATTTTTCGAACGTCAAAATTACATAAGACAGTGCCCCAAAACGCCCACCCTTCACCACTTCCTAGTGCTTTAGCTGGGAAGATTTTTTTTTATAAATACCTAATATTCTAAAATGTTAATCCGGCACAAATATCCATCAGGTCATCGCCATGTAAATGGGGCTTTACACCAGCGACAGCAAATAACAACAATATATTATAATATACAATTCCGTAGAAAATATTGTGTAAAAGATCTATCGATTGCCAGAATTCCGTAATAAACTTGTCATTCTCATCATAATTTTATTCATCTAATATAAATGATACTAGGAAAATCATATTTTATACTTACATGAAAATAGACTGTTTTCGTTTTGTAGTTTATTTATCGTCATCATCATCTCAGTCACAGCTGGACATAGGCCGCCCCCAAACATCGCCACGAAAACCGTATTGACGCCAACAACCGTGAGGTAACAGTGACAGGGGGGCCTAAAGCAGCCACATTAGCAATTCCTCTAAAAGCAATTCATTTCCTGAATTCCCAGCTGTCATTAGCAATTCCTCTAATTTGACACAAGAGCAATTCATAAATAATGGACCATTTTACGAATCTCTATAAAAAACTGTCAAATAGATGAATTATTGCGTTACCTAACTTCTAACTAATAATACAGGGTGTTAGGGTAAACACCGTTATCCTTGAAACCAGTGGTTTGGTTTCATTTATAGAACGTAAAACCAATGGAAAATTACAACTTTTTTTTTCTATTTTTTAAATCTACATTTTACCACAAGAGACGCAAGTTCGTTGCCCTATGCGCTAGGGCAACGAACTTGCGTCTCAACACGGGCGGGGTGTGCGCGATGTGACCTGACCGGCCGCGAGCGCGACCCCTCCCTCAGTCAGTCAGCTGTTTCGCTAGAGAGCACGGTGTCGGATAGAAACTTTTTAAAATCTTTTAATGAAAATGACGTTTTTTTTTTGTTGTGTTCGGTCAATTATTTTTATATTTAAGTCAACTACCCATGGTTTGAATGACAAGAGTGTTTACCCTTACAGCCTGTATAAACGCGAAAGTTTGTAAGTATGGATGGATGGATGTTTGTTACTCTTTCACTTAAAAACTACTGAATGGATTTGGATGTAATTTAGCAAACAGATAGTTTATAACCTGGATTAACACATAGGATACTTTCTATCCCGATATTCCCACGGGATCGGGACTTATGCGGGTGAAACCGCGGGGCGCAGCTAGTATGAAATAATATGAATCGTCAGTTTGTGACATTTATCTTTACGTTGATTCATAATATGATTCTGCCAAAATGGCCATTTTAGACCCGCTGTATGTAACCAAACTAATCAAGTTACCAGACTGCCTCGTTGATCCAGTGGTTGCAAGCTCTACTGCCGAGCATGAAGTCCTGGGTTCGATTCCCGGCTCGAGCAAAATTTTATTGGGTTTTTTCTTAGTACCAGCTTGGAGTCTGTTTTTGTGCCCAGTTGATGGCAATAGGCTCGTCCCTACTACATGAGACTTAAACATAACTGGGTAAATGTGAGTGTAGTATAGTAACACCTTTGCCTGACTCTTCGGGGAATATAGGCGTGATGATAAGTGCTCTGTAATCAGGTCACTTGACACATATCGTACACGTCTTCAGCTCCTTGTAGTTTTATCCTATCAGGCAAGGGCAGTGATTTCAGTTGAAGGCACCTGTCCCACCAGGCACCGACGAGAAAGCGACAAACTATCAATGATTTTCTCGCTCAAGAACCGTACAAAAGATTTTATGTCCCGTGTAAGTAAAATAGATGTTTGTCGCAGCGACCTGAGGGCCTAGACAAAGTGACATTCTATCAGCGATAACGATGATGGAAGAGGCAAAAATGTACAAGACTGATAGAAGCTATTGAAAAGCTTATGTCAATCCCGTTGAAAGTCGTTGTAGAAATACGAAACGCTTTGGAAGCGATTGTCACTTGTCTAGGCCCTCAGAGCTATCAAAGAGAGTACTCGTTCAGCGATGCTCGCTTTGCGGATAGAACACTTGCTGAGAGACTCACGCTTGGTACGTACGCATACCAGCGAGGAATCGCTCCTCGCCGTGTCGTGCATTCGGTGTAGTTGCCCGCCAAGTCGTTTTTTAGTTGCTTGCCAATTGCCTCTCGACAGATGTTTTTTTTTTTTTTTTTTGGTGTGGGATGTCATCCAATGACTTCTCCCGTTCTGGGCGGAGCGGAAGGGCGTGTCAGACTTTTACTGACTAAAACCCACCTGTGTTCCCTCAGCTGCCTGTTGCCAAGGTCCCGGTATCTCTTTCGGACTAACCCGCAACCCTGGCAGGCAGCGGTCCTAGCGGACCCCGCCAATTGTGCTGGCATCTCTTTGAGGCGCGCGTGGAACACGACGCGCCACCGACCTGGGCCTGGTCCTAATCGGACGGCGAGCTACCCATTGCTCGCCGTCCGCAAGCCCGTGCCTATGGTGGCCGGGAGTCCGCATGGGATTCCCGACGCCCCAGACGTCTCCAACGGCGACGGTTAGGGGCGTGAGGGCGCAACCTTTGCCTCTCCCTCACGCGTTCGGCCTCCTCCTTCGCGAGCATTACTGCTTCGCAGAAGGAGGTGACTGCATCGCATGCCCTCTTGCTCCGCTCGACAGGTGCCTAAAGTAGTTTTAGACAAGAAGGTTTAGACGATGCAAATAATTTGTTGGTTCCAAGAAACTTGTGTCGTTTAAATACGGCTTTATTCAAGGGAGGGGCAAAGTGTTATAACAATATGAATTTTTCATAAGGAATTTCATTATAATGACTTTTAAATAACAAGTGAAGTCGAGCTGGCTCTCGGTAGTATTTAATAAATAGAATTATAAGATTTATTATCAAGTTGTGATTTTATTTAAAATAATTCCCCGCGTTCACTCATTATGTTCAAAACAAGATTGTAGAAAATTTTCCTTTGCTTCTTATTTCTTTCATAAATCCTTACTAATATTATAAATGCGAAAGTAACTCTGTCTGTCTGTCTGTCGCGCTTTCACGCCAAAACTTCTGAGCCGGTTTAAATGAAATTTGGTACACAGGTAGTCTAGAGCCTGAGAAAAGACATAGGCTACTTTTTATCAACATACCGTGGAAGCTAGTTTTTGTATAAATATAAAGTAACAAGCCTTTAATGAAACTTGACTTTTTTGTATTAAGTACATGACAGGAAAATAGATAGCCTTGGCGCCAAATATATTAAGTTTTAAGCGCATTATGCCTAATTCTCAAAATGGCAACTAAGTCTATATAACCTATTTTATCATGGCACCTAGTTATTATAAAACCCTATTTAATGATCTCAGTTATAAAATAACCTAGGTATTAATATTTATTTGTATATTCCCATAAACAAAATTTCAGTCGTCTCTACTGTTGAAGTGTTAATTCAGTCTGCCTAGCCTTTTCCCAACTATGTTGAGGTCGGTTTCCTGTCTAACCGGATACAGCTGAATACCAATATTTTACATGGAGCGACTGCCTATCTAAAATCCGCATATCTGTTTACTGTTGAAAGTGTTAATTAAGACAACATAATTAAATTAATATGATTGTGTCAATAATCCAACTATCTCCTGAAGGTAGGTAATTTCATAGATCGCGGGAAAGTCCGAAAGGGCAACATACAGACAACTCAAGGAACACGGGTGGGTTAAAAGGCTCTTACATACTGGGGCGACTCGTCGCGCGACGCGACGCCGCCACATTGTTCGCCGTCAAGTTTTCTCAGAAATTGTTTTGTTAAAATTCGCGTCGCGCGGCGAATCGCGCCAGTATGTAAGATCCTTTAGTCATTAAGACTGATACGCTCCGCCCAGAGCGGGAGAAGGTATTTGATTATTTACCACCCAAAAAAAAAAGACAATTTCATAGAAGTCACACAATTTTTTTTTTAATAAATCCTCTGTAACACTACTACCTTATACTGCCTTTTACGAGTTTATCTTAAAGATACCAGCGATAACAGTAATCGTTAACGTTACGAACTTAAGTCTATTAATTACGACTCAAAAGTACGGTACGGTTCGGTTAACCGAAACCGAGCATTGTTTCACAATATGGCCGCCGGTTATTAATAGTTTGTTTTCTTTGAATGCGGGTTGCGTGTGCGCGGATGAACGCTTTTGAATCGATATGAATTTGTGGTGAATATTTTCAATGGGTATTGAATCACGTGGTGTTTTCAACTAATTTAGGTGTTGACTGCATGATTCAGTACTGTTGAGCGGCGAAATAGCTACTTATATGTTTGATAGATAGATACTCATAGATAGAGATATGAGGAGACGAGCCAAGTAATAACCGCTCGGGTCGATCCATCAGGTTAAGCTACGCTTGCCAGGGTGATCTGTGGATGGGTGACCATCTTTACTTAACGAGACTCCTCCGTGCCTCGAAAAGCACGTTAAGCCGTTGGTCCCGGCTGTCATTTGTGGGTCTTTGACAGTCGTTACGGGTCGTCAGAAGCCCGAAAGTCTGACAACCAGGCTTGCCAAGGGGTATCGTATTACCCAGTTACTGGGCTGTGGAGGTCAGATAGGCAGTCGCTCCATGTAAAATACTGGTATTCAGCTGCATCCGGTTAGACTGGAAGCCGACCCTAACTTGTTTGGGAAAAGGCTAGGCAGATGATGATGATAGATAGATAGAATAATCTATAATACGTACACCATAAAAAATACAGACGTTACATACCTACTTAGGGTGACACAATGGATGGTTTGGGTCACACACACATATTATAATTTATAATACTACGGTTTGGGTTATAAGTATATCTCGTTGATCTAGTGGTCGCAAGCGCTACTGCAGAGCATGAGTCCTGCGTTCAATTTTCAGGTCGGACAAAGTGTTATTGGGTTTTTCTATCAGGAATTTCTCAGTAGCAGCCCGGTGTCTGGATTTGTTTAGAGTTATCCGCTCAACTAGCATATATACAACATTCCGATATCAATCGTCGGGCAGTACCCCAGCAGACAGAACACCCGTCTGGTCGGAGAATTCCTCCTTTTCTATGGAGATGAGGAACTTTACACCCAGCTCCTCATACAAGATAAATAAAGATAAAGATATATTTATTGCATAACTGTGTACATCAGTTCTTATTATAAACGTAAAAAGGCTCAACAGTCTACCCATGTCGGATAATTATGCATATTAAAATGGTCTATTCAAAATGGTTTCCGTTCCACCGTCCGATAACACAATTAATAAATTATCGTCAAAACTTTTGACTGCTTCTTACACAGAAGTGATAGCACAAATTGCTTGCTAAACCAATGTGTTAACTAATTGTTATAACGTCGGGTTAAGGAAGCGAGTTAGTAAACAAATTAAGTTTTCGAACTTCGGGAGCTGTCAGAAACCGCGTTTATCATTACTTTAGTTTAAGTTATGAGCAAGGGTATAATGGAACCGTTTTTATTACTTGCCTGTTTCAATGCTGCCGCTGCAATGAGCAGTATAAATGAAATAGAGCTATAAAGGCTCTTACATACTGGGGCGATTCGTCGCGCGGCGCGATGCCGCCGCATTGTTGGTATGTAAGAGCCTTTATTTTTTGCATACAATATCATTTTCAACACACTTGGTCGTAAAGTGGCTCGTATTGAACCGATTGTAGGTTCATAATACAGTGTATTAAACATGCGTGCTTTTTACGTTACATTTCCGCACTAGTACGGTAATGTATGCCACAGATCAAATTATTTATTTTTGCCAAAACTTGAGAGAAGTGAAGAATGTCATTGCATTTTTCACTTCTCTCAAGTCGCACGCGGACCTAACAAAACATCGAGATTTCTGTGCTAAATCTAAATTTTATATACATTTTTAATACCCATAAACCGATATGAAATGCTGTAAATAATAGTGAAAACTGCATCTAAATCCATTCAGGAGACCAAAGGGGTCACACAGATAGACACAAAACAGACTTGTTTTTCTACTATGTATAATTAATTATTCGTTATAGATGACTAGCGACCTACTTCTTACGACTTGACAAAACATCGAGATTTCTTTTTTCTTAGATATAATAATAGGTCTTTACCTATGAAATTGCCGTTCTGCGGTACTGGCCATTTCAAATCAAAATAATTTTTGTTTGGCTAAGAATTCTAATTTCAAATTAATGTTATTTTAAAAACATGGAATTCTTTTTTCAAAAGAAGTCATTTGTTTAATGATTAGTGTTACATTTTCATCGCGTTTCAATCGTTTTCGTCATTATGGATACGTTAAAAATTCGAGTAATTATGGAATATGAGTACCGTAGTGGCAGCAACGCGGCACAAGCGGCACGCAACATCAACGACGTTTACGCAGCTAACACTACAAACCAACGCACCACCTGTTATTGGTTTGCTCGCTTCCGTTCTGGAAATTTCGACCTGAAAAATGAACCTCGCGGTCGTCACTGTTTGGTGGTCTAGCGCCGGTGTGATTCATCACAGCTTCTTACCAAACGGGGTGAGCATTACTGCAGATGTGTACTGTGAAGAACTGAACACAATGATGGAGAAGCTGGCACATCTCCAACCAGCATTGGTCAATCGCTCGTCTCCGCTGCTCCTGCACGACAACGCGCGACCTCATATTGCACAGCAGACGGTCTCCAAGTTGCAAGAACTGGGGTTGGAAGCTCTCCGTCATCCGCCCTACTCACCAGACCTTGCGCCTACAGACTACTACTTTTTCCAGAATTTGGATAACTTCTTGGCGGGAAAAAAATTCAATACCCGAGAGGCAGTACAAAATGCCCTTGAAGAATTTGTTGCCTCCCGTCCAGCTGATTTCTTTAAGAAGGGCATCAATAAACTGCCACTGCGTTGGCAAAGATGCATTGATTGCATGGGTGATTACTTCGATTAATACAAATAAAAAATACATGAAAAAAATTCGTTTAAATTTTTTCATACAAAACGGCAATTTCATAGGTAAAGACCTAATATGTAACTTTAATATTAACGTACTATACACATAAACCTTCCGGAAAAAAATATCTAAACGATGGTGAAAATCACATCAAATCTGTTGCATGACTTAGGGCGAATTTCACCATACTTTTATACTGAGTATAAGTCTTATCCTTCGAATTAATTTTGAATTCCATTTTTATTGCACGGATAAAAGATATCTGACTTTGGTAAAATCAGCCCTAAGGGCTGATTTTTTATTCGGGAAATAAAATTGACGACTGACAGTTTTTGTATAGAAAATCTGTCAAAAATGTAATATTTATTCGCTGGATTAAACTTATACTTGGGATAAAATTTTGGTCAAATTCGCCCTTAGAAGAACAACGCGGACATACAGACAAGCGACTTTAATTAAAAGCGACTTTAATTTGTAATAGTGTCTAGAGGACGCGGAAAGCTGGGTAAAGACTTGCCACACGATCACCATTCCTAACCCAATAGTTACTTTACCCAGTTTGGTTGTGTGATATAGAAATTATGCATAACTAAGTTCTCACATCAAGTTATGAACAAGTTAGTAAACAATTAAGTTTAGGAGCTTTGGTGGTTGCTGACAAAGAGAAACTGTTTGTCTAAACTCTTGTTATACTACAAAGGTTAGCGGGAAATATACAGCGTGTAGTAGAAATGTGTAGTTATATTTAAGGGTGTGGTACAGACATCAGAGGGCGCCGACCGCGTACCGGAAGACGTAACGCTGGAAGGCTCCCCACAAGGTGGACCAATGACCTGGTAAAGGCCGCGGGAATGCGCTGGATGCGAAAAGCATAGAACCGGTCGAAGTGGCGGTGCTTGGGGGTGCCTTGAGGGAGTCCAGCAGTGGACGTCTTTCGCCTGAAATGATGATGATAGAAAACATCAAACTGATCAATTTTCTCCTTAAGGCCAACATCGTAATAGATTAGTTTTTGCGATTTCGGTGTTAATCTCATGGAGAAAGGTTTTCTGATGCAAAAAATATTCGAAGTTGTTGCTGTTATTTAGGTACTTTGATATTATTGTTCTAAGCTTGTTTTGTATGATCTTTCTTATAAGTCTTCTTAAATCATGACGAAAATTCAGTTTAAAGAAGAAAAAATATAGCTTTAAGAGAGATTTGCGACATTTCTTTGCTGTCACAGAGATGTAAGAATGTGCTTTTTTAATCACATACAGTTGATAAATAAGGCTTTTGGAGAATACCAGATTGTTCAACACTTTTTTGTGCTCGTTTTAAATAGGTGCTCAAACCTACCTATACAGGGTGTTAGGGTAAACATCGTTATCCTTGAAATCAGTGGTTTATTGTCATTAGCACGTTAAATCAATGGAAAATTACAACTTTTTTTTTTTAATTAAAATTTCTCCATAAGTTTATTTCACCCTTTCACCGTACGCGCTAGGGCAACGAACTGGCGTCTCAACACAGGTGGGTGGCGCGGGATGTGACCTGACCGGCCGCGAGCGCGACCCTTCCCTCAGTCAGTCAGCTGTTTCGCTAGCGAGCACGGTGTCGGATAGAAACTTTTTAGAATCTTTTAATGAAAATAACATTTATTTTTATATTTAAATCAAATACCCATGGTTTGAGTGAAAACGGTATTTACCCTGACACCCTGTATAAAAAGAGCACAAAAATGTTTTGATTTTATCAATAGAGGGGCTTGGAAGGCTCCTCAATCCGTTGGTCCCGGGCGCCGTCATTCGTAGATCTATGACAGTCGTTACGAGTAGTCAAAGCCCAAAAGCCTGACAACCAGTCTTACCCGCGGCTTCGCCCGCGTGGATGTTGGAAGTTATCCCGGAAGGTACTACCGGCCCCGGGATAAAAATATCATGATGTGTCAAATTCCATCGAAATCCGTTCAGCCCTTAAGGCGTGAACAGGTAACAGACAGACAGAGTTACATTCGCATTTATAATAATAGAATCTTATAATATCTTAGATTGGTATGGATAAATCCAGGAGCAATTCCATGTATTTTTTCCAATACTTATAAGGTTTCTAACAAATAATAAATGAACAAGATATTAAAAAAATGAAACTTTATGTACCTTTAGGGCAACAAGTCGCGAACATATATAATATAAATATTGAGTATTGAAACATAAAAGAAATTCTTAGAACAATTGCTTCGATATATCTTTGTACTGAAAGGTACCGAATATTATTTTCCTATTGAAATATTGTATTACATTAGAAATATTATATTATCTTTGTCTGTGATATTATTTTGTTAACCGTAGACGGTTAGTCTCGTTACTGAGAAGTTTGTAGGTAACTTTGATCAACTTTGATATGGCCTAAATTGTATTTGAAGTACCTCTTTTTAGATATTCAGATTATATTAGGTCCCCACCTATGAAATCGACGTTTTGTATAAGGAATTTTAAAGAATATGCATTTTTCATACTAACATTTGCTTAATTTATATAACAAACCATGAACACTAATGTTTTAAAACTTTTATGCACGAATGTTTAAAAACTAAGATAACGTATGCCACTTAGATTAAGCGACAAAAATAAGTTTTGGCTAAGTTTAAAAAAAAATAGTGGTAATTTCTGCTAACAAAATGAGGAGTCATTTTAAAGGTATTTTTTATGTTTAGAAAACTATAAATAATAAAGTTTTTTTACCATTGGCAGTTGTCTATGATGGTCATTATTCGATATGCAAGCAATTGATGAATATTTTAAATCATAGAAGTGACGAGGTTCTCTATTTGTGAGAAAAAAACACTAATCTCAATAGTAACCCTAATCTGCATTAGCATGAGGTCTCGGGTTCGATTCGCGGATCGGGCAAAGTTTTATTGGGTTTTTCCATCTGGAATTGCCCAGTAGCAGCCCGGAGTCTGGATTTGTGCCCGGTTGATGGCAATAGGCTCGCCCCATATTACATGGGACTTAAACATAACTGGCGAAATGTGGGTGTACTATAAGTACACCTCTGCCTAACCCTTCACGGAATACAGGCGTGATGTTATGTTATAATAATAATATAATAATAATAATAAAGCTTTATTTAGTTCCATGAATAATTAATCAATCAAAAAGAATATTAATAAATAATGATTTAGCAATATTTGAAAAATTAACATTTGGGAAATAATACAATTATACATAATAAAATTAAATTTCTTGATAAAATAAGATAATAAAAATAAAGTAATATTGATATCCATTTTTCTATGTTTGTATGGACCCCTTTCGGGTAAAAGCCTCCTCCAAAGAATACCACTTTTCTGCTGTCTCTAGCCATCTTCGGCCCGCCACCGCCGCTAACTCGTCTGCCCACCTAGCACAAGGCCGGCCTCTCGTTCTGGTGCCTCGTGGACCTGACCATTTTATTATTCTTTGTGTCCATCGTCGGTGTACCTGGCCACATGTCCTGCCCATTTCCATTTCCTTTGAAGAGAGAAAGTAAGTGCGTCGGTTATTTCAGTTTTCTTGCGGATGTCTACATTTCTCACTTTATCTTTTATTTTTAAGCCTAGGCAACTTCTCTCCATCCTTCTTTGGGTAGTCTGAATTTTGTTTTTAGTTTTTTGGTCGGACGTCCAGGTTTGACAACCATAGGCATGGTAGAATTTCAGAGTCCATAACTATCCTCTTTGTGGGCATTGGAAGCTGCGATTTGAATATTTCTTTATGTGCCCAGAACTTCTTCCAGATGATCGCTTTTCTTCTGTCCACTTCTTCAGCACCTCTTCCTTTGCTAAAACAGATTTGTTTGCCTAGGTAGACGTATTTATCTACGAACTCGAGAGGGACATTATTTAACGAGATGGGTGTCTTGAGGTGGTTGGTCATGGCTTTCGTTTTGTCAGGGTTCAATTCTAATCCAACTCTTGTACTAGCATGGTGTAGGTCGTTTATCATATTTTCTAGATTTTGTGCCGATTCCGAGAATAGAATGATGTTATGTTATACACATGTTTAATTTCAACATGAATGATGTAACCAATATATTGTAACAATGTTCTGATTTAAAAGAGTGTCCGTGGAGCTTCTTGCCCGTTCTTCTCCATAGGAACCTACTACGCTCTGGAATAAGTTTGAAACTAGCTTCATCGTTCTGACTGATTCAAACTGACCCTTGCTAATTCAAAAGTGCCTGTAATTGGTTTAATTGAAATAAATGATTTGAGTTTGAGTTTTATGAGTTCTGTGAATCTTTGAATTGGTGTTAAAACAAATAAAAAAGAAACAATAGGTAATTAGCAGAACTTTGCAGTTGTGATGGGTTCATGTTTAGATATGAAGTTTCGCTAGCTCATTTTATTTGATCCTGTATAAGAATTTTATAAAAAAATTTTAGTTTTTTATTGTGTTTCCTGCCTTTGAATTTCAGAATTGATGACTTTTTTGTGTTCTATAAATGCTCCTATTTAAATAAATTACTTGACAGATCTATGGCCGATTCCTGCAGTTTATGAACCGTTATTGGTTAAAGTTAATACTCTTGTATCTTTCCCAATAATGAAGATAGATATATTTTGGGGAGTTGGTTGCGCCACTTCTTCTTCCCAGCTAAAGCACTAGCAAGTTGTGAAGGGTGGGTGTTTTGGGGGGACTGTCTTATGTAATTTTAACGTTCGAAAAGTGCTGATTCTCAGCCTAGTTTGAATCAATGACTTTTGATTTTGAAGCAAATACCTCATACCTGTGCAGTACACTTCAGTACACATCTTTTATTTTGTATTGTAGGTAATAGATAATTCCATATGAAAGGGCCCATATCCATATCATAAATATATCATTACCTACACTAAAAAATAAAGTTATAAAACTAAAACCTAACTACGACAAAAACACAACTAAAAATATGTAAACAAGACATCACAGACAGACAAATTAAAAATCCGGAGTCACACGTGTTAGGGCATAAATCATACAGATTACGTGTGACCCCGGATTTTTTATTTGTCTGTCTATGATGTCTTATTGTTTTTAATATGTGGTCACACAACATTTCACAAGCGGATGATCAAGACGCTTCCAACGATACCTCATTTGTCAAATTATGATGAGAAGTTTAGAAGTTATGAGGGAACACATGAACATACATACATACATACCGGTCAAAATCATAACCCTCCTTTTCGCTTCGCCGTAGTCATGTAAAAAATGCTACTGTGGCGGTATCTACATCACCACATGTGAATTACGCATCAAAGACCTGACTTCACACAAAAATCTAGACGTCACATAAATCCTGCATTGCGCAATTAAAGTTTACCGTGCAGTGGACATATATACAAGAACCCAACACCAATCGTTGGGCAGTTGCCCGCCAGAAATAACACCCGTCTGGTAGGAGGATCCTCCCTTTTCTATGGTGGATGAGTGAACTTAACCCTGTTTCTCATACCCCTAAACTACCATTGGTAAGTAAAACGATTCGTTTTTGTTTATATGAATTGAGCATGAGTAAACCATGACTCCTGCCTACCCAATAAAGGGTTTTAACTGTAATAATAGGTACGTTAATTACTGTGGTTCGACACAAACAATCCTTTGACAGTAATTAGTAACTCCAACAATTTGTGGTTGAACTGGACCGAATAATTCAAATTATATGGTTTCTTCAAGTACTCCTTATGTAATTTGTGGATAGGTATTTGATTGGGGGATGTTAAAGTTCGATATTATTCGTAACTTTGTTGAGGTTGGGAGAGTAAAGTGGTATAGTCTGTTTTGAAAATATTGAAAATGTAAATAAATGTAATGGAAAACGTACCTGTGGGTTCCAATTTGTATATTAATAAGTACTTTGATTTGGATATGTAGTTAAATACTTATAACCGAAATTATAATTTTGAAATCACCTAAAGATGTTTTTTCATTTGACAATTGAGGTTAATTTCTATTCTATACATATAATAAATCTGTAGACGAGGCGTTTCCGTACAATGAAAAAAAAAAAAAAAAAATTGGTTGGTTGTCCAAGAATAACCAACAGATTCCATTTCTACCATTTTTGGAATTTTTGTCTGTTTGTACGTTTGTCTGTCTGTCTGTTTGTATGTTGTTTAGTTTGATTGTTCCACTATCACGTAAAAAGTACGAAATCAATATGGTTAACTTTTATACTCAAATATTGTGTGTAACTCGATGTTTCAATTAGTTTTTGTTTCATCGCAATCGCTTCAAAATATCAAAAGATATATGAATTTAAAGTGTTCAAGAAGGAATTTTCATTACGTAATGTACATCCACGTAACGACATCTATTGACGCGAAATGATACTTACTTCTTAATTACTAGGTTTGTGAGATCGTGTGTTGTTATATGACCGTCATTTTCTTTGCGCGGAAACTTAACGCGATACATTGTGTATTTGTGTATAGAATATAACTCTAAAGTTAGATTAATTAAAATTTTCCAGATGCGTTGTTTATTTATTAGTTTAGTATTAGTGCGATAGGTGGCGCTACCTATCTTTCAAATCTTGATAATCACAAATGTTAATTTCTTAAAAAATATAGGTATTTATTCTTTAATTTTTCACTTTTCTACATAGTTTATTTAGCTTACAGAGTGTTCGAACGTTTTCCCATATATTTTGACAGTATCATTTCGTGCTCGATAGATGGCGTTGTTCGTTTAATGTCATTTTCTGAATCGCGGTGTTAAGACTCTCCGTCGAAGAATGACTTTCGCCCAGATATTCCAAATAATTTTTAGTATAGGTATCTTTGTTTTTGACTTCTTTAGTGTCGATAATATAATATAATAAATAAATAATAAATTGTTGGTTGGGTTGGGTTGTCATTCGTTGAAAGTAATATCTTAGAGATGGGTTGTAACAGGTGAAACACGATATCTGTGATCACTGTGACTGTGACAAAAAATAACAGATCCAAATATCTGTTATTAAATCACAGCCTGTGATTTTTGATAAATACGTATCTCAATCGAATATCATCTTTATTTCTTTTGATTTAAAGTCGAAAATCGTATCTATCTGTTATAAAATCACAGCCTGTGATTTTTGTACAGACGATAAATACGCATTGACTCAATTGAATATCTTCTTTATTTCTTTTCGTTAAAGTCGAAAATCGTATCCGAAGTTTTAACAGTAACAGTCTTGAGGATCTGTGATTTTAAGTAACAGATATTTTTTATCGTTAGGAGCAATTGCTATCTGCTATTTTATAATATCTGTGATTTCTATCTGTGATGATAAATACGCCTCACTCCTAATTGATCTGATTGGTTTTAATTTGGTATTTTGGTTGGTTTCGTTCATTAGGTTCAAATTAAGAAGTCAAGAAACGAGTCGTTACAGATCGATTCAAACTTAATGGCGGCTCGGAAGTTAGCTTTTAGCTGCGCAGTACCCCACCCCTCACCCCCGCTGTCACATGAAATTGTTACTGCGCAGCGACTCGCCTCATGTTCCGAGCCGCCATTAAGTTTGAATCGAACTGTACTATACTTCGTAATTTTTTCGTATGATTCGTGACCGCCGCTCATTCGATTCGATCGTTGTTGGCGTGTGTAAGGCCTCGGCCTTGAATCTTGCGGGCAGCGGGGCGGATGGCGGCTCGGAAGTTAACTTTTAGCTGCGCAGTACCCCACCCCTCACCCCCGCTGTCACATGAAATTGTTACTGCGCAGCGACTCGCCTCATGTTCCGAGCCGCCATTAAGTTTGAATCGAACTGTATTATACTTCGTAATTTGTTCGTATGATTCGTGACCATCGCTCATTCGATTCGATCGTTGTTGGCATGTGTAAGGCCTCGGCCTCGAATCTTGGGGCCAGCGGGGCGGCGGCGGCGGCGGCGCGGGAGCGGGGCGGGCATCAAAGACCCGTTCTCGAAACTAGTGGGCAGATCGCGCAGCACTATAGCCGCGTAGTGTTGTGTTCACGATTTTGACGTCGAGATATTTGTTTTTATTCGCGAAAGAAATGGCTGAACAATGGCGGCAACATCTTTTTGATTCAAATTTATTCCTAACGCTCAATTTATTGTGGGCAACAACACTGCAATGCAGACGCGCGGGCGGTCACCGCTTGAATGGAGTGCACCGCTCGCTGCCCGCCGCCTCGCCGCTGCCGCGCCGCTGTTTTCGAGAACCGGTCCATTTGATTTTACGCATAAGATCCTGCTACGCCCGCGCCGCCGCCGCCGCCGCCGCCGCCCCGCTGCCCGCAAGGTTCGAGGCAGAGGCCTTATGGTTGATTCGATTTGTTCGACTATCGGACAGCAATAAATACACAAATATTGGCACATGTTTCTGGGGAAAGTCAACAATATACATTGATAAATACGGTTCCCGAAGAAGAAGATGCCACACACTATCCAGTAGAGTTCTTAGAATCCCTTAACACACCCGGTCTTTCAGCACACAAAATTTGTTTAAAAGTCGGAGTGCCAATAATTCTTCTCAGAAATTTAAGTCCTCCCAAACTTTGCAACGGCACTCGGCTCATAGTCACCAATCACCAACAAAACGTCATCGAAGCCGAAATCTTAACAGGTTGCGGCGCCGGTGATGTTGTTTTTATTCCAAGAATTCCTCTCATTCCCAATAATTTCCCGTTTAGTTTTAAGCGTGTGCAATTCCCCGTCAGCCTGTGTTACGCCATGACCATTAACAAAGCTCAGGGCCAGACATTATCCGTTGCGGGGGTGGATCTTAGTATTGGTTGCTTTTCCCACGGCCAACTTTATGTAGCTCTTTCGCGTGTGAGCAACCCTAGCAACTTTTTTGTGTACGCTCCAGGTGGTTCCACCGCTAATATTTTATAAAGAGAAGCATTTTCTTAAATAAAAACACAAGTTTTTTGGCAGTTTCTTACTAGGAAAAATCACCAGGCCTGGTCGAAAGATTCCCCCTTTTTAAATGAAGGTACAACTTTTCTAAGCGACATATTATTGTTTTCCGACATCCATGCGAACGAAGTCGCGGGCACAGCTAGTATTAAAATAAATCTTCAACGATGATTTTCAATTACAATTTTTTGATGTTATTCGAATCGCATCATTTTTGCACTTTTCTTACAAATTGTATCAAATTCATCGAATTCTAATTGCGTTACACACTTTGAATCACAATCTGAATGATTTACAATCACAAATTGAAGCAGAATGCAAATCCATTGCTTAGATTATGTTCGAAAAATTTGCCTTCTCAGCAACGGAATGAATGTTGTTGAACTGTCAAAATGAAAGCCTTTGCAAGTGTGTTTAGCAATAAGCAACCATGCAGGTACTGCACCCAAGAACCGACCCTCCTTACTCTCGCGCACACAAACTAGCATATAAATCACTTCCCATGCTACTGTTTTACAAAAATGACCGCGGGTAAAGGTCGAGCTCTTTAAATAATAGACAACGTAGGCCGCGTGCTGACGGTACGACTAGGGTTTAAACGTCATTTCGAAGCTTGGGAAAGTTCTGACAAAAAGACGACAATTGCGAAAAAATCCAGAAATATTACAGGCAGGCGCTGCAGGCGTAGCATGGCGCTTTCTATCTCTACGATGAATAGACATAGCTTTTTCCATACAAAGCGACGGTTCGTTTCTTCATTTTTGACATCGCACCGTAGAAATCCTTCTACAATCTGTCATTTTGTCTTTCATTTTTAACGATCTTTGTCTAGGTCTTTTTGTAGGTATACTATTTTGGAAGAAAGTTTTCTATCCCTACGGTCAAAATCACACTGACAGCCGATAAATCCTATGACAAAACAAAGAATTCTGAGCCGAAGTATGTAAAAGAGTGAATTTCGTAAAGAGTGCAGTTGATTCTTTCTACTTTGCTGCCGTCGTACTGTCTACAGGAAACGACATTTTTGTATACTCTTCCGTCGACAAAACGGTGCTCATGCTACACTTGCTGCTCTCAAAACGGTGAAGGAAAACATCGTGAGGAAACCGGCATGTCCTAGAAGCAACCATTCGAAGACGTGTGACATCTACCAACTCGACTAATCTTCACGGATATTTATTATTTTTCCATTCACAAGATCACACAGCCTTATGAAGCCACACAGTAATAAGGAGGTAGGACCCCGAGTCTCTGCATTTGCATTATTTAAAACACAGCGTACATTATATAAGATCTATACTGAACCCTTTTTGGCTTAACCCCTGGGTTCTGTATAGAATCTCATGCCAGGCTTAAGGAGAATAATCTGATGAGCTTAGCTTATTTTCCTACGTCAACGAACGGGTAAATTGATGGAAAGATGGTGAAATAGTTAGGAGCCCGTGGCTAAGTAATAACAGCCGCACGGGTCGATCCATCAGGTTTAGCTACGCTTGCCAGGGTTGGTCCGTGGATGGGTGACCGTCTTTATATACCGAGACTCCGTGCCTCGGAAAGCACGCTAAGCCGTTGGTCCCGGCTGTCATTTGTGGATCTTTTTAACAGTTGTTACGGGTCGTCAGAAGCTCGAAAGTTTAAAGTTTGTTTACTGTGTTCTCCTACCAAAGGTTATTAAGCCTAACTAATCAATGTGAAAGTGAGTTTCTTTGTTTGTTTGTTTTTGTTACGCTTTTACATTAAAACGGCTGAACAGATTTGGATGAAGTTTGGTACATGGGTAGACCATGACCTGGGTTATGAGATAGGATACTTTATAACCCGATATTTCCATGGAATCGAAACTTATGCTAGTGAAACCGTGAGGCACAGCTAGTAATAAAAAATAAATACTTTGTTATAGATATTTGTTTTCTTTGTCAATGGCACGAAGACTGCAGATTTTTTTTTACACCAGACACTACATCCCGATCAAAGAAATACCGAGCCATAAGAAATTACCAAAATCGTTGATATTTCAACAACTTTGTCAAACACTTACGTGTAATCGAAATGTAATACGTTAGTCCGGTACTGCTTACCCTTTTACGACAAGTGGGTGCGCTCAATAGTGTGGAGAGACTACGGGGTCAACCCTTGAGGAGTCAAGTGACCCTTGAATGTCAACAGCGTATGTGTGGAGATTCAGCTTTGTAGAGCCTTGGTAAATAGGTAGATAGACAATCACTGAATGTTCCTACGGAAGCGAAGTTTTCTAAAAAAAATTGGTTACCCCAATTCGCTTTTTGTACGACTATATAAGCTGATATAAAGCCCCATTGACATGATGCAGAGCAGTGATGGCGCAGTGGTAACAGCCGCGACTTACGACTTCTATGTCGTAAGTTCGAACCCTGACAGGCGCTTTACTTTGTCTAAATAATTTCATCACCACTGCTCTCAAAACGGTGTAGGAAAACATCGCCGAGAGGAAACCGGCATATCCTGAAAACAAAAACTCGAAGATATGTGACATCTACCAACCAGCTCTGGGCTCGCGTGGATTACGGCCCACTCCCTGTCACGGAGATGAGGGCTGTGTCCCAGCAGTGGGAAAATCATAAGCTGATTATGCTACATGGGATGATACAATGAAAGAAGAAATATAATAAACTAGCTTCGTGGTATGTCGATAAAAAGTAACCTATTTCCTTCCCCGGGGATGCCATCTATCTCCTTGCCAAATTTTATCGAAATCCGTTCAGTGGTTTAGGCGGGAAAAGGTAAAATACAGACAGACAAACAGACAGACAGACAGACAGACAGAATTACTTTCGAATTTATAATATTAGAATGGATAAGGATGGGCGGCAACGTAACCCTTTTTGCAGTCAGTTAATAAAGAAAATGCTTCACCGGAAGAAAACAGTCATGTTCTCAGAAAAATATGATTACAAAAGCATATGAACTGGTTATACAAACAGTATTCGTATATCGAAGACATTTTCTATATACGAAGACTGTTTGTACAACCATTGTTTGTATTGTGCGATGTTTGACTTTCCGGACATGTTGGGACATGACAGGCGTGTTGGTACAACGGGTTATATTGTGTCTGAACGGTGGTAGGTATTATAGCTTGGTACCTTAATAAAATAAAACGAAATTGAAGATTAAAGAAACGATGGATGGATTGTGTGAAATGCAAGAGATGTATGAAAAAAGTCTCCAGACCGAATTTCGGCCATGGCGACCAATCTCGGAGACCTTTGACCTTCGGCGCCGGAGATATTATAGTGCATAAGTTTGTGTGCAGACATAGGTGCATTCTCATAGACCGATGGGACGGCAATCCAACACGACTGGAGAGAAATCAAAAAGAAAAGTTAATGATGAAGAATGTAAACAAAACATTTGTTTTTTATGTATGCCTTTTTACATAACAGGGCTGGCTTTTACCTTGGTCCGAGGCTAAGCATTGCCAGACACCGTGGCAATGCCGCCAGTCTCTTGGGTACATTACCAGCCGACAGCGACGCGGAGGTTTTTTTTTTTCGACGCACTATTTTATTTATTAATTGTTTATTTGTATAGTTAGTTTTAATTAGCATTAGTTAGGATTTAATTATATAAGTAATAGTTAGTTGTATAATATATTGTATATTTTCTAATTGCTTACGAAAACGATTTTGTGAAATTGAATTATTTATGACTAGCCAGCGGCTTCGCCCGCGTGTAATCTTTATAAATTATAGCCTATGTTACTCAGGGTGAATGTAGCTTTCTAATGGTGAAAGAATTTTTGAAATCGGCGCAGTAGTTTTTGAGTTTATTCATTACAAACATATACACAAAAATACAAATCTTTCCTCTTTATAATATAATATTAGTGTAGATGAAGATAAAAGAAGTGCATATAAAATGAAATGAAGCAGGAGCATGATGATAAGTCATCATCATGGTGAAATGATTGAAGTTCAGATCTTCATACACCTGACGATGCGTCTAACCAAAAGTATCAAAAAGGTACTGATTCTGAGTAACAACTAAGAAGGTTAACAAACAATAATTTAGCTTTTATTTAGAAATCTATTTACTTATAATCTGTACCACGTGTTACCTTTAAAGTCTTAAAATTTGATTCAACTCAGAAATCACCTGAATCTCTAAATTTTCCTTTTTTAGGGTTCCGTACCCAAAGGGTAAAATGGGACCCTATTACTAAGGCTCTGCTGTCCGTCCGTCCGTCCGTCCGTCCGTCTGTCACCAGGCTGAATCTCATGAACGGTGATAGTAAGACAGTTAATAAGAAAGAAAGAAAGAAGAAAGAAAGAAAATAAATTTATTTGACCCAGTTAAGGCACACAATATTTATAGAAAAAAACAAAGAACATAAAAAAAGTATTGTGCGCCTCACGGCTACGCCAAACAGGCCCAGTTCAGCATGAATGCCAGACAACTAGTGCCTGACGCTGGTTTTCAACTGGACCTTATGTTGCGAGGACGTCTTACAGATGTAAATCAGTTTTTACCCGACTACGGCGAAGAAAAAGGAGGGTTATGATTTTGACCGGTATGTATGTATGTATGTATGTTCATCTGTTCCCTTGTATCGTCTAAACCACTCATCACAATTTGACAAATAAGGTATCGTTAGAAGCGTCTTGATTGTCCGCTGGTTATAGGCTATGTGACGTCACATTAAATTAAAAATGGCGCCCTCTAGAGGAAATAAAGTCAGGAACTAAAAAAAAAATATTGTTTAATCGTACTATGTTGGGTATCAAATGAAAGGGCTTAATGAGCACATTTCAAAAATATATATATTATAACCCCAAAATAATTTAAAAAAAAATTAAGTAATAAAAACTAAAACCCAACTACGACTGAAAAGGTATAAACAAGACACCACAGACAGACAAATTAAAAATCCGGAGTCACACGTAATCTGTTCGATTTATGCCGCCCTAACACGTGTGACTCCGGATTTTTAATTTGTCTGTCTGTGGTGTCTTGTTTATACCTTTTCAGTCGTAGTTGGGTTTTAGTTTTTATTACTTAATTTTTTTATATAGTGTGTGTAGATATTTAAATAAAAAACAAAAAAAAAAAAAAAAATGGATATGTGTAGCAAATAATAATAATAACTCGATTAGATATTTTATAAAAATAATTATAGATAGGTAGATGGATATTTAAGAAAAGAAGCAGAGTGATATTATGGTTGCACAAGAAACAATGGACTGTCGTCAGTAAATAATAGGTAAACCATACTTATAACAAAGAAATATTGATATTAACCATGTCTAGCTTCCGTTGCGCATCTATGAGGTACTGCCGTAGGCGTCTCCCAAATGTGTCGATCGTGCTAATTGATCGAATAGGTGGTGGCAGGTTATTCCACACTTTGGAGCATTGCCTTCTCCCACATTCTCGTTTACTCGCTATCCAACTCAACTTGTTGTAAAAGTAGTCCGGTTTCTGGTATTTAACTACACCGAACAGAAGGCAAGCCAAGTGAAGTTTGCGTCTGGACTTCATTTTCAAAGTGAAATGCTCGTTTAAGAAAGGAGTTACATGGCTTCTGCGATGCTTAATGTATTTCTGTTGCCGTTATAACAACAAATACTAAAAATCAGAATAAAATAAATATTTAAAGAAAATAAAAGCAAAAAAATTACGTATGGGAGCCCATACAACAAACGTGTTTTTATAGATAATGGTACGGAAGCCTTCGTGCGCGAGTCCGACTCGCACTTGGCCGGTTTTTCGGTCCATTTCGTGAACCCGCTCTAGGTGAGGTTTCTTCGAATATGTCCAATTTGAATCGGGTGGGTTAACAATGTGTTCGGAATCCTATTACATTCCTATTTGAAGTGTTTGACGATTTAAGGGTTGACTGTGGTGTAATTTATTATCTCTTTTTTGGAGGATTAGAGGAATTGCTGATATATTTCCTGAATGGTAGGCGTGCTGATTAATGTGGACGGATTTTTAATGAAAAGTAATTAATTGCAATCTGGTTACAATTTTTTTATAATTATGTACTTTCGGACATCGTTGAAGGCTAAACATATTCTGCCAGAGTTGCGGGAAAGTCCGAAAGGGATACCGGGACCTTTGGCAACAAGCAACTGAAGGAACAGGCAACGGGTGAGTTTTAGTCAGTAAAAGTCTGACAGAGCTCCGCCCAGAGCGGGAGACGTCATGACTCAGTGATGCATAATAAAAGCATAATCAGCCTAAAATAGTGGGAACATTATTTTTATTTATTTATTTTATTTTTATTTCTTTGGGACACAAACAATTGCGTAATAATGCTTAATACTACTACATAGATTAAGGAACATTTAGTTAATAACGCAACCAGCTCCGTTATCCACAAAATAATTTAGTATAAAACTTAATTAGGTACAAGCAAACTTAAGAAAACACAAGATTTAACTATTATAATGTGATTTACACAACACTGAGATAAACTTTTAACAACCGACTATAGGTTGGGACACAGGTCTACTCTCTGTGAGAAGGAGTGGGCCGTAATCCACCACGCGGGCCCAGTGCGGGTTGATAGATGTCACATGTCTTCGATTTTTTGGTTCTAGGACATGCCGGTTTCCTCACGATGTTTTCCTTCACCGTTTTGGGAGCAGTGGCGATGAAATAATTTACACAAAGTAAAGCGCCTGTCAGGGTTCGAACCTACGACCTACAACTCGTAAGTCTTGGCCGTTACCACTGGGTCACCACTGCTCACATGAAGTAATGATAAGGACTTAGATAAAAAAAAAAAAAAATGCTAAGCATATTGAGGAATCCTGAAGGCCTAGACAAAGTGACATTCTATCAGTGATAACGATGATGCAAAAGGCAAAAAGCTATAGGACTGACATAAGCTATCGAAAAGCTTATGTCAATTCTGTTGAAAGTCGAAACGCTTTCGAAGCGATTGTCACTTTTCTTGGCCCTCTGAGGGCCTAGACAAAGTAACATTCGATTAGCGATAACGCTAGTAGAAAAGTCAAAAAATGTATGGGGTTGACTTATGCTATTGAAATGTCACGTGATCATAGGTCAACGAATAGAAATTAGCTAGACAATGTTAACATCATTCGATTCCATGAAACGAATCGACAGCCTCGAACGATAACTTCCCTGGACTTATAGGTAGGTATTATAAGTCTGTAGTCTCCAACCCGTTTTGAGCAAGCGCGGTGATCAATGTTCATGCCTTATCTGTATGAGAAGAGGTCTTTGCCCAGCAGAGGGACAATAATAGACCAGTATTAGTTATTTGTATGCACTTACTGCGCGCTGTACCGTTTTGCGTTCGGTTGCTTTGCGTTGCGTTGAGCTACGTATCGGTGCGTTTTATTGTGTTTTTTGCATTCATGCCAGCAGCTGTAACGAAATGCCCTAAGTGCGACAGACTTATGAATAACCGGTACAGGTACAACCTCGCAAAACGTTTCATAAAAAAAAAACAACTTCAATAAAAAGCCAGAACCAATAAAAGACCAGCCATCTTTTAACTGCAGTCGATTACTCTGCAAAAAGCTCACCGTGAAAACTCAGGTGAAGTGAGCTGTCAGTAGTGTCAATCCCTAGCATCAGCCGGACGATTCTATAAACGCCTCACCGTGAAAACTTAGGTGAAGTGAGCTGTCATTGTCATCGATACTTAATGATGCTAAGGCAGTGACAGTTTTATTTTATTTTATTTTGTTTTTATTACATAGGAACAACAAACAGCTACACTATACAATATTAAAAAAAGAAAAAACATCAATAACTTAAGTAATAATGTAGCCCACAACGCTGTCCACAGATTACCACCAATAAATAAAACCTTAAAGTCACTAGGTGAACCGTTCGTGCATGACAGTTACATTAATATTAGAAAAAAATGTAAACAAAAAACAAAAAAAGTATTTTAAAAACAACACCAAACAATTTAGTCTGAGACTTCAAGCGTCTCATACAAAAGGCTACGAAACCTTTTCAAAGAGCATGTAAATATGTCTATATGTTCGAATGCGCTATTGTAGGTTGCTGCCATTCGCCGAACTGGTGAACGTAGACCAGTATTAGATCGGCAGGTACCTATTGCAAAGAGTTTGCCTGGACGCACCTGCCGTTTATGGATAGTTCTGGGGACCGCATAGCATAATACATTGTTTAATTCTATGCAGTCAAAATTGCCATTAACAATATTATACAATGTCATTGCTTCTAATTGTTTACGTCTAGAGCTGAGCGCCAAAAGCTTGTATTTACAGAGCAACTGGTCATACTGTAGATAGGTTTTATGACATCTGTAGTGCATTGCACGAAGAAATCTACGTTGGACGTTTTCTATCATGTCTGTGTATTTGCCATAGTATGGGTTCCATATGGATATGGCATATTCGAGCTGGGAACGGACTAAGGTTTTATACAGGTAGAGGTATGAAGAGATCCTTTCACTCCAAGCACTTCACCTAAATTCTCACGGTGAGATTTTCACAGAATACCACTACTGCTAGAATGACAGTTCACTGCACCTATGTTTCACGATGAGATCTTTAGAGAATAGTCCGGCTGGTATAATCTAATTTCAGCTGCAATACAAACCGCAATTCCGTCTTATAGCAATACAATAAAACTGCATAAGAATGATTGGAACGCCCTCAATAGTCGTTTGAGTTTATGAAACCACTTGATCGCCACAGGGTTTTATTACTGCCCGTTTGAAATACTAGAGGTAAACAATAATGGATCGTTAATGGTACTTGATATTGGTACTTATAGAAAATATTGCGTAAATATTTTTCTGTGCAGAATTGAAGGACTTGTTTTTAAACGTAATATAGCTGGCGAAATGTAGATGTACTCTGCCTAACCCTTTGAGATAACAGGCGTGATGTTTGTTATGTTTTTAAACGTTGCCCAATACTAATAATTATGTTACAAACACATTTTAATTCATTGTCAAACTTCTAAGTCTTACAAGTTTGCCAATTATTATGTACCTACCTTATGAAAGACTTTCACTATGAACTCTTGTGTGTATGTTACCGTAAGTTTGTGAGAACCATTAGTTTATAATCAATCGGTATTATTTCCGTTAGATTACTTATAAACTCTCGAAAAAATTGTGAACTGGGTGAAATGGGTTAGTTTAGGTTAGAAATGTGACAAAACACGCGCGAGCCGAGCGAGTGAAGTGATCAGGGGCCCTATTATGAACTCTTATTTCCAGGCAGTTTACGGCGTAAAGAGAACTGCCTTGCAATTTCGTATTATGAATCGTCAAAACCAGCCAGTCAGCGGTCACGTGACACCCTGGCCGCCTTCTGCCCGAATATTGCCTAGCAATACCGTACTACGAACGTTCGTTTGACATTTCTTGCCATATTAAAACTGTTACTAAGTAACCTCTCAATCCATTCAATATAAACTCCTCTGAAGCAGCTTTTATTGAATGGATTGTGAATTGTTTTAGATTTATTTGTTGAAATTATTCGAGCGTTATCCAGTTAACATAAAAAAATATCACGTGTGACGAATATGTACCTACCGTTTGAGTTTCTGGAAACTCTAGAAAGTAGCACTTCTGACTGATAAAATCGTCGAAAAAACGATAAAATTGTAAAACTGCCACAACTTTTCCAACAGAACATAAGTTAGGCGCCGACGAGGGCGAAAACTCTCATCCACTGAACTATGTATAATAATTACAACTGCCTTTTAAATCTCGTTTATTTATTTTCATACTTAATTATACATTTTTAAATATTTTGTAAAAGTCATTAAACACATCATTTCAAAATATAAAAATAGGTCCGCCGGTATCGGGAGCAGGGTCCAAGCTACCAGTGGTTAGGGTTGCAGACTTGCAGAGACAGGAACCTCCTCACAATGCGAGCCTTATCTGCCTTCTGAATCAGGCCCTTGATCCAATTGCCTAACGAGAGCCTCCAGAGCTGCTGGCCGAGGCTTTCGGCCATCAGCCAGGCCATTGGCCGTTCCGACAATCGGCACAATGCAATGATAGCCGAGCTCATATTCCACATGTCAACAACTGCCTCTATTATAATATTATCATCTACTATGATAAAACACTTGAAGACCACCACACGGTTGTGTGGTGTAAGTATATTCATCCAACACCATCCCTAGCCATATTTTTGTTTATACTTAGAATCTAGTAGGTACTTAAAATTAAATAAAAATAATTTCTTTGTGCAACAATGACAACAATAAACGTCCATGAAGTTGTCAAATTCCCAGCTGAATTTCACGTTCGGAAACTTAATCTCGCGTTACAATTTGCAAACACACAAAATTATTAAATGAATTAATTATATAAGTAGCACAATATACATTGCGTTCATATTTTCACCTACTTTTAGTAATTAGAATTATTTTTATTTATTATTTTTCATAAAATACGTGATTTGAATAAAATCGTAACTTACCGATAAATTATGTCATTGTGTTTCTGAATGAAACGGCAGAAAATTACAAGCTAGCCATAGACAAAGTACCCAGCGTGAAGTCGGTCAGAATTATGAATGTCATAATACGAAATTTAACCATGCAGGGATATGAATTGCCTGGAACTTGCCAGGTTTTTTAAAAGTTCGTAATAGGCCCCCAGTGCCGCGGCAGCGGCCGGCGAGCGCTATTTCCAAGTTTCAATTTTTTGCTTTTTTTTTGCTTTTTAATTAGTAGGTACTACATTAGGTTCATCTTATGATAATTTTCGTTTTTTTTTTACTTTTTTTAAAGGTATTTTATTTTTATTGTTGACGGGTTCCTTTATCGTTACTGAACTCTCTCTGAAGCTATGGCAAGCAATTTCTTTAACACCCTGTGTAATAGTGGTAGCATTATACTGAATATTTGATTGTATAGGCGTGGTGACGCATGTGTAGATATCATTATATTTGAGACACGACAACTTTTGGTAGTCATCCAACTGTAATGCGTTTTGTGAAATATTGAAGAGGACTTTCACCGCAGTGTAGCCAGCGGATTGTGATGTCATACTAAACTACGGCCGGTATTAATAACTCTGCGGCTGTTATTATTTAGCCACGAGTCAATATACCCTATGATACTCGGCAATAATGTATAAATACTTCCCATTTGTGTTTTTTTTTTCGCAATTGTATCAGTAGTTTATTTATTTATTTATTTATTCTTCAACAAATTTACATTTGTGTCGAACAATGGTTTTAACAATAGTGATTCTAATAATAAAATAACTCAATAATTTAACAATATCGTAAAGTCAGGAAAACAACAAACATTAATTCCACATTGGTCACACTCACAACATTGCAGTCTTAATATTAATCAATTTAATTATAATAATTTAGCTTAATATTAATTCAAAATCAATATAAATTTAATTCAAATAAATGTATGTCAATAAAATTCATTAATATGTAATGTCATGATAGAATGTTGGATATAAATTACGAACACAAAAATCATCATAAAGTCAGGAAAAAACTACCATTACATTCCACATTGGTCACTCTCACAACATCAGTCATCATCTCTCAGTTCCGAAGATTACCCCCTACATACACTTACAAATATCTCTATAATATAATAATTATTGTTGGGGAAGCACGATGACACACATGTAGAATCATAAGTACCTATGTAAACATGGGAAACATATATAGGTTCGATTCCTATAGGAAACCCATTAAATAAAAAGCGAGAACGTAATCTAAAGATATTATATACCTAGATCATGGGTTCGATCCCTATGTCATGCGATTTAAAATGCATAAGGCTCTCATATTTGTTGTGTAAAAATAATTATATAAGAAATAAAGCACTCAAGTGCCATGTACAATGTTTAAATGAAGAAAAATGAGCTTAGCTGTCATTATTCTAACAATGTAGCCTTATATACTAGTGTATTTACCTTCTGGGAATCATAATTCCATACGAAAATATGTTAAAAGTACAAATTACCTTTATATACTGACAAAAATGTTAATAACTTTTTATGTAAAGGAGATACACTATTTTAATTAATCGTAATCGCTTAGTTAGGTCAAAATACCTTAGAATGAGTACTTTACATAATGTAAATAGGACGCGATGTACAGTTTGCGAACAATTCTATTGTTCTTTAATGTAAACAGTATTATATATCAAGATAACTGCGTAGTATCTCTTCCCCGCGTCCCTTTCACTACCCCCGGCACGCCCAAATCCGGCGGTACCCCGCAGACACCCGATCCCCTGCATCACCCCCTGTCTAATCGAGGTGTCTAGAATAATTGGTTGTATATTAAAGTTTAGTACGTGACTCACACGCAACTTGTGCGTATGTGACAAGTTTACTTATATCCAGACTCTGGAAAATTCAAGCAATCGTCATTTCCTTGTCAGTGAATCGTCACTCATTCGTCTCTGAATCTCCAACGAAGTAGCACGTTTGTCGCGTTCCGTGTTCTGCTGCTTCGTATCGCGCTCAGTTTTTAGGACATCTAGTTTTCTCTAGATTTAGTTCCATAGTTTATATTATTTCGTTATTGCCGTGTTAAATCGTAGTTTGTTTTCTTGTAATAGTTATAGTCATAGTGTTAAGTTTTGATGTACACTTTTGTGACATAACTGTGATTATCGTGTAACGTGTGATGCAATATACATATTAAGCTGACAAGTGGTTTTTTTGGTGAATAAAGCCTTCCGACACCCCCGCCTAACAGACTGAGCTCTCGTCTGCTACATTTTGGTCCTTCAGTCGCCGGATAAGGTCGTAGCAACCATGAGTCAGAAGAGCAGCATCACGACTAGAAGCAAACTACGGAGGTTGGCAGAGGAACAAAGTGCTCGTCGCCGTGAAGAAATTGTGTCGGACTCCGGTATGCAGTCTGAACGAGTGCCGGGTTCGCCATCCGTCGCGCCGACTATGGCGTCGACGTCTGCCCTCAATATCCCTCTGACGGGTGGTCGAGTGATCGACTACAGTGCTAGAAGTACGTCAGAGGGGCCCCTGGGAGGACAGGCGCCTGGAAGAGGTCGCCATACGTCGCCACGGAGCAGAGCGTCTTCTAAGAATAGCCGCAAGAGCGTCGAGCACATTAAGAAGCGCATCGAATATGAAGCTGAGCGTGAGCTAGTAAAGCTCAAGGAAAACCTCCTAAAGAAGAGGATGGAAGCTGACATAGCTGAAATTGAAGCAGCTGCTGAAAGTGACGATTCAGCATCGGACGTGGGTACAGCACAACGAGTGGAGCAATGGATCGACACTACGCCTCAAGCTGATAACAGGGAAACAGTGCGTGTGTCTAGCCCGGTGTTGTGCGATAAGGATGCAGTGCCTAGTGATAAGGATGCAGTGTTGTGTACCCCGTCCGTGGGGCGCGGGCCTACTGGAATGGCCGCGCCTCGCAACATAGCTGGGAATCGCCAAAATGTGAGTACGCTTACCGATTACCGTAATAATATTGTGTCGCATGTGTTAGGGACGCCTGTGCCGGTACCGTTTTCGAATACAACGGTACCAATGACACAGGCGCGCACGCCAGTCTGTGAAAAGGTTTCATTCCGTCTGCCCGCGACGTACCCTGTGACTACCACGCCGGCCGCAGGTGCACCTCCCGGTTCGACCCGGGAGTCGGATGCACGGCGGACAACATACGGGGTGGGTGAAAGAGAGTCACGAAGGGAGGCGTCAGGCGACAGAGACAGCAAGATAGACCGACTGGCGGATGCAATTACAAGCATGGCGCGACCACGGCCGGTACCTAGACAGGCATATGAATTGCCTAATTTTAGTGGCGACCCAGCTGATTGGATATCTTATAAGAATATGTATTGGGACACGACTGAAATGTATAACTTTAGGTCATTTGAGAATCTAGCTCGACTCAAAACTTCATTGCATGGCGAGGCTAAAACATCGGTAGAAGACTTATTGCGGTCGGGAACGGATCCCAACGATATTATGCGTGCTCTAGAAGAAGAATACGGGCATCCGACACTCATATTACAGAGTGTTCTAAAAAAGATTAGAGACCTACCGCGTATAACGGAAAGCGGTCGTGAAATAAGAAAATTTGCATCGACGATAAGAAATGTCGTGTCCCTGCTTAGGAATATTAGAGCTGACGGCTATTTAAATAACCCGCAATTGGTTGGTGAAATATTAAACAAATTGACACCAATACAGCGGGCTCAGTATGGAGATTTCGCGATGGGGTTAGAAAGCGTGCAGGGGGTGGACTTACGGGTGTCTCCGGATTTATCTATTATATCTCAATTCTTAAATCACATTAACCGTACCACGTCTTATTACGCTCAGGCGAATATGTTCGAACCCGGTCCATCTAAACCCCCGGTAAGGCAACAGAAGCCAGTCGCGCGCCCTTTCAATAGTAGAGTACCGTCGGCTCAGAAAGTCAATATTCAAAGCGATGAATCTACGGTACCGGCAGAGTGTGTCGTTTGCCACAAGGAACACACAATTGAAAACTGCGATACATTCGGTAGATTAAGCGTACCAGATAGATGGGCTACGATTAAAGCCAAGAACACGTGTTTTAAATGTCTAATAAGAAAACACCCTAAGAGGTTTTGCCGCGCAAAACGTTGCGACAAGTGTGGATATAGCCACCACTCGTTGTTGCATGCTGATAAAGCATCGGGCTCAAACAGTAGTAGCAAGCCGGTCAAAGAAAAGACCGAAAGCGTCACTAATATAGGTGAATGGAGAGCGACGGCTCTCCTGAAAATCGTGCCAGTAACAATAACTGATGACAAACAAATTGAATGTAATTGTTACGCATTACTGGATGACGGCGCGACAGTCTCACTTATAGACAGCTCAATCGCTGCTAACTTAGAAGGCCCGCGCATCCCGCTCACTTTAAAGACGGCGGGTGGCTACGGGGTCAGCGATTTGACCTCAAGGGCCGTAGAGGTCAACATTAGAGGGCCGAACGGACTGCAACATAAAATCAAATGCCGAACCATGTATAATATGAACCTGCCTACGCAAACGGTGTCCGCTGCCATGCTGAGCGACAATGCCCACCTTCGTGACTTGGGTTGCGAAGAGATGAGGGGCGCTAAGCCGCTGCTGCTACTGGGGCAGGACAATTGGCAGCTGTTGGTCAGCCAGGACATTCGCCAAGGGCGATCCGGTAAGCCGG
The DNA here is from genome assembly GCA_947363905.1 of Lithophane semibrunnea. Taxonomy (NCBI): domain Eukaryota; kingdom Metazoa; phylum Arthropoda; class Insecta; order Lepidoptera; family Noctuidae; genus Lithophane; species Lithophane semibrunnea. The sequence continues at coordinate 15,314,661 of OX376201.1, forward strand.
TTGCCTCACTGACCAAATTAGGTTGGGTGGTTCATGGGCCATTTGATAGTAATAATAATAATAATGGTGAACAATCCATTAATTGTATGGCAGTCTCCCTCCCTGACCTGCATGATCTAGTCAAAGCGCAATTTGAACTAGAAGCGATCGGTATATCGCAGAACGCTCGTAAACATAAAGAAAATGAAAGAGCGCTAAAAGTATTAGATGATACCAGTAGACGCGTATCAAATGGTAGTCAATGGGAAGTAGGGTTGCTATGGAAGCACGACCAGATAGAGCTACCTAATAACTACCATCAGGCCCGGCAACGGTTACACGGTATCGAAAGACGCATGCGAAAGGATGCCGGTTACGCGGAAGCTTATTCAAAGCAAATAGACCGGCTCCTAGAGGAAGGCTATGCAAGGAAGTTGGAAGGGGAAATGGATCAAACACCAATTTGGTACTTACCACACTTTGGTGTGGTGAACCCAAACAAACCCGGTAAACTTCGCCTAGTCTTCGACGCAGCCGCTGCGTCTCACGGTACGTGCCTGAATGATAATTTATTGACCGGACCGGACCTATTAAACTCACTTCCAGGCATTCTAATTAGATTCCGAATACGTCCAATAGGATTCACAGGGGACATTGCGGACATGTTTATGCGAATTAGAATAAGGGCCGAGGATCAAGGCGCACAATTATTTTTGTGGAGAGGCGCGGATCAGACCCGAGAGCCGAGCGTGTTCGCAATGAACTCGATGATTTTTGGAGCAACCTCATCTCCGACAACGGCAATTTACATATTGAATAAGAATGCCAGTGAGTTTGAGGATAAGTATCCAGAGGCCGTAGAGGCCATTAGAAGCAAACACTATATGGACGATTATTTAGACAGTGCTTGGACAGAGCAGCAAGCTAATAAGCTTATAGAGGAAGTGACCCATATTCACGCGTCCGGTGGATTTAATATACGGGGGTGGGTCACCAACTCATCAGAACTGATGAATAAGCTCAAAGTAGACATGCCAGAAAAGGTGGCCCTCGAGAAGGGTCTAGGCATTATGGAAAGAACGCTAGGTTTAATTTGGGCACCTAAAGAGGATGAGTTAGGTTTTGACCTATCTTTTAAAAGACTACCCGAAGACATAAAGAACGGTAGCATAGTGCCTACTAAACGTCAATTCTTGAGCTTCATTATGTCGATTTATGACCCTTTAGGGTTTCTGTATCCGTGTATAATCCAGTCTAGGATACTAATGCAGGCGATTTGGAAGTCGGGGATTCAATGGGATGAACCATTGAAAGACAAGGACGCCAAGGTATGGTTCGCCTGGCTCAATAATTTGGAGAAGTTGCAAGAGGTAAAAATACCACGTTGGTATGGGCTTGACCTTCGTGACCTTGAACTTCATGTGTTCGGCGACGCTAGCGAGCTAGCCTACGCAGCCGTAGCGTATTTAGTGGGATATGACGCCACCGGGAATAGGGAGGTTGTCATGCTAGCCGGAAAAGCCCGGGTTGCACCACAAAAAGTGGTTTCAATCCCTCGTCTCGAGTTGCAAGCGGCCCTGTTAGCTTGCCGACTTGCAAACACGATGGAGACCGAACTAGGGCTACCTATTAAATGTAAAACGTACTGGACCGACAGTAAGACGGTCCTCAAATGGATAAATTCTGATGCCCAGGAATTCCAACGATTTGTGTCCCATAGATTGGCGGAGATAGATAAACTATCGGACCGAGGCAATTGGCGCTGGGTACCCTCGGAGGAGAACCCTGCAGACAAAGCGACCCGATTGTCTTGGCCCGATAGCCACGCAGCATGGCTGCGTGGCCCCTTGTTTCTTTGTGATCCACAGGAGCGGTGGCCGGTGTGTCGCGAGGCTGAGGCGGCGGAGGCGGACCTCGAGCGCATTCAGCGGGTCCACGCTACAGCTGAGCCAGCAGCACCACTCCTCCAGTACGAGCGCTACTCGTCGTGGGTACGAGTACGGCGCGTCATGGCGCGAGTCCTGATATTCATCGGCCGATGTCGCAAGCGTCGGTCGTCTCCAGAGATGCAGCGGCGCGACATAGAAGAAGCGCACAACCATCTCATGAGGTTGTGCCAGGAAGACAGCTTTAAGAACGAGCGGGCCGCCATCCTTAAAGGCTTGCCCGTTCCCAAGAACAGTAATATTAAAGTTTTAGATCCAATGATCACAGACGACGGGCTGCTACGGGTCAGGGGACGCCTGAGTGCCTGCGAGGTGCTCACTTTCGAAGAGAGGCATCCCATTATATTAGATGGTCGTCACCCTCTGACCCGAAAACTCATAGCCTACTATCATGGGCTGGCCCTACATGCCAACCATGAGACCGTCGTAAACAACTTAAGGGAAAAATATTGGGTAACAAAAGTAAGGACCTCTGTTAAGGCTGTGGTCGCTAATTGCCAATTGTGTAAAACTTCCAGAGCAAGGCCGGCACCACCCAAAATGGGTGACCTACCACTCGCGAGAGTGACGACGTCCAGACGAGCCTTCGTCCAAGTGGGCGTGGACTACTTCGGCCCGATGGAGGTGGCGATTGGGCGGCGCCGCGAGAAGAGGTGGGGTGCCCTATTCACCTGCCTCACAACGCGCGCCGTTCACCTTGAACTGGCCGCCTCGCTGAGCGCCGATTCGGCGATACTCGCCCTGCGGCGCCTCATTGCGCGCCGCGGGCAGCCGGCGCACATGTACTCTGACCAGGGTACAAATTTCATCGGGGCCAACTCCGAGCTCCGAGCAGCCCTGAAAGACCTAAACCAGGGTCAAATCAGGGCCGAAGCCATCAACCGCGGCATCGAGTGGCACTTCAATCCCCCGGCAGCCCCACACATGGGTGGCTGCTGGGAAAGGCTCGTGCGTTCAGTAAAAAACGCCCTTCGCAGCACGCTCAAGGAACGTGCACCAAGTGAGGAGGTCCTATATACCCTCCTCACCGAGGCCGAGCTGATCATCAACAGCCGGCCTCTGAGCTACGTCCACGACGATCACGACCAGCCCATGGTCCTGACTCCCAATCATCTGCTCCTGGGCACGGCGTCCGGGAGCACTCCGTTCGCGCCAGCAGACGACGAGGACGTCGACTCCCGACGGCAGTGGCGGCGCGTAAGCGCGCTCGCCGACATGTTCTGGCGGCGCTGGCTGAGGGAGTATCTCCCAACTCTACAAAGAAGAGAAAAGTGGGCAAACAATGTGCCAAATGTGCGGGTTGGTGATATCGTAGTGATCGCGGACAATAACAAAGAACGCAGTGCGTGGACCAAAGGAGTGATTAAAGCAGTGTACAACGGCAACGATGGCATCGTTCGTGTCGTCGATGTAAAGACAATAAGTGGGGTCCTGCGTCGGCCCGTAGCAAAGATCGTCGTGCTTCCCACCGACCAGGATGTAATGCGGTGGAACCCTGTTACAGGGGGTGGAATGTTGGGGAAGCACGATGACACACATGTAGAATCATAAGTACCTATGTAAACATGGGAAACATATATAGGTTCGATTCCTATAGGAAACCCATTAAATAAAAAGCGAGAACGTAATCTAAAGATATTATATACCTAGATCATGGGTTCGATCCCTATGTCATGCGATTTAAAATGCATAAGGCTCTCATATTTGTTGTGTAAAAATAATTATATAAGAAATAAAGCACTCAAGTGCCATGTACAATGTTTAAATGAAGAAAAATGAGCTTAGCTGTCATTATTCTAACAATGTAGCCTTATATACTAGTGTATTTACCTTCTGGGAATCATAATTCCATACGAAAATATGTTAAAAGTACAAATTACCTTTATATACTGACAAAAATGTTAATAACTTTTTATGTAAAGGAGATACACTATTTTAATTAATCGTAATCGCTTAGTTAGGTCAAAATACCTTAGAATGAGTACTTTACATAATGTAAATAGGACGCGATGTACAGTTTGCGAACAATTCTATTGTTCTTTAATGTAAACAGTATTATATATCAAGATAACTGCGTAGTATCTCTTCCCCGCGTCCCTTTCACTACCCCCGGCACGCCCAAATCCGGCGGTACCCCGCAGACACCCGATCCCCTGCATCACCCCCTGTCTAATCGAGGTGTCTAGAATAATTGGTTGTATATTAAAGTTTAGTACGTGACTCACACGCAACTTGTGCGTATGTGACAAGTTTACTTATATCCAGACTCTGGAAAATTCAAGCAATCGTCATTTCCTTGTCAGTGAATCGTCACTCATTCGTCTCTGAATCTCCAACGAAGTAGCACGTTTGTCGCGTTCCGTGTTCTGCTGCTTCGTATCGCGCTCAGTTTTTAGGACATCTAGTTTTCTCTAGATTTAGTTCCATAGTTTATATTATTTCGTTATTGCCGTGTTAAATCGTAGTTTGTTTTCTTGTAATAGTTATAGTCATAGTGTTAAGTTTTGATGTACACTTTTGTGACATAACTGTGATTATCGTGTAACGTGTGATGCAATATACATATTAAGCTGACAAGTGGTTTTTTTGGTGAATAAAGCCTTCCGACACCCCCGCCTAACAGACTGAGCTCTCGTCTGCTACAATTATGAAGAAGGTATAATCTATACCTTCTAGTATACATAGATGTAAATTGCCGCCATAATATTAATAACGATTATTTTTATTGTTTCAGGTATGTTTCACAGCTACATAGCCGTTAACTACTTCTTTTGCTGTAGGTGTAACTGAGGTAAAATCTAAGGAAGTGTCTCAGCTGCCGGCGCCATGTCCCGAATTGGCTGCCGGCGCCGGCGCTGGCTTTCGAAAAAAGAAGCGGAAAATGGGGTTGCCATATGAAGTATATAGGCAGGATTAATATATTATTTCCATAATCAATCATTACCATATTCCAGTAATCAAGTACTACCCGAAACCGATTGTTAGATTAGGTTAAATATTTTAACTTGAAAAAAAAGCTTAGGTTAGAACTGTGGCCCACTAAGAACCAAAAAACGACTAGAATATATAGAAAAATACTTAAGTTAGGTTTAGTTGTGGTTCTGGACACTGGAAGGTTTTCCATAAACGCCGCGCCGTCGCTGCCGGTGTTCATTATGGTAGCCTGCGGCGCCCGTAATATACAGCTGGTTTCCAACCGCGTTATTTTTGGGTGCGAGCGCCGGCAGCGGAGGCATTCCCAAAAAATAAATAGTTATTAAGATTATAAATGATTCAGTGGCATATTGATTGCCTTAGACCGATTTGACTTCGGTATAGTTTCGCAAATACAGTAATAAAACTAAAAAAATATTTACAGTGAAAAGTTTAAACAACTTTCTAGAATTTCGTTCACACATAAAATACAAAACTTTACTGTTGTAACGTAACTCCAAAGGTGTAACTACAAAACAGAACTACGTTCAAAACTACATGTAGTTGTAGTTCACAAAGTAGTAGTGTTCGGCAACCAAACAGACGTGCCAAAGTTTTTTACGCGATCAAATTAACTACAGTGAAACAGGAAATGTAAGTTACCTACTATGTTATGTTTTGTACACAGGCTTTTTTTTTGAGGAGTGGAAATCATCCGCATCATGACTTCTCCCGCTCTGGGTGGAGCGGAAGGGCGTGTCAGACTTTTACTGACTAAAACCCACCCGTGTTCCTTCAGTTGCCTGTTGCTAAGGTCCCGGTATTATGTTTTGTACACAGGCTGACTTTGAATTCATTGGAAATATTTCAGGTAGTACCTATTATACTTTTTAGTAAGATACTAACCTTAAGTTCTGAGCTACACAAATTGCATTATGCGTGAATTGACTGGTCAGATTCACTCAAATCTGTGTGGTTCTTTCCTCAAAAGACCGTCTCAGATACTAATCTGCATGGTCCTCCTCACATGATCTGACAGAGATTATATCTGGACTTTAAGAGACAGTGACCTCAGAAATAGTAATTTTGTTGTAAATTTTTTTTGACGTGTCAAAGTGTTTTTTGAACTAATTTACAGAAATAAATATCTCTAACCAGATAATTTACAGAAATAAAAAGCTTTTACCAGATAATTTACCTGTTTTTTTTTTTTTACCATGGGTTTTAATCGTACTAGGCTTGAAAGCTATATAAATAAAAAACGTTACTAATGGCCAGTCTCATAGTATGTACATCCAAAAACCATTGAAACACAGGACCCTATAAAACTAGGGGCACAGACCAAAAGGTTCGGGTCACTGACCCAATTCGCCCCATGCACTGAACCCAACTGAACATTTCCTTTCATCTCAATATTTCCGGTGCTTCTGAAAACTGATGGTGATTGGTTTAATGGTTGATACGGGCTTTGATATCCAGTTAGTAAAGAAACTGAGTTTTTGAAAAAAAAAAATGTTAGTAACAGATATAATACTTTAAATATATACTTACCTTTTACGACTGTGCCTTTTACGACCATGAGAAGGTACCTTAATTGTCCCTAATTTCTTCCCGAGCCGAGTAATGAGCCTATACTCTAGTTACTTAAGCCGAGTTTAGAACTCGAGCAACTTGAGACTCTAATGATATTGTGGCTCACTGAATTACTAATGAATTTTGAATATTACAAGCGGTATCTAGGGTTGGGTAATCAAACATGTGAGAAGTATATAGGTATAGGGCTATTTATTGCTCGGAAATGTATCTTCAGTTGACGTAAAGTAAAAAGTAAAGTTAGAACAGAATATTTTATAATAAACAAGACCCTTGTTTTTACGTTTATTTACCTAATTACTTAGCTTGTTTAAGGTCATGGCTTTAATACCTATTAATAAAGTCCTCGTATTGCCTAATTATCTAATTAGTACGGCCCATTTTTTTATGTATAGTTCTCGATTCGCCTGTTTTTTTTTTGTTATTATTGTATTTGGTGAACTTTTTGACACCGTGAAATCCATTAATTTTCAGTGGTCAAATAGCGTGTAGTTCCAAGAGATATTATTGATTGATGATTTTTTTATGATTGAGAGAAGTTTTATTTTAGACAACCCTTTCCAAAAACGAAACAATTTTTAATAAATGTTGGCATTTTCAATACGTACCTACAAATACCAAATATTCGGGGCTCTAAAGTCAATATGAGGACTAAAGCCAATTTTGCGGATAAAATTTTAAAAAATACCACTGAAACCAATTCACTGTAAAAAAAAATCCAAAGGGTTTTAACAAGTGCGTTGAAAAATGTTGGGATTTTGAACAAACGTACGGACGTGAATGCTGGTTCCGTACGTTTGATCAAAATCCCAACAGTTTTCTACCACATCGAATCGTTGACACACAATGGCAGATGTTTTGAATTATTCCGTTTTATTACGAACCGAAATTACTAAGTCTATCCCACCGCTGACGAGGAAGCGACTAGCTATCAACTATTTTCTCGCTCAAGAAATGTACAAACGCTTGTAGGTCTAAGTAAAAGAAATACATAATTAATAGTTAATCGCTGACTGTTCATGCCGCCGGCGAGTAGGAACCTTGTCCCACCGCCGGCGATTAACGAGTAGAACTAGCAACTGAAAACCGAGTTGGCGAGCAGGGAGTGTCCGAGTGCGACCGGTGATTACTCGCACCACTCGCTCGCTTGGTCTCTTGGCGTGTGTTCTGACCGCCAAGCGAGAATCGCTAAGCAAGTATCGTTGCAGCGACAAGAGCTGTCTAAGAGATTACTCGCTCAGTAACGCTCAGTGAGACTCACTTGAAAATTCTACTTAAGGGGGATGCGCTAGGGTGGCCCGCGAAATTCAAATTTTCTTACGTTTTTTGCAATTTGCAGGTCAGTATCAGGTTGTACGTGATCTAAATATGATTAGCGCTCGTAACAAATATGAATTTATAAACATTAGACTCAGCAATACAACTCTCTAAGTTCATGAAAGTGCCAAATGTCATGATTTCATGAAATAGTCATTCAATACACTTTCATGAGCTTAGAGAGTTGTATTGCTGATTTTAATGTTTATAATTCTGTAAATCCATATTTGTTACGAGCGCTAATCATATTTAGATCAACATACAACCTGATACTGACCTGCAAATTACAAAAAACGTAAGAAAATTTGAATTTCGCGGGCCACCCTAGCGCATCAACCTTAACTGTTTAGAACACTATCGGAATTCATAGATCTACCTTCGAAAAAACTGTTTTCAACATCAACTAAATTCTTCCAACAAAAAAATCCTGAACAAAGATGGGAACGAACAATTTTATGCAACCATTACTGGGATGGTTCACTCATTCTCTCATTCATTCATTCACTCACTAGCTCGTTGTTCAACTGACTGACAATGGGCGGCGGCTGAAAACATTTTTACATTGACGCTTGCAGTTTTAAGCTAGGCATTCCGAAGGCAACTTCGGTTGTATTGTATTTTTTTAAATGGTGAGTGGTTCGTCCATTTTCTTTTTTGTTGCATGTTTTTTGTGCATTTTGGAAAGCTTTTAAATCGAGCCACATAATAAACAAAGAAAGAAAATAGGTATAATTGTCACAGAAATACGTGCATACAAAAAAAAAAAACACTAAAAAAGTGAAAAATAACTTTAATAAAGAGTTTTCTATTCTGTAATTTTTCACTTTTTAGTTGTGGTACCTACCTCACACAAATTCGTATACCGTTATCTGCTATGCAAATAATAGTGACGGAGTGAAATAATTATATCATCTACATAGCAAAGTGGGAAAAATACGTATTATTGAAGCTAACTCAAAAACTACGCAAGTAAAATTAATAAAATTTATATGGGACCACCCCTGAAGCATGACCTACCAAACAAAAAAAGAATTATCAAAATCGATTCATAATTGGCGGAGTAATCGCGTAACATACATACAAAAAAAAAAAAAAACATACAGACGAATTGAGAACCTCCTCCTTTTTGAAGAAGTCGGTTAAAAAGATAACAGTACTTTATCATATCAATCATAGAAATATGAGATCAGGGGGCCTACCACCACCGCCTATAATTTTAATATTACTTCAGTGTCGGAAAGAGATGAAGCTCTACAGGACGTATAGGTCCATCTCTTTCCCACACGATGTAAGATTAAAATAATACTGTTGTAAGCGGTGGTGGTAGGCCCCCTGAAGTACTTATAAAAATAAACAGTTGGCAGCTGCATGTCATGACTGTGACAAGAAGGCTTCCACTCAGCATAATGCTGTGCTATGGGAGACCCACAGCACAGCGCTGATTTTCAGTGGTCACCCGAAAAAGACGTACGGAAATCAAGTCAGGGTCAATGAGACCGTAATACTGTTTTGAATTACTAAGAATTGTTAATTTTTTCGCTGTACAATGTTGGCCTAATTCAGATAATATTATTTACTTTTGAATAAGTGTCTCCTAGCCGTTGGAAATTCTTTTTTTGTTACGGAATCCTAATTTAAACAACTAATTAACATAATAACCTAATTAGCGGATAAGTACTGCTATGTTGCCAATTATTTTCGTAATTAATGAGTTCCATGACTATTAAAATATTCAGTGGACAATAATTAAGCCCAGATATTATTAATTAATCACCTTTGGTCATTAACATGCCGTTATTTCAATAGTTACTTAAAATATTAATACTATTTGGTGATCATGCATAATGAAAACGTTTTGATAAATAATTAAGTAGTTTGAATTGCTAATTTGAAATACGTGCTTAAAGTTTTAAATAAATTATAAACCTTCAGTACGTAGTATTATAATATCTGTGCCTTCAGTAATTTGGAGGTCGTAACACAACTTTTGTTTATCCAGTTCGGTGAATCTCTTGCACTCAGCATCTCACCTTCGGCCGGATTCGAAGGTGGAAGCAAGCTTCACCCAGAATCCTCAACCACAGAGGAACTGGCTATCTTATCTCTAACTGGCGAAACACAACAATGCAGTTACAGTACACACAACTTAGATGTAGTATCGGCAAAATTCGTAAACCCGATCACCATCCGAACTGAGTGCGCCTTATAAATCTCCAATCTTTATTACTGCTTCAGGTGAAAATTATCTTTACGAATCGCAATAACTTGTAAAGTCATATAACCAAATACATTCGTAACATTGAAATGAATGAATGCAAAATTTCAAAATGCTACATCTAAGTTGTGTCGTACTATAACATTGTTTTTATGGTGACAGACTTTGATAAGACGACTTCGTCTGCGATCCAGAATGAAAAGTAGCTTATATCCTTCTCCAGCAGGCGTAGCATGGCGCTTTCTATCTCTACGCAGAATAGACATAGCTTTTTCTATACAAAGTAATAATAATAAAAAAAAAAATTAAAAAAAATCATTTATTTTGACCAAACATTGTACACATTTTATAAACCTGCCAAACTGCGCGGCAGTTTGTCGGCAGGATTAGTGCGCGGCAGTTTGTCGGCAGGATTAGCGACAGTGACAGATTAAGTGACAGTTCGTTTCTTCATTTTTGACATCCACCGTAGAAATGTTTCTACAATCTCTCATTTTGTCTTTCATTTCTAACGATCGTTGTCTACGTCTTTTTGTAGGTAGACTATTTCGGAAGAAAGTTTTCTATCCTTACTGTCAAAATCACACTGACAACCGATAAATCCTATGACAAAACAAAGAATTCTGAGTCGAATTATATAAAAGAGTGAATTTCGTAAAAATTGCAGTTGACTCTTTCTACTTTACTGCCGTCTCGTACTGTCTACTGTCTACAGGAAACGTCATTTTTGTCTACTCTTCCCTCGACAAAACGGTGCTCATGCTACGCCTGCTGGTCAAAGTCTGTCCGTCCCCTGTGCGAAACATCCAAATCCGTTCAGCCGTTTTAGCGTGAAAGTGTAACAAACAAATAAACAAACTCACTTTCGCATTTATCACCAAATATTATAAAACAAGGTCCTCCACCGCGTCTGTCTGTGTGTCTGTTCGCGATAAAATCAAAAACTACTGCACCGATTTTAATGCTATTTTCACCAATAGATAGAGTGGTTCTCGAGGAAGGGTTTAGTTAAAAAAACCGATATTCGCGAAGCCGCGGGCATCAGCTAGTAATATTATAAATAATAGTTAGGATGGTCGGCTGTCATTCTTGGATCTTTGACAGTCATTACGGATGCAAAGCCCGAAATTCTGATAACCAGTCTTACCAAGGGGTATCATATTACCCGGTTACCAGGTTGTAGAGGTCAGATAGGCAGTCGCTCCATGTAAAATACTGGTATTCAGCTGCATCCAGTTATACTGGAAGCCGACCCCAACATAGTTGGGAAAAGGTCAGGCAGATTCAATTATTAGTTAAGATTAGTATTTCTGAGAGATGAATTGTTATTCTATAGATCCTTACAAGGTTATATTTTAATGCAAATTTATTGTGAAATATTCTTTATTCGGATAACTAAGATCCAATGTGTTATTAATTACAAAAACATGACTTACAACTATTGTTAGTAAAACGACACGATATTGGTGATTCAGTAAAATACATTTATTTTATCACCGTCCTCACCATCTTTATTAAAATTGGAGAGGTAACATCCTCCCCTATTATTTTGAGGATGCTGTTGCTAGTTTCTCGCACTCTGCTTAGTAAAGATGCAGTCTTTTTGCGAATCACCTCATGAAAGCCATCGGTTCGATTCTGCACGAACATTTCTGAAGCACTACAGAAACGAGGCCTTCACAACAGCATCCTAAAAATATTATTATACTGGACTCGCAGAGTGTCCATCGCTCTATTGGCATAAGCGACCCACAGGTTTCCCGTGTAGAGACTGGCAATATGCCTTAAAAAGGGTGATTTTGACATCTACACTACACCGGGAAAATCTGCGTGCCAATCCTCGGACCGATAACGCCCTGCGTTCCCTTTCAATGTATACATTGTCTTTAAGGTCGGCGGTGAGGAAGTGCCCGAGGTACTTAAAAGAATCTACCTTATCTAGTTTCGAGCCATTTAACATAATAGCAGGTATACTTTCAGGGCATTTACCACCGGCCTTAAAGACCATGTATTTACATTTCATAACATTATATAATAAACCGTGTCTAGCCGCATAAACCCCACAACACTTTAGCAACTCTCCCACTGACCGAGCAGTAGGGTCCAGCAACACCATATCGTCTGCATAGCTTATGTTGTTTACACTAACACCACCTACCCTGCACCCGACATGCATGTTGCTAAGCTCCACTAGCAAGTCGTTTACGTACAGGTTGAAGAGCCGCGGGGACGTCGACCCCCCTTGCCTCATCTAACCTTATTTTATGTGCCAATAAACTAAACCAGATAAGCTTTCACTATAAATTAGCACAACATACTTTACGATTCTAGTTATCTCGTGTCGTGTGTGACATTTACAACCAATAACGTCAAGTACGACAGGAGTGTCGTACTTGATGTACGACAGGAGTGTCGACAGACGACAGACAGACGTAAATGTCAATTACCCACTTAACCTCTAAGGGCCTATAAACTTAATTGTACTTTTTAGAGGTCACACTCGCAGGTGAAATAGTTTTACTTTGTTAATTAAACATACAAAGATATTGATCGGAAAAGGATATTACAGTTTAGATAAAGGATTTTATCGATAATTGACATTTAATCAAAATCATTTATTGGGTGTTTTTTTAGGAAATAAATAGTTTTATACTCCATTTGAAATAAGATTAGACATTTAAATAAACGTTTTTCACAGTCCGTTCAACCAATTTTAACTTCTTTAGTGATAAGGGTGGCATTAAAAGCAAAAAACACAATACCAACTGTCTACTGCAGCTGCCATTTCTCATACCACCAACGCAATGGAAGTCAAAATCGGTTGAACGGACTGTAAAAAAGGTTTATTTAAATGTCTAATCTTATTTCAAATATAGACTATATTTGTCCCGTGTCCCGTGAAACTTTAGTTTCAATACCTACATCATTGAATGTCAAAACCAATCATATTTCAAAGTTCGTGACATTATAAAAAGCATTATAATAAAAAGGTCAACCTTCAAAGCGACGCAATCATGTGCATAAAGCCTTAACCTATAAAAAAAACATTTAAAAAAAGAATAAAAACATCTCGTCGTGACGTAGCGCATGACGTTATACAATACACGTCTACGGGTGACGTAGGCCTCGTAGCGCTACGACGCGACGTAGCAGGCCTCGCTACGAAGGCTACGCCGCGCCGCCTACGTCAGACGTCCATTCATCTGATAATGTCACTTTGTATGTCAGTAACTTTAGCTATATTTGTGTTGAGGCTTTTCTATTTTGTTGAAGAGTGAGTAACTCAGTGGTGGAGGGGCTGCTTATAAAAGGCTCGATTTTTGAGTTTATTTGTCCAGTTATTATAACGTATATTGGAATTGGTTTTAGGTACGGGGTGGTTTTGACTTTGTTTTTCTGATATTCAGAACTTTGATTAAGTTACTAATAATACAATATTATAATGCTTATCAAACATAGTTTTGATTTACTATAATAACATGAGAAAATAAAAATTAAGATTACATATTTGGAAGAGATTTCTTTAGAGATAAGCATTACCTTTGTATGAATTTTTCTGTTCCTATCTTCTTTTCTGTATTTGTATGTGTGTGCATAAATGGTTAAATAAAAATAAAATAAAATAAAATTCATGCCTTTTTCGTGGGAGTAGGCAGGAACTACAGAACACAACCTACTACGATCCTGTCTTTTTATTTATTTATTTATTTATTTGCTAACATGTAAAACACTGGTTAGTAGGCATGCATTAAAATTTCATGACACAGTATTAAGACATGCACCCTGTAAGGGCACTGCAAATGATTAAATTACATAATATTGATTCTAATTATTACAATTAAACGTTAAACTAAACATTAATTAATTAATTATTACATTTTATTTCAAATAAATCATTATAAGTACTTCTTTCTCTCTTTTTACTTTTGATAATATCCGTTTAGAAAATATAATCCAAGCTATTCCGTAGTCGTAATATGCAAGACGTTATTAATCGTTTTAATTTAATTTTCACATAATTTTAATCGAGTTTGTGATCAGTATGGTGTGTACTTCATAAAATCATTATTCAATTCAATTTTGAAACATGTGAGTTAGGATGCATGTAATTATAACATAATTATAAAGTTCGTAAACTTCCCATAAGCTCATTATCAGCAGGCAATTCAAACTGAAGTGTGTGGGGTTCAAATAAATTAGACATTAATTGACGACGGCTTGGTCGCCATTCACTTGTCATACCCCTGGGAGTTAGGAACTTCTACACCAACTGGGGGCCTAAAACGGCCACATTAGCAATCCCTCTAAAAGCAATTCATTTCATTCCTGAATTCCCAGCAAATTATTAGCAGTTCCTCTAGTCTGATACAAAATGGTGACACATATTAGCTGAATCATGTCGTGTACTCGATTCAAATCTGAGTGGAAAATAATTAGCAGCTTCTTTTGTACGTATCAAAATCAAAAGTTATTTATTCAAACTAGGCCGAGAATTAGCTCAGCTCATTTATTCAAACTAGGCTGAGAATTAGCTCAGCTAATACTCATTACGAAACTCTGCATACGTGAGCGGCTGAAAATGGATATTTCGGCTGAAATACAAATTAAAATAAAAACCGGCCAAGTGCGAGTCGGACTCGCGCACGAAGGGTTCCGTACCATCCATACTAATATTATAAATTCGAAAGTAACTCTGTCTGTCTGTCTGTATGTTACCTTTTCACGCCTACCACTGAACGGATTTCGATATTTGACAAGGAGATAGATGGCATGGCGGGGAAGGCCATAGGCTACTTTTTATCGACTTATCACGCGGGCGAAGCCCCCCTTAAATATTTGTTTTATTTTAATTTAATTATTTATTTTTAAAGTGAATATTTAACTAAATATTCTGTGAATATTTCAGGTGTCGTTTTGAATATCGAGCAAAAACGAGCAAAAAAATCACGTTTGTTGTATGGGAGGCCCTTAAATATTTATTTTATTCTGGCTTTTAGTATTTGTTGTTATAGCGGCAACAGATATACATCACCTGTGAAAATTTCAACTGTCTCATGAACCGTGATAGCTATCACGGTTCATGAGACAGTTGAAATTTTTTTGAGATACAGCCTGGTGACAGACGGACAGATAGACAGACAGACAGCGGAGCCTTAGTAATAGGGTCCCGTTTTACCCTTTGGGTACGGAACCCTAAAAAAAACGAAACTAAGCCAGCTGGTTAAAAAAAAACATTTTTGGCCTGTAAAATAGCTTCATTTATAGGTAAACTTATAGAGTAGCACATAAACATGTAAAGCTTTAAAATATTCTAACATACTTATGTATTAATACTTCAGCACTCCCATCATTCCCCCCATCCCCCCACGTACTCCACAAACCGCTAAGAGTAATGCGAAATTTCATTCGTCGCTCCAAACCGCGCGTAAATTATTATCATTTCGAGCTTTGCGCGCGTAAAACAGGATTTATAGGAGTAGCGTAAATATTCCATCTGTGCTGCGTAATAACGCAAATACTGCAGACCTTGGTAGTAACCGGTTTGAGCTAGGCTTTAAGGCTCCCGCAGACCGGACGCGTGGATGCAACGCAATTCTTTAGAATAATTTCCAAGAAGTTTTCATAGTAATTTAAGGAAGAGAGCCTTTACATGGAAACGTATATTGCTGAATATCACGGGCATTGGGCAAAGCATAGCTACAATATATAAAATATTTATTGGGTTCCCACCTATGAAACTGGCGTTTTTTTTTTCTCCCAAATAGAGAACCTCGATTTAAAATATTCATCTATTGGTATTACATCGAATAATGACCATTATTCACAACTACCAATAGTAAAAAACACACTTTACATGTCATATAGTTTCCTGAACATAAAAAAATCCATAAAAATGACTCCTCATTTTGTTAGCACAAATATAGCTATTTGTTTTAACTTAGCCAAAATTTATTTTTGTCGCTTAATCTAAGTGACATAATACGTTATCTTAGTTTTTAAACATTAGTGCATAAAAGTTTTAAAACATTAGTGTTCATGGTTGTTATATAAATTACGAAAACGTGAGTATGAAAAATGCAACTTCTTTAAAATTCTCCGTACGAAACGCTAATTTCATAGGTGGGGGACCTAATATAATGAGGTAGGTACTCATGCCATGTGGCGATGAAATTAAAACTCATAATCTACTGGTCCGATTTTAAAAATTCTTTCACCAGTAGAATGCTATGTTATCACTGAGTAAAAAGGCTATAATTTATAAAGACATCACGCGGGTGAAGCCGCTGTCGGAAGCTAGTTGAATAATACACAAGGAAATAAACCTGAAATGTCACAAAATATCACAGAATTTGTTATCCTAACCGCATGGAGACGAATGAAGACAATATACGTAGGCGTGTCGCTATCACGCTATGAAAAATGGCTGACAAGGGGAAACGGGGATAAAATAACAGACGTGTTACGTGTTGCCTGAGTGATAAACGGGCACAAAGTCAAATTCAGGAGTTTTTAAACAGACTTGTTTTACGATAGTTAATTGAGTCAGGCGTGGCGTGAAGGATTCAGAATGTCAGTATTAGAGTTTAGAAATTCCAAAAAAATATACAGGAAACGTTACACTGTTGAACGAATATACGAGTATTCCAACGTCACCTTTGCTGCGATTATTCGACCCTTATCGCGCTGATAACGATCCGAGCCGAGGTGGACTGAGCAGTAATCCTACGCATATATAAGTGAGTTTGTTGGGCGGTATGGCTCACTCTGCGCCCGGTGCTCGCACACGTCGAGTTCGGTTTCGCGACAAGTCAATCGTCATCCTGAGGATGCCTCGTTGAGAGATGAAACACGTGTCGATTTCTTCACTGCAGACCCACCGTACCCCTGGCCGTACCTCTGGTGGTAGGGTGGGTATTTTAAAATTAAACGATATAGAGTTTTTATGACTCTTTAGGAAGAGTTAAGCTGAATAGGTTATTATATATATCTACGTCTATTGTTTTTTAGACTTGTTTTACCTTTATTATCGCTATCTAGGTCACCCAACACTACCTAATGAATTTCTTGTATTCGTTAATTAAGCGTGAGTTGCCACTTTATTGAAATTGGAATTTATAAGAAGACAAGACAATTTTTGGGAGCTCAGAACATTTTGTTGCTTCGTTTAATTCAGAATGCTTTCGATTATAAGAGTTGAATTCTGCGAGGTGTCCATTGTGCCAGGATTGTCTAATGTCTTTGAATATTTTATACCTACTTCGTTCCGGGGATGTCGCGGATATTTGCATCCGTAATTGTGGAGCTTCCGCATTTATTTATACATCCACATCCGCAATAATCAGTGCCCCGGGGCTCTTGCGGACTCAGATGTGGTGCAATTCAAGAAAGAAATAAGGTGGGGCCAGCGAGTAACAATAGCCGTGCGTTCTTACTGATTTACCAATAGAGCCAAATGAACCTTTGCGAAATGGTTTTATTTATTCCTGTCTGTTATTCCTGACCAATACTAAAAAAAGCACGTTAAGCCGTTGGTCCCGGCTGTCATTTGACAATAGTTACGGGACGTCAGAAGCCCGAAAGTCTGACAAACAGTCTTACCAAGGGGTATCGTATTGCCCAGTTACTGGGTTGTGGAGGTCAGATAGGCAGTGGCTCCATGTAAAATACTGGTATTCAGCTGCATCTAGTTAGACTGGAAGCCGACCCCAACATAGTTGGGAAAAGGCTAGGCAGATTGATTGATTCCTGACCACTACTTTATTTTGTCCCCTCAAACACTGAATATCGTATTTATCTTAGTTTAAAAACCGTAATAACATTATCCAAATATAATCACATTATCGTTGTCACTGCAGTCCTCCAATCATACGCCGTGCACGTTAACGATGTATTACTCGACGACACCCGAGGTGATCCGAGCTAACACGAAGCACACGTGACACGTTATGATATCTTTGACACCACTCAGAGGAGGAGGTGTATTGTATTGCATTTATTATGGTTTCCTGGATTTATGTGTAACGGCAATGTTATTTTTATGACGGAAAGATGGGGTTGTTATTTTGAAGATTTTAGAATAATAGTAGCATGTACTTACGTAATAGTTATTTATGCAACTGTTATATAATAAGGGGTATTAAAATAGAATGCATACAAGATTTTATCTACAGCCATTATATGAATCTTCTATAAAAGTTTCTTTGCAATACCAATATCGAACTAAAATGACGCGGAACGACGTGAATTCGAATTTTTCGAATTCGAATGTGTTTTGTTTTTAAATTACGGTGCTTTGTTAGTGAAATGCTCGTGAATGACAATGTTCTTTTTTTTAATGAGTTGCATTATGAAATTCAGTACAAAATTATAACACCCGTTTGGATGATATTATGGTTACTATGACACTGGTTGTTTTAATGTTGGCAATAAGCTAACTGTTTCAGGAACTTTTATAGAGGATTTATAGCATAGTAGATAAAACTTTTTAGACCCCCCTGAACGATGTCAAGTAGGTATATTTTTACTGACTTTAAGAATGTTTATGTTTGTTTGTGTGTGTGTTTGTTTTTGTTTGTTTTAAGCGATAATACACAGATTCAAAAAGCCATCATATTATATACAATGGTGCCGATTCTCTTGTAACAAAGGTCTCTAAACTAGACTGAAAATCACTAAAATTTAGTTAATTCCTGCCAAACGACGATTTCCTATTCTGAAATAGACTATAATGACACAACTTAACTATATTTTAGTTTGACAGCAATAAAATAGCACTGAGTTTTAATTTAGTGAAAATGCTATTCTGAATTTGACGTTTTAACCTTAATTTTTTTTCTATATCTAAACTCTTCTAACTTAATCTGACTATTTTTAATCGCGATTAAAAATGTGTGGAATAAAATTAGATGTCGTGAACTAAAATTCAAACCAGCGAATCGACTTCAGTTGCAAATGAGTACTGTATCTTATTTTTTTTTCTTTTTCTTATATCTCGAAAATGGTGTGTTCTATAGCAAAAATAATGAAAATTTTGACCCCCTTTGTAATCCGTAAACCCCTGATACTCTACATGTCGGTAATTTTTTTTTTTTTTTTCGTCCAAAAATTGTCAAATTGGACACAAAATACATCGAGATGGCAAGACTGCGTGCCTCTCCGACTCTAAAAAATATCACGGGGTAGGACAAACAAGTAGGTACCAAGTGGAGTCGCGATTGTCAAATTCGATTCTAGTTGTGTCAAAATAATTTTTAAAATTAGGGATTTTTGTTGGCAGAATAGCTCTAAGATTATCATAGTAAAAAGTAAGGAATATTAGTGATAGTTTAGTTCGGTGTACAAGAGAATCAGCACCAATGTGTAGGTAACTACGAAAGTTGTTCAGAATTGTTTACTGAATCGATTTCTGTCATTTTTAATACAAGTAATTCATTATCCCGAAATAATTAAAACCACCCTTACAACCCAATTACAGTCACACTTTCGCTGTACAGTCAAACAAACCGAAATGGACGAAATACCTACTACGCTAGACCCATAAACGTGTGTGATTGTGTATTTGCGTAGATTTGTAATGTGCCCACAATTTTCTCCCACAGTCAGTTTAACTAATTTAACAAATAAACAATGTTTTATACCTATATAATGGTAAAAAATCAGTTTACATATTATAACATAATATTCTAATTAGGGTGTTTGATGGTGTGCGTAAATTCCGGGACATGAATTATAAAAAAAGCCATCATAAAATTCCAATTACTTTCATAAATCCCTTAGTTTAACTCACATTCATTCTGTATATTTGAAGGAGCGTTCGAAATTTAAAGTGCAGACAGCATCCCCGTCTGGGTTCAAGAGAACAATTCGTTGCGCTTTTTCATTGGCTAGTAAATTGAATCCGTTTTTCATTGGCTAATTGGATCGTTGAACCACTTTTTCATTGGTAAATTGAATTCATTTACTGCTTCCCGGTGAGGGATGAGGACATTCTTTCTAGGAAATAATATTTTCATAGTCAATCCTCGAGTTTTAGATTTTGTGTTTTCTTTTTGTCTCGTTTCGGTTTGCTAGTATCTTTGCATAATTGTGGTTCCATAAATAAAATAAAAAAAGTTACTTTTTGCGAATTTGACGAAGCGGCGGTGCTTGGGGGAGGCCTATGTCCAGCAGTGGACGTCTTTCGACTGAAATGATGATGATGATGAAGAAAATGTGCATCTTGTATAATATAATAAAAAGTAATGGGACAATATAGTATACCTACACATTCAGTCAGTGTTTTATTACAAACTAGCTTCCGCCCGGAGCTTCGCCTGCGTGGTATGTCGATAAAAAGTAGCCTATGTCCTTCCCGGGTGCCCTCTATCTCCTTGCCAAATTTTGTCGAAATCGGTTCTGTGATTTAGGCGTGACATGATAACAGACAGACAGACAAACAAGGTTACTTGCGAATGTATAATATTAGAATGGAAATATGGATAGTATGGATGTTTAACACAATCATAGATTAATATTTAAAAATGTTATTGTTTGTCACTGGTATATCCAAGTCTGAAAGCAGCTTCAAAAGCAACAGTTCATATTAAATTCTGCACACATGATGCCGTGATACTGTCATGTGACGTCACATGCCAGGTGCAACTTACCGAAGATGTTTATTATACGAACTGACTTTATGCGCATGAATAAGCATAGATTTCTGATGTACGGTTTGCAGCAGAACTTACTTTGAGTAAATAAAAAAATAGGGCCAAAATAAGTAAGTTAGCGAAACTAGAAAGAAATGGGTTTCTATATTTATTTTCTATTTTTCTATCTAAATACAATAAAACGTAAAAAAATGATTTAATGCTTTTTTAAGGGTCAATGACCGCTGGTAGTGTAGTTATTTGAAGTATTTTTTTAGTTTTATCTTTTTTGAATATCGATACCCATCATGTCTGCGGAGTTTCACTAATTTAATTTAAAGCTCGCTTTAATTTGTTCCTCAAAATGCTAAAAATAACTATGTCATAAAATCTGATCAGTACCAGCTCAAAAAAAAAAACAACTAGCCAATTAGTAGGTACTTATAGTCACTATAAATTATTGATAAGGCGCTATCCAAAACTTTGTACAACTCGAAGGTTATTTTCATATACACGCACGGTTCTCGTATAAACGGTATGGTTATTCAAAGCTGAAGGAAATCAAAGATTGACAGTTTAAGATTTGAATCAGAGTAGACAGGAAACGCCGACCCCATCTAGCTTATGTTTAATATTTTTTTATATGATGTGTAAAAGTTTTTATTTACATTTTTATTTCAACATTTAAATTACATTACATTTATTATACTAAATTAACTAAAAAACAATTACATATATAACAAATTAAAAAGAAAAAATAAAGGGGAGGGGCTCATTGAGCATCAAAAAATTCGTCCGCATCGCTGTCAATGGGAAAGGTGCCCAAAAGGCTGGCAGCATTGCCACGTTGAATGGCAATGCTGATTCTTTGGGCTAAAAATAGGCCAGCCCTCTGGTCACGTGAAGAGTCGACCAATCGCTTAGCGATGTCCCGAAATACTCGATGAGCACTCGGACCCCACGGCCCTAGTGTTTCAACCCCAAACGGCTCAAACATATAGCTCCCAATAAGGTTGTTATATTTGCGCCGTTTGAGGTTTTCTGCTCCTGAAGCAGCTGTCCCAGCACAGCCCGCCGTGCTAGGAAGATGGGATGGCGCGAGGGTGTCGACACAGGTTGCGTCCCACACCAAAGGTCTACCCAACTTCCAGGGCATTATGGTCATTCCGTCTGGCCTCTTCCCATCGTCGCGTGCCAAGCCGTTGGGTTCTAACACAGCTGGCACCCCGGCGGTGACAAGAGCCCGACGGATAATGTCATTAATGCTGGCGTGCCGTGCCATCCGACCAGCGCTCTTGCTGCAGGATAGGCCGTGGTGTCCGAGGCAGTCGACTCCTTCACCGCATTGACAACGATGTGGAGCACCGCAAGGAGCGCCCAGACGCAAACATGTAGCGAGCCGGAATGTGGTGTCACCCAGCATAGTACCTATGTTGGGTGACGGTAGCGCCTGAAGCCAGAGGCCCGACTCCCATTCACCCACAGCCAGTAGGCGGGCACGCTCAGCAGTATTGGTGGACGTATTAATAAGTTTATTCCGTACCAACCTGCAGAGCGGCTCATCCCACTGTCTCTGGGAAGACGGGTTCTCGGGCTGAACCGTGTCCGGGCAAGCCACTTTCCAGGCATTCACTGCATCGGTCAAACACGGCACTTCAGAGTCAACCTGAGAAGAGGCTAAAATTCTTGCGGTTAACTTTTCGGTGCTGTGGACCGAGGACAGGAACGCCGGTAGGCTTACACTGGAAATTTTGCGGACGCCGAGCCCACCAAAACGAATGGGTAGTGTGGCTTGAAGCCACGCGCGGTCGTCCAGTGCCACATTTAAAATGGATGTTAAAGTGTTTCGAATAATATGATCGATTTTGTCTAAAAGGTTGGACTGCTTCCATAAAGAGGAAGAGCGGAGAAAATACATAAAATTTGGACCGAAACAGCAATGTCTGATAAGGGTGAATGCCGAATGTAGATTAATTTTAGAGAGTCTGTCCGAAATATCGTTAAAATGTTCAATTTTTGCCTCGACAAATGGTGAAAAACTATCTTCTAGGATTGGGGAACCTAGGAGGTGCAGTGAACTTTTTTCCAAAACTTTGATATTCGGGGCTATTGAATTAAATTTCTGTATGGTCGATTGTCTGTCGGTGTCGTCACAAAGGTAAATTTCACATTTGGAGTTGTTTAGGTCAAGGCCGATGGATTGGAACTGCTGCTTTAGGAATTGTAGATCTTTTAGAACGGTGTCCACGTCACCTCCTAGTGTACCATCGTCTAAATACCACACATTAAATTTTGAATTTAGTTGTTGTATTATAGGATGGATAGCCAAGCTGAAAATAACTGGCCCGAGAGGATCACCTTGTTGGCATCCGACTGCCGATTCCAAAACGTTGTCTTTATATAATAATTTTGAAGGGTGCCTGTAGCACTGCCACATAAAACCGTAAATTTCTGGTAACTCCTTTTTTACTTCGGCCAACAAAGTGTCCCTGTTAACGGAGTTGAAGGCGTTCTTAACGTCAACCTTGAGGATGACCTCACCTTTACTGGCATTTAACTAAGGTGCGATAGCGTGTACCTCGCAGCTTTCCAGGTTAAAAAGCTTGAAAGGGCGTGTACGGCAGCCTCACAGCCCCCTTTGGATCCAAAGCCAAGCTGTAGGGGCTGGAACTTGTTGGTCAGGATTTCGCCATACAGTTTGCAGCATATTTTGGCTGCCGTTCGCCTGTAGGTGCACCCAACGGCGATGGGACGGATGCCGCCGTCCTTCTTGCGCAGGGCACATAGGTTGGCACCGTACAAGACATCGACGACGGCATCATTCACACCGCCGTTGAGCATCAGGTTAATTAGAGCCGCAAGCTCCTTCAAAAGCGACTCACCACAATCCCCGGCGCCTGAGCTCAGTAGGTCTTTTAAGTGCTGGGGAGTCAGGCCGTCGAGGCCACCGGCGGAGCCACTTCGAAAGGAGCTCACGGCTGCAATTAGCTGAGGGGCAGTAACATTAAAAGGAGTTGAATCGGGAAGGACGGGGGGGTCGGGGAAGGTGAGACCATCCGCAGGCGCCGGATGTTTGCTCTCGAGGGCTGAAAGTGTTTCTGGAGAGTAGGGCGCCACCACATCGCCGCTGAAAAGTAGCCTGGCCGCTCCCCTGATATCACCTTCACTCAATTTGGATTCCACATGCGAACATAGGCCTCTTCGTGAGAGGTTACTGAAATCGGGTAATTTTGGATCTAAAATAAGAGTCGAATTGTTGCAGTTGTCTTTAATTTGGTTTGTCAATGTTTTTTTAGTTGCCAAATTTTTTTGGACATGCAGAATCCTGTATGGGAAGGTAAGTAGTTGCTCCCAGGCGCTGTAGGAATTCTCCTGGGTCGCAAGGCGGAGACATCGCGTCAAACTTAGAGCAACAGACCGCCTCGCGCCCCGGGGAACTCTCTTTAGAACAGGAGTAGAATTTTTTAATTTTGAAAGGGTTTTCCAAAGGGTTTGGTCCGAAAGTGTTGAAGTTGTGGCTGGGGGGCACAGGGGTACACTATGAGGTTTGTGAACCTTGCCATAGTGTATGCGCAGCCCCCGTTCGCCTTTAAAGAAGCGTGGCTGGGAGCAGTGGGGACATCTCACCTGGGCTTCGAGCGATGTAGCAGGTTGACTGGCACTAATTCCGGCGACGCTACTGTTAGCGTTCAACATAGGTAAAAAAACACTAATCTTAAATTATCTTATAAAACTAAATCTTTACACTGCTATAAAACACAAATAAAATGAAAGTCAATAGAAATATGTCATTTTGTTGACACTTGTAGACACTATGGTGACCGCGGCGCAACGCGCGGGCCTAGGGCGCCGCCGCGCCGCGCGTTCAGGACGCAGCCAGTAATAATTATGTTAGCGAAAATTGAAAGTAATGATTTTATCTTGAAGAGGCGATTTGCTTGGTCGCTTCGCTGTCTGGTTCCTTTGCTGTTTGGGTCATCTACCCAGACAGGTTCTTCAATAATAAATTATTGCTGCCTTAGAGGGATTTATACAAAAAAACAAACAGGCATTCGCAGTAGTTATGATGTCATACTGCGCAACGCAATGATTAAGGAGTTAAGGCACTTCCACAGCTGATTACGCTTTTGTGTAAAAGTGATTCCAATATACTATTTACAGAATAAACAATTTCATTTCATTTCATGTGAAATAAAATTATTGTTCGCAGAAACTTGTGTTGCTGACTGTACCTACCAACTGCAAAATATGAATCTGGAAATTTTAGTCCTAAAACCGCGACAAACTTACTTGACGCTGTCTTCGTAACGAATTTTGGAGCTAAGTTTTTTTAATAATTATGTAGAAACTTTAAGCAAGAAAGTGGTTATTTTACAAAGTCTTACAGCCATAAATTAGAAACTTTACATTCATTAAATACACATTTAGTTAGAACTTTGCTCGAATACATAT
Organism: Lithophane semibrunnea; assembly: GCA_947363905.1. Classification (NCBI taxonomy): domain Eukaryota; kingdom Metazoa; phylum Arthropoda; class Insecta; order Lepidoptera; family Noctuidae; genus Lithophane; species Lithophane semibrunnea. The sequence continues at coordinate 15,339,704 of OX376201.1, forward strand.
TTTTCGGAGCACATTTTAACACAAAAGTCTTTAGGCTAAGTTCTTAAGGCTCTACCCAACCTCAAATTTGATCTCGCTCGCACCATACTACTCGCGGCCTGAGTGAGAGCGAGACGGAGTGGGGTGCTAGCGGCTTTCGAGCATCGAATAATTTAGGTAATTGCTTTTTATTAAAAATAATTAAATTAATGTAATTAAAAAAATATAAAAAATACATAAAACCTGTTTTATAGTTAGTTCAGTTATTATGCAAAGTTTAATGATCTAATTTGAAGTATTTGTTTAATACCAGCGGTTTATAATTCGGTTTAGAGGTAACATTGTTTTTTTTTTTATCGAGAAAATTGTATGTAATCGTGTTTTCGTCAAACATAGGACCTAGCATCAATCCTCAACTTAACATATATTTATTTAAAAATGAATGCTGCAGCATTTTCGGCATAACGGAGGATCGTGCTAAGCAATTGGTGTGAACGAGATAAATTGTGAGGTAGGGTACAGCCTTAACTCGGTTGCTTCAAGGGGAACATTCTCAAATTCCATTAAATTACTTATCCGATTCTGAAACGGGAAATGTCGTTGACATTTACGGTTCGCCTCAAGTCCGTGGTCCAATTCCCCGACACGTACCTATGCCGGAAATCCGGGTAAGTAATCCCTGATGAGACGAAGAAAGGCAATAGGCAATGGCTGAGGCGTTGGGAATGCCACTATTGGGTTGAACAAGAAATTTCACGAGGACGAAGTCGCAGCAGATGATGATAGTAAATAATTAAAAAAAAAGACTTCCAAAAAAAACACAAAAAAGTGAAAAATAACATTGTTTTCGGAAGTCGGTGTCTTTGCTTTTCAATTTTCGTTTTTTGTCCCTGACTTCCGAAATCAAAGTTATTTTTCACTTTTTAGAGTTTTTTTGGAAGTTTTTTTTTTTTTTTGTAAATAAATTTTTTTTTTCAAATTTTTTGTTTTTTTTTTTATTTATTTGTTTATTTCACTTTCACGTTAAAACGGCTGACCGGATATAGATGTTTGGCTGATAGGATACTTTTTATCCCAATATTCCCACGGGATCGAGACTTACGCGGTTGAAACCGCGGGGTGGAGCTATTATTATAATAAAATAATAAACTTATAATAAATTATACATATGATGTGATAAAATATAATATAAATATAGTTAGGATGGTGCAGTACAAGTCACGTCAGGTTCCTAAATCCCCTCGTGGCATTTAAGTGGGGCTTCTGGTCGTTCCCTAATCTCATCCGTTTATTCAATATCCGTGTTTCGATAAAATCTTATCGGAATAACTGATTTGTCTGTATTCGATGCGTCGTCATGTGATCAAATTATAATGACGATATCTTGTAGTTTAAATGTGTTTGTTTTATCGAGAAGCTCGTGGCTAACTGATAACAGCCGCACAGATCGATTGAAGGTTAAGCTACTCTTGCTGCGGTCGGTTCGTGGATGGGTAATCCGCCATTACATATCGAGACTCTTCCGTACCTCAGAAAGCACGTTAAGCCGTTGGTCTCAGCTGTCGTTTGTAGATCTTTGACAGTCGTTATGGGTCGTCAGAAGCCCGAAAGTCTGACAACCAATCTTATCAAGGGGTATCGTGTTACCCAGTAATTGGGTTGTGGATTTCCAATACGAAGTCACGCAAAGTAAAATACTGATATTCGGCTGCATCTGGTTAGACTGGAAGCCGACCCCAACGTACTTGGGAAAAGGCTAGGGAGATGATAATACCTATGTTTGTTTTTAAGTAGGTACTTATGTGAAATTGTGCGGTAAGTTTGACGTTTAACCTAACTTCGAAAGTTTCGTTGTTTAGCTTAAACTAAATTGGTATTTTAAGCTGTTAAGTGGTCTCAACAATAGCTAAGCTGTAGTAAATTGAACTCTTGAAATTACACATTGTAAGTCCATTTTAATTATAATGGACTTATAATGTGTAATATCGTCACATTTTTACGATTACATGATAAAATTATAACGATATCATATCATGATAAAGTTATAACGATAACATGATACCGTTACAATAATAACTTGGTAACTTTACAACAACTACGTTATAACGATAACAGGATAACGTTATTAATTGCGCGTATTTCCATACATTTTATGGACGTCCACTTTAAAATCGCCACGTTATGAAATTATAAAAGCGCACAATTGCATTCACACAAAGGTGAACAGTCAGCCACTATTCAAGGACTCATTTTTAATGGTAATGAACTCATCAACTCAGATTTTTGCTATTAGTCCGTTATTTTGTGTACTGAAAGATACCCAGAATTGTGTCTAATGCTGTTAGAAAATAATATAAACTATCAACAGCTATCGTTTTCGGCAAAATCATTCCTTTATATTTTATATAAGGAAAGCCGCAACAATGATTTACGTTGGCTTTACCCTCTTTTTTTTACACAATGTTGCCCATGGGCATCGAAAAATGTTATGGTAAATGTAGAAATGATAAACACAATCCAAATCGAGCAAATAACATCGGAGATATGGCAAAATATGTAAAGCAAGATCACAAGAGCAACAAAAAAAAATTTGTACAACATATAAAATATATTAAAGATAGAATTATGGAAAATCAACTTTAAAAGAGGGGGTCCCCTTTTTAATTAAAGTTAATTTTCGATATTTTGTCTTAATATTCGCCCATGGCCGACATTTTATAATTCTAAAGTGTATTTTTACCCGACTGCCCCAGAAGGAGGGTAATGTTTTTCGAGAGTATGTATGTATGTATGTTTGTATGTATGTATGTCTATTTCTTTGGCACGCTCTGTAGCCTAAACGGCTTGATGGATTTTAACATTTGAGATGTCGTTAGATTCGTCTTAATTGTGGGAGTGACATAGGCTATGATTTTTTTATATATTTAATGTGCAAACAAAAAAAAAGGGAGCGGAAGGTTTTTTTTTTAAATAAATTACAATATTGGTATCAAATAAAAGCTAATAAAAAAAAAAGATTGTAATAAAACAAAATTATTTAAAAAACAAAAAACCCGCCTGCAAAAAACGCATAACTTAAAAGAGAAAAACAAGCATTATAATCTGTAGAATTTTGGTATTACAGGCGGAGAACAAACCAATAACCTGAAATATGGTGTAACTTTTGTTTGTTCCCCGCCTGTAATACCAATATTCAGATTATAATGCTTGTTTTTCTCTTTTAAGTTATTTAAGTTATGCGTTTTTGCAGGCGGGTTTTTTGTTTTTTAAATAATTTTGTTTTATTCTTTACTTGTCAATTTTGGTAGTCTAACCAAATGCAGCTGAATACTAGCAAACGACTTGTTGGAACCGTGCACCTATCTTCTGACGTTTCATAAGTGCCCATGTAGGTTCATGGGAACTAAAATAATTATTTTGATTTTGACCAGTATTTTACTTGGAGCGACTGCCAATCAGACCTCCACAACGCAGTTACTGGGTAACATTATCATGTTACCCGGCCAGGTCAGATAGGCAGTCGCTCTATGTAAAATACTGGTTTTGAGCTGCATCCGGTTAAACTGAAAGCCAACCCCAACAAAGTTGGGAACGAAGAATAGACATAGCTTTTTCTATACAAAGTGACAGTTCGTTTCTTCATTTTTGACATCCACCGTAGAAATCTTTCTACAATCTGTCATTTTGTCTTTCATTTCTAATGATCTTTGTCTAGGTCTTTATAGATGTAGACTATTTCGGAAGAAAGTTTTCTATCCTTACTGTCAAAATCACACTGACAACCGATAAATCCTATGATAAAACAAAGAATACTGAGTCGAATTATGTTAAAGAGTGAATTTCGTAAAAAGTGCAGTTGTCTCTTTCTATTTTGCTGCCGTCTCATACTGTTTACTGTCTACAGGAAACGTCATTTTTGTCTACTCTTCCGTCGACAAAACGGTGCTCATGCTACGCCTGCTGCTACGATCCTTAAATACTCGTTTAGCTTCGTTTACGTTCATACATCTAAGGGCCTAGACAAGTGACAATCGCTTCGAAAGCGTTTCGTATTTCTACAACGACTTTCAACCGAATTGACATAAGCTTTTCGATAGCTTATGTCAGTCTTATACATTTTTGCCTTTTCCATCATCGTTATCGCTGATAGAATATCACTTTGTCTAGGGCCTCTGGTCTTAGACGCTCGCCGGTTGCGAGTACTACGCACCTGACCTTTCTGAAGAACACCACAAATAAGGACCTACGTCCTATATATACGTCCTGGCGTTTCCACTCACATCTGTCTTGTAAATAACTTTTTCATTTCTCATACTTGAAAGGTACGTTTGAAGTTACCTGATCCATTTAAAGTAGTAGTCTATGACCTGATCAGAGGGTCAAAAATATTGAAAATTATGCTACCAAGTCCCAACTTTTTATACAGCCATTTTTAAATAGAGGCAAAAAAAAAAATTGAAAATATCATCAAAAGTTTTGTAACATGACTTTACATTCTTTTCACTAAATTATTACTTAATTTACATAGATTTGAGCTAAATATTTAGGTACCATCATCAATGACACATAAAAAACGCGGGAAAGCGGCAATTCGACCTTCAGTTGTTTAAAATTTGTCGAGTGCTAATTATTTAGGTACTTAGACAGACATCCTTACATAATAATTCTAAAACAAAGTCCGTTCTGTTCGCGATAAACTCAAAAACGACTGCACCGATTTTCATGCTGTTTTCACCAATCGATAGAGTGGTTCTCGAGTAAGGGTTTAGTATATAATAACCGACATCCACGCGGACTAGCTAGTTTTGTATAAAATAAGTGCTTCAGATAAGGATTTAACGCCTGATTTCATTAGAGAAAAGGCTAAAAAGTAGGTAGGTAGTGGAAACCAGGTTTTTATTTACTTTCCTTAAGTATATTCGAAATGAAAAACAGAGTGTTTACTTCGGGCGCAAGACCTTTTTAGGCACTCGAACTATTCACGTGCGTCAAACCATCTCGTGCCGAAATAGGTGCCTTTCATCCCTTGTATAACAATCTACTATTGTTAGTTGCCTTTCTATCCTTCATATTATAATGCATACCTTACCTTGTAAGGAAAATTACCCTGTACGTTGTTTTACCCTCTCTTTACCTTTTACGGAATTAAAAGAAAGAATTCTGAATGTAATTTTGCGTGGTGAAATGTTTTGAAGACTCTCACAAATATACTTACTTACTAAATAAAAAGTTCTAATGTTTAAATAGGTTTGTTTCGTACGAAATAATATTGGTAAGTATACATATAGATTGCGGTAAATGGTGATACTAATTCACTTATCTACTCAGAGAGGTAAAGGTTTTATTTGATTACTAGCATCTGCCCGCGACTTCGTCCGCGTGAAATTTTGGCCCCAATTCACCGCATCGTATCGCATCGCCCGCACAGGTTATTGGTTCGTTTTTGTTTGCTCGGCTCCTAAGTGTCGTAGTTTGATTTTAAATAGCCTATAACCTTTCTCAAGAGGCTATCAAATGCGACTAGTAGTTCCAGAGATTAGCGCGTTCAAACAAACAAACAAAAAAAACATACTCTTCAGCTATAATAATATTATTAGTATAGATTTTGTTATTGACATAAGCGCCATTATTTCGTCTGTACCTAAGCAAAAATAATGAGTTAAAATCCAATTTATCAAAAAGCTATACTTACCTAGGCTTTTACAAGGGTATATATATGTTTGTCTAGACTTAATGTCAGAAGTCTAGAAAAAAAAACACAATGAAAATGTGTTTTTAAAAGACACCTTCTGTGCCTACAGTAAGAAACTCCCGCGTAAATCCACATTGAAAAATATAAAATACTACTCATAGTAAACCAACGATAAACATTTTAACATAAGTTTTCCAATTCCCTTCCTACAAAATCCTTTAAAATGTTTTTCAAACAAAGTTTTATGACCGTCACTTTAATTTATGGTAAAAACGACACTTTTCTCAGCGGCCACGTTACCAGATTCGACGTAAGCAGGCCGCACTTTATACAGCAATGCGGTTCAGTGAGCTGGATGTATCAGGTGCGGCTTACCTACATCGAATTGTTGCAAAGGGGCTTAAATATCAAGGCATAGGGTGGATTACGTAACCTTTTTTTATTCCGTGAGAAGTGAGCGGTTTTTTATCGCGTCGTTTTAAATGGAAATTTACGAGAAACGGTTTGAAAAGGATTTCTTTGGCTGTATGAAATAGGAGTAGAGGAGTATCTGGTAACACCTTTTTATTTAGTGTTGCTATTTCAATTTGTAGTCCGTTGTACCTACGATGTGTTATTTATGTAATCTGAGTAGTTTCCAACTCTCATAAAACACAGGTTTGATTCAACTTTTCTGTTAGCTATATTTTTTATGGGTTTTTGGTAATTTATTGTTTAGATTTTCTGCTGCTTGTTAGTTGGTACCTTTCACGTAGGAACTAGTTAAAATAAAAAATAAATTATTTACGTAATAAAAATCTTAAATTCATTTACTGACAGACAACTCACAGCCTAAACAGCCCAGCTGTTTAGGCTGTGAGTTCTAGAAACTTTAAATTTGTGAGTTCTTGAAGAAATTTTGCTTTGTTCTGTTTAACTAAGATGAGTGGAAGGATTTTTGAAAATTCATACCGGGTTTTTCCAGGGACAGTTATCTTTTACACGTGGAATAATCTTGACGAAATTATGACAGTTTTTATATTAAAAACCTGTCAAAAAATCAAATTTCTCCCTCGGAAAAATATGTCTTGCGTTGGCAAAATCAGCCCTCATCATCTGCCTAGCCTTTTCCCAACTATGTTGGGGTCGGCTTCCAGTCTAACCGGATGCAGCTGAATACCAGTATTTTACATGGAGTGACTGCCTATCTGAATTCTGACCTCCACAACCCAGTAGCTGGGTAATACGGCGAAATTAGCCCTATCTGACCTCCACAACCCAGTAGCTGGGTAATACGTCAAAATCAGACCTAAAGGGGTTAATTGGAGACGAAAGTTTGTATAGAAGTTTGCCATTTTTTAAGTTAGAAACGTAGAAGCTTAGACTATTGTTTAGACCTTTTTGATTATTGTTAGACTTTTGTTTATGAGTAAAAGTTACTTCCATCATCGTTTTTTGGAAACTACTCAGGCTCCTGAGAAGTTGCCGATTGAAAATGCCATCATAGGCACACGGCTTGTGTAACACTAAATATCGTCGCAGTTTCTATATCCCTTTCCAAAATTACATCAAAATCGGAAATATTCAATAATCCGCTGAGGACTCATAGGCCCACAGAATTGCCACAAATTATTCCGCACTGCTGAGCTTTAGTTATCACGATGTGAACACGCCAGGCGGCGCTACGGGAGCCGGGGAAATGTCCCTATGCCCCTAGTTATGTCTGTGATTTGTTAAATTATCTGCTATTAATAACTTGTGGTGTGATTTATTTATAGCACTTCCTTACATATTATAAAACAAAGTCCCCCACCGCGTCTGTCTGTTCATTATAAACACAAAAACTACTGCACCGATTTTCATGCTGTTTCCACCAATGGATAGAGTGGTTCTCGAGGAAGGTTTTAGTATGTATGATTTGTCAAGATATCCACGCGGGCAAAGCCACGGGCATCAGCTAGTAATTAGATAAAATAAACATTTTATAAAAAGGATACTGGAAATAGATACTTGCTAGATTTCAAACTTGCGATGAACCAGCTTAGGTCTTTTAAAATTAACGTTTGGTACTCCATCACATCATCATCATCATCATCAGCCTATAGCAGTCCACTGCTGGACATAGGCCTCTCCAACTGCACGTCGTTCAGCGCTATTCTCGGTAACTCTCATCCAGCTGCTACCAGCCACCCTGCAATGATCGTCGCTCCACCTAGCTTGAGGGCGTACTACCTTACGTTTACCGGATTCCATGACATAATTAGCTATTTTATGTAATTCAGCTTAGTAGCTTAATGCCTTGGAAGTTGGGTAGGCCTTTGGTCTGGGATACAACCTGTGTCGACACCCTCGCGCCATCCTATCTTCCTAGCACGGCGGGCTGTGCTGGGGCGGCTGCTGCAGGTGCAGAAAACCTCAAACGGCGCAAATATAACAACCTTATTGGTAGCTATATTTTTGAGCCGTTTGGGGTTGAAACACTAGGGCCGTGGGGTCCGAGTGCTCATCGAGTATTTCGGGACATCGCCAAGCGGTTGGTCGACTCTTCGCGTGACCAGAGGGCTGGTCAATTTCTAGGTCAAAGAATCAGCATTGCCATCCAACGTGGCAATGCTGCCAGCCTTTTGGGCAGTTTTCCCACTGACAGCGATGCGGAAGAATTTTTTGACGCCCTATGAGCCCTTCTTTCTATAATAATTTTTTAGTGTTAGATTGTATATAAAAATATATGATGAATAAACATGTATCTTCGCTTAGTAGGTATGTATTTCGTAGGCAGCAAAAATTCGTCTGGCATGGAAAAGTTCGCATACGTAGGTCTGTATGTCTGTTTTAATATGAGAACCCCATAAAACGTGACGGTGCATTATTTTACATTTGCAATCTCATGGCTTTGATCGTTAAACCTTTTATTTAATATCCTGACTGTTAATATCTTCATAAATAAAAAATGGTTTGGCTATTAATGAAAAGGATCAGCGTTTTGTTAGCCTTTCCCCAACTAAGTTGGGGTCGGCTTCCAGTCTAACCGGATGCAGCTAAATACCAGTATTTTACAGACTTTGTCAGACTTACGTGCTTCTGACTACTCGTAACGACTGTCAAAAATCTATACAAATGGCAGCCGAGACCAACTGCTGAACGTGCTTTCCGAGTCACGAAGGAGTCTTGCTATGTCACCCATCTACGAACCGACCTCGGCAAGCTTTAAAGATCGACTCGTGCGGCTGCTATTATTGAGCCACTAACACACACACCCCCGTAGTAGGTATTAGCTCGAAAGTTATCTCCTTCGTTTTTTCACGTCATCGGATACGTTCGCCGCCTCGCACCTCGCTTCGAAAACTACAAAAAATATGGAGGGAGTAGGCGAAAAGTTCACATCTCGTTTTTTGAAAGTGTTTTGTCCCTTTTTCGTATATTTTTACTGGAGTTAGCTGTGCAGCTTCAAAGCTTCTCGTTATACAAAAGTGGAATGAAGATACTTGAGTAAATACATAAAATGCACAAATATGTTCATTTTATGTAGGTACTTATGGTACGCTGTGCTATGCTGTAATTACGAAGAGCGTGGTAATTTTAAACAATGACTTACGTACAACATAACATCACACCTAGGGGCCTAAACCGGCCACATTAGAAATTCCTCTAAAAGCAGTTCATTTCCTGAATCCCAGCTGTCATTAGCAATTCCTTTAATTTGACATAAAATCAATTCATAATTTTTGGACCATTTTACGAATCTCCATAGAAAACTGTCAAACAGACGAATTATTTCCTAATAAGAATTACATGCAGCTCATATTATGAATTCTCACTTTGTGAAATTGTACGATGATTCATAATATTTTCGTAATTATGATTCTGCTAAAGTGACCGTTTTAAGTCCCCTGTATTCCCCGAAGGGTAGGACAGAGACACAACAAATTGTCCCATGTAGTACTTAGGGGACAAACGGTATCGCCATCAACCGGGTAAAAATGACCCTTGGCAGCTACAGAGAAATTCCTGATGGAAAAACCCAGTAACATTTTACCCGACCCGGGAATCGTAACGTTTCGTGCTTTCCGACGCACGGAGGAGTCTCGATATAGTCTCGATAACCGAACGCGGCATACAATACCTAATCGTAGTACAAAAAAATAAAAGTTTAAAAAACTAAAACCCTACTACGGCAAAAAGTCCACTAAAAAGGTATATACAAGACATTACAGACAGACAAATTCAAAATCCAGAGTTACACGTGTTAGGGATAAATCATACTAATTACGTGTGACTCCGGATTTTGAATTTGTCGGCCTGTAATGTCTTCCACGTAGCCTATAACCAGCGGACGAACAAGACGCTTTCAACGATACCAAATTGTGATGAGTAGTTTAGAAGATATGAGTGAACAGAAGAACATACATACATACCGGTCAAAATCATAAACCTCCTTTTTGCTTCGCCGTAGTCGGGTAAATACAAACAAAACACCCCAATCTCTCTAAACAAACTATCCCCAACTTACCTAGCTATAGACAAGTAAGTACATAAGTTCACGCCCCATACGGTGCAAAGTAAATCGCCGCTTTTCGAGGCGTTTAATCAAATTGCTTGGTGTATGCCAACTAGGTGGCTAACTTAATTACTGGTAGTTTGGCAGGCTTTGTGTTAAGTTGGGAACTTAGAACAGCGAAGTGACGGCGATCAAAGGTTAATTAAGAATGGTCAATTTATGTAATGATCTCAACTTACATCAATAATGAAACTGCTTAGCTTTAGTTAAGCTTCCAGTCTAACCGGATGCAGCTGAGTACTTAACTCAATTTACATAATTATAAATGCGAAAGTAAGTTTGTTTGTATTCGGATCCGGATGTTTGGCACATGGGTATACCATGACCAGCAGGCGTAGCATGGCGCTTTCTATCTCTACGAAGAATAGACATAGCTTTTTCTATACAAAGTGACGGTTCGTTTCTTCATTTTTGACATCCACCGTAGAAATCTTTCTACAATCTGTTATTTTGTCTTTCATTTCTAACGATCTTTGTCTACGTCTTTTTATATGTAGACTATTTCGGAAGAAAGTTTTCTATCCTTACTGTCAAAATCACACTGACAACCGATAAATCCTATGACAAAACAAAGAATTCTGAGTCGAATTATGTAAAAGAGTGAATTTCGTAAAAAGTGCAGTTGACTCTTTCTACTTTGCTGCCGTCTCGTACTTTCTACTGTTACAGGAAACGTTATTTTTGTCTACTCTTCCGTCGACAAAACTGTGCTCATGCTACGCCTGCTGGAACAGGACATTCACATAGGAAACTTTTGATCCCGGTAGTACGTTCCCAACGAGTGATAATTTCTGTCCTCCACGCGGGCGTAGCCGCGAGCAAAAGCTAGTAATAATAATAAGTAGTAGTAGTATAATTAATACATACCGAATTAAAAAAAATATTACGGTACTAAGCACGACACTTATAAACTTGTAAGACGGAATAGAGAGTCGCCGGACACTCTCAGGATTCGTTATGATTTTCTACAAGTTGTAACTTACAACGAATTTTTTGATAAACAAAATCACGAATAAAAGTGTAAAAATATAAGTACTTGTGAACTAAATAATGACACTTGGTAATACAAGGCTTGTAAGTTTTGATAAACAGGGCCCAGGGCGTACAGCGGGTGTAAGCAGACGAACTTATTGATCAGGCAGCTTTGCACTTAAAACCGCTTTGCCGGCGTACCGCCGGCCTGCAACCGGTTTGTGTACGAGACTCGTTGTAATGCTAATAGGGCTGCCTCTTATCAACTTCTTTACATACAATTAGCTTCGGCCAAAGGCTTCGCCCACGTGTTATCTTTATAAAGCATTGTTTTTTTTTTTTTAAATCGGTTCTTCAATTTTTGAGTTTGTTTTTTATCTATCTATAAAATGCAACGCTTTTCTCTTTATTGTATAATATATTAATGTATATACCCATTAACACACCTTCTGGAATAAATCCTCTAAATGTGAAAACGGCATAGTTTATAAGAACAACGCAGTCTCATGAAAAGCGACATCTAGAATTTCCCAATAGCACTCCGGAGTCTGCATTTGTGCCCGGTTGATCGCAACAGGCTCGCCGCCTATTACGTGGAAGTTAAACCTAACTGGCGAAATGTGGATATATTCATTTATTTATTGATATGGCACCTCAACGACTTACTCACTAAGACATACACAAAAAACATATAATTAGGTATCGTGAATTCGTCACTTATAGAAGTGCACAGCACTATTTAGAGAACTTAATGATTATAGGGCGTTTTACGTATCGTTAGTTGAATCCTACAATACAAAACAAAAGAAAAACGAGCCAATATGATGGAACGTGCTTAAGTTAACTAAATAACAAAAAAGACCTAGAAAGAACGATATGGATGTGGATACGACTTTATAAAAAGACGGCTCGTGTCGCACAGGGGTCTCGTGACTCCGAGCTGTTTAAAAGTCTCGTACGGAATTGATGAAAGGGGTTAGAAAAGATGTCGATGCTATTGGTACGTGTAGCGATTTTATTATAGTTTCCCATTAGACGGTTCATGGGTGCTGTGCTACCTAGGTTAGTACGACTTGCAGTTGTGGCAAAGGTAATGGTTACGCGACCAGATCTTATTACTTTCTGTCGAGGTACAGCTATATTTAATTCCGACAAAAGATCGGGGACATTTAGGATCTACCATAGGTACACCTCTGCCTAACCCTTTTGGAATTACAAGCGTGATGTTAGGTAAATCTTATATCCCTCATATTTCTTTGTTTTTGACGTTCAAAAGTGCCTTATAAGTGCCTATTTGAAATAAATGATTTGACTTTGACTTATTTATTTTGCTCTCAAACCCCATATGCTTCTGGGGCAACCCTAATACCATCCACACACAAGGATGTTGATCCCCAAACATTCAGGTAAATTGCTCTTACGCTGATTACGATCTTGTTTCAATACAGATGAGGCAAAGGGGAATTTCGTTAAAAGCTTCAAATTCAACTGCGTGTTACCTCTTTATGCTCTTTATGTTACAGTAGAAATGAAAGAGAATTCCATCACTTTAACAATAAAATAAAATACTTAGAATTGAAATATCTCCCGGCTGTTTATTGGTGGTCAATACAGGCTATTTAATTCAATGTTGAGGAGGTCGTGGCAGGTCAGGTTAAGCTGGAGATTGTACCTGGGGGTCTTGCGATCCATGGCCCTGTACGGGGCCCCGGTGTGGGCCTCTGACCTGACGGCCGGCAGCATCGCGATGCTGCGTAAACCGCAGAGGGCGATGGCCGTCAGGTCTATCAGGGGGTATCGCACAGTCTCCTACGAGGCGGCTTGCGCACTGGCCGGGTCGCCACCCTGGGACCTAGAGGCGAGGGTCCTCGCGTCACTGTACCGGTGGCGTGAGGGAGTGCGGATGCGGGGCGGTGGACCGATGCAGCGAGAGATCGATCTGCGTCGGTCTCAGCTCCGCGAGGTCCTGGTGGCGGAGTGGCGGGAGAGGCTATTGCGCCCTTCGGCCGGCCTCGCTACCATCGAGGCGATCCGACCGGTGCTCGAGGAATGGCTCGAGAGGAGGCACGGCTCCCTGTCATTTAGGGCGACGCAGGTGTTCTCGGGGCATGGTTGTTTCGGGAAGTACCTGTGTCGCATAAACAGGGAGCCGGACGCTCGGTGTCATCACTGCGTCCATTGTCTGGAGGACACGGCGCGGCATACGCTGGTAGAGTGTGCCGCATGGGAGGAGCCGCGCCGTGCCCTCGTGACAGAAGTGGGAACCGACCTGTCGCTGCCGGCCGTCGCTCGCGCGATGGTGGGAAGCGCAGAGTCGTGGGATGCGGTGATCTCCTTCTGTGAAACGGTCATCTCACAGAAGGAGGCTGCGGAGAGGTTGAGGGAGGTCGAGACCACTCTCCCGGCCCGCAGCAGACGTACCGGGCGTCGGCGGAGGGCGGACAACGCCCTCTTCCAGCCCCCCTAAACGGGTCCAGAGGGACGGTGGACTTGGGGACGTCCGCTGCCCCCCCGTATAACTGGACCCGAGGCGGTGGCGCGTAGTGTTCCACGCGCGCCCCTATTGGCGTTGCGGAGGGAGTACACCTCACTCCCCCCGCAGACTTGAGGAGGCCCGCAGAGGCGGGCCGGCACTAGCCGAGGATCGTGGAAGGCGCACTAGTTCCCATGATCCCCGGTGCAAGTGTGGGAAAGGAACACCGAGGTGGTTTTTAGTCAGTAAGAGTCTGACAGACCCCTCCGCCCGCCCCAGGGCGGAGGACATCCATGAGGATTTTCCACCCCGGCAACAAAAAAAAAAAAAAAAAAAAAGGTCAGGTTAAGCTACGCTTGCCCGCTTGCCGGAGTTGGTCCGTGGGGAACCATCTTTACATATCAAGACTCCTCCGTACCTCGGAAAGCACGTTAGCCGTTGGTCCCGGCTATCATTCGTGGATCTTTGACAGTCGTTACGGGTCGTCAGAAGCCCGAAAGTCTGACAACCAGTCTTATTACCAAGGGCTATCGTATTACCCAGTTACTGGGACGGGAGATCAGATAGGCATTCGCTCCATGTAAAATACTGGTATTCAGCTGCATCCGGTTAGACTGGAAGCCGAACTCAATATAGTTGGGAAAAGGCAAGGCAGGTTTTTATATGAAAAGACCTAAAGGTTAGTCTACAAAATACCTAACACTTTTTTTTTTTCTTCCGATGGATTTTGAAGGATTTTGTAATCGTCCGAAATGAATGTTGTCGAATTGTCAGAATTATAGGCTTTGGACAGAGAGAGGTGGAAAGAGAGTACCACTGCTGGGCAAAGACCTCCCGTCTTTGCCCAGCAGTGGGACAGTAATGGCTAATAAAATGAAAAAGTTACGACTAGGATTAGCTAAGGATTTACCATATATTTTTCTACGCATAATTGTATTCCAAGTTTATCGAACACACTTACAATCAATCGTAATGATTTCATTTTATTAGCCATTACTGTCCCACTGCTGGGCAAAGACGGGAGGTCTTTGCCCAGCAGTGGTACTCTCTTTCCACCTCTCTCTGTCCAAAGCTGCCAAGGTCCAATTCCTATTGAAGGCATCCAGCTCATCCCGTCTGGGCCTGCCGCAATGTCGTTTGACATTCAGCGGGGCCCACTAGGTCGTAAGTTTGGGATTGGTCGTCTGACATGCGGCAGACGTGTCCAGCATAATTCCATTTAAGCGTGGCAGCTTTCCGAGTGACATCAGTTATTTTAGTGATGGAACGGATTGTTGTATTCTTAATCCGGTACACCGGAACTGTCACTACTTACTTAGTCGTAACTTTACTCCGCGTTTAATAATAAGGGTTTCCGTACCTCCATCAAGACTTTTCAGTCTTTTCTTTTTATTTTGCACCAAATCCGCTCCTCTAAAGTAGCAAGTTTGTTCAGTGCTTTTTATTAACTTCAATAGTTTGATAAGTTCAAAGCTATTAACCCCTGACGTCAGACTTCGTTTAGCCGATACGATTATAATCCTATCCTACGAATATTATAAACGCGAAAGTTTGTGAGGACGGACGGATGGATGGATGGATGGATGTTTGTTACTCTTTCACGCAAAAACTAGAGAACGGATTTGGATGAAATTTGCACACAGATAGTTTAAAACTTAGATTAACACATAGAATACTTTTTATCCCGATATTCGCACGGGATCAGGACTTATGCGGGCGAAACCGCGGGGCGCTGCTAGTATTATATAAACGTCTATCCACACATACAGGACTGTGCCCGAGACGTGACAGGGCCGTGGCAAACATAGGGCAGGCACTGGAAGCTTCTTCGCCGGTCCGGACACGAATGTGTGCGAACGAGTTCATATAAAATGTACACACTGAATTTATTTAAGCCCGTGACGGAGCACGGTTCGTCCACGTCCCGGGTACGGGCCGGACCTCGTGCACACAGCGTGACAGCGTTTTATCAAAGGTTTTCTATTTCGTTATTTTTTGCATTCTAGAATCTTTTACTGGGTCCTTCATGCGTTTGGAAATGTAAGCAAAAGCGCGGTTGGTCCGTGGATGAGTGACCAACTTTACATACCGAGACTCGTCGATGCCCCGGCAAGCACGTTAAGCCGTAGTCTGAGGTATCGTATTACCAAGATACTGGATTGTGGAGGTCAGATAGACAGTCGCTTTGTGTAAAAATACTGGTATTTATCTGCATCTGGATAAACTAGAAGCTGACCCAAATTAGATGGGAAAAGGCTAGGCAGATTGATTGAAGCAATGGAGGAATCTACTTCCAAAACATCAGATTTTTATTTAATTTGATTTACGCAATTAGGGTACAGAATACGAGTTGTTACCATGGTAACATCTACATTGTGCCGCTACAATGGCCACATTAATTAAACACACAGGAAGGGCCAAAGGGCCTAGATAAGCGACAATCGCTTCGAAAGCGTTTCGTATTTCTACAACAACCTTCAACAAGATTGACATAAGCTTTTCGATAGCTTATGCCACTCCTATACATTTTTGCCTTTTCCATCATCGTTATCGCTGATAGAATGTCATTTTGTGTAGGGCCTCAGTAGCTGCCAGTAATCATAAAAATTCGTAAATTGAAAAGTTAAACTTTTCTATCGATCGCGGACTTATTGCTCTCTCTTTCCTTCAATTCGCCTTCTCTTTGCACGTTTTTCGTTTTAATATTATCATTGATGCGATGTTATGATCCGTGACCCCAGCAAAATGACCTCTACACTATAGTTCTTTAAGTACAGGTTGCTCCAAGATCCTATTTGAAAATATTGTAAATAAATCAATAAATAATAACCTCTAATGAAATTAAAGTTCATATAACGAAAATGCGAAACTACATTATATACGTGCGTCAAATTAATGTCACCACGCTGTATGTCAATTATGTCGACTTAATATAGAAGCCATGTTTATTAAGGTTGCTAATGATCCCCTTTTGTTTGTTTCAGGTAATAATCTTGTCACCATGGAGAATGACAATAAGAGGGAAGCTCATAATTAAATATTGCGTGTTGGAAAGGTTTATTTTGAAATTGTGTTTCGGGTGATTTTAAACTTTGCAAGTAAAAATAACACCATCATTCTCCTGCCGTTATCCCATATTGATTTGGGATGGTGATTTGGGATGGGTGCAACATGTCTCATTCTTCCATACTTCTCTATAGTCATCTTGGTCAGGCACTCCATTTTTTTGTACGCATCGTAAAGTTAAAATGTGTTTCGAATTTTGAGAGAAAGGACAATTTTTGTTAACTTCACCTTGACCAAAAGCCTCGTATCCAAAAATACCATTGACCCATAAATCCCAGCGATAAAATAAAATCCGAAAATGGATGACATTATTCGCAAATTTCATCTTGACGGAGGGGTGGGGAATGTTCACACTCCATTTGCTCGGCAGTTTACACAAACTCCGAGCCAATGGGCTAGAAATATGAAAGTTTGTAGGCAGCGAGACAGATAGCGGGCGGCATGCTCAAAGTGCACTGCAGTGTATACTAGTCAACGTTTTTGGTATGTTAAGTTCGCTTTTCAAATAAAATTAGAGGTGCTTTAAAAAATGTACGGTGACCACATTTATCTGTACGCATTTTGGGATATTATTTTGGTTTTTGAAATGAAACTTCTTAGGCGGCCATTCAATAATTGGACGATAATATTGAGAATGACGCGTCACGTTTAGGCACAAATTTCGAACCATGAGAGAGAAAAAAGATATAACTCCCTCTGTCTCTCTCTGTTACGTGTACGGTGCTACACGAGAATTGTTTTCTTTCTAAATAACCTTGTACCCAATTGAATTATTATTTAATTTAATTGAACAGGAACTTAATTGTGTTTCGGTTAGTTTTTTGCATTAACAAAATGTCGTATCAGTTTATAGAGAAAATATAATAACAATATCTTTTACCCCACATCAAGATGGCAGCAAATAGGATCAAAACACATTTCTGGCAGACTACACTGAAGCTTTATTGCTTCATATTATTGGACCTTTACTCTTCCCCCAAGGTAAACTTAGACATTCAAACAACGATTAGTGTCAACCCGAAGTTGTATTAACTAAACATTGACTCAGAAATACACAGTAGAACGAAGATAAACTTTGAGACGTAAATAAATTACATCCCGAATGAAATAATCATTACATTACCTTCAAATAACTATTATTTTCATGTTATTTCTATTGGGCAGACAACTTTAGGTATGCTTATGTACCTACGAGTTTGTCTAAGGGCCCACTTAACTACAAGTCACTCACTTTTAAGTTTGATTTGGGCTTGTTTTACCAACGCCGGATATCTTTTACTTTACCCTTGGAATAAAATTGACGTCTAACAGACTGACAGTTTTTTATGAAAAATCTGTCAGAAATTAAAAATTATTCCTCGGATAGAGATCAGCCCTGAATAGTTTAGTTAATTGTACAATCAGCTGTCTGCGGTCGATCTAAATTGAATTCAGTAACCGGCTAGCCTCACTAATTCCTCAATTTGTATCTACTTAGTTATTTAGTAACAATCGTCTCTGGGGTGACAAGCCCCAAATTGCTCAATAATGCTCAAGTGGTCACAAGCGCAACCGGTAGTGATTTCCTCCCGCGGGAATTCGAATTGTTCCCGGCAATAGCGGTTGCCTCATTTCCTTTCACATGAGTCTTAGGCTGCGTTTCCACCAGAGATGAGCGAGGGATGTGTGTGAAACTAACCAATAACATCGCTTCACTGTCATAGCTTGAGCTAAGCTAGCGTTGTTATTGGCTAGTTTTACGGACATTCCTCGCTACGCATCCCCGCTCATCTCTGATGGAAAGGCAGCCTTATGGCGGCCCGTACATCTGACAGGACTTGAGAAGTTGTCCGACTATAAGAAGGTAGACTGTGGCACGTTTAGGTATAGGCTAGGTTCATGTCTGATAGCGGAGATCAAAGTGACATTTATTATTGTTCAGAAACAATGAATGGATACTTCAAAGTGATCGTTTTATTCTCCGAATTGCTGATTTCGAGTTACGAGTGTTGCCTCTCGATTCATCTTCAAAGCCAAGCCATCCAATTTAAGAACAATTTGAATTTCCTTTTATTTCAATGCACATAACCATCTCACTTTTAACATAATTGAACGTCTGAATACGTTTTACTCGCAAACAACATTTGTTTTACATCAAAGAGTAAGAGTACGCATTTCCAATTTTAAAACAACCGACCCGAACCGTCCGTTCCGAAAATAGTCGAACGCGCCCGAGTCGGTACGAAAATAGCCGAACGCACAGCATCGCACTGCCGACGTAATTCTTGACCCTATTTCAGAAATGTCTTAGTTCTAAAGTTAGATTTTTATAAGACCACACTGTGGGTAAAAGCGGACAGTCCTGATGAAAAGCTTTTTTAAACCTCTTAATAAAATTATTTACATTATAATTTGTTTATTTATTCATTTTAAAAGTTATTCTCTACCAAGACTATACAAGTACGCAAATATTATAACTTTATAAGGTTGCCCGGAAAATTATAGCTTTTTCACGAGACAACTTTGAAAGGATTTGGAATAATTCAAAGTAATCATTTTGCTTAAATCTTCCAAAACTCCAATAGTTTGGATGACTTAAAAATTAACAAAAAAGCAAAAATGATAGGTCAAACGTCTCAAGACCTTTTTCGCCTTACTTTTTACATACATAACGTTGCTCGCTACATCACAAGTCAGTATGTATAAAAAACCATAAGACGTCATGCCACATTTTAACTCAATGTATTGTCGTTTTTTTATTACTTCCGTAAAAAGAGAAAAAAAAAAATTGTCAACATCCCTTTAATAAATACCTACTAAAATAATTCGGTTACTACGTATAATAATGTATTCCAGCTTTACAGTGACACCAAAGTGTGAGCATGCAATTTATTCAAAACCATTATGTTTGACATGAGCCGTCCCTCATACATTCTAATATTGAGTGGTTTTGAATCCACTCCAAGTGATATTGCTTTTAATAAATGATTGCAATAAAACACGTCATATCGCCAATATTAATGGGAACTAAGTAGGTACTATCTAAATGATAAACAATCAAGATATGTTTACCTCTTCTCACAATAAATTAAAAAAAAAGAAAAAATATAATTATATGTAATAGAAACATATATTACTTTTTAAATCTTTAAGAATACTTTTTCATTCTTAGCATGAATTAAGTTAAAAATAAGAATTCAAAACAAATTGCTGTTTATATTAGGTACGTTACCTTTTTTTTTTTGTTTGAACTAGATAAGTTCGTTAGTTTTGGTCAGTGAAAAGCTCAGCTCATGGCCCACATGAACCACTAAAATATGACGTTTATTGATACAATCCCGTTTTGAGCTCCTTAAATTCTTAGTTGAGCTCCGCGGTTACTGACAAATGCTTGCACTGACTGGACAGGCCCATTCAAATTCTGTGTATTCTTTCCTCAAAAGACTATTTCAGACATGAATCCACATGGTCTTCACATGATCTGACAAAGATAAATAATGTCTGGACTTTAATAGAGACTCGCCTAGCTTTTTTTTTAATTTGATGTATTAAACTGATTCTGTTATCCAATTTACAGAATTAACAATTTCATTTTATTTCATTACATCTATTTCCACATGTATCGTGAGAAAGAACATTTTTTTTGCAAAAAGAAATATTCTGAAACATGGACCCCCTACATAATTGTGAAACGTCGAAGTGGGAAGCGGACCGCGGAGTTGCGTAAGCGCACACTTTTGGTGTTCATGCGTGTTCTGAGTATTCCCATTCACTAATCGCATTGAGAATTTGCCAATATTATAACCAACCCCAATTGTGTATGTTACACCAGGTTCTTTTCAACAACTTCGAAATAAACACCATCAAATCATCGGTTAACAGTGTAGCATTTCGTTTTATTTCAAAATTCGAACACCTTAGCGTGACGCTAAACTGACAGCTGTCTTATTTATTGTTCCAAATGTAATTTCCTCCAATAGGGTAGCCCATTGTTGATTTTATCACCTTTTGTTTTAGGCCCCGGCCTCAACGACAAAATTACTCATATTTTCAGCCAGTGTTATCTTTATCAAAATAAATCATCTAACTGCTGACAAGTATGGCGGCCATACATTATAGAAGTCAAAATGAGTTTGAATGTTTGAACTAGCCGCGTAAACTTTAAACAAAGGAAAAAAAAAACATTGCGTGATAAATGAAGTGTTATGTTTACAGTAGCTTTGTGGCAGTGTAATGAAAATCTGTTGCTACGTTTGCTGGAAAAGTCGTAACAATGTTTTATATGCACAAACATATACCTACCAACTTGTCCCCCGACTTCGTCCGTGGGAAATTTCTTGTTTTAACATAAAATATCCTGTGACACTCGGTAATACTGTAGCTTTCCATCAGTGAAAGAATTTTCGGAATTGGATCAGTCGTTCCTTTTAATTTTACTTCTTCTTAAATATTAGTTTAAAGATTATAACTTTTTGAAAAAAAAAGACTAACTAAATATAACGAAAAGGTTACCAAAAAGAAACGCGCATAAAATTATTGAAGCTGATGTGGAGACCAAAGATATAAATATGTCTAGATTCACAGTAAAAGCTGTGCACTCGTAGAAAAAAAAGCTTCCAACAGTTGGCCGCAAAATGCACACTAGAACAGCATAATGACAGCACAATGACGTGGCGCGAGTGTAAGATGTAGCTGTCACTCACACTAATATAAACAAGTTGTTTAACAAGTTGTTTGTTGTTGTTCTTGTTGTGTTGTTGTTGTTGTTGTGTTGTTATGTTGTTGTTGTTCTTGTTTGTTTTAGTTCTTTTGCAACGCGACACTCTATCAGTAGACATATAAAATTAAATAATCAAAGGTTCCGCCATCCAAATTAAAGAAACTTTAAAATCTAATTTAAAGCAATGGTCGCTTCAGCTTTGCTAATTCTACTTTCCATCCGCACAGTCCAGTCCAGTCAAAACTAAATTCCAACTTAGTTGAACTGTTTTGTCCACGTTTGCATTTGATTAATCGTAGTTTAGATTAGTTTGCACAAACATAATAGTTCCTATATCTAATTCAATTTACCTAGGTAAATAAGTCGGATGGGTTGGTTGATAGGATGGCGTCACATCGTTAGGCAGATCACGGCTGTCCGAAATCTCACTGGAACTTGATGACCACGACCGCTCTGTCAAGAGTGTACCGACAAAGAAGAAGAAATATGTCGATCTGCCTAGCCTTTTCGCAACTATGTTGGGGTCGACTTCCAATCTAACTAGATACAGCTGAATACCAGTATTTCACATGAAGCGACTGCCTATCTGACCTCCACAACCCAGTGACTGGGTAATACGGTACCCCTTGGTAAGACTGGTTGTCAGACTTTCGGGCTTCTGACGACCCGTAACAACTGTCAAAGATCTACAAATGACAGCCAAGACCAGCGGCTTAACGTGCTTTCCGAGGCACGGAGGTTAATAAGAAGTATTTTATTATATTAACATAACGTAACATCACGCCTATATTCCCTGGAGGTTTAGGCAGAGGTGCACCTGTGGGGTAAATATCTCCATGCTTAAATGTACCAATCAACCAACCTGGGGGCCTAGACAAAATCCCTTTTCTGTAAGCGTTAACGCCAACGGAAAGATCAAATTGTATGGAGTTGACAGCAGCAGTCACGTGACATCTCTAAAGCTAATGTCAACTCCATACAATTTGATCTTTCCGTTGGCGTTAACGCTTACAGAAAAGGGATTTTGTCTATAGCCTCTGTACAGACAAGAAAAAGAAATAGTTGTCAAAAATTGATGTCATGTCAATAGGGAATATGCATGTATTTTTTTAATATTTTTATTCGATAGTTTACACCGTCAAATAATAGTTAAAAAAAATTCGACGGCACAAAAGCAATTTAAAGTAGTTAAAAAAATGTTTAAAAATGTCCAACCGATCCGGGCTATTTAAACGCCCTCCATTTGGCGCGCTTGGTGTGGTGACGTCACAGTCCGTAAAAACAGACAAGCAACTGTCAAGTCAACGTCAAACACTCCTTTTTCTATGAGCGTTTGACATTGACTTGACACTTGTTGATTGACTTGACATTGACATTTTGATTGTTATATCGGATTGTTACGTCACATCCGCTCTTAGCCTTTTCAAGTATTTGAATTACCAACAGTATTTTGGGACTTTTTAAAAATTAATTTCTCGCTTAAAAAGAAATTTTATTCAAAAATATTGATGGAGGCATAATTCTGAAGTAATATAGTTTATAAAAAAAAATATTTGACCCATATTTGAATCACATGCATATTCCCTATTATATATGTCTTGCTCAGACCAAATAAAAAATCTGTCTTGTCGTCGTTGAGTTTTTTTCTGTATAATTTTTAATATATTCTTATACCTACAACCTACAACTGAGTGTGCGTTATTCTCCAAAGGAGGTTTCCATCCAAAGGTTGTAAAAGATCGCTTTTAGCGATAAGACCGCCCATTGTGTCACCCTATGTAAAATTTCTAATTTATGTCTGTAATTTTTATGGTGTACATAATAAAGAGTATTCTATCTATCTATCTCCTTCTGAATAATAAATCCAATACCATACACCAGCCTACATTTTGCGAGTTCTTTATGTTCAAGTCCCATGTAACAGGGGACGAGCTTATTGCATTGTACGTATTTTTCTGTTCCTTTATTTATTTATTTTTACTCTCTATCATTTTCTAACGATAAAGCGCCATCGTGTACAAATGTATACGGCAAACTACTTTTTTTTATGGCTTATTTGCGGTACTAATTCATAATAATAATTATAAAACCCAGGTTTAAAAGACCATTGACCAAAAAGCCATTGTTACCGGTCACACTGGGCTACACATCAAGCATTTCCGGTTTATGCTGATCTCGCATTGTATAGGATTTCCGTACAATGCGCGGACAGCTTATACTGGAAATGTATAATAGCTTTATGTGTAGCCGTGTGTAGAAAAGTGCTGATCAGCGTCACATCCCATACATTGCTGATAAAATGTGCAGTGAGTGAGTGAGTGAGTGAGTGTACCCTCCCCTTAAGACGACACAGGCGTGAATTTACGTTACTTAGCAAATATTTTCCCCACATCTGTAACTCTCTAATTTAATTACTAAGACATGCAGAATTTGATTTTCTGTGTTTGCACAGGACTGTTTTTGTAGGACTGAAATCAAGAAAATGTTCTCTGTAGCAAAATTGTTAATACAAGAGAAAGTGTGTCTTTATATTATTTGATTTATTATTCAGATTTGGGACCGTTTATATAGATCGTGTTATACCTATATTTTGGTAGCAGAATTTCAAGGATTGATAGCAAAGTACAAACGTCACTTTAATTTGTAACTTCCTAATAAATGATTATATGATTTTATTTATTTTCACTTCAGAGGCACAAACATCAGCGCAGCCCTTTTTTTTTTTGAGGTTGGGAAATCATCCTATGACTTCTCCCGCTCTGGGCGGAGCGGAAGGGCGTGTCAGACATTTACTGACTAAAACTCACCCGTGTTCCTTCAGTTGCCTGTTGCCAAGGTCCCGGTATCCCTTTCGGACTTTCCCGCAATCCTAGCAGGCATCTGTGTAGCCCTGGCTCTTGTACTAAGAGTTCCTGTATGACAACGGAAACGTTACAAGACGACGGAAAAGTTACAATTTATGAAATCAGTTTAACACCCCACAAATTACACAAAACCGCAATGATTTTACATATTATGTACATTTGCATATTTAAATCAACGGATGGATAGTTTTGTATGAAGAATATGCAGCTGTAATCGTGTGGAGTGTTCCAGTTGTAATGTAGCCTTGATATATTATTCAGCGCTTGTTCTGCAACGCATCTGGAATTCCCTTTGTTATAGCTAATTGAGGATCATAGGTACTGTAGAGGTTTTAACCAGGATTTCTTCCTTATCCAACCTCCACGGATATTATAGAAATTAATTTCTCAGTAGCAGCCCAAATTCTGAATTTAAGCCCGGTTGATGGTAAAAGGCTCGCCCCCCACCTAATAAGATGAGACTTATACATTACTGGCGAAATGTGGGTGTACTATAGGTGCACCTCTGCCTAGCCCTTCGGGGATTACAGGCATGATGATATTATGTGTAATAGAAGCACAGTATAATAAAGTAGCAGTATTATATTTCGGCAGTGACCTTGAAATAATAACTACGGCCGCTCGGTAGACAAACCGTGTCGTAGACGCGGGCGAGCCTAAAGCCCCGTTTACACAATGCAAGTTTCTTGCTTGTGGTGTACAATATTAAGCAACAAACGACTTGCATCGTCTGCAGGCGTAGCATGAGCACCGCTTTTTCGACAGAAGAGTAGACAAAAATGACGTTCCGTGTAGACAGTACAATAGCAGCAAAGTAGAAAGAGCAACTGCACTTTTTACGAAATTCACTCTTCTACATAATTCGACTCAGAATATTTATTTTCTGATGTTGATTTTGACAGTTGGGATAGAAAACTTTCTTCCAAAATTGTCTACTTATAAAAAGACCTAGACAAAGATCGTTAGAAAGAAAAGACAAAATAACAGATTGTAGAAGAATTTCTACGGTGCGATGTCAAAAATGAAGAAACGAAATGTCACTTTGTATAGAAAAAGCTATGTCTATTCTTCGTAGAGATAGAAAGGGTCATGCTACGCCTGCTGGTGTTACTTTTATGGTTGCTCCAACTTATGGCATGCCAACATGCAATTAAATCGCGGCGTGTTACCAAGCTGAATGCTAATCTCAACTCTGAGGCACTAAGAACCTACTAACATAATTTAGAAACCCTATTTCTGGGGGGTTTCAGTTCTCCCTTTAGTAAATTAGAAGAAGTTTGGAATCTGCATTTGGGCCTGGTAAATGCATTTACAAACACAATTCAACTCAGCTCCAGCATTATTCCCTACAATCCTAGAAATTTTCATTCACAGTTTACAAGTAAATGCAAGAACTATTTCAATATCTTCCGTATCCAAGTCTGAATGAAGTCTCAAGATTCGTTCCAAGGAAATAATTGTTACTGAGCTAACTCGTTTGAACAAAATGTCAGTATTTCTAACTGAAAAGATAGATTCTAATTGTGGAGAAGTAAAACACACAATTTAGGTATTATTTATAATAGGCTAGAGATTTTTACATGACTTATGAAGCTTTGTTACTATTTGTTTGAATTTATTTTTATCTTTTTATCTTGTTTGTTCCATTTTTTTTTTATACAATATTTTTTATCTTTTTTAACTTATTTTCCATTAAGTAAGCCATGCTTCATTTTAAAAATACTGCTAAGCTTCAGAAAATGTTGTGGGTAGTATATTTGTTAATTTTAATTTTAAGACAACATTGTTTATGCTTAATATACTACTGTTTGTTTTCCCAAATGTAATAAATAAATAAATAAAAACGCCTGCTTGAGTGATAGCGATATAAGCTTGATAGTAGTTGTTATAGGTTTGTGACGGCATCTACATCGCCAAATGCAAACTATACGCATCACACTGACGTCATGCAAAATCCTGCATCGCGCAAGCGAAGTTTACCGCGCGACTAGTATAGTATAAGTACAATAAGTCCATAAGTCAATCATCAGTCGTCGCCCACCAGACACAATATCACACAGCTGGTCGCAGGATCCTCCCTTTTCTATAGAGATTGAGTGAACTTTGCACCCTGTTCCTCATACCTCTATAGGTTTTTAGACAATCACTTGTGTAGTAATAGAAAACACAATTCACGTGTTATTATGTTATAGGCGGCGATCAGGCATTCCGTCTTATGAGAAAGCATGCCGACGTTTTAGTTTACCTGTCTCATCACATACAGCACAACTACCTAATTTTGTATCGTAGACGAAGACTTTATCCCTTCTTCTTCTTCTTTTCGTGTGGTTAGCGGCTATCCTGGTGTCAGAGTTTTAAAACCGCCCATGGGCCTCTGACTTGGCTTCACGTGTCGTCGAGAAATATTTCGCAGGCAGGCCGATTTCCTCACGATGTTTTCCTTCGCCGTTTTTGAAGCAAGTGATAATTATACAACGCACATGAATCCGAAAAGTCAGAGGTGCGTGACTTGGGTTCGAACTGGAGACCTATGACTTGGCAGTCCGACGGTCACACTACTAGGCTATCACTGCTACTTGGTAAGACTGGTACACATACATACATTTTTATTAAGATACATTTCAAGTTATCTACGGCATTACAGTAACGACTAACCTTTTATTACCACAAAACCGTGTGTATCAGTTGTTTAGCTAACATCTTCTAAACATGACATTTCTGTATGGAGTTTGACATAAAACTGACATTAAACACGCGTTGAACAAGTGTCTAAGTTTTTGTGGTAAGGCCCTAAGTCTTTAGAGTGAATGTATTTCACAAGAGCGCGTCCATTGTACCTTATTTGGATGTTCATAAGTCACATAGCGCGCTTATGAGTACCGCGACTATAACAAGTTTCGGAGTCTCCAGTCAAAGTCTCCTATGCATAACTTTGGACCCTAACTATTCTTATCAGCAACTATGGACCCTAACTATTCTTATCAGCTAGCATCACAAATAAAGGCCCCGCCACAGACAAAAGCCTTACTTCAGTTTAACTACGACTGTTGGTTGGCTAACTTGAACTAAGTTTAAATTGCGTTGCACTGTCTCGAGTGGCTGCTGGTTTAGTGGGGTTTCCGTTAGGGCTGTCAACTGTCAGGGTTATTTTTGTTTTGCGGGAAAGTCCGAAAGGGATACTGGGACCTTGGCAATAAGCAACTGAAGGAACACGGGTGTAAAAGTCTGACACGCCCTCCCGCTCCGCCCAGAGCGGGAAAAGTCATTTGATGATTTCCCACCCTCAAAATGGCTTTGTCCAACAGATCTGCTTATTTAGGGGTTCATTTATAAACGTTGTTTAAAGTTAAGTAATGATTAGCGGCTGTTTAACCATAAATTTTTACATTTGAACGTCACTTCACGTTAAGCAACTTTTATAAAAAAAACCCTATATCTTTTCTATTATTATTTTCAATGATTGTGACAGCCCTGCTCGCCACGGTCTGAAGCACAGCCGGCTTGATAGTTTGGAGAACGATTGTCTATCGGCTATCGGTCAGGATTGGATTAATTCGTTCAATTCAGATTTTGGTCTGTTTGTCAAAACATTACAACAAAACATGTTTAAATCTCTAGTTCCTATCAAACATTTTATGGAACATTGACAGAAGATAGAGATTTCAACATGTTTTGTCGCAAATGTTTCGCCAGTGCAATCATCAAAAAATCGTAGGAACACGCAGAAAAGAGAACTCTAATGCGGTCTCTTTCACAAGCAGACATTTTTTTATATTAATTTGTAAATTTGGTATCTTTACTTACCCGATTATCATTTTAGAATCGTACACTGTACCATTCTGTAATTCCTGCCTCCCCTTATACGTATAACAACAAGTGTGAATTTATCATACTTATGTAATTATGTATATTTTATTAAATACTAGCTGATGCCTGCGACTTCGCCCGCGTGGATGTCGGTTATTATATACGAAAACCTTCCTCGAGAATCACTCTATCCATTGGTGAAAACAGCATGAAAATCGGTCCAGTAGTTTTTGAGGTTATCGCGAACAGGACGACAGACAGACGCGGCGGAGGACTTTGTTTTATAATATGTCAGGATGTAAGGATGATTTCTCATTCCTAATCCTAGATCATTATGAATTATGTAATAGTGAGCAATTTCAAACAAGTGACTTTATTGTTTAACTATGAGTTTCACACTACAGTACGCCACCAACTTCTGTGCAACTCGAAACAACAACAACAACAACTAAACCATCTAGTTATCGAGAGGTATTCAAATTAACAATAACAGACGTACCGTGAACCTGTTGTTAGTAGCACCTGTGAACCTGCTAACACAAGTGTATTGCATTCTGCTTTGCTGGAGAGGTTAACGAGCATTATTATGAGGTGCCAACAATATATGGTCTAAAGGCAAAATGTAGAACAATAAACTGTCACAATCAGTACGGCCACCAGTCGGTATGCATTTAAGCAGAAATTGCAGAATTACTTTCAAAATAAATAGACTAGAGTCATCTCAACACCTCTCTCCCTTGAATTTGTATACTTCATCATCTGCCTAGCCTTTTCCCAACTATGTTGGGGTCGGCTTCGACTCTAACCGGATGCAGCTGAATACCGGTATTTTACATGGAGCGACTGCCTATCTGACCTCCACAACCCAGTAACTGGGTAATACGATACCCCTTAGTAAGACTAGTTGTCAGACTTTCGGGCTTCTGACGACCCGTAACGACTGTCAAAGATCCACAAATGACAGCCGAGACCAACAGCTTAACGCTTTCCGAGGCACGGAGGAGTCTCGATATGTAAAGATGGTCACCTATCCACGGACCAACCCCGGCAAGCGTAGCTTAACCTGATGGATCGACCCGTGCGGCTGTTATTACTTAGCCACGAATTTGTGTACTTATTGTTCATAAATAGTTATATATTATAGGTATAAACTATAATAAATATGTATGTATAATGAATTATAAGTTTATAGCCTAATTATATAATGTAAAACCTATTTTATCATAATGCAGTATTTTTTTTTTTCTCTTTGTTCCTCTCAATCAGAGCACCTGCCATCTGCAATCTCCTCACCACCTTTGGTTGACTGCAGCAGGCGTAGCATGAGCACCGTTTTGTCGACAGAAGAGTAGACAAAAATGACGTTTCCTGTAGACAGTAGACAGTACGAGACGGCAACAAAGTAGAAAGAGTCAACTGCACTTTTTACGAAATTCACTCTTTTACATAATTCGACTCAGAAGTCTTTGTTTTGTCATAGGATTTATCGGTTGTCAGTGTGATTTTGAAAGTAAGGATAAAAAACTTTCTTCCGAAAAAGTCTACATATAAAAAGACGTAGACAAAGATCGTTAGAAATGAAAGACAAATTACAGATTGTAGAAAGATTTCTACGGTGGATGTCAAAAATGAAGAAACGAACTGTCACTTTGTATAGAAAAAGCTATGTTTATTCTTCGTAGAGATAGAAAGCGCCATGCTACGCCTGCAGGTAGAGAAGGCCTAAGGCATTAAATTCCCTTGTGTGAAAAGTTTAAATAAATAAATCTGTAGGTACTGAAGTTTAACCTTCTCCTAATCGATGGAGAGAATAAACAAAACCAACAGTTAGCTTTTAAAATACGAACTTTAAAGTCTCTTAAATTACGATACTGAATGAACGAATTGAATATATCGTTCAAAGTCTAATAAAATAAATTCTTCTTTAAACATTGCATGCAATGAAAGAAATATGAGTAGACACACACATGAAAATTTCATGTGTGTGTCTACTAAAATTGTGTACTCATATTTAATATGAGTACACAATTTTTTTTTCTCAACTGTAATGCAAACAAAATTCATTCAATGCAATTAGTTTTAAACTTATTATAAACAATGAAACCTTTTAAATACAACTACTATTCGTTTTAAATATTTACACGTAGATTTATTCTGCTTTCCTATGCATTCATCAGACTGTTGTTAAAAGATTTAGGTTTAATTTACAGCGTATATTTGCTTTTTTTGTTCGCGAGCATCGTCTAGAGAATTTGTTTTTACTCACCAAATTGTTGGTTTCGCGAATAAATTTCGAAAATGACCCATACCATACACATGATGTTTTTATTATAAGCGCGTTCCATGGAAAGCGCGTCGACGCGCGACGGCGCGATATCTGCGTTGAATAATCAGCACTTTTACAACGCATAAGCACAAATCGCGAAAGCGCCCAAAATAAACGCCATGTGCCCGGTAGGCCCTTAAGAAGCGAATGCTCGCAGTGAGCACGCTCCTTTTGGATTACCAACAATGCTAGTAGTCCATTACTGGTTTTGTTGACAATTTCAACCACTGACACACATGCCTATACTTGTTTTTGAAGTAGGAGCTGTGTCCCATTGTGTTTTTGCCGAAAAATACTTTGATTAAGGATCTTCTAGAGAAGTACTAGGCCAACTCGCCTATTTCTAGTTTAAAGTCGACCGTGTATTACTGCGTAGAATCGCACGTTAGCCACGATAGGTGCGCAGTTCATTTGTTTGCCAGACGTGCATAGCGTGCTGTGCTGTGGGTCGCAGTGGACGATGCCGCCTACATTTTCATACAAAGCAAAAATAAGCACACGAGCATAGCTTAGCCGTGGACTGCTGTGGAGCGGCGCCTTTATTGTGTTGTGTACAACACATAAGATTGTCAAGTATGTCTCTTAACTTGCAGGTTACTTGCGGGGTACAACTTCAGTGGATTTCAATAAGAGTAAAATTGGTACATAATATAAGAACTACCGTTTGCGGAATTTCATTAGCACAAGAGCAATTTTAAATCGAATTCTGAAATGTGAGATCCGAACTTTACCATCTGCACGATAATGTGTTACATTCCTTTCCAAATATTTTAATATTTTAATTGAAATCTTATGTTAACAGAGTCATAAACTTAACTTTCGATAAATATTTTACTAACACATAAAAATTAAAAAAAATATACCTAACCTTGGTTTGGCTTTAAAAATAAATAATTCTATCAATTTGAAGATTTCTTTGTTAAAACTAAAACTAATAATATTATATTTTTAAACTTTCGAAAAATTTTACACACGTCACGTCTGTATTCCCCGAAAGGGCAGGAATAAGGACACAAATCCACATGCAGGGATTCTGCTAAATAAAACCCTAAAATGGAAATACTTAAATATTTATTTATATATATTTTATTGTACACCAGAAAATACATTGCGAAAATAAATAAATTTAACACTAAATACATATTTCCCTACTTCGGGATTGAACTCAAGACAGTAAGTACTTCAGCAATAAAAACACAAAAAAAAAAAATGTTGAACACAGAAAATTATTTTCATGAATCGTACAATCTAAAATGGCCAATCCGCCTTGATAGGCGGATAGGCCATTATCGGCCATATCCGCCGCTCGTGCCTTCTATGAGAAGAGGACCTGTCGACCCTCATCGGTGGTAACACTTCGATCTGTCGACCGCTCTTCGTTGGTAACACTTCGACCTGTCGACATCTCATCGGTGGTAACACTTCGACCTGTCGACCGCTCCTCGTTGGTAACACTTCGACCGGTCGACCCTCATCGGTGGTAACACTTCGAACAATCGACCCCTCATCGGTGGTAACACTTCGACCTGTCAACCGCTCATCGGTGGTAACCCTTCAACCTGTCGACATCTCATCGGTGGTGACACTTCGACCTCTTGACCGCTCATCGGTGATAACACTTCGACCTGTCGACCGCTCATCGGT
The DNA here is from genome assembly GCA_947363905.1 of Lithophane semibrunnea. NCBI lineage: Eukaryota > Metazoa > Arthropoda > Insecta > Lepidoptera > Noctuidae > Lithophane > Lithophane semibrunnea. Next base: position 15,371,763 of record OX376201.1, read on the forward strand.
GGTAACACTTCGACCTGTCGACATCTCGTCGGTGGTAACACTTTGACCTAGTACGCAGTTTCAATCGAATGCGAGACGAGCTTACACAGGCTTTGTTACCACTAATGTGCAATGCAGCTTATTAACTGTATCTATTCATTATTGCTTGGTTGGTACTGTCATAAAAGCTTCAAAGCCCATTAAATAAGCAATGAACTATCATAAATAGACCTCCAACATTTCGTTACAGCCTGAGGGAATAAACTGATTGTTATAGACTAAAAGAAAAGTAGTATAAAAGTTCGTAAAAGTTTCGTCTTTACAGCTCAAGGGAATAATATTTGGGTACTGGAAGGAATGTGCCTACCCTTAGGTTGGTGTTAGCAACTTTAAATGTTTTATAATTCTTTTTACCCGATTGCCAAGGAAGGGTTGTTTTTCGCGCGTATCTTGTATGTATGTAATTTGTATGTTTTCTTTATTACTTTGCATCTTTCAAACGGCTGGATGGATTTCGACTGTTAAGTAATCGTTATATTCGTATTAAAAACTCAAATGTCCGAAAAAAAAAACCAAATGGCGGATTTTTGGCTTGAAATAGCAATACCAAAGTTATTTTTTTTTTAAATAAACTTATCCAGTAATGTACCTACCTATCAAAAAAACATAAAACTTCCTTGGCAGTCGGGTAATAAAGGAAATAAAAACGGGATACAAAAATTTAAATAAGTTATAAAATATGTTTTTCAATTAGGAATAAAAATTTTAAACTTTTTTGATAGCGTAAAAACGGCCCATGTTTGTGTCGGACTTCGTAAATCGCTTGTAAAGCCTTGCACAAACTAAAAAACCCCAACTGCGAAAACACATAACTGAAACAGAAAAACAAGCATTCACCATGTACACACGGCTACACATCAAGTTAGTTAGCATTTCCAGTTTATGCTGATCTCGCAATATACAGGATTTCCGTACAATGCGAGGTCAGCTTATACTGGAAATGCATAGCTTGATGTGTAGCCGTGTGTACCTACAATCTAAGTAAAAAAAAACAAAATCCAAAAACTAATATCTAACACAATCTAGAAAGTCTTTCTAAAAAAATATTCAAAGAAAAACAAAACAGATTTTCTTGATAAAAAGTACTATCATTTCCCGATAACGGTCGCTTGAAAATCGTCTATTATTCATGTATTTAATAGGAGCTATTTCTTTCGACTTGTTTACGATCGATCCCAATAGATGCACATTTTATTGAACTCACATGCTCTTTTCCGAGACTTTGCTCGCGTCATCGCTAAGATAAAATAAATAAAACAAGCGGGGCAGTCTTTGGAGACTGCCGAAGTGAAAACTAAGCAACAATGCGTAAACTCAACGTAATTCTTTCAACGGTAGATGGCGTTAAAAAAACAAATCACTTCAAGCGTGACGATGACGCGAGTTCCATGATTTTTGTTCACCCAAAAAGTGCTCAACGCGCCTAAAGAAGTTTTCGCTTCAATAAAAATTATTTAACGTAAGGTATTATTGAACCGACTCCAAAAAAAAAGGAGAAAGTTCTCATCACGTCGGAATATTTGTTTATTATCAATCAATCAAATCAGCCTACCGTATTCCACTGATGGACATAGGCCTCTCATAGGCTGCACCACAACACCTTGTCCTCCGCCTTTCGCATCCAGTCTGTCCCAGTCACCTTTTTTAAGGTCGTCGGTCCATCTAGCTGGGGGGCATCCCATACTACGCTTGCCAATACGCGGTCGCCACTCCAGAGGCCCTAGACAAAGTGTGTCTAGGCCCTCAGAGGGCTTAGACAAGTGACAATCGCTTTCGAAGGGTTTCGTATTTATACAACGACTTTCAACAGGATTGACATAAGCTTTTCGATAGCTTATGTCAGTCCTATATATTAATGCCTTTTCCATCATCGTTATCGCTGATAGAATATCACTTTGTCTAGGGCCTGAGACTCGTCGGCTCCACCGGCCATCGCATCGGTCCTACATCAAACATGGCCAGCCTAATGCCACATTAGCTTGCTTACTCTGCTAGCTATGTCTGTAAATCCGGTTCTTTTCCAGATAATTTCTTTTCTGACTGTATCCTTCAAAGAAACTCCGAGCATAGCCGATTACGATCGACTTTTTTAATTGGAAGGGGTTACCTTAGGGTTGGTCTCATTTATAGTTGGTCAAGTTCTGGGGGCATCAAACAGCCACTTTCGCAGAATCATAATAGGAAAATATTGTGAATCATCGTAAAATGTCACAAACTGACAATTCATAATTATGATCTGCGTGCGATTAATATTACGAAATAATCTGTTTGACAGTTTTCTATGGAGATTCGTAATATATTCCACACATTATGAATTGCTTTTGTGTCAAATAAGAGGAATTGCTAATGACAGCTGGAAATTCAGGAAATGAATTGCTTTTAGAGGAATTGCTAATGTGGCCGTTTTAGGCCCCCTGATGAGTGGTTTTTTAATAAGCTTAAATAAAAGTAACATAAACATAACATCACGTCTGTAATCTTCGAAGGGTTAGGCAGAGGTGATCCTATAGTACACCCACATTTCGCCAGTTATGTTTAAGTCCCATGTAATAGGGGGCGAGCCTATCGCCTATATATCGATAGGACATTGCGCTTAAGGCTACTAGCTCATTAAGATTTATTTTATCATGAAAATGTAAAAACTTTTGTAGTAGAAATAATATAATACGACAAAGTATTACCACCACTAAAATTCCCACTAATTTCGTTTGTGTGCATTTCTCGCTTCGGTTAACATAATTTGGTTAAGCTCCTCTAATGACGCTAGTAGGAAAATTATAGAAAGCAACAACGAATTTTATTTCAGACTTTGTTTATACTTAAAATCTGGCCTCGTTCTCATGCATTAATCGAATAGCAATTTTTTTAAGAAGTGTTTTGATAATATTATATGTATTAATATTTTGATTTAAAAGAGTGTCCATGGAGTTTCTTGCCCGTTCTTCTCCATAGGAAAAGACTTTGGAATGGAAATCTAGCTTCATTTTTCTGAACTTGAAAAGTGCCTGTAATTACTTTAATTAAAATAAATGCTTTGAGTTTGAGTTTCAAAACTCAAAGAACTAAATATCTAAATAAAAAATTGTTGAACTGTGGCGGTATCTACATCGCCACATGCGAACTACGCATCGAAGACCTGACGTCACATAAATCCTGCATCGCGCAATTAGAGTTTACCGTGCAGTGAACATATATACAAAAACCCAATATTAATCATTGGGCAGTTGCCCGCCAGACACAACACCCGTCTGGTAGGAGGATCCTCCCTTTTCTATGGGGGATGAGTGAACTTTACACACTGTTCCTCATACCCCTAAAGAACAAATAATGTTAACGAAAATGAAGAAGAAAACCGTCTGTCGAAAATCAACTGTCTGTCATCATGCTGTATCTCATGAACCGTGATAGTTAGACAGTTGATCACAGATGATGTTGCCGTTATAACAACAAATACTAAAAAATATAATAAAATAAATATTTAAGTGTGCTTCCATACAACAAACGTGATTTTTTTGCCGTTTTTATAGATAATGGTACGGAACCCTGCGTGCGCGAGTCCGACTCGCATTTGGCCGATTTTTCTTTTATTTTTTCTTTATAGACAAACCGCAGGTTCGTCTTGGGTCGAATACATTTTGCACACCTATCAGAATTTTAGCGAGGTTGCCAGTAATACACCATTGTTTACGTAGAGCGTTATAGTCTTCTAACACTCTATGAAAACACTGATTGCATGTCTGAAGATGTAGGTCCATATGCCTGGTGCCTTAGACTCTAACCTTTTTACCACAAAGCCGTGTATAACAGTTGTGGCTTTAACACCTTTTAAACATGACATTTCTGTATGTGACAGCTACAGTAGACACGCGTTTAACAAAAGTGTAAGTTTTTATAGTAAGGCACCAGAAATAAGAACCTACATCTGCAGACATGCAATCAGTGTTTTCATTTACAGGGCACATGAAGAAAGAAATATGAAATAAGAAAAAAAAAACAACCTACTTCAAAAAAAACACTAAATAAAAAGTGAAAAATAACTTTAATTTCGGAAGTCGGTGTCTTTGCTTTTTAATTTTCGTTTTTTGCCACCGACTTCCGAAATTAAAGTTATTTTTCACTTTTTATTTAGTGCTTTTTTTTTAAGTCGGTTGTTTTTTTTTGTAAAAAGTTTTTATTTTTCACTTTTTAGTGGTGGTACCTACCCCACACAAGTTACTACCTGCTATGTAAATAACAGTGAAGGAGTCTAATAATTATATCGTCTACATAGACTGTAGGAAAAATACGTAATATTGAAGCTAGCTCAAAAACTACGCAAGCAAACTTAATAAAATTTATATGAGACCATCTCGGGAGTATACCCTTTCGAACTAAAAAAGAATTTTTAAAATCAATTCACAAACGGCGGAGCAATCGGTGAACACACATAAAAAAAAAATTCAATCATCCGAACGTAGTACCTCCTCCTTTTTTGAAGTCGGTAAAAATACAATCACACAAATCTTTTCTTTTTTACTCTTTCGAATCTAAAAAAATACTAAAGATGAACAATTGTTTAAAGAAATTGGACTTTAGTTGCTATTGGCTGACTTGAAAGTCCTTTAAGACTTTTCTGGCATTTACGGTTTAGTAAGGGCAGGTAGTAAGCTGCCATAACCGTTAATTGTAGCTACAGGAAAACGAAATTAGGAGACTGTCCTTAAATTCTGAGAAATGGTTGATCTGCATTCACAATAAAATGGGCATTTATCACCAAAAAATGGTTTGATGCCAATCGATCATCCAGTTACATAATAAGATCAAAAATCTCTATTGTACCAACTGAGGTTAGAAAAACAGAAAAAAGAAAGAAAAATTGTTTATTCTGCACAAACAAAACGCACATTACAAAAAATAATACTAAAAACAAAATAAAAAACATATAGAGCAGCCAAAAGCCTCATGTTACTCGTTTGTTTATTTATTATGTTAATGTTCATGATTTGACTATATTATGTATTACTAATATAGTTAAATAAGTATTTTTCATGTCATTACTAAAGGCTCTTACATACTGGCGCGATTCTTCGCGCGACACGTCGCCGCCGCATTGTTCGCCGTGAAGTTTTCTCTGAAATTGTTTTGTTAAAATTCGGGTCGCGCGACGAATCGCGTCAGTATGTAAGAGCCTTAACACTATGGACTACAAGGTCTACAAATAAATCATTATTTCTTTATTTATTTAAGTACTAAAAAAGTCACAAATCGCAAAAAAACCTTTCCCATTATATCTCATAGGAAATGAGACTACAACTTACTTTTTACCCGACTACGGCGAAGAAAAAAGGAGGGTTATGATTTTGACCGGTATGTATGTATGTATGTATGTATGTATGTATGTATGTATGTTCATCTGTTCCCTCCTATCTTCCAAACCACTTATCACAATTTGACAAATGAGGTATCGTTAGAAGCGTCGTGATTGTCCGCTGGTTATAGGCTATGTGAAGTCACATTAAATTAAAAATGGCGCCCTCTAGAGGACATAAAGTGAGGAACTTAAAAAATAGTTTAATCGTACCATGTTGGGTATCAAATGAAAGGGCGTAATGAGCACATTTCAAAAATATATATATTATAACCCCAAAAGAATTTAAAAAAAATCAAGTAATAAAAACTAAAACCCCACTACGACTTAAAAAGGTATAAACAAGACACCACAGACAGACAAATTAAAAATCCGGAGTCACACGTAATCTGTTCGATTTATGCCCTAACACGTGTGACTCCGGATTTTTTATTTGTCTGTCTGTGGTGTCTTGTTTATACCTTTTTAAGTCGTAGTGGGGTTTTAGTTTTTATTACTTGATTTTTTTTTTTGTATGGATAAACTCCTCGTGAAAATCCGTAAACTGCTTGGTGTGTACACCGAATCTCACCGAGCTATCCCGAAGACTCGCGAGCGAAAACTCCCAGACACACCTACTAAAATAAAATTAAACAACAAATAGCACCAAATCAACGGAATCGTAAAAATAACAGATAATATATTGAACGTGTAGTTTTTTTTTATTTTACGTCTGTTATTTAAGCCTACGCAAATCGAAAACAGTTGATTGAAAGAAACATTAATACTGAGTGTAATGGAGTAATGGCGAGCCGACGTTAATTTTGTTTAGTGGTAGTGGTATTTTCAACTGTTATTTTAGTGTTAGAAGAATAAAGAAGTTGGAGGGAACGAGAGGCGTGGCGAAGATAGCTACATCAAGAGTGGGGATAGTTAGTTAGCAGGAACTGCAGAGCCGCAAGAGCAGAGCACTCGCTCTCTTTTGGACAGGCGACGGCGACAGATGTCTCTCCGCTTGTCGGTGCCAAGTTATAAGCTAATTAATTTTTCATTGTAATCTATTAGTTTGTTTGTTAAAAACATTAAATACAGTTGCGTACATTGATGGCGCGTATTTTTTTGTAGAGTATTGATAATGTTGGATTCGTGTTATTGACTGTCTCAGATATTATATGATGCAACATATGGGACGGTTACTCTGGCACAACCCATAACAGGTGGGACAACCCATAACATCTCAATTTGCAAGGCAACATAAACCAAAATGCGTTGTGTGATCACACAAATGATCTAGTCGTGGTAATACCACAAACTGCGAGAATATCTCAATTCGGTTAACTATCAGGAACGGAGCCAAAACAACATCATTCAGATGTTTGTCTATTTGTGTTTCTATCGTTAGAAATCGTTTTACCAGCCATTGAATTGTGCGTAATAATCATGATCATTGGTTTCATAGATCTTATCTAATGCAAAGAGGTTTCCTTCTTGTTTTTAAGTGGCTGATAGACGTGCGTACTTACAAGTACGCGGTCTTTAAGTTCGCGACCTTACTCGGCTCGCCGTCAGTGACACATTGGCTCGCGGCTTGGGGCTCGTGGCGATGTCAGACGGGCGAGTAAGCTCTCCGAGCCATAAGTGCGCGTACTTGCTCGCACGTCTATCACCCCTTTTAGATGGCAAACAAGCCAGAAATCTACTTGTTACAGCGGACAACTAGCTTAAACTTTCTGACTAACTGACTTCATAATCATCCAATAATGTTCCCACTGCTGGGACACAGGCCTTCCTATCTTTGAGAGGGAGTTGGCTGTAATGTACCACGCGGGCCCAGTGCGAGTTCGTGCATGTCACATGACTTCACAATATCACAATGAATTTTGTTGAATTATCTAAATGCAATTGTAAGTGTGTTAGTTGGAAGGCCCCCCACAAGATGGACCGATGACCTGGTGAAGGCCGCAGCAATCCGCTGGATGCGAGAAGCACAGAACCGGTCGAAGTGGCGGTGCTTGGGGGAGGCCTATGTCCAGCAGTGGACGTCTTTTGACTGAAATGATGATGATGATGATTATTAGTGTGGTTCGCAATCACCCCAGCGGTGGAAATAATCCTGAAAGTTAACCTCTTATTTTACCCCAATAATCCAACGAAGAAATGAATTAACCCCATGATGGTAAATTGACATCTCAAACAAACAAATCCACAATCCAACACGACGTCACGTCATAAAAATCCCATAAAATGACGTCACTCATTTTATTTATATTTTATTCGCCGTCAAAGTATCACGCTCTATTGCCCACCCGGAGCGCGTGGTGATGAACAACAGTGAGTGTTGTGTGAACCAATGTATTGGCTTGTTATATGTTGACTCATTGTGTTTTGGTAATGTATTGTTTTGTGTTATATTGTTGTTTGCATTATACAACAAGTATATACACCGTGGCATTTTAATCGTCTTTCATCCGCAGCCCACTTCATGTATCCAATGACTACTACACATTCATAAAAAAAAGATAGGTATTTATGAACATTTGAGTAATTAAAAAAATAAAAAATAATTCAATAGTAAGACGCATGAAAAGAAAGAAAGAAAGAAAGAAAAATAGGTTTATTTGTCACAGAAACACGTGCATACAAAAAGATAACATTAACCTGCTTAAACTACTTACTTAATTAAACTACTTAAACCTACATTAACTTAATTATAAATCATAAAAAGCTGCACGTCATTACTGTGACAAGAAGGCTTCCACTCAGCATGATGCTGTGCTATGGACCCACAGCACAGCGCTGATTTTCAGTGGTCACCCGAAAAGGACGTACGGAAATCAAGGCGGGATCAATTAATTGTATACATGACGTAGTTTGAAACACCCTGTTATGAGCGCGGTCCGAGCATTGCGTTCCAAAGGCGGCACGGACTGAAGCGGCGGCATCTTTAACAGAGTTCATTCCCCCTATTGCAAAAATGTGTGTAACCTTTTTTTCTTTTAATGCCATCCTTATGCCTACGGAATAGAAGTCAAAATCGGTTGAACGGACTGTATAAAGGTTTGTTTCAATATCTAATCTTATTTCAAATGGGGTATAGGTACATAGTAAGTGCAGATTAATAAAAAAGAAAGTTACAAACATACGGCCGATTTCAATAACTGATCAATTTGTCTTCGTTCGACCCTATTGAAGATAGAAATTTGACTCATGTCTACTAACCTAGCCAATAACAAACAAAAGATATGTAGTTACTGAAATTGCAGACCTGGCACTTGCGGGTTGATCACACCTCGGTTGCGTAACATTTTCAGATTATTTGGCGCAGCGTACAATCTCCTTGCTCCCCGTAAATTGTCACCACTCACTGCGTACAGGCGCACCATTTGTAGGTACTCGATATTCGAGTATCGATAGTTCCTCATAATCATTGTGAATACCTACTTCACAATGATTATGAGGAACTATTCACTTCTTGCACTGTAACGATCGCGAACAACGTTTGATATCCGGTAGCGCGCGCGCACTTCCACTTCCGGTATTCGGCCGCAACTGAGACGCTGCGAGCGAGATTGACCTTCACTTATTTTTCGAGTGAAAGGGGCGGGGCGTGACACGCGCGGCTCTACTCAAAGGATAGCATTAGAGCTCTTCATTGGATGACAGTCCACGTGGACTATGCTTGATTGGCTTTCGGTATTGGAATGATCTACTCGACCCGTGCGCTGCGTAGGTATATTCTACCGTTTGATACGTAAACATTAATAACAGGATGTTTCAGAATTCTAATGCAATATTTATTTTTCTTTGTACCTATTATATTAATTAATGGTAAAAAAAAAAAATCGTGTCTGGAGGTATTTTATGTCGGATACATTGAGTGGACCACCTTTGTAAGACGATTAAAATGTCACGGTGTATAAGTACAGTACAACTATTTTCTTAATGTCCCTCGGCAAACATCGTGTTTCGTCTGTGGTGCAGACCGGACAAACTTTTATTGGGATTTCCATCTGGAATTTCTCAGTAGCAGCCCGGAGTCTGGATTTTTGCCTGATTGATAGCAATAGGCTCACCCCCTATTACATAGGACTTAAACAAAACTGAATGTAGTCCTAACTAACATTATATATGCGAAAATGAGTTTGATTGTTACGCTTTCATGCTAAAACGGCTGAACGGATTTGGATGAAATTTGGCACAGGGGTAGACCATGAACTGGAAAAGAACATAGACTACTTTTCATTCTGGATCGCAGACGAAGTCGCGGGCACCGGCTAGTATTATATATACCTCTGCTTTATCCTTCGGGGAATACAGGCGCGATGTTATGTACAATAGAAAAACACTCCTATTAAATCTCCCACTATCTCACACATTAACATAAAGTGCAGTATCGCATACACAATCCACATAGGTACCTTTCAAGTCCCCACACAGAACACTTAGCTATTACAAACTGTCACCGACACTAGTGGTATTATGTGACGTCATACGACGTTGACGTCGACGTCTAGACGTCAAGTGGGCGCACTGGAAATTCACACGACGTTGGAAACTAAGTTGAACGTTTAATATTATTGGAGGCGAGGAAAAGGTGACCGAATTTTGGCCATTTTGCTCAATTTAAGGGGTTGGTTTTAGAGATGGGTAGCTCACCTTTTTAAAATGAGGATCGTGCGAGGCACTCTTTTTACAAAGTGTGGTAGCACACTGTGCTACCACGATTGAGGCGAGGCTGCGGTGGCTTGTGAGCACGAACGTGCTGTGAGTGAGTCAGTGAGTCGCGTGACTCGCCGACTCTTCGAGTCACCACGCGAGTCGCGTGTGTGGTGTGGTGTGTAGTGAGTAGTGACGACAACGCGACACGGCACACATACGTAGTAGAGTAGGCACACGCGTGGTGAGTTCTGTGGTGTATGTTTGTGCAAGCAACCGTGAAGATATCAATGATCAAAATACAAAAAAAGAGTGAGTGTCTCGAATTCTCGATCGACTGACTCATTTCGTTCAAATCTGTACAAATGTTCTGTGTGTAGCTAATCTGTGCCAGAGTGGTGTGTGCTAGCACATCAAAATAAAATGAGTGAGTGACTCTTTTCAACCAAGTGCTAAGTAGCTACAACTGTGCTAGCACGTGTGCCGAGTCACCCAACACTAGTTGGTTTCAATGCTACAGTATTCATAAGTTATTGGCTTATGTAATTGACGATGACGTACGATCAAATTGAGAAAGAAAATATTCTTAATTTTATATTTTTTAACGAGTGTTTTTTTTTCGTATCTGTCAGGAGTTTGTTGCGCCACTTTTTCTTTCCAGCTAAAGAACTAGGAAGTGGTGAAGTGGTGAAGGGTGGGCGTTTTGGGGGACTGTCTTATGTAATTTTGACGTTGGAAAGTGCTGATGCTCAGCCTAGTTTGAATAAATGTCTTTTGATTTCATCATGAAGCGAACCTAAGACTTCATGCTCACCATTAGCGCTTGTAACCACAAGACCAAGGCAGTAAATGCTCGTAACCAATGTCACTAAAAAGCTAAATTTTTTATGATAAAACTTTCTACCTACCCACAACTCGATATAACCAAATCTATTTCCATTGCCGCCATTTTATTAGCAATATTATTGATATTCCCGTTACGGCGTGCACTTTATGCCTTGGCAGATGACCAACAGTAACAATTTTGCGCAAAATTGCAAGTGTTTACAAATTTAAACACGAACCTAAATATAGCTGGGTTTTGGTAACTGTACTTGAGTTGTAATTATACCTTGTGCAGGGCCGGATTTAAAGGTGTGGAGGCCCTGTTGTAACCAAGAAGTGGATGAAGTGAGTGAAGTGGCCCCTAAAATTTTATGGAAATGACGAAAAAAAAAGATTTAGTTCGGCTATCGGTACCAAAGTAATTCAACGTATCATTTTTAAGACCACCAACCCAGGACATGAAAAGAAAATTTGAAAAAGGTTCCTTGTGAATTAATATTGTTTTTTATTTTTTTTTAATCATAGGAGTCCCCTATTTTGTGGAGGCCCGGGGCCATGACCTCTGTTGCCCCGCCTTAAATCCGGCCCTGCTTGTGGTCTTAGTGGTTATCACCACCAAGCACCACCATTAACCATTTACATTGCAATGCCTTAACAGGTAACTATAAGTTCTAAGAACCAACCAATTGTTAACATCTCCAAATTCTGTACACTTAGTTCGCAATAAAGAATTTGACATCATCTGCTCGCCCTTGTCCCATGTTAAGGCTCTTACATACTTGCGCGACGCGATTTTTAACAAAACAATTTCTGAGAAAACTTCACGGCGAACAATGCGAGGCGTCGCGTCGCGCGGCAAGTCGCGCCAGTATGTAAGAGCTTTTACTTAGGGTTGGCGCAACACGTTCCTTCAATTCTCCCCTGTCACGCTATAAAATAAATAAAATAAAAATATTTTATTCTCAGACAACCAAGGCCCAGTGTTAGTTACAAAAAGCTTAAAAAGTATGTTAGTAGTTAGAGAAATAAAAGTGGAAAAACAATATCGATTCATCTACCCGCACCTCTCACATGCAGATTGATGAATCGATTGAACACAGCCGCGTCCATCCTATCTGCTATCATTTTCAGGATGTTGTTCATTGCTACTACCCCGCACAGCTTACAAGACTGAAGCAGTTTTCTACCGCATAATTGCATAGAAGTCATCTATATGCGCGTCAGCAAACATGCCTGAAGCCTACATGCCTAGCCGACTTCTTCAAAAAGGAGGAGCTTCTCAATTCGACTGTTTTTTTTCTTTTATGTATGTTTACGCGGCTACTCCGCCAAATATGACTCGATTTTGATGATTCTAAGTTTGGTAGGTCATGCTTTAGAGGTGGTCCCATATCAATTTTATTAACTTGCGTAGTTTTTGAGTTAACTTTAATATTACGTATTTTTCCGACTTAGTAGATCTCGACGATGTTTTAAGTGACTCCATCACTGTTATTTACATAGCAGGTAGTGGTATTCGAACTTGAGTGGATGATACCACAACTAAAAAGTGAAAAAAGAAAACTTTTTACAAAAAAAAAACAACCGTCTTCCAAAAAAAACAGTTTTCATATCTTTTCTTCCACAATCCATCCATAGTTTCTTTGGTGGATAAATAGTTGAATAAAATAGCGCCCCTACGTAATAGACTCTTCTGTAGTGCAACGGACGGACCCTCGTGGCTAAACAATAACAGCTGCACGGGTCGATCTTTAAGGTTAAGCAACGCTTCCCAAGGTCGGTCCGTGGATGGGTGACTTCCATTACATACTGGGACCCCTTCGTATCTCAGAAAGCAGGTCTTTGCCCGGTTGTTATTTGTAAATCTTTGACAATCTTTACGGGTAGTCAGAAGCCAGAAAGTCTGAAAACCACCAGTCTTACCAAGGGGTATCGTATTACCCAGTAACTGGGTTGTGGAGGTCAGAAAGGTAGTCGCTCTATGTATATAATACTTGTATTCAGCTGCATCCGGTTAGACCCCAACATAGTTGGATAAAGTAAAGACTATAATAATAATATGATGGACGTACCCTCTCAATCTACTCGTGGATGTTTCATGAACAACTAAAGAACCATGTTGTGTAAATAATTTCGTCACCACTGATCTAAAAACGGTGAAGGAAAATATCGTGAGGAAACCGGCATGTCCTAGAACTAAAAATTCGACGACATGTGACATCTACCAACCCGCACTGGCCCCGCGTGGTAGCGCTTACGGCCCACTCCCTCTCGAAGAGAAGAGGCCTGTGTCTCAGCAGTAGGAACAGGCTGATTGTGCAAGAAAATGACTAGCAGCATCTTCCATTCTACTTATAAGACGAGACCCAACTACAATCACTAATCCGTCTGATAACTCTGGAGATAAAATATATTTAAATCTTTCTGATAGCAATTAATCTTTTAGGATTTGCATTTAAAAACGACTTCCAAAAATTTAACCCCTTGGTCTGAGCAAATTAAACAGAAGCTATTTAGATTAACTTGTTTTTGTAAAGCCTTATAACGAATATAATCAACTAATTACTCGCTCGCGAAATGTCAATGTTTAAATAAACAACACCACAGTGTACAAAGATAAATAAATAACAGCAGTCTATCAACCGAGCGACCCTTTACCCCTAATCTAAGGCTGTTAGCCACCATATATCACGCCCTCGAATGACCCATAAACTTCCCAAAAGAACCCACTTTACGTTATAACACTCTTATCTTGCGTTTGTGGTGACACTGGGTATCTGTGGTAGATTTATTGGAGCTATATTTTAGGCTGTGGCACTTTCTGTATTGGCAGGTACGTTCAGGAAAGGCCAGAGGAATTTTGATTTCAATAAATTGTATTCAAAATGTGTAAAACTAGTTGAACGATATATTTTCTTCACTTAACTTATATAGTTGATTTAATATTAATTTTCCATGTCAAATTTTTCCAGCACTGTCATACGATATTATTATGTCATTATGGGGCATAATTATTACGCTTATAGTTATGTAGGTATATTTATGAGCATAGACTCATTAATAGTTCCATAACAAAAAAAAAACACAATACATAACATACAAACTCATTAATTTACTTTAAAATTTTCCACAAAACACGGTTTTCCAATTTTCTATTAGAAAGCGTGACAAAAAACGCCTATAATGACTATTTTACGTTTTTCAAAAGTCATTCATATTTCGTTGAAGCGATGCACGCAATCCGATAGTAAAGTGAGTCGAAAACGCAATATAGCGTTTTTCAATCCCAGTTCAATTTTGGGCACGGAAAAAAATGGGAAATTTCGAAGTTGGACCGGTGTTGTAAATGGCTTTTCATTTTCTACATGCCAGTGGCAAAAGTTAAATGTTGTTGGTAGTCTGGCTTTTAAATACAACCACGGAATTAGTATGTACACATATACGTACGTAGGTATGATCTGTGACTCACGACAATCTAAGAAGTCCGTTTTGACGTTTCGTTCTCGTACATGTAATAAAACGTTATGCCTTGAGGATCAGTTTTAAGCAATGTAGATAAGTCCTCCATTACAAACTCTCTATATAAGTATGTTCAATCGATATGTCTCGAGAATCAGTTTATAAGAAACCATTTTATTTTTCATCGCTACACAAGGCATTTTTCAGCTGTCAAAACGGACTTCTTAGATTGTCGCGAGTTTAATCGTAGATAGAGAATAGCTACTTCTTCTTCTTTTCATGTGGTTAGTGTTTAACCTGGTGTCAGAGTTTTAAAGCCGCCTATGGGCCTCTGACTTGGCTTCACATGCCGTTGAGAAATATCTCTCAGGCATGCCGGTTTCCTCACGATGTATAGCAACTGTAAATTTGTTAATTGAAATAAATACTTGAGTTTGAGAGTATGAGTTTGAATACTGTTACTCGTAGCTAACAACATCATTAAACTGTTAATATTCGCATACTTACCTAAAGAAAATTACGACGTGTTATAATTATTTAACTTTTAAGAACTTCTTAGTTATTTTCGTGAACGGGATTATTACACTTAAACGTAGTTAAAAAGTTATTTATTCAATTTATAAAGACATAATATAAATTAATTAATAACTCTCTACATCTGATTTTCCGAAATTTTCATGAAAACAGGGTGGCGATTTAGCATCCGTCAACCGTCAAGGGCAGATTCTACCCGATCTCTCATTCGATACGAAAAATAGTATTTTCTTTCACTCCCACTAAACAGCCATCATTTACATTAACAACCTAACAATTAAACATAAACACATTTAAAGCGAAACAAGCGATGTGCAATGAAGCGTACTATCATCCAAGCGATCCGAGCGGACACCTGTCGCGTTCGCTTATCAGCGGGGCGGATCAAAGGTGTCGCTTGCTTTGCGACGCCGCCACCCACATCCGATGGAGATGGATCCATAGAACTATAGTGTTCTATAGCAATGGTGGGTAGCGTTTCCTTTTATGTTTTAGTAACGGTTGGGTTTGCTTTGAGATTTGAGTAACGATGAATGTTTTGGAGTAGGTATTTCATAGTAAAGTGAGGTATGATAAGAGTTAGTTAAGTTGCCTTTCATGTAGATAAACAGAGCCATGCTTGTTCATACGTCGTGACATCTTCATTGATCGTATTGGCACGAACTGTAGTAAGAGGATATACAGGATGTAAGAGTAAACACCGTAGTTACTCAAACTTTGGGTAGTTGACTTAAATATAAAAATAAATGACCGAGAGTAACAACAAAAAAAACCGTTATTTTCATATAAAGATTTTAAAAAGTTTCTATCCGACACCGTGCTCGATATCGAAACAGCTGACTGACTGAGGGAAGGGTCGCGCTCGCGGCCGTTCAGATCGCGTCCCGCGCCCCCCACCTGTGTTGAGACATTTTCGTTGCCCTAGCGCATAGGGTGAAAGGATAAAATACTCTTGTGATGTATTTTTTTTTTAAAGTTGTAATTTTTCATTGATTTTACGTTCTATAAATGACACCAAACCACTGGTTTCAAGGACAACGGTGTTTACCCTAACACCCTGTAGATTCATGTCGTTAGCAAGGTGCATGTAGTGGGACCGGCTGCCCCAAGACCTACTGGACCTTTCCCATTTTTATTCTCTAAAAATATTAATGGACACACTAATATTCTTAAAAAATGTGCCTTTTTTTGTGATCCTCAAATATTTCCTATTTTGGTGTCCTAAATAAATACTAAATAAATAGCCAAGTGCTAACAGTTTGTCACAGTTTCATAAAGTTAAAAATTATAAAGGAGCCTCTCCTTTATAAAAAACTAGCTTCCGCCCGCGGCTTCGCCCGCGTGGTATGTCGATAAAAAGTAGCCTATGTCCTTCCCCGAGATGCCATCTATCTCCTTGCCAAATTTTATCGAAATCCGTTGAGTGGTTTAGACATGAAAAGGTAACATACAGACAGACAGATAGACAGACAGAGTTAGTTTCGAATTTATAATATTATATATAGTAATAGAGTAATATAGTATATGCAGTATGTTAACTAACAAAGGGCGTTCCCGTTAACCTGCAATAGTATAGCGTCTATACATGGTAAAAAAAATATTACAAAACGATTAAATTTAAACGTAAAAGAAACACTCTGTATACGCACACTTGTATTTCAACGTAGAAAAACAAGTGTGAGAAGTGGGCGTGTACAGAGAGTTTATTTTCCGTAACAATTTAATATTTTTTGTGAATATTTTACTATACAAAAACAAAAAAAACCTTTTTTTTTAATGGTAATATTTTTTTAGCATGTATATACGCTATACTTTTGCAGGTTAACGGGAACGCCCTTTGTTAGTTAACATACTGTATAGTATAGTATGAATAGCGATCATCATTAGAAGACCCAAAACGTTTTTAGAGGCCCATTTATTATTAATAAAACATGTTTTTGCAACTGCAAATGTAAGTTGGACAATAATCACTCGGTAAAGGCTCCCACAAACAGGCGCGATATCGCGGACGCGACAATGGTAGCGCTGCCTGTCGCACCCGCAATATCACGCCACTTTGCACGAGCCTTAACTTGTGGAGCCTACTTTAGCTGTGATAGTTTTCCTTTTAATTTCGTTATATATACTAGTACCAACTAACAGTCTCTGAGCTAAGCGGACAGACAGACAGATCAGATTAGACAGTAGTAGACCCTATATGGAAGCTATCACAGGTAAAACTAGCTTATGAATCTGTTTATATGCCCAGTTTAAAATAAAATAAATCCCTATTTCCCTTGGTCACGCCATCACGCGTTAACGGCAGAACGGATTTGGATGAAATTTGGCACAGCGGTAGACCATGACCTGGAATAGGACATAGGATACTTTTTATCCCGATATTCCCACGGGATCGAGACTTACGCGGGTGAAACCACGGGGCGCAGCTAGTAAAGCAATAAAATATGGTACAATTAGTAATGTAAACGATTCGTTTTTGTTTATAGGAACCGAGCATAAGTCCAGTTTCCCTCACGATGTTCTCCTTCACCACTAGTCTCTGAATTAGAATTCTCAGAACTAAATCTACCTGAGATGATTCAATCCAATTTACTCGTAACTGCATGGACGACAAGATACGGTAAAATCAATTAAACATTTGGCAGGATACCCAAAGCTCTTAGGGATTGAC
Organism: Lithophane semibrunnea; assembly: GCA_947363905.1. Classification (NCBI taxonomy): domain Eukaryota; kingdom Metazoa; phylum Arthropoda; class Insecta; order Lepidoptera; family Noctuidae; genus Lithophane; species Lithophane semibrunnea. The sequence goes on from OX376201.1 coordinate 15,389,273, forward strand.
TCATCATGCGTCATTCTCACTGAACACAGTCTCATATCATTATAAATGCTATAAACTTCGTCTTATGTATCGTTTATATAAGTATTAGTGAAGACACAAGGAGACTATTCATTATTAGGTAATTTTAGACGCTAAATAATAAATAAATAAATCTTTATTTTCCAAAACAGTATACACGATTTTTTACATTTTTAGGAACATGGCTAAGTGGGCCAGAGCAAAACGACTCTGACTTCTAAACTAGGGATAACCTGTTTCTTAGAAGTCAGTGTGCCTTCGAAATTATGTGCGCATAAGCCAATAACAATTATAATATTACCTGGATAAGACACTAAGTATACAAAAAAAATAAAATAAAAAGTAATTATTACAGAACAATGTAAGCCAATCCAGGGCGAAAGATTATTGATAAAAAAAAAACATAAAAAGGAGAACACAAAAAAAAAACAAAGATGTTTTTTAATTGGTTTTGAGTGATAGGTGTGTGTGTGGGTGTGTGTGTGTGTGTGTGGGTGTGTGTGTGTATGTGTGTGAGAGAGTATGGGTGGTATGTGTTTGTATATAAGAATGAGTGTGAGCGAAATATTTATTAACTTATGGGTGTTTAATTTATACTTGTTCATATGGAATTTAGGTTGGAATAGCTTCCCATCAGAAGATTCTCCGTCTTGGGATAATCAAGTTTTAAAAGATGTTCTTGTAAGGCGGATTTACAGTGATATGTAGTTGAATGAAAAATTTGTAATACTTTGTTCAACTGGTTGTAAATTTTCGAACTGTTGATATAGTAGTGTCGTTTAGCGAAAGATGTTTTACACGGTTGCAGGGGAAAGACTGTGTGTCTGACTCTGCCAGTTGGCTCTGATAGTGGGCGCGTAGAGTGCTTACGGAGCAAGGTCTGGAGAACATACAACTTTCTTACTGTCAGTACTTTTGATTCCGCATATAACTGTATTGTTGGATATCTCAGCGGTCGACAGAGAAGAACCTTCAGTACAGCTCTTTGCGCTCGTTCCAGTCGTAAGAAGACGTTTTCAGTGGCTCCACCCCAGGCTGGAATACAGTACGCTAAAATTGATTGGCATAATGCAAAGTACACAACTTTTAGTGTATCCGCATCAGCAGAATTACGTAATTTTTTTAAAACGTATGTCAGTTTGCGAACTCTACTCACAAGTGTGTCGATGTGTTTATGCCAATTCAGATGTTGATCGATATGTACGCCTAGATATTTAACGGTTGGTGACTTGGCGACGGTGGGGCAGTCACAGAAAGACGAGCACGAGTGAGCTTTCAGAGTATAAGATGCTGGTGGACAAAAACTTGATCTAATGGCGAACGGCATGTAAAACGTTTTACTCACGTTCACCGTTAGTAAGTTACTGCTAAGCCACTCCATAACGCGTGTCAGCGCCTTCTCTGCGTTATGATAACATTGGGCCCAGTCCTTTCCGTCAACTAAAAGGGAGGTGTCATCTGCATAAGAGATTATTTTACAGCAATGGATCGGTAACTGACATAGCTCGTTGATATATATCAGGAAAAGAGTGGGGCCCAGAATGCTACCCTGAGGTACACCGTACGTGATTGGACGCTCATCACTATCATTCATCCCGACTCTAACAATTTGCGTACGACATCTCAAGTAGTCTCGAAACATTTCCAACACTACACCCCGGATTCCTATACCCTCCATTTTTTTCAGTAATTCAGGCGCAGAGACGGTGTCAAAAGCCTTAGATAAATCAATAAAGATACCTAGACATTTATGTTTGTTATCAAGGGTCTTTACAGCGTGCTCGGTCAATGCTAGAACGGCATCTTCGGTACTCATTCCTTTACGAAAACCAAATTGGTTGGGTGATAAAATATTATTAACGTTGAGAAAGGAGAGGAGACTTTTTTTTAAGATTCGTTCTAGTATCTTTGACATGGCGGAGAGGACCGAGATAGGTCTGTAATTGTTAACATCGTCTCTGCGTCCTGATTTATGAATAGGGTGAACCACTGCTCGTTTAAAGACTGCTGGGAATACACCTGATGAAATGGCCAGATTACAAACATGCGTAATGATGGGAACCAGTACTGCCCTGGTGGCCCTAATTATGTTTAAAGGGATGCCATCCCAGCCGGTAGCGGAATCGAGCTTAAGGGTCAAAATTATGCCTTCGACGTCCATTTCTGTGGTTTCTAAGAGAACCATAGAACCACTTGATTGTGTAGACACAACAATAGGTGTAGGGGATATAGGCTTTATTTTGGATGCAAGACTTTTACCGATACCAGCAAAGTAGTCATTAACTATGTTAAGTGAGAGGCGTGGAGAATCGGAAAGATGTAACAGTTCGCCTGGAGGAGTAGAAATTGTACTAATATCAGCTACCTTTTTGATTACGTCCCAAGTTGCCTTTATATTATTTTTAGCTTTGGAGAATTCATCTTTCTCATACGCGCGTTTGAGTTTTCTTAATAACGAGTTGCAGTGATTTCGATAGCGGTTATATGTGATTCGCAAAATTTTATTGTCACTACTTTTTTTTTTAATTTGGCGTGCATGCGGTCACGGTTACACGCCAATGTTTGAAGGACTTCGGTCATTTCCGTAAACGACGATTGGTTCCGAAGTTTTATCATGAATCCGTGAAGTTGAAGATATCGCGAATTACTGAAAAGTCTCTCATACTCATACTAGACTTTTCCGAACTATGTTGGGGTCTGCTTCCAGTCTAACCGGATGCAGCTGAATACCAGTATTTTACATGGAGCGACTGCTTATCTGACCTCCACAACCCAGTAACTGGGTAATACGATACCCCTTGGTGTCTGGTTTTGTCAGCCTTTGGGGCTTTGAGAAGTTAGTTTTATTTATAAGTAGCAGTCTTAGCTACTTATAAATAAAACTAACTTCTCAAAACACTTTTCAAATAAACAGGTAAAGTTTCTCAGATTCCCATTCGGCGAATTGAACTCGAATCTAAAACAAAAACACATCGGACTCGATTGAACACTGAACGACTCGTCACTCGCTTGTCCCTCGTAAACGTTACATTAAATAAATGTGTTACGAACATCAAAGGACGGTTTATTGTGGTGACGTCAATCAAACATCGAATACAGATAAGAAATTATAGAATTTACTTGGAAAGTGTCGTCTGAAAATGAGCCTTTTATTTCCTGTTGTCGTCAAAATTTGGAACAGTTTCATCAATATATTTTTTTTTTACATAAAACGCATTACTAAGAATTTCAGCCGGTGTCTCAAACAAATCTCAGCGGAGACCAGCCTTCGGCGCGGGAGATATTATAATGCACAAGTGTGTGCACTGACACAGGTGCACTCTCTCTTCCGTCACTCTCATAGTCCGATGGGACGGCAGTCTGACACGACCGGAGGGAGATCACTTCAACTTCTACTAAAACTAAAACTAAAAAAAAAAATTACTGACGACTTGTTAATGTAAATTAGGCTGTGTTCAAACTGTCAGTCTAACTCCAGGAATACTATCATAGCGCGCTAGATTCATTCATTCATTCATTGACAGACAACGCACAGCCTAGACTGCTGGATCAAGAAGCATGAAATTTTGCACAAAAATACCTTTTATAGCGAAGGATTTTTGATAACTCATCATATAGGGGGGTTAAATGGGGTAGGTATGTAAGTTTGTAAGGAATTCGTCATTTTTGCCGGTCGGAAATCCCATCGGAATCCCATCACATATGTCTTGTTAGGTAACAAATGCCTTGGAATGTAGGCACAGCTTTCGCAGCCTAGCTATAGTTCTTGTTCTCCTGAATTACCTTTTTATTTCTAACCTTTACTGCCCTATCAGCAAGAGCTATTTGATGTTACGTAGCTAATACCTTGGTGAAAGTGTTATACCCGTTTTCAGTAACACTAGGCGACACCAACAAATCATGCCTAAATATTTTTGCACGTTGGAATTTCAACTCCCGTCGCTAACTCTTACTTACTTTGTTCTTTGATATGACCAATCCCAAAGTGCGCTTTTGTTTAGGCATTACATTTTGGTGAAACCGGGCATAAAGCCAGACAGCAAGGCGCTTACTCTTTAGTCGCGTGATGGAGGAACGTTTACCTTCTTAGGCAGGTATATACTTCGATTTATTTTGATAAACGAACCTTGAGGCATACCTCATGCCTAGATTTGAAAGTCTAATTTTAGGTCAATAAAGGTTTTAAGGTTATAAAATAGACGTTGCGTGATTTCATGCATGCTACAGAAAATTTTGTTATTTCTCTCTGAGCTAAATTCACTCAAAACACGCTCAAATAAATCGAAAACTCCGATGTTTACCCAGCTGCGGCAAAACCAAAAAATAGGGTTCCAAACAGATGTTTTTCCTTACATACATAATTTTATTGAGATGAGATAAATTTTACAACCTCAATTTTTATCAATGATTTTTAAATTACTATTTAAAAATGTTAATCAAACATTAGTTTCTGAAAAAAGTGGTCAGATACAAACTTTCTAAATACTGAGGAATATTTATTGTTAGTGCGTGATTTTGTAAGAATTAAGCCGAAACAGGGTTTGTTTACACTTTCATCGGATACGTTTGGAACTTACTGTAGGTATAGATAGATAGATATATAGATAAAACGTTTATTTGATGCACACAAAAGATAGCACAACATACAAAAACACGGTCATATAATAACTAATTTTCTTAAGGGGGATGCGCTAGGGTGGCCCGCGAAATTCAAATTTTCTTACGTTTTTTGCAATTTGCAGGTCAGTATCAGGTTGTATGTTGATCTAAATATTATTAGCGCTCGTAACAAATAGAATCAGCAATACAACTCTCTAAGTTCATGAAAGTGCCAAATGTCATGATTTCATGAAATAGTCATTCAATACACTTTCATGAGCTTAGAGAGTTGTATTGCCGATTTTAATGTTTATAATTCTGTAAATCCATATTTGTTACGAGCGCTAATAATATTTAGATCAACATACAACCTGATACTGACCTGCAAATTGCAAAAAACGTAAGAAAAATTGAATTTCGCGGGCTACCCTAGCGCATCAACCTTAAATAATAAAGGTACCTATCTACAACGTACTAAGTAAACTACGTCCTACATAGTAATAAAAAAAAGATTCCGTCCACTCTTCATCTTGAAGGAATCTAGACTGACAGGCCGAGTGACATTTCATTAGCGTCCATTTCTTTTATAGCTTTTAGAAAGGGTAGTTGTAACTGGTAACATAAACACTGTGGTTTATAGTCTGTAGTATTGGCTTTTATAAAGGTTACCTACATTTAATTTGAAAGCTAGTGTAGTGAAAGTTAAGAACTATGTACAATCAGACTAAGTGAATCATGCCCCCACTTTGACAATAAATCGTTTGAAACTGTAAAAATAACAAAGATGGCAGATGACAAATTTGTTACCAAGGAACTGTATATTAACGCGAATGTCGACCTAATTGTATTTGAATGTCTGTAAGAAAATAAGCTTATGGTGGGTCTGAATTCAATTTTTTCGACTGTACGTACTTAATTTGTGGGATATGTCGCTGATAAAATACCCTTTATTTTTAACCGACTATGGCGAAGCAAAAGGAGGGTTATGATTATTTTTATAAGAAAAGGGGGAAAGTGTGAAATACTTCTCGTGTCGGACATACAAAGTTACGAGAAAGTTTATTGTAGGCCAAAAGATCAAACGAAAAGTTTGAAAATTATGTACGAACAATGGTTGCCCATTTCTTCCAGACAGTTACAAAGTAAAAACATATACAGGGTTATTGGTAAAACACCAACAACTTCTTAAGGAGTCATTGTACTCATCATTATGAACAACTTTTACTATGGGAAGAAACAACGAAAAACAGCTGTTCCGTACATTTTGACGAGTTAATACGAACATAAATAGTTAGTTAGTTTTTAGTTAAGACTTCGCATATTATTCATGTTTTTCTCTTCTTGTTCTCACACACTATTATCTACATTTTTTTCTCATTTCTCCTTTCGCAGGTCTGCTGGAAGAAATTTCTTAAAAAATAAGCAGTACCTTTGTACTCATATTTTAATTATGTCGTATCTTTTTTGTATTTTACTGTGTGTACATAAATAATAAAATTAAATAAATAAATGTACGGAACAGCTGCTTTTTTTTATCGCGATTTTATATTTGTTCCCATTGTAAAAATTGTTCATAATGATGAGTACAATGACTCCTTAAGAGGTTGTTGGTGTTTTACCAATAGCCCTGTATACGAGCAGATTTCGGCATAAAGTAATAGATAGTAGTAATATTTTAAAACGTTAACCTTGGAGTTTCTTGCCGGCTTATCTCCATAGGAAACGACCAAATTAGAGTCGTGCAGTATGTAGGTATTTATGTGAACTATAGTAATTCTAATTTGAATACAATTTTATGTAGGTATTTCAAAACACATACAATAAAAAGTTAAATAAAATTTTAAATTTTAAAAACCCCCGACAAAAACAAAGCGTGTTATATACGATTTTTTTTTATAGCTAAGGACTCTCTCGATCAAGTCACCTTTCAAACAAAACCAAAAAAATCAAAATCAGTTCAGCCGTTTGGCAGCTACGATGGCGCAGACAGACACAGAGATTCACACGTTCATCCATCCTTTTTCCGTCGGGGGTTAAAAAAAACTAAACTTGTTTATAAACCTACTAGCGATTCGCTCCGGCTTCGTATGGTTTTAACGACTTGAAAAACATAGAGGTTTCTTAGTTATATGTAACTTTAATATTTATTAACGTATTATGCACATAAACCTTCCGGAATTAATTCTCTACTAAACGATGGTGAAAACCTTACCAAAATCTGCTGCGTGGCTTAGAAGAACAACGCGGACATACAGACAAACACGAAAAATAGATACTTATACATAGATTTATAGAAGCTACCTACGCAAGTCGTGTTTAATAATTTATAAACTTTTAAATAATTTTCAAATGAATAATGATTTTATTCGCACATGGCAACACTGTGGATGATGTACGCGTGATGGATGCTTAGGATGTAATGGCCACTTACCGATGGACAGACGAACTCCAGACATTGACTATAGGTATGCTTGTTTTGACGTCATAAACCGGTTAAAATTGTAATAAAATACCAATAATAATCGTACCTACTTACATACACAGGTATTTAATATCAAGACTAAAACCTATTATAGTTTGTGTTATTGTGCGTCTGTACTTTAATAATAACATAAAGCAGCGCGCAATGATCATTGACATAACGGTCCCGCATGATGGGAACCTCGTGAAGGCCGAGAAAGATAAACAAATCAAGTATCTTGACTTGGCTCACGAGGTTGTCGACATGTGGGATGTGGACTCTGCGATCATTGTGCCGATAGTCCTATCAGCCAATGGCTTAATTGCCAAGAGCCTCGACCAACACCTAAGGAGGCTCTCGTTGGGCACTATTTTTTATATTTTTAAATGTTTTTATATATTTCTTTATTCTATTATATTTAAAAATATAATTTATATGTAATCAAAATGAAATAAAGACAAAGCACTTAAACCTTCCGGAATAAATTCTCTAAGCGATGGCGAAAACCTCATCAAAATCAGTTGCGTGGTTTAGAAGAACAACGCGGACATACAAACAAACATGAAAAGTGACTTTAATTTATAAGATGTAAGTATTAAATAATGATAAATGCAAAATATGTTTAGTAAAAGTACCATCAACTCTATCTTTATTTTCCAACTCAGGGGCAAATACTTTATTCTGCAATTTATGCACAACCGCAGTGATTTCTCATACAGCTTTCACAGGCATTGAATCGTGGGCACGCCACCCAGGCGGATTCCCGGCCACCATAGGCGCGGGCTTGCGGACGGCGAGCAATGGGTAGCTCGCCGTCCGATCAGGACCAGGCCCGGGTCGATGGCGCGTCGTGTTCCACGCGCGCCTCAAAGAGATGTCAGCACAATTGGCGGGGTCCGCTAGGACCGATGCCTGCCAGGGTTGCGGGTTAGTCCGAAAGGGATACCGGGACCTTGGCAACAGGCAACTGAAGGAACACGGGTGGGTTTTAGTCAGTAAAAGTCTGACACGCCCTTCCGCTCCACCCAGAGCGGGAGAAGTCATTGGATGATTTCCCACCCTCAAAAAAAAAAAAAAAAAAAAAAGGCATTGAAAATCATCCTAGCCTTTATCCAACTATGTTAGGGGCGGCTTCCAGTCTAACCGGATGCAGCTGAATACCAGTATTTTACATGGAGCGACTGCCTATTTGACCTGCACAACCCAGTAACTGGGTAACACGACACCCCTTGGTAAGACTGGTTGTCAGACTTTCGAGCTTGTGACGACCCGTAATGACTGTCAAAAATCCACGAATTACAACCGGGACCAACGGCTTTACGTGCTTTCCGAGACACGGAGGAGTCTCGATACGTAAAGATGGTCACCCATCTACCGATCAACCCCGGCAAGCGTAGCTTAACCTCATGGATCGACTCGTGCGGTTATTATTACTTTGCTACGAGCTCCTCTTAAACTTAAACACCCAAAATAAACAAAAGATCTAATATATTCTAACAAAAACATCTCAGCTAATAATTCTCACACTATTCAGCGCAAACGTTTTTAATAAACAAACAATTCAAATTCTTCATAGCAGCTGCAATAAGAGGCGCACGTAGCGGGGTAGGTAACGCGTTAATAATAAATTCTGGCCATTCTGTGCGTCTGCAGCACAGTCACGTGGGCTGATGCCAACCATTGTTATTAACGTATATACACCGGTATTATATCATACTTGATGTTAGAAATAACATTAGTATGTATAGTAGAAAATAATTTATCTATGAAATACTTCCGTGATCGAATGAATAATGGATTGACTGACAGACAACGCACAGATACACTGAATATACAAACATAACATGAGATAATAATGATCTTTAGCGGCTGCATACGAGTACTAAGAAATGATTTTTAATGGAGCACAGTCTCACTATAATCTTCCAGACTATAATCTTTCTGTTTTTACGGCAACAGAAGTTTTAATACATACAGCCTCAGAAGCCAAAATCCGTCAAGTGCGAGTCAGACTTGTACACAAAGGATTAATTCCGTACCGTATTAAGATCAAGCAAAGAGGCCGATAAAAATACGTTTCTTGTACCCTTTCATTATTAATTTTATATTATTTTTATTAATTGTTGTTACAGCGGCAATAGGACTGGATGGACTTATGCCTGAAATAAAGAATTTGAATTTGAATAGAAATATAAAACCTGTGAAAATTTGAACCGTCTAAGTAATATTACGGTTCATGACATACAGCCTGCTAATAGACAGACGGACGGACAGACGAACGTATGTGCTGACGGACAGCGGAGGCTTACTCTACTAGTAAGCCTCCGGTTCCATTTGAGACCCTTCGGGTACGGAACCGTAAAAAACTTTTTACAACAAAAACAACCGGCTTCCAAAAAAAACATAAAACGAACTTTTTAAAAAAAAAATAAACAACCGACTTCCAAAAAAAACTCTAAAAAAAAGTGAAAAATAACTTTAATTTCGGAAGTCGGTGTCTTTGCTGACGTTTCCTTTTATTCAGAAGTCGGCTAAAAAGAGAAAAATCTAATATCCTCAAATGTGCATGTGAAATGAACAGCTGTTCTCTATTTGCTCTTCCTCTAGCGTTATTCTTTCTGCTCCTAGCTCGACACAGGAATAAATAACAGTATTTTAAAAGCGGGGTTTTCTATTGAAATGTAAATTTTTCGTGCACTCGCAGTATTTTTCTTTCGGAGTGAAAAAATGTCCGGCAAAAAGTATTCGCTGCACGCGTAGCATGATCACCGGTAGAAAACGGGTTTTTTCTACGGCAGAATAGACGAAGTGACAGATAAAAAATCACTATCTGTCATTTAGTCTATTCTTTTGTGCTGCTCAGAGGTTTTTTTTTAACAGAATTTTAAAACCAACGCATTTCTTCTTGTTACGTAAGAGCGTTCTGGTTCAAAACAATCGTTGGAAGTATGATTCTGATAAATAATAAAATAAATCAATCATTTATTTTGTACCAAATTCTTGCACACATTTTATAAATCGGCCTAACTGCATGACAGTTTGTCAGCAGAGTTAGCGCTCGTCTTAAAATATTTGGTATAAACGTATAAACAATCTAATTAAATATTTAAGGGCGAATTTCACCAAAAAAATTGAACGCGATCAGCACATAAACTACGTTTAAGGGTTGTCATTATTTTCTGTGGAATATTGACACTGACAGCTCTTGAACGCGGTTAAGAAGTGCTAATAGCGTTCAGTTGGTGAAATTCGCTCTTAGTAGGTATATCAGACAGTTTAGAATAGAATAGAATATATTTATTCAGTATAAAATTAGTAAAATATTAATCTTAGAAATCATTAAGGTATTAAAGTAGCTGTTATTAGTTTAAATAAACTGTAAGAATATTTCAGTTCACTCGTTCAGTTTAGTGTCCTTCAACCGATTAGTAATTGTCACATGTTGCGACCATTTTATTCAGCAGTTCAGCCTTTAATTTAGTCCCAGTGTTCCCCTGGTAATTACACCATTATCTCTTCTCAGATAGTCGATACTATTGAACAGTGTAAGGCTCAAATACTTATTGGTTCTTTTGCCATAGTAATTTTTTACTGGTGCTCGGAACACTGTTAGTAGGTATTGTTTATAATTAACCTTATTACCACAAAACCGTTTTTATAAGTTGTTTAGCCTAAACACCTTTTAAACATGACATTTCTGTATGGAGTTTTGTTTTTTATATTTCTATGATGGAGTTTGACATAAAACTGACATTAACACGCGTTGAATAAGTGTCTAAGTTTTTATGGTAGTGTTTTGCACATGTACTTTCAATTGGTCGTTATAGAACTGCTCTAGAACCCTTGAAATCTTCATGCACGGGAAGCAGCTTACTTAACAAAAAAAAGTTTTTCATAATTTTTCTTTCCATTCACGTTAAACACCTAATTTATTACTTCGAGATCAAAAACTTATACAACTTTAACATAAATAAAAACTTGTACCAGCCTAATTGTATGAACTATCTTAGTACTGGCGTTTCTATTGTGTTTAGCTATCTTGTAGCCGCCAAAATTTCGACCATCCATTGAAACTGTGAATTAACAGTCGAGCAAAAAGATTGGTATAAAGCTTGCAATATATTAAGCATGTTATAGTGCACAAAAAGACGGACATCACTTACAAAAAAATATAATGATGTCACAATTTAAAGGTCTACTACTATGCCTTGCGACACTCGCAAGTGGCAAATGACAACAAACAAACAAAACAAAATGATTGCAGAGTGCAACGAATCTTAACCAATTTTGTTCGGAATCTAAACCAATTCTGTGAGTGTGCTAATTATTCAATTCTTTTACATCACTCTCTTATGTATGCGATACTTAAGCTTAAGAATCTAATAAGCATAAAATAAAATAAAAAATTGGCACGTGGCAGTTTAGGGGAAAGATGAAGGTTACCTATAAACCAAATAGCTTGTTTGACTATATATTCGTATAACCCGAAATAAAACTAACTATCCAGATAACATCAAAGGCCGTGGCCATATGGCCTTCTTCCGAAGTCCCCCAAGAACTAAAGTTTCCGAATTCCGGTCATTTCCGAAGTTAGTAAGTTAGGCATTAGCTTGGCGCAGTCATGTTTTGTTAGTTCTACAACTACGCGCCGATAGTTAGCTGTATGTTATCGGTTATCAGTGCGATTTCGGAATCTTTACTTCTTCCAGCGTGGGGTACAGATATAGTTTCTTTTTAATATAAAAAAACCGGCCAATAAGTGCGTGTCGGACCACGCACAATAAAGGGTTCCGTAGTTGGGATGAATTTATACCAAGAACAAAGACCATAGACTTCTTATAGGTTTTCCTGTAATCTATCCGCCTTATTAATAATCGTTGTATAGCGCCTGTATAGTTACACAACGTTTTGTCTTCTATGTTTTCTGTTCAATTTAAAAGCATAGAGTGTTTTATCGGAAAAAGAACTAACTGCCTCGTTGATCCAGGGCTTAAATCGGCCACTTCGGCAGAATCATAATTGGAAAATATTATGAATCATCGTAAAATATCACAAACTGAAAATTTAAAATATGATCTGCGTGCAATTCATATTACGAAATAATTCATCTGTCGGACAGTTTTCTATGGAGATTCGTAAAATGGTCCAAAAAATTATGATTTGTTTTTGTGTCAAATTAGAGGAATTGCTAATGACAGCAAGGAATTCAGGAAATTAATTGGTTTTAGAGGAATTGCTAATGTGGCTGTTATTTAGGCCCCCTATGGTCGCAAGTGCCACTGCTTAGCATGAGGTCCTGTGTTCGGTTCCCAGGTCAGGCAAAATGTTATTGGGTTTTCTAACTGGAATTTCTCAGCAGCAGCCCGGAGTCTGGATTTGTGCCCGGTTGATGGCAATAGGTTCGCCCCTGTTACATGGGACTTAAACATAACTGACGAAATGCACTAGAGAGGTGTACTATTGGTACACCTCTGGCCAACCCTTTGGGAAAACAAGGCGTGATGTTATGTAATGAAAAAGAAGTGTAATTCTGATTGTGGTCGAAATAATTTCCGTTCCAAAAACGACAATTTCACTGTAAACGATTAAACAAAGTCGAAATACAATAGACGCTGAATATTTAGTAACCTATTCCGCTTGACTATTCTTCAAGAGTCTCAAAAAACCCTGTAAGAAATCGACACGCGTTTCACCCCTCACGGTGTGGAAGCACGTCGCGTTCTGGTTTTCTGATTTCTTACAGGGTTTTTTGAGACTCTTGAAGAACAGTCAAGCGGAATAGGTTACTAAATATATCAGCGTCTATTGTATTTTATAATGGATTTTCGCAAAGTCACGCCTGAATCAATTAACTATCTTAAACAAAGTAGAGTAAACAAAAATAAAACTATCCATACTAATATTATAAATTCGAAAGTAACTCTGTCTGTCTGTCTGTCTGTGTCGGGGAAGGACATAGGCTACTTTTATCGACATAACACGCGGGTGAAGCCGCAGGCGGAAGCTAGTCTAAAATAAATGACAAAAAGAGTTAGCCTAGATCCACTTCGAAACTTAATGAATCAAATAAAACTTATGAAAAGCAAGTTAGCGAAACAAAGTCTGAAATTAAATGAAGAAAGCTGCACTGGACGGATTTAGCACTCGTAGCTTGTAAACAAGAAAGGGTTAAGCAGCAAATTTTGTAAACACGAACATTTGACGTCAGCAGACTCGCTACACGAGGCTGGGAGGCCGGGGGGCTTACATTGAATAAAATTACACATTGTTAGTTATTCCTCTTCTCTCGTTTCGACACGATCTTCTTCATAACTATTATTACTAGCTGCGCCCCGCGGTTTCATCCGCGTAAGTCTCGATTCTGTTAGAATATCGGGATCAAAAGTATCCTATGTGTTAATCCAGGTTATAAACTATCTGTGTTCCAAATTTCATCCAAATCCATTCAGCCGTTTTTGCGTAATTGAGTAACAAACATCCAAACACACAAACTTTCACATTTATAATATTAGGAGGATTATTGATAATATGTCGGAAATATGTCACTGAGTTGACTAATCGGGACGCCATCTAGGGCCGCCTAGCGCCTGACAAACTCTGACAAACTCTGCTTATCGCTCGACCTCAGAGTTTGTCAGTGGCTGTCGAAGTGTGAACACGTTTAGAAACTGTCGCGCGTTCCGTATTAGTTGTGTCGTGTTCCTATAGTGTGTGAATTGCTAGTGTGATTAATTTGATAGTAAATTATAATTTGATCTGAACTGCAAACGGTTTTTCACAGTACACCCACCAGTAGTTAAAATATGGCTAATAATATCGAAAGAGACTTTAATTTATATTTTAATTTATATGACGGAGAGGGTAGGTGAACCTGTACGTCATATAAATTAAAGTCGCTTTTTGTGTCTGGCATTTGGCTTCTCATTTGATGATTTCCCACCCTCAAAAAAATGGCTTCTCATATGATGATTTCCCACACTCAAAAAAAAAAGGAGCTATTCTTTTAATTATGTAAAATCCGTTACGTAGTTTAGAAGAACAACGCGTTCACACAGACAGACACAAAAAGCGACTTTAATTCCCGCCCTCCCGCTCCGCCCAGAGCGGGAGGGCGTGTTAGACTTTTACTGACTAAAACCCACCCTAGTTCCTTCAGTTGCCTGTTGCCAAGGGTCCCGGTATCTCTTTCGGACTTTCCCGCAAAAAGAATAGCTCCTGACGTACAATAAATGTAAGCCAGTCAGCTGAGTGGCAACGAGTCTACTGACTGCCCAATGAGCACTGAAGGTACTATCAGGGAAAGTTGTTTAGCAGATTGACACTAGGTCAATAACTGACCGTTATAGAGAGCACTCAATGTGACACTACACACTAGCATCAGTAGTTAAGCTCCTTAGGTTCTGAGTTGAGTTCCACTATTACTGATAAATGCTTGCACTGACTGGACAGGTTCACTCAAATCTGTGTGGTTTCCTCAAAAGACCATTTCAGACACTAATCTACATGGTCCTCATATAACCTGACCAAGCTTATGTCTGGACTTTAAAAGAGACTGCCACTTACAATTTCATCAAATACTTTTAGTACAAACCATACCTACTTACATCTAAGTAGATTAAGGCACTCGTAGCGGCTATGTTAAAACTTCCTGCATGATTTCATAACAGCTAAATGGCTAAGAACTCCCAAAATATTCCAGGCACACTGTATCTTACCTATACCACACACCATAAATTAGGTTTACGACCTCAATTAAAACAGGTATAACCCACAGCCACATCAGTGCTATAAATAAAACTAATTTATATCCTCTCCCATTATTCTTAATGAATCTAAATCTCATTTGAGTTAAAAATAAACATGTATGATCAGCTGTGGATCATCATCATCAAAGTCGGGAGAGAGGTAATGTATTAATTACTTTTTTACTAGCTTATTTGTGGGACAAATACTGTGAAAATCATTCTGATGGTCGATGAAGCCTTTGATTTAATGAGCCACAGTCAATAATCATTCAATACGAATTAAGTTTAATACCACAAGCTGATTTTAGAACTGTCTTTTAGAATGGTGCTCAACTGTCGATGGAGCTCAATGTAAAACTAGAATTTAGTCAAGATATAATATAGAGTAGGTAAACTAAATTAATATGAAGTAATTCAGTTTTAAAATGATACTCAGCCTAAGTATCTACGACAAGACTATAGGGCAAGGAAACCATTGTTGGCTAATAAGATAAGAATTATCTTATCTTATTAGCCAACAATGGTTTCCTTGCCACCACAATAAGAAATGAGTACGAGGAAGTCTGAAAGTGGCACCGGTGACTGAAAAGTTTTGCAGAAATCGGTTGTCATGGTATGGGCACGTGGTGCGAAGGAATGAGGAAATGTCGTGAGGAAAGTTTTGGGTATGAATGTGGATGGCTATAAGAGTAACGAAATGATTGATGGACTTTGTGCAAGATGATATGGCTAGAAAGGAGGTGACTACCGAGATGACGGCTAATAGAGAAGTTTTTTTTTTATATGCCTTAAAACCTACCATTACAGGTCTTAGCCTAATGCGATAGCCAAGGAATGTATACACAATTAAAATTAAGATCATAGTTTATAACATAACATAAATAATAGTACTTTTGCAAATTCACCCCAGTGATATATCATATAAATATATCAATTTTGACCTGAATATCATTGATGGTGCGAATTGCTTGAGTAAGAGGGGTTTTGGCCAACAAGTTGGTCCTGGCTGATGGTACGACCAGCAGTGGCGGGGGCCTTCGCCACCGCACATAGCGGTCGGATACGTACAAGAGCAACCGCTGCAGCACTCTCGGATTGTGCTCAATGCCTCGAAGCATTATGGAAGAAAGGGACATGTTGCGCCGACCACAAATAAATCCGGAGGGCAGGGAGAGGAGAATGATGATTAATGAATGAATGTGTAATTGTGTATTTCGGTTTAAAAACAACAAAATCAAAAATAAACGTCTAATCTTCCATTCCACAATCAAATCAGCTAAGCAAACGGCCCTTTTCGTTGAAATGAGTGCACGGAACCCAAATATAGCCCGCATGACGTGTTGCCAGGTTTATTGTGGTCATGCCCAACTCGCATTGACGTCAGACTCGTAAACCGAGTACTCGGGTATTGCAAGCGCCAAATACTCATAAGTACGTATAAAACGCACTGTATTTCCGTACTGGACCGAATGGGAGAAAAGAATCTAATGTGTGGTGAAATGTTGACTGTGAAAGCTGTAAACTATTGCATAAACATAATTAGCCTATAATGTTCCCACTGCTGGGACACAGGCCTCCTATCTGTGAGAGGGAGTGGGCTGTGACCCACCCACGCGGGCCCAGTGCGGGTTGGTAGATGTCACATGTCTTAACATTTTTGGTTCTAGGACATGCCGGTTCCCTCACTATGTTTTCATTCACCGTTTTGAGAGCAGTTGTGATGAAATTATTTACACATTTAAAGCGCCTGCTCCACGACCTACAATACGGAAGTCGGAGCCGTTACCACTGGGCCACCACTGGGGGCCTACACAAGTGACAATCGCTTCGAAAGCGTTTCGTATTTCTACAACAACTTTCAACAGGATTGACATAAGCTTTTCGATAGCTTATGTCAGTTCTATACATTTTTGCCTTTTCCATCATCGTTATCGCTGATAGAATGTCAATTTGTCTAGGCCCTCAGGTCTTAGTAGGCAGTGTGCTGCATTAGTAGGTATTATTTATAGGTCAAAGACAAAAGAAAGCGACTTCCGCTTCCGCATTAAAACTTCCTAATTAAAAATCGGTCGCTTTACCAAACAAACCAAAAAGGGTTCCACTAAAGGGTCGCTTGCGCGCATCACTAAGTTCCCTTTCCCGGACATTACTTTTAATTGCCAAGGATTCTCATTAATTCCACGGTTCCACCCCTAATGCCTTTTGGCAAAATTTAACGGTTCATCAAAAATATTGGATTTTGACGCTTTTCAAGCCGTAGATCGTAAAAGACGACGTATAGTTTTGTTATCTAGACGATAGGTCCGGTCTCTGACCAAGTGTTTGACAAAAAGGTCGGAATTTGATGTACAGTCACGAACATAAATACCTTACAGTTACACAAGATTCAAAAGCGTTTATTTCCTAAAGTATCTATAGATAGTTTATGGTGTTATAAACAGAGTATTTTATTATGAAATGTGTCTTTTCTCAAAGTTGCTATTTTTATTTCACAAGAAAAACGCGTTTTATATTTTGCGTAAGTGTTAGGTATTTATGCCCCTGACTGTACACTCACATTACACTCGTTAGGTATAAGTAGGTATACAGTTATATTAATTAAGGGGTTGTAATAATGGCTGGTCGCTGGATAAATATGATGGCGGGGTCCGAATCAGATATGACCGGAATTTACAACAGTCAAATGTTTGGCATCGCTAAAACAGCACACAGTGTATTTTCTTTGATAGCTGACTACCTTGTGCCCGCGACTTCGCCCGCGTAAAATTTCTTTTTTAATCTAACTAATATCATAAACGCGAAAGTTTGTAAGTATGGATGGATGGATGAATGTTTGTTACTCTTTCACGTAAAATCTACTGAATGGATTTGGATGAAATTTGGCAAACAGATAGTTTATAACCTGAATTAACAAATAGGATAATTTTTATCCCGATATTCCCACGGGATCAAGACTTACGCGGGTGAAACCGCGGGGCCCAGCTAGTATAAAATATATCCTGTGACACTCGGCAATACTGTAGCTTCCCATTAGTAAAAGAATTTTCAGAATCGGATCAATAGTTCCGAAGATTACCCCCTACACACAAACTCACAAACACCTCTTTATAATACAATTATAATTATAACTAGCTGATGTCCGCGGCTTCGCCCGCGTGGATATCGGTTATTATAAATACTAAAATCTTCCTAGAGAACCACTTTATCCATTGGTGAAAACAGCATGAAAATCGGTGCTGTAGTTTTTGAGTTTATCGCGAACAGGACGACAGACAGAAGCGGCGGAGGACTTTGTTTTATAATATGTAAGGATATGGAAGGATAAGTAGAGAGAGAGACTAAATATCCAACCACCTAGATACCACCGCACCCCAGGGGTAGTATTATGAAGTATTAATGCTATCAATATTCCACTGCTAAAACGGGATGGTGCTAGCGGCCTTGTCTAGCTCCGTCTCTCTTTCACACAGGAAAAGTAGTGGCATTAATACTTCATAATACGGCACCTAGCCAACCTTCTGGCGGCCTAAACCGGCCACATTAGGAATTCCTCTAAAAGCAGTTCATTTTCTGAATCCCAGCTGTCTTTAGCAATTCCTCTAATTTGACATAAAAGCCATTCATAATTTGTGCAACATTTTACGAATCTCCATAGAAAACTGTCAAACCGATGAATTATTTTGTAATAATTATGAATTACACGCAAATCATATTACGAATTGTCAGTTTGTGACATTTTACGATGATTCATAATATTTTCATACTATGATTCTGCTAAAGTGACCGTTTTAAGCCCCTAGAACTTGTAATAAGTTCTAGGGGCTTAAAACGGTCACTTAGGGAACTATTAATTAATCTGTGCTATTACCGTTAAAATACGATTATGATATATTACGATTCATTTTTATTTTTATCCACTATTCAACTGTATTTTCACACTTATCGAGCAAAATTCTATTCCGAAACCAGAAAACAAAAAACATTTTCTTTTAACCTGAAAACTTTTCTCTAAAAACCACTTTAACAAAGTACTGTAACAGTTTAAATAACGTAAAACACAGTTTGAGCTCATTACATATGCCAACACTGTTTTCACACGTTCATAAAATCTTTTGAGGTAGTACCACATTTTGTATTATGGGCACAGAGTATTACAGAAGGCGCACTCCGCATTTTAGATAAGAAGCTACAAGTAGAAGCACGGTGGGCTCATGTTATTGGCTAATTTAGTGAGCGTAATTTAGTCAGAAGATATATGTATATGAGTAACGCGATAGAAAGATAGGCAACTTCTATGTGAAAATAACTGTAGGTAATTAGCACTGTGCGACCTGAATTGCATTTTATTGTGTCGCAGCCAGAGTCACATTTTTATTCAAATAATTTTGCGGAGTGAACCATTCTGTATTAATCTGTGGTAAAACCACATTTTTATTATCCATTCCATTTTATAGAATGTATTTATAGGAACCATTTTGTAGAATATATTTATAGGAAGATAAAGAGGAGTTCATGTAACTACACCTTATAAATATATTGACTACGAAAATATACCTACGTGATGTACGGTTATTGTTTAAGTAAACATTCCTGAGTTTTCTTGATCGTTAATATACCGTGGAGGTTATTCTTAAAGATAAACCTAAATATAGGCACTCTTTTAATAACATAACATAACATTATGCCTGTATTCCCTGATAGGTTAGGCAGAGGTGATACCTACCTATAGTACACCCACATTTCGCTTATGTTTAAGTCCCATGTAATAGGGGGCGAGGCTATTGCCATCAACCGGGCACAAATCGGGATTCCGGGCTGCTACTGAGAAATACCAAGTGGAAAAAGCTCATCCTCAATCAATCTACCTAGCCTTTTCCCAACTATGTTGGGGTCGGCTTCCAGTCTAACCGGATGCAGCTGAGTATTTTTAATGGAGCGACTGCCTATCTGACCTCCACAACCCAGTAACTAGGTAATACGATACCCCTTGGTGTCTGGTTTTGTCAGCCTTTGGGGCTTCTGACGACCCGAAACGACTGTCAAAGATCCTCGAATGACTGCCGGGACCAACGGCTTAACGTGCTTTCCGAGGCACGGAGGAGTCTCGGTATGTAAAGATGGTCACCCATCTACGGCCCAACCCCGGCAAGCGTAGCTTAACCTGATGGATCGACCAGTGAGGCTGTTATTATTTAGTCATGAGCTCTTGCCCAGTAAAAGCTCATTCTCAGCAGTAGCTAATAACTCTGGAGTTAATAACTCTGATATTTAAAAAAATAAGTACTTATGCTAAATGGGCCACAGCTCAGCAATTATGCTCAACTGAGAGCCTTTTCAGACCTTTTAGGCTTAAGTCAGATGACAACATTGAGGAATAGACACCCGTCTTTACGACCATATCCACCCGCACGGGGGCCCGCTTGGTCGGTTCACACCCTCCCAGGCCCCGTTACTACTGACACTAACCAGCTCAATTTCTTTCCAGGCATAGTCAACCGCGGTGACTCGTTCCGGCGCCGGAGATCCCGGTCCGGCAGCCTTGCCCCGTCCTCACCGGCACAGTCTGCGCCGGAGTCGCAGGAACGCAAGCCCGTAGCTTTGCATCGCGTGGCAATGGTCGGTGCGCCGGGCGTCGGGAAGACGGCGCTTATCAGCCAGTTTCAGACCAGCGAGTGTATTAATGCTTATGATAGGCAAAGAGGTGAGTTCTAGGCTTAAAAAGACTGTAGAATGTCGCTTTGACAGTTTTCGTCCTGTCAAGGCGCCAGTCCACAGCAGCCCACGACGCCACGGCTAAGCTAGACACGTTTAAGGGAGACCGGAGTTCATAGTGCCGATTTCCAAACAACATAAAATGTAAAACAATCGTTAAAAAAAGAAGTTCTGATGTCCAAGACTTTCGGATATTAAGAGGCAGAATAATTATATTTCTAGTTTTTAACTGAATGGTCATATTTATTAAGTTGGTAAACTAAGCTATTCGTGCTGGAACAACTTACCCCCGGCACTTTGAACCCTGGCCTCCCGTACTTAGCTTGGTTTTTTATAAGAATGTAGGCGGCATTGTCCACTGCGACACTCGGCAACGCTATGTAAGGATGCGTGGATAGCAAAAAATGCACCGCATGGCTAAAGTGGCAAACCTCTCCGACACATCCTACGTAACCATAGATGGTCGACTTTAATGTGATTCACGCGCGTAAACCAAGGTACTGGTTGCAACAAGGATCCCCAAGTAGCTGGACTAACGCTTGTTAGATAGCCATTTAGGACCAATAATATCTAATAACGTTAATTTGGACTCAATAAAATATGACCTAATACAGTTACCTATATTATTACTAAAAGTACTTCGACGCCAATGTGTCCTATTGTCCAGTTGTGTCTTTATTTGTATAGTTACTTAGTCATTTAATTAAGTGTTAGAAACATTTGTCATCTATGGTTAATATAAATATATATAATATAATATATGGTAATAAAAACTGTTACTAAGAACTACTATACAAATATACCTGTGATATTGCTGCGTTTTTTGTGCCGTTTAAAAAATGTGTATGCCTAATTACCCTACTTAATAGTTTACTATTTGCTTTTATTTTGTTATATTACAATAACGTTGAATATTTATTATCCGTAAACATTGTCACAGTCACTGCAATCGTTAGTCTTTGGGCATCCTGTTTCATGAGTGGTTGTTATAGTGCTAGTAATTTTGTTGCTACTACTTGTTTAAATTATCGATGACCTATGACAGTAAAAAATTGCATGTTTATTATCAGAATGTTCGTGGGCTCCGTACCAAGACTGAATCCTTCTTTCGCCAACTATGCCTATGCTCATACGATGTAATTGTTTTAACGGAAACTTGGTTAGTTGACGGCATATCGAATTCGGAGTTATTTGGTGATCAGTATATTGTGTGGCGTCGCGACCGGGATTACCGTCTCACGGGTCAATCTCGTGGAGGTGGTGTCTTAATAGCTATCCGTAAGTGTATTTCTGCTGTTCCCCAACCATTATTTCACTCCTCGGCTGAAGACTTGTGGGTAACCTTGAGTGTACGTCAGCCCAACACAAGAAATGTCCTTAAATTGAATGTTTGTGTCATCTATCTTTGTAGGCAAAACCGTGGTTATTCTTTTTCCGACCAGTTATCAAACTTTCTCCATAGCTTAAGTAGTATAGTGCTAAACAATCCTTCTGATAATTATTTAGTCATTGGTGATTTTAACCTCAGTGGAATTTTGTGGCAGTTAAATAATGACACGTTATTGCCTAAGAATATTTGTAGCGGCGACGAGTACATGCTAACTGATGAACTGCGTGTTTTAGGGTTAAATCAACATAACGGAATATTAAATGAATATGGTAAGATTTTGGATTTAGTTTTATGTAATGAAATTGTTTCAGTGTGTGAATGTCTCGTGCCTTTATCACCCGTTGACAAATATCATCCGGCCCTCTGTATCGATGTGAAGTTTGCAGAGTACACCTATTTAACTCCCGCTCCCTTTACTCGTTACCTATACGAGAAAGCCGACTTTGCGGCCATTAACAGGGAAATAGCAGCTATAGACTGGATGAACGTATTTTTTGACATGACGCTCAATGACGCCGTAAACTACTTTTATACTAATATAGCGGATTTTCAAAATAGGTATGTTCCTACCAAGACAGTTTGTCATAGCTCATACCCTATTTGGTATTCCCCGGCACTTAAACGCTTGATTAAAGAGAAGGCTAAATACCTTCGGAAATTTAAGACGTATGGTAGACTTTCAGATGAGGAGACCTTTAAACATTTACGGGAGCGGGTTAATAAACTTGAAGCGGATTGTTATACCAATTACATAGCTGAAACAGAAGCCTCCATCGAAAGGAATCCTAAACGCTTTTGGAGCTTCGTGAAGCAAAAATCAAAGTCCAAAGCAATACCCAGTTTCCTGAAATATGGTGATGTGACGATCTCTTCACCCGAATCTATTTGTAATGCATTTTCTTCCCATTTTTATTCTACTTTTCTTGATCCTACTAATGTTGTACCCTCTAATTATTCTCCTCCCCAAGCTACTATAAATTCTAATATACCTTCGGATATTCACTCAATAGAAATAGACCAAAATGAAATAGAAAAGCTAATTACTAAAATTGATCCATTTAAATCTGCTGGTCCGGACCACTTATCACCTAAATTGTTGATTGGGTGCGCTAAAACCATAGCCTTGCCAGTATCACTATTGTTTAAAAAATCGCTCTCTTCTCGTTCTGTTCCCCAAATCTGGAAGTCTGCCTTTATAACTCCGGTTCATAAAAAAGGGCACAAAAATGAAATAGTTAATTACAGACCTATTTCCAAACTGTGCATATTAGCTAAAGTTTTTGAGAGGATTATTTACGACCAAGTTTACGCAGCGCTGAGTCAATCTTTTAGCCCTTCTCAGCACGGATTTCTTAAGGGTCGTTCAACTGCATCTAATCTGGCGTTGCTCAATGACTTTTTGACTGACAGAATGGACAATGGGGCACAAGTCGATGTCGTTTACACAGATTACAGTAAGGCTTTTGATAGAATTGACCACAATATCCTTAAGACAAAGCTTTTTAAAAATGGTATCAGAGGAGATCTACTTCGTTGGTTTACTTCATACCTTGAAAACAGATCTCAAGCTGTCGTTATCAGTAACTACATGTCGAGCTGGGTTTCAGCTCCTAGTGGTGTTCCTCAAGGTTCCTTGATGGGTCCGTTGCTTTTTATCATTTATGTAAGCGACATCGACTCGTGCTTTCATAACTCAAATTTACTCTGTTTTGCTGATGATATGAAGATATTTGCTGCAATAACATCAGATGATGATATGGATGCTCTCCAATCCGACCTGACGCGTTTGGATGACTATTGCTTGATTAATAAACTAGATTTGAACCCTGTTAAATGCTCGGTTATCTCGTTTACCAGAAAGCGTGTCCCTCTCCCTACAACTTATAAACTTAAAGGGCAGCTATTACACAGATGCGACGGTGTACGCGATCTGGGCGTTTTCCATGATTCCAAACTTTTATTTAACGTGCACATTGAGCAAATTGTGGCCAAAGCTTCGAGGTCACTGGGTTTTATTATGAGACTCGCAGGTTGTTTCAAGAAGGCCAAAACCCTTAAGATTCTTTATTGCTCTTTTGTGAGAAGTCATCTAGAATATGCGTCACAAATTTGGAACCCGTGTTATGGCAAATACATTGATCGTATTGAGAATATACAAAAAAGATTTATGCGTTTTATATGTTTTCGGTTGCGTATACCATACCATTCTGATGATTACATTAATCTCTGCAAGAAATTTCACCTACAGCCACTTATAAACCGTCGTCGACTAGCGGATTGCACTTTCCTTCTCAAAATTATATCTAATGAGATTGATTGTCCTGACCTCCTGCATAAACTGCGTTTCAATGTCCCTCAGAGATCAGTTAGATTTAATCCACCTATCTCCATTCCATTTTCCTCTTCTAACTACAGGCAAAACTCATACATGGTGCGAGCGAGTAAGGACTTTAATATTCTTTGTAAAGAGTTCTCATTTGACCCATTTACCACCAAATCCCATTCTGCACGCAATCGGCTGAACGCTGACTTTTTTAAAACTGCTTAGTGCTTATTGTACCTTACATTTATATATATATAATATGTATATATATTATATTCTTTTCTATCGTGCTTGTTAGTGATCCTAAGATTTCTATTACTGTTTCAGTTTTTACCCGTGAGAACCTGTAATTGGCTCTGTGTTTCTTATAAAATTGTTATCCATTATTTATAGCTGTTGGTTCTCCTATAAATAAATAAATAAATAAATAAATAAATAAATAAAGTAGGTGAGTAGAATGCTAAAACTATATGGACTCCTGAATTCCAAACACGGTAAAAACCTGTATCTTGAACATCAGCACATTTTGGACAAAACGCGCTTACTATCGCGGCTATGTACGTGCAGGGTGCCTACACCACCACTTACAGTAGCAGTATTATTTTAATCTTACTTCGTGGGGGAAAGAGATGGAGCTATACGTCCTGTAGAGCATCACCTCTTTCGTATACTGAAGTAATATTAAAATAATACTGCTGTAAGCGGTGGTGGTAAGCCCCCAGGGCAAATGTCTTTTCTTACCCTCTTTTTGAAGGTAAGAAACCTGACCGCCAACCTTACTCAAATGCCATGTTACCAATTACAGACCAGGTTTCCCCCATAACGTTAAAAACTGCAATCTCTATAATTTCTTTTCCGTTACCATTTTGCAAGCCACTGTGTTTGTTGGCACACTGGTTGCCAACGGTTACTATTACCACGTAACCAACGACGATGTTTCATTTACATATCATTCCCCTAATGACTGGTTAGAGTGACAGACACAGGTTACTGGCCTGGTAAGGAGACAGGCATTAACAAAAACTGTGGGCCTAAGACGGCTACATTAGCAATTCCTCTAAAAGCATTTCATTTCCTGAATTTCCAGCGGTCATTAGCAATTCCTCTCATTTGACACAAAAGCAATTCATAATAGGTGGACCATTTTACGAATCTCCATAGAAAACTGTCAAACAGATGAAATAGTTCGTATTAGGTATCGCATAATATAAATTGTCAGTTTGTGACATTTTACGATTATTCATAATATTTCCGTATTATGATTCTGCCAAAGTGACTGTTTTAAGCCCCCTGGCGGTTCAAAAACCCAACCCATAAACCCATAAACCTGTGTCATGCAAATAATTCATGAATTTAAATTTGAAACAATTCACAATTGAAAAACAATTTACTAGCTACACTGTGCTCCCAAGTTAGTCAAAGTTACACATGCAGTTATTACCAATATTATTTATTAACAGGGTCACAACTGCAGTCTGAGTTTCGTAATTAACAAATATAAATTAATTTCAAAGTCTAAATTAGTTGTTTGCAAACTCGTCGTCGCTAACTGAATATGCATCGTTACGGTTCAAAAAATAACTTGCTTTATTATTTTATGTTGGAAAATTATATTAGTCGTATGCTAGCCGTGGAGCGGTAGTGCATAAAGTTCTGCGATATGGAAAGCCTGTTTCAGGAAGGCTTTGTTTTCAGAAGTTTGCAAAATATTATTTATTAAAAGAATTTTTGTCATTGATTGCTAAATGTTCTAGCGGTGGGACATGACACGTTTCTACGTTACTTACGTTAAACAGGACACGTCTCTACGTTACTTACGTTACACAGGACATGTTTCTACGTAACTTACGTTACACAAGACACATTTCTACGTTGCTTACGTTACACAGGACACGTTTCTACGTTACTTACGTCACACATGACACGTTTCTACGTTACTTACATTACACAGGACACGTTTCTACGTTACTTACGTTGCACAGGACACGTTTCTACGTTACTTACGTCACACATGACACGTTTCTACGTTACTTACATTACACAGGACACGTTTCTACGTTACTTACGTTGCACAGGACACGTTTATACGTTACTTACGAGTCGAGAGTTGTTACTATATTGGTAAACAAAGAGCGGTTTAGTAGGACACCCGGTTTGAAAGAAATTCATTTCACTGTATATTATGCAATAAATAACAGGCACAATGAAATAAATAAACAACGTTTGAAAGTAACTAAAACAATGAAAACACAAAAATGTCGCGACGGCTTTTCACTTTTTACAGTGTAGCTGTCATTCACCAAGTGTACAGAGTATAAAGTGCAATAAGGTACTTCGTTCCAATAAAAATGAAATGCATGTGGCCCTGACTAGTCTACAAATTGGCTCTTATTGTGCGTTTGCGCTGGCGAAACATTTACAACAAGGCATGTTGAAATCTCTATTTTCTAAAATACAATAGACGTAGATATATTTAGTAACCTATTCCGCTTAACTATTCTTCAAGAGACATAAAAAACCCTGTAAGAAATCGACACGTGTTTCACCTCTCAACGAGGCATCCCCAGGATGACGATTGACCAGTTGCAAACCAGAACACGACGTGTTGCCACACCGAGTGCTGGGCTGAATAAGTTACTAAATATATCTACATCTATTGTATTTTATAATGGATTTCTGCAGTCACGCCTGAATCAATTAACTATAGCTCTATTTTCTGTCAATGTTTGATACAATTTTTGACAGGAACTAGAGATTTCAGCATGTTGTGAATGTTTTGTCAGTGCAAACGCACAGTTAAGATCGGAGATCTGAAACGTTTACGTCTCAGAAACAATTAAGTACTTACTTATAAGTAATACTATGATAATAATCCTAAAGTAAACACAATTTCTATCTATATTCTTCCAATACCCATTAAACTTACGTAAGATTTATAAATAGGATTTTTTAAACAAAACTTTTCCTAGAGAATATGGATGATTAGATTCCATCATCTTCCCGTTCTATTGTTTACACGAGTTTACTCTAAAATAGAACGCTGATCAGATTACGTGGTTTGATCGAAATAAAAACATTTTTTCTGGGGACTTAAAACAGCCACTTTGGCAGAATCATAATAGGAAAACATTATTAATCATCGTAAAATGTCACAAACTGGCAATTCATAATTATATTCTGCGTGCGATTCATATTACGAAATAATTCATCTGTTTGACAGTTTTCTATGGAGATTCGTAAAATGGTCCACACATTAAGAATTGCTTTTTTTGTCAAATTAGAGGAATTGTTAATGTCAGCTGGAAGTTCAGGAAATTAATTGCTTTTAGAGGAATTGCTAATGTGGCCGTTTTAGGCCCTCTGATCGATTGACCATAGTAAATCATTGAATTTATACTAATGTCACATACAAACCCTAAAAATAAAGTTTTCCCTACAGTATAGGTAACAGTTACAGTCAGATAGAATTATTTACGACATTTTCTAACTAAAGAAAAATACAGTTTCACTATCTTAATGAAATATAAGTCTTATTGTCCTCACAAGTTCTGTTGAACAAGTGGCACTCTTAGGTACAACAAAGTTCCACAATAGTGCCAACTTGGTTCCAACTGAATGTCACATTCGCAGCAAGAGAACTCTTGATGAAATGAAGCCGTTGTGAAACGTAGCGCAATGTTGTTTCGACCAATCAGAGCAAGTTAAATTGACGTTGGCGACGTCAAATGGATTTTAACCAATGATATTTCAATGTGGCGGAGTGGCTCCAATAGTTCATATTAGTGGGAGCTTTTAGACTAGGTACTTATTTAAATCAATAGCTAAAATAATTGTAAATTCAATATAAAATATTATGCAAGCTAAGAAATAAACCAGTTTTTCTTCCCGCGGGAACCATAAAAGGTGACTGTTTAGTCAATCGTTTGATTAGATATCTCGAGCGAACAGTATATCCAGCTGAGGGCATAGACAAATTGACATTCAATCAGTGATAACGATGTATTGGATTGATTTTCTACCGAAAAGCTTATGTCAATCCAGTTGAAAGTCGTTGTAGAAACTTCATTAGAAACATGAAACGCTTTGTAAGCGATTGTCACTTGTCTACGACCTCAGGGGGCCTACCACCACCGCTTACAGCAGTATTATTTTAATCTTACTTCGTGGGGGAAAGAGATGGAGTTATACGTCCTGTAGAGCTTCATCTCTTTCCTACACTGAAGTAATAGTAAAATAATACTGCCGTAAGCGGTGGTGGTAGGCCCCCAGGTGTTAATAAATCCAACTATGATCACCATCCTTCGTCTTCTTTTCGTGTCGATTGACTACATGCTCAGTACGAATAAAAAATCAAGACAGAGAGCTGCGAACAAATACAGTGAAGCAAGCCAAAACTACAGCTCCGCTCTCAGCATTCACGCTCACACGCACACATTTACAATCAAACTACACCTCACTACGTGCACACATGTTTACAGCCTCATGTCACTGTTGACAGCGCTCTGTCTTGGTTTTTTATTTGGTTTGAGACTACATGCTACTCAACGTCCAATTTTGACCTCAAACCAAAACCTCCTAGATCAGAAATATTTGTTTAAAATCAATATTCATAATTTTCAGTACCATAAAAACTAACCTAAAAACATCATCAAAGTTATTTTACCTTTAAAGGCGCATAAACCATAAAATACTCGTTTCATCAGAAAACTGAATGAATACTAGGTACAAGAAAGCAATCTAAAAACACTGTACCGTTTATGAAACGACAATGCTGTGAAGTTCACGCCAAATAAAGAAATAAAGGACAGCAGAGCTCGTTGTTTTAGTTGTTCTTTTTAATGGAGCAAACTTGCACTGCAAGATGAGTACAGTAAAACCACTCTGGTGAAAAACTTTAAACACTTACAACCAAAATTACTTTAAAGCTTTTAACATCACTATTATGAAATAAAGTCCACCGCCGCGTCTGACTGTCTGTTTGTTCGCGATAAACTCAAAAAATCGATTTTCATGCTGTTTTCACCAATGGATAGACTGGTTCTCGAGGAAGATTTTAGTATTAATAACCGACATCCACGCGGGCGAAGCCGCGGACATCAGCTAGTGTCTAAATTGAATAAATAACTTTATAACTACGTTTACTACAAACTACTAAATAAATAGCTTTTTAACTACGTTGTTAACTACTTTTCAAATATGACGGCGCGTCTAAAGATATTACGACGCTAAACTAACGGAGTTGATTTTCGAACGATTGTGACAGCTGTCAACTTGACGTACCCCGAGTACTGAGGAGGCGGCCCCCCGCCAAAATATTGGAAGATCGCGGAGATGGATCGAAACCGGGAAACCGGCAAGGATTCATGGTGACTGTGGTATTGGTGATCATAGTGACTACCCTGGCAGGGCAGTGAGTTGATTGATCTGCGCTCGCGCCTCACGTACTCGGTGGAACGTCGTTTACATTATTGTTCATTCCCATTTAATTACATCTCCTAGCCCCCAAACCCACGCATAATAAGAGACAATAAGACCTCTTCTGATAAAGACCACGTATTGCCTTTATATACATATTTAATTACATAAAAGACCAAAATAAAACATTATAATATGTTCTTGTCATTCTAGGTGTACAGAGTGAGTTCAAAGTGGGTTTTCTGAATAATTTTCTCTTGCATGATAACTCTTCGCTGCATCGGACGTCGGTAGAAATTCACTTAACTTTGCAATTATCTCGGCTGGTTCGTTTTTGAAACTATTCTGCTATTACATTTTACGTGTCTGTTTTTTGCTTATAGGTATCGTTGGAAATTACTGGACTTTTCCAGTCGGATTATCTAGTTATGGATACCTATTGATATTGGAAACATCTTGTCAAGTTATATTTGTCAACTAGCGACCCATCCCAGAATCGCACGAGTGCAATTTACATGTGTTCTTCCCATGGATGCCATCTATCTCCTTGCCTTTTATTGAAATCCTTTCAGTGGTTTAGGCGTAAAAAGGTAACATACAGACAGACAGAGTTACTTTCGAATTTATAATATGGATAAATATATAATAGCCTATGTCCATCGGGAATAATGTTCCTTTCAAATGGTGAAAGAATTCTTCAAATAGGAGCTTGTGATTCCGGAGATTAATCTCAACATACATAGACACAAACTCACAAAATGCGCTCTCTCGATTTATCGCAAGCATTTATATTCTTAAATTATACTGAAAAAGCAAATGGTAAAGCGAACAAAATGATAAGATCGCTATAATATACAACCCCATCACATAAATAAAGAAAAAACATCATTTTGATTACAACCCCTTTGGGGGTAAAATGCGAGATAACAGCCCCGAAGGCACCAGGCTCTCATAAATTATGAGGAACTCGTAGAATCGAGCGACCACTCGTGATCGTTTGAGGGTTGCCATTTATACGACTGTGTTCATTGTCGTTGCTTTTTTGGAAGCTTTGTATTTTTAAAGCGCGGAAACGAATCCGGTTACAACTCAAACCAATTAAATAAAAACCGGCCAAGTGCGAGTCGGACTCGCGCACGAAGGGTTCCGTACCATTATCTATAAAAACGAGCAAATCACGTTTGTTGTATGGGAGGCCCCTAAAATATTTATTTTATTCTGTTTTTAGTATTTGTTGTTAAAGCGGCAACAGAAATACAACATCTGTGAAAATTTCAACTGTCTATCACGGTTCATGAGATACAGCCTGGAGAGAGACGGAAGGACTAATAGGGTCCCGTTTTACCCTAAAAACCAAGACAGAGCGTTGCAAACGATACAGTGAAGCATGCCAAAACTACACCTCCGCTCTGCGTATACACGCCCAAATTTACAATCAAACTACAGCTCACGTCACTGTTGACAGCACGCAGCGGTCTGTCTTGGTTTTTTATTTGGTCTGAGAGCGATAATTAAATAATATCGCCGTGTGGATAAAGAGAGCTCGGTACGGAGAAATATACGGAAACGGGTCAATATCGGGACCAAAATCATTTGTTGGGCAAGTTTCAATTAAACTTCATGTTGTAATGTAATACTTAATGAGGAGCCATATCATTAAGACTTCTCCACAGAGAGTCGCAAGCTATAATCCCTTTCTCGCGAACACACTACACAGACTTTTTTTTAGCTAAAACTTTTTGAAAGGCCTACACCGTCCTCCCATAACTATTAACACTGTAATTCAAAAATATTGTAAATGCCAATTATATTTTAAAAGAGTAACCATAGAGTTTCTTGCCGGCTCTTCTCCATAGGAAACGACCAATTGGAACCGTGCACCGTGAACCGTGCAGCTTTTGACGTTTCATAAGTGCCCATGTAGGCTTATGTGAAATAAAATATTTTGATTTTGAACACTTAATCTCTTGAAGTATATTTGAATTAAAAAAATCCATAGCAGCTAAAAAGTTCCAAAGAGGCTCACTTTTCAAGCAGTCTGATGCAGTTGGTGCCAGTAGTTCAAACTCAGATTTGTTTAAAACCCATCCAGCCGTTCGGATGCTTCGAGGGTTTATAGTAAGTAAGTAAGTAAGTCTTTATTTGCCTTAAACATGGTATAAAAGGTGTTACAGTTTGGCAATATAATATAGTCCACATGTTTAGCTATACAACATCGTGTATCAATTGCATGCAAAATACTTAGAATTAATTAGTAAGTAGAAATAAAATGTCAAAGCTATAAAACATTCTCCACAATACAATCATCATAACATAATATTATTTAATGTCAGAAATTAATCTCCACGAACAAAATCAAAAAGTGACAATAAAAGAAAACATTATGAAAGTAAACATTATTCGCAACAGTTCCATAACATTACATAACATAACTTAAAGTAAAAAAAAAAGGAAATCAATAAAATCAATAATTATAAAATTAAAAATGTCAATATTATAAACATTATCGACGATCCAGTATGTCATTATTTGTGAATTATAATTTAAAGTCAAAAAAATCCTTAATATCATAAAAAATTATGTTCATTCAGCCATTTAAAGAGTCTGTTTTTAAAATAATTAATATTAAATAACAATTTCATTTCTTTTGGAATTTTATTATAAATGCGTACACACATCACCAGAAAACTTTTAGAGTACTTGGCTGATTTAGGAGTATCCTGCAATACAAGTCTACATGGATCCCTATTACGAGAGTATATTTGGTCGACTTTCTTGAATAATTCCTTATTATTATATACAAAATTACATATCTCGTAGATGTACAGTGAAGGAAGTGGTAATAAACCAAGCCTTTTAAAATGCGGTTTACAGGACTCGGCGGTTTTTTTATTCGTCACATTCTTGACTTGCCTGAGAGCATAAACGAACTTATTAGACTTGTTGCACAAATTATCTACATGTATTTTCCAATTTAAATCTTGGTCTATGAGTATACCCAGAAATTTTGTATGTGAAACTTCTTTTAATCGATCAATATTAAGTTTGAAATTGTATTTGGCATGTTTAGATTTATTAAATTGTATGTACATAGATTTATCTAGATTGATTTTTAATTTATTTACCTGTAGCCATTCTAAAATGTTGTCAATAGTATTATTTATGTCAATTTCGTGATCAAATTTTGATTTATACTTTTTATCAGATGTTACTATGATTGAAATGTCATCTGCAAAATAATATACATTTATGATTGACCTGCTGTGGGAAATCATTTACGTATAATAGAAATAATAACGGGCCTAATACACTCCCTTGTGGTACACCGCAATTTTTTACTTTGAGCTCAGAGGAGTATGAGGTTAGTAAATCTTCATTTACTTTACTAATAGCAACGTATTGATTGCGGTTACTTAAATAAGATGCAATCCACTGCAGTGCTACACCTCTTATTCCATATCTTTCTAATTTTCCCAATAATATATTATGTGCCACAAAGTCAAATGCTTGAGATAGGTCAAAAAAAAGTCCTGTCGTGAAGTGATTGTTATTTAAAGATTTCAGGGTACGGCTCAAAAGATTATATATGGCTAATGTTGTTGACTTGTGTCTTTGGAATCCAAACTGTTCCTTTGCTATAATATTGTATTTGTTACAAAAGTCGATAAGCCTTTTGTGCATACATTTCTCAAACAGTTTGGACAAGATAGGTATAAGGGTAATTGGACGATAATTTTTAACGTCTTTTTTGTCGCTTTTCTTGTACAAGGGTTTTACAACTGATAACTTTAAAGCATCAGGAAAAGTTCCAGTCGAAAATGAAAGATTAATTAGATATGTCAATATAGGAGTTAATTCTTCTCTGCACCCCATACAAATATAAAATACAATAGACGTAGAATAGAATCCCACATACAAATATAAAATACAATAGACGTAGATATATTTAGTAACCTATTCCGCTTGACTATTCTTCAAGAGTCATAAAAACCCTGTAAGAAATCGACACGTGTTTCACCTCTCAACGAGGCATCCTCAGGATGACGATTGACCAATTGCAAACCAAAACGCGACGTGTGACCATCTTTACTTGTTGTGTTCGCAGCTTTGCGTCCAGCGCTCGGTGTGGTAACACGTACAAAGATACATATATAGATACGCATGAAAAACACAAGGCGCGCGCCCAATTGGCCACCGCTCGTGCGATTCCATCGTGCGAAAAAATTTGAAAGAAAAATCGCATGATCTCGCGACCGTAATCTGAACATTTAACTCATAATTTTGACATAAATCCTGTAATTTTGACATTCATCTTGTAATTTGACATGAACTAGACGTTCACATTGTAATTTAGCAATCAACATTGTAAAATCGACATAAATCTGTTAATTTGGACTTGGGTTGTAATTTTGACATGTATCTTTCAAATTTGACATACATTTTTAAACTTTGACATTGTTCTTGTATTTGTGATTTATTTTTTCAATCTGAATGTTGACATGATGATATAATAATAATTTCGAATTAACAGGTCTCTAAGTTAAAAATTTTGTATTTGCAATTCTGGGTACCTTTCTTTCTTTTTGTGAAATTTTATAATAATATAACTCATAACTTTCTTTCTTTTTGTGAAATTTTATAATTTTTTAGTTGTCAATAAAAAGAATAATAGTTTTCAATATTATAGAAATATTTGTACGCCGATACTTACGGCTAAACATGCTCTTGTATGTATACCATGTTTAGACAAATAAAGAATATCTTATCTTATCTTATCTTATCTTACCGTCAAATACAACATTCAGTAAATACAAATAGTACTGTAGACTAGACAGGAGGAGTAGCACGGTCGTGCGAACATTTTCATCGGCCGCACGCATCATCGCACGAAGGATGGCCAATTAGTACGGCGCCTAACCCTGTCTTTGCTGCCGCTCAAGCGTGGTGCGCCTGAAGGCAACGTGTAACTTCAAGCATTACAACTCAGTTTTCATTACAAGTTTCCAGAAAATCGGTCAATGCACAAGTAAAATACAGAAAGCATACTCTAGACATTGAACTACCTACTTAGTATAAAAGCTGCTTCTAGATATCAATGCAAATGTGTCTGTCCGTGTGACCGCGTTGTTCTTCTGAACTACGCAATGTGATTGATAAAAACTATACAAAATCATTTTGCGGAGTGATCCATCTGTATTAATCTGAGAAAAGAAGGGCAGCGAAAAAATAAACTCTCTCACACCCTCTCTCTCTCTCTCTCAATCTCTCTCACTCTCTCAATCTCTCTCTCTCTCTCTCTCTCTCTCTCTCTCTCTCTCTCGCTCGGGCAAAAGCAAAAGGGTTTGAAAAAGGGTTAAATTCTGGGACATAAGTCATAGTTCATATTAATGATGAGCCTGTGGACCTTTTATCCATTTCTAACTTGTGTAGCGGTTGTATAAAATCTTGTGTATTTCTTGTAATTGCTTTAGAAATAATTGCTCCTATATATGGATGGTCAGTAAAAAATATTTAACATGTAAATGATATGCATACAAATGAAATAATAATGTGTTTTTTAAAATAATTACTGTCATTATTTTTAAATAAATGCGCTATCGGTTAGTTGGTATTCATCAATAAAAAATACTCAACAAAAAATAGTTTTTCTCAAAACTCCGCGGATAGATTTTATTGAGCTTTGGTGTACAGACTATTACAAGCCCAAGGATCATAATGCACTATGTGTCCATTCTGGGCAGCACTTGGCCCAGCCCCCATAAATATATGGTCAGTAAAAAATATTTAACATGTAAATGATATGCAGACAGATGAAATAATAATGTGTTGTTTAACATAATTACTGTCATTATTTTTAATTAAATGCGCCATCGGTTCGTTGGTATTCATCAATAAAAATACTCTACAAAAAATAGTTTTTCTCAAAACTCCGCGGCTAGATTTTATTGAGCTTTGGTATACAGACTAGTACAAGCCCAAGGAACATAATGCACTATGTGTCCATTCTGGGCAGCACTTGGCCCAGCTCCCATATATGGATAGTCAGTAAAAAATATTTAACATGTAAATGATATGCATACAAATGAAATAAGAATGTGTGTTTTAACATAATTACTGTCATTATTTAATCAAATGCGCCACCGGTTGGTTGGTATTCATCAATAAAAAATACTCAACAAAAATTCGTTTTTCTCAAAACTCCGCGGATAGATTTTATTGAGCTTTGGTGTACAGACTAGTACAAGCCCAAGGATCATAATGCACTATTGTTCCATTCTGGGCAGCAACTGGCCCAGCTCCCATATATGGATGGTCAGTAAAAAATATTTAACATGTAAATGATATGCATACAAATGAAATAATAATGTGTTTTTTAAAATAATTACTGTCATTATTTTTAATTAAATGCGCTATCGGTTAGTTGGTATTCATCAATAAAAAATACTCAACAAAAAATAGTTTTTCTCAAAACTCCGCGGATAGATTTTATTGAGCTTTGGTGTACAGACTAGTACAACCCCAAGGAACATAATGCACTATGTGTCCATTCTGGGCAGCACTTGGCCCAGCTCCCATAAATAGATGGTCAGTAAAAAATATTTAACATGTAAATGATATGCATACAAATGAAATAATAATGTGTTGTTTAACATAATTACTGTCATTATTTTTAATTAAATGCGCCATCGGTTCGTTGGTATTCATCAATAAAAATACTCTACAAAAAATAGTTTTTCTCAAAACTCCGCAGCTAGATTTTATTGAGCTTTGGTATACAGACTAGTACAAGCCCAAGGAACATAATGCACTATGTGTCCATTCTGGGCAGCACTTGGCCCAGCTCCCATATATGGACGGTCAGTAAAAAATATTTAACATGTAAATGATATGCATATAAATGAAATAATAATGTGTGTTTTAACATAATTACTGTCATTATTTAATCAAATGCGCCACCGGTTGGTTGGTATTCATCAATAAAAAATGCTCAATAAAAATTCGTTTTTCTCGAAACTCCTCGGATAGATTTTATTGAGCTTTGGTGTACAGACTAGTATAAGCCCAAGGAACATAATGTACTATGTGTCCATTCTGGGCAGCACTTGGTCCAACTCCCATATATGGATGGTCAATGTCCTTTGGCAAGGAGATAGATGACATCCCGGGGAAGGACATAGGCTACTTTTTATCGACATACCACGCGGGCGAAGCCGCGGGCGAAAGCTAGTGTAAAATAATGTTATTCTTCAGCTGCATCTGATTAAAACGAAAACCGACCTCAACATAATTGGAAAAAAAGATCAAGCATGTTCGACAAATAAATATTATTCGAAATTATTATTGAAATAAGTCCGATATACTCTCCCCTCCGTTTTCCCCGAACGGACATTACGTCATAGTACCTATGAAATAAAAAAACTCATATTTGCATAATGTGATAACTGCCTATCTGGCGTTTCCCCTTTCGGTAAACATGGGCGGTGTATTCACTAATAGGGTTGGATCCTGGTTTTACCATCGTATGCAGAATAAAATTCTTTTACTTTTATTACTGGATATCTTCTGTCTAATCCTTTGAGTATTACAGGCGTGCAGGGACGAGGCTTGCATAGAAGCCGATTCCTATCGGCTTCCTTTCTGAACTTCGGAACAAAACCACTCTTATCCTCATTGAAAACTAACACAATGCGGTGGCGTCGCGTCGCGTGGTGAATCGCGCCTGTATGAAAGAGACTTAACCCGGCCGACAGCGAGTTATGTGGTACCTACAAACAGTGATCGAAAATTGCTTGCGCGTGAACGAGATGGAGAGATATCGGTTCGGTAGTTTTCGTTGATTTTCGTAATGCGTTCGGCTCGGAGTTCGGACAGGAGAAAGGACACGAGGACACTATTAGACGCTAGACATTGTGTGATTGCATGGTTGTGTTTGACGTAATCGCATTATTCATCATTTTATTTTGGTTACACTTGCAGTTAATTCACATTTTGTTGGTATTATTCATTGAATCATTAGTTTATCAGTACGAGAATCGTAGTAGTAGTATTAGTTTGTTGGTATAAAACAGTGATTAAAGTGTTTTGACTTTAGTGAAAGTGTACGTTGTAATTATGTATTTGGGGTAAGTAGATAGTTAATAAGTTGAAATTTCTTAATAGATTTGAAAAGTTATTAGTACGATCAGTAGGATTTGGATGGCGGCAATAATTCGTCAAGGACTTTCTAATTAACTACAATGTCTTTTGCCCCGCGTGCGGGCCGTCTGGTAGCTTAGTGGTAGCCTATAAATTGTTGTTTAGGATTATTTTCTTTGTGAGGAAACATGCTTTCCAAGGTTAAGTTTTGAAAATAAGAAACACATAATTACGTTAGGCCGTGCTTGCTCAGATGTAAGTATAAATTACAAACGACGTGATGGTTTTTTCAAACATTCTAATGTTTCCCTTTACGATAAATATGAATGGCTGACTGGCAGTTGTAAATAAAATAAAATGTATTGTTTCCCTTGTTTACTTTTCTCAGATTCTAGTAGTTCATGTAATAAAGGGGTTTTTACATTCATAATCTGACGATTTTTCGCTAATTCGTTCGAAGCTCTACACCCGCGCGGCCAATTCCCTCTAGTGGCCGTGAGCGAAAACTCTGAATTGTAAAATGCCACTCCCTAAAAATTTCTCGTTAAACGCGCCCTCTGTTTAATTATTTTGTGATTTTTTTTAATGGAGATATCTCGTTCTTGTACTGCCAAAATGCATTGCATTTCTGATATTTTCATTAGATGGCGTTGCGCTAGAGCGTAGGAGCTTAGTAAAATGTTTGAGCGTGCGTGGTTTGTGAAAGCAGGCTTTTTGAATGTGAGTTTATAAATAAGTTTGAGAAAAGTAGATCGAAATAGGAATTTAATTAAACGGTCTAATGACACCGTCCTTTTGTTAGGTAAACAAACAAGAAGTAGCTTTTCGCGGCCATAAGGTCCGAAGTGACATCATAACAAGTATTATTAACCGGGTTTTTCAAAAAGGAGGAGGTTCTCAATTCGTCAGTATATATATATATTTATTTTTATTTTTTTTGTTCTTTTTTTTTGCTCCGGCTTCCCACCCCCGAGAAATCACCCTTCGCCACTGCAGGCGTGATGTTATGTTTTTGTCAATCGTTTTTAACCAACTAAAAAAAGGAGATGGTTCTATACAATGAGTTTGTTTTTTATATTTTATGAATGACAACGACAACCGACAACGGGACGAGCGGGACGCGCTGGATAGGTTCCATCAAAACTGGAAAGAGGACGCGCGGGCTCGCGAAAGATGGAAGGAGTGGAGGGAGGCCTTTGCCCAGGAGTGGGACAGCGTAGGCTAGGAAAAAAAAAAAAAAAAAAAAATGACAACGCCTTCCTTTTTACAGAGTAGACCAA
Source organism: Lithophane semibrunnea (assembly GCA_947363905.1). Taxonomy (NCBI): domain Eukaryota; kingdom Metazoa; phylum Arthropoda; class Insecta; order Lepidoptera; family Noctuidae; genus Lithophane; species Lithophane semibrunnea. The sequence continues at coordinate 15,428,352 of OX376201.1, forward strand.
TTTTGGCGGTTCTTTTTAACATTATAATGTCTGTTCGAGGTTTTATCTAAAAAGAAAGGGTCTTACCACAAAAACTAAGACACTTGTTCAACACGTGTCTAAAGTGAAACTCCATAAAGAAATGTCATGTTCATCTGATAAAACACAGTTTTGTGGTATTATGGAAAATGTTTATTACTGTTGTTAGTTATTACTTAAATATCTTAGTTAGGAACACTGAGAAATAGCTTTTAAAGCAATGAGTTTTGCCTGAGGTATCTTGACAACCACTTATCCGGTATTTAGGTACGTAATTTTTGCGTTAATTCTTAGATATTTTACCTAACTAGGGGTATCGTATTACCCAGTTACTTGGTTGTGGAGGTCAGATAGGCAGTCGCTCCATGTAAAATACTGGTAGTCAGCTGCATCCGGTTAGACTGGAAGCCGAGAAAAGGCTAGGCAGATGATTTTGACCTAACTAGGTTTGATTATTATATTTATTTTAATGACCAAGCTAGCATTAAGCACAGTATATAGCAATTTAATTAATAATCCAAAGAACAATTCGGATAAAGATAGAGTCAGCAAAAAAATTACACTTGTACCAAATTATTAAAACTTCGAGAACCCTTGATGTACTCACAAAAAGTAAAGTCTGTGAATTGTAATAATTGTTCAATTCTAACTTTCGTCACAATCCCGTAATTTTAATTAGAAAGGGAACGGTGGAAAGCTAAATCGTTTTCGCGTCAACAATTTTGTTTATTGAATTATTCGCTTTAGAATTTTCTTTTTAGAAGGTTTTATTACATTTTTGGGACATTTTGTCCCTTAGTATTAAAAGCCTAACTTAAGGCCGCTACTTCGTCCGCGTGAAATGTCTTATTTTAACATAAATTCTCTTATGATACTAAATACTGTAGCTTCCTATTAGTGAACGAATTTTCGGAATCTGATCAATAGTTACAAACATAACATCATACCTGTATACCCCAAAGGGTTAGGCAGAGGTGTACCTACCCTATTACATACAAATTTTACCAGTCTATAATAGTATTAAAATATGGACAAGCCTCCATACGAAAAAGTAACTTATAAAATCAGTCATATTACGAGCTATGTTTGTACAGATGTAGCTTATTTACATAAGTTTTTAAACCAATGTTTAGGTATAATGCAACCTTGATTTCAGTTAATTAATTTATGGTAATTGCTATTCCATATTCTCTCATATTTATTTAAAAAATAAGTAGTTTATTTGCACTTTCAAGTAAAAAATATTAATAACAATAGTAGTAAAGTTCCATGTCAAAGTTGTAGCCATTTTGTTTTTAAACATTCAAATAGACATAGCGACCATAAAGTCACTTAAACATCACGAACCCTCTGATATAGCTGCTTTTACATTTTAATAAGCCTACTTATGAACATCGAAACCACATTTACAATTTTACAGCGGCACATTTAATAACCAATCCATTTAATTTTAAATATAAAAGCTTTTAAACAGACTAATTGATGTAAATGTTGCCTACTTTTATTTTTAAATTAATGGAAGACTCGTGAAATCCAACGGTATGAATAATTTAATATTTCCTTTTTTTTCTAAAGAAAAGTTTTGACCTAATTTCCTAAAGCTACTATTTTAATAATTCCTAAAACTGAAGTATAAAGGATGGAATAAGTAGGAATTAATAAGTCGGGATTAATAAGTCGGAGTACCGCTTGTTAAAACAGATTTAAAGGGCCTTACCACAAAAACTTAGACACTTGTTCAACGCATGTTTAATGTCAGTTTTATGTCAAACTCCATATAGAAATGTCAGGTGTTTGGGCTAGAGGAAGCGGAACGCGTGAGGGAGAGGCAAAGTTTGCGCCCTCACGCCCCTAACCACCGCCGTTGCAGTCGCCCTGGGCGTCGGGAATCCCAGGCGGATTCCCGGCCACCATAGGCGCGGGCTTGCGGACGGCGAGCAATGGGTAGCTCGCCGTCCGATTAGGACCAGGCCCGAGTCGATGACGCGTCGTGTTCCACGCGCGCCTCAAAGAGATGTCAGCAGAATTGACGGGGTCCGCTAGGACCGATGCCTGCCAGGGTGGCGGGTTAGTCCGAAAGGGATACCGGGACCTTGGCAACAGGCAACTGAGGGAACACGGGTGGGTTTTAGTCGGTAAAAATCTGACACGCCCTTCCGCTCCGCCCAGAACGGGAGAAGTCATTGGATGACTTCCCAACCAAAAAAAAAAAAAAAGGTTTTTGGGCTAAACAACGGTTAAATACGGTTTTGTGGTAATAAGGTAGATGCTTAAAATTGATATTATTTGTTTTTTATAGAGTTCTATCAATGTTAGTATATGGTAGCGATCCACATTACGATATACTTGCGCAAGTTTCGACTTGCACAAGTACAAGTCTAAATGGAACCGAACCGAACGAATGGAATGTTGTGCTAATTCATCCCACACACAAATATACATTATTTGTGCAAGTACAATTTTGCGCAAGTATATTGAATGGAACGTGTGTGGCCTGTTAGGTATAAATTAAAATTCAACAGCATGTCTACAGTGATATTTTTTTTAATTGTAACTATGCAGTGACAGCACAGTAGGTATCAAAGGGCACTTTGGGCGATAAAATCATTCTGAAGTTATTATGCCAGCCAATATTATTTCCACTACTGTGCAAGGAACGTGCAGTATTCTCATGAAGAGGAATTCCGATCATTGAGCATTGATTTTCAGCTTTCATCACGACATTTTCCTTCGTAGGAAGTTAAAAAATTAACTTCGATAATAACTTAACATAAACCCTATAATCCCCCAAGGGTTAGGCAGAGGTGTTCCTATAGCCCACTCACATTTCGACAGTTATGTTTAAGTCCCATGTAGATAATATTATTGTAAAATCAAACATTTTCCTTGGTGTTTCATATTCAATAAGTGGGTCATCAAGACAATTCTATGCTCTTAAAAAATCTATCCGCACTTATTCATAACCAGCCTATAACCAGCCTATAATGTTCCCACTGCTGGGACACAGGCCTCCTCTCTGTGAGAGGGAGCGGGCCGTAATCTACCACCGTAATCTACCGGGCCCAGTGCGGGTTGGTAGATGTCACATTTCTTCGAATTTTTGGTTCTAGGACATGCCGGTTTCCTCACGATGTTTTCCTTCACCGTTTTGAGAGCAGTGGCGATGAAATAATTTACACAAAGTAAAGCGCCTGTCAGGGTTCGAACCTACGACCTACAACTCGTAAGTCGTGGCCGTTACCACTGGGCCACCACTGCTCTCTATCCGCACTCAAGTAAAGAAAAAAAAAACAGAACGACAACGCTATAAAAAACCTAGAAATAGTTCCTAGAATCTTCACCTCATTGCTAGGGGAAAAAAAATGACTATCACGACCAAGTGAGAGTGATAGGCACAGATATTGTGGCCATAAAACACGTGTGGGCCAATATGGAGGTTAGTAATTGATATAAAGTGGACACGAAGCTTTTATGTGAGAACTTATATTGACGGTTATTGGGTTATTCGGTTCGAGTTGTGTTTATCTCTTGGGTTGTAGTTTTTTAGTTGTAGTTCCACCATGATTAATTATATATATTCGGTATATAAGTTTTTGACAACAAAATTAAACATTTAGGGCTGTTTTTTTTTCGTAGCAAATGCGCTACGGCGTGGCACGGCGTGTAGCACTACAGGAACTGCTGTTTTTTTTTTTAATTTAAATCTTGTATTTAATTTTTTTCATTACAAGGCAGTTTTTATTGTTTAGGAATATCGTTTTGCAGATTTTTTATTTATGTGAAGATATTGCTGTAATCTCTATCAATTTGATTAATTATTTATCTATCTACAGAGAAATAAATGTACCTACATTATTATATGCTAAGACAAAATTGTAAGATTCAAGTTCACTACAAATTCTTCATCATATAGCTGAATATAAATACAGCTCTTGCAAATATTAAAAAAAAAAATCGTGCAGCCCCCGCTCATTTCCGGGCCATGAAACAAACTCCCGTGTCGTTGACAGCGGAAAATTCAATCAACTTCCCGCAGACACGAGCATATTGACGATCCATGGAGTTTATTACTCATCAGGATTTATTGGTGAATTGATCTACATAATAAATACACCCTGCATATTAAAATTCCCAAGTATTATTGATAAAAAAACTAGTTGTACTAGATAGGGAGTGACTACCAAGATGATGGCTAATCCTGACTATATTATATTTTTTCGTTTATTTATTTTGTATCTTATATTTTACATTTTTAAATATTTTTATAAAAACATAAAAAAACCTTATATTATATTATTATTAATATTATAAATGTGAAAGTGAGTTTGTTCGTTTGTTACTCTTTCACGCTAAAACGGCTGAACGGATTTGGATTAAATTTGGCACATGGGTAGACCATGACCTGACTTAGGACATAGAATACTTTTTATCCCGATATTCCTACGAGATCGAGACTTATGCGGGTGACACCGCGGGGCGCAGCTAGCACTTCAAAAACCCAACCCAAACTCGTATAATTACGCACGTATTTGAGTAGTTCCTTGAACTTCGAATAAGTAATGTCTTATTTTACTCGTCGAACAAAAAGTCTTAAGTTCCTAATAAGTTTCTTTTAACTTCTTAATAGATACAAAACAAAGAAATTTTCGATTTCACCCCTTTCATTAAAACTTTGGCGACTGTGGAAATAAGGAAGATTCGCTCCCACAGCCGACTCTTGGAATGAGTGTCTTTCGTTTGGATACTATGATACTATGCTGTGTTTTTCCTGTCTATTCTCAGTTACAGCCCGGAATTTGGAACTGTGCCTGGTAAATGGCAATGAGCTCACCCCCTATTACATGGGAATTACTGTCGCCCGAATTTTGCCCACCCCTTCGAGAAAAAACGTCGGCTTGGGATGAAAGTTTCTATGGAATTTTGTCATTTTTGAGATGGGGAATCTCTTTGGCGACACGGCTTGTAGGCCCACAAAAAACATTTAATATAAAAACGTTGTACAAAAAAACAGGCTTCCAAAAACAACAATTAGTTTTCAACAATGTGAAAACTAACTTTAATTTCGGAAGTCGAAAAAAGAAACCGAAACTACATCATTCACACATTCTATCCGTCTTTGGTCTGTCGGTTTTCTTTCACATTCATGCTTAATTACTTTTCTCGTCACAGACCTACCCCGAAAAGCCCTAATGGCTTTTCGGGGTAGGTCTGTGACGAGAGGCCCGCTGGCACCACAAATTACTAATTGCGTTCACCGCTAAACGCATTTAAATCATAGTTCTTTTTCTGTCAATTATTTGAAGATAATAATAAAATGATATGATTTGAAAAAGATGTAATTATTTTAACATTATTTGACTTAAATTTTAACCGATATGGGGATAAAGAAAGAAGATGACAGAGACCGAATGATATTTTATTAAAATATATTTAGGTTTCCCCCTCTCACGTTTTTTTTTCATATCACATCTGTCATTGGCAGAATTTCGACATCGGCACAATTGCCAAAATAAAATGTTGTGATTTTTGGTGCACACGGGCCTGAATCTCAGTGCCTAGCATAGTGTTGTGCCACAATAGTTCTCATTCGGCTGTCAATCGGCGGTCAACTGCGGGAGACGCGCAATACGCTATTATTGGTCGCGCTACTTCCTCTGATTGGCCTACATTGTGAGGACTACTATTGGTGGAATGTAACTCGATAGGTAACTGGATTCTTAGGTAGAATTTTCGGTTGAACACTGTTGGAAAATGGTAGTATATTTGGCTATCTTTGTGTCGCTATATAAGTCCGCCCTTTTCCCAACTATCTTGGGGTTGGCTTCCAGTGTAACCGTATGTAGCTGAATACGAGTATTTTACATGGAGTAACCTCCACAACCCAGTTACTGGGTAACACGGTTCACCTTGGTAAGAACCTTCTGTTGCTATGTAATAGTTTTGGAAATAGGCTGACAGCCCAAGAGCGGAAAGTAATTAACGCCGCCGAGGAACACCTTTTTTTTCGTGTGAAAGTCCTGATGGATACCCACGTCTATGTCTGTGGTAAATCAAAGGTTTTTTTGGTCGCCTACCGACTTAAACCATCCGTGCAGACAAGGTAGCGAGTTTCTGCTAAAAACTAAAGGCAATAATTTATCGCCCAATGAATTTCAGTGGCCTTGAATCAACATCTATACTGTTACTGTTCACTGCTGGGCAAAAGCCTATATCTATCCATATTATAAAATAAACTTGCTTTTCGTGTTTGTCTGTGTGACCGCGTTGTTCTTCTAAACTTCGCAACGGATTTTGATACGGTTTTCACCATCATTTCGAGAATTTGTTCCGAACCTTGTAATTAATATAATATAAGGTCGGGCGTGGCTATTTCGACTGTGGGGTAATTCCAACTAATGAGAATAAATTCTACTATTTATTTATTTATTAAGGTTCACCCACAGCACATAAATAAACTAAATCATACGGTAATATTATAATATATATGCCAATTACAGGTAAACACAACATTGACAACAAAGACGCCAGATTACCGCTTAGTTGCTAACTTAAGTCTAGGTGGTCAATCGAGGAAAGAAAATGGGATATTAATTTTGATACAAAGAAAATGAAAATGAAAACATAGTAATTCATTCGTTAACAGTTCTACTGAATTGATATATAAGTATTTTAATGATTCTCAGTACTTAAAATTCACAGTCGAATTAGCGCCAGACGTTATAATTAATAATTTAGATGTTCTGTCAAGTCTTAAAAGCATGCAAACCTGAGGGCCAATTCTCTTACAAAAAAAACCTTCACATTCAAGTCGCAATCTGTCAAACTTGTCAAAAATGTTGGTAAATTGATGGTTTTTGACAGATTACGAAAGAGATGCGAATGTGAAAGTTCTTGAGGGAATTTCCCCGCAGGTACGGGTCGCACACATTAAGCGACAGTTTTAGATACTTAAAAACGAGTAAAAAGTGACAAATCGTAGTAAAGCCGGGTCTTTTGAAATGACGTTCGATCATCGGTAGGTAACATACCACAATGTCGCGCTGCGCCATTTTGATTTATCGCTTTTGGCTTTCGGCTTTCGGCTACGGGATCAAAAGAATAATAGACTGTCGGCTATTTATCATGCGAGGGCAACCTTATTTTGACTGATCGTTTAAATTCGTTTATTTAAATGCAAATGCGAGGATGGAGATGACTTCTAAGACGACAACTGATAGAAATTGGTTAAAGGAGAAGCACTCCTTCGTCTTACGACTCCAAATAATATGAGTTTAGAGAATAATAATCGGCTAAGACGGAAGAACAGCCGCACGGTTGGATCGATGAGGTTAAGCTAACTTGCTACGGTTGGTCCGTGGATGGGTGACTATCTTTACACACCAAGACCCCTCCGTTCCTCGGAAAGCACGTAAAGCCGTTGGTCCCGGTTGTCATTTATAGATCTTTGACAGTCGTTAAAGGTCGTCAGAAGCCCGAAAGTCTGACAACCAGTCTTACCGAAGGGTATCGTGTTACCGCAGTAACTGGATTGTGGAGATCAGATAGGCAGATGAGAATTGAAGAAAAATAACAAAACATCACGTCTGCAATCCCCGAAGAGTTAGGAAGAGATGTACCCATAGTACACCCACATTTCGCCGGTTATGTTTAAGATTAAACCAAAAAGAAGAAAAATAACCGTTTAATTTAAACAACCAGTTGATCATCATTAATAATTATAGTCCTTTAAAAGTTAATTGGGTTTTTTCAGAATATTCCAATAACTCAACAGCCCAGTTTGACCCAGGGAATCGTTATGGCTATCAATTTTCATGTCATTTGTCGTTCGGCACCAACCCGGAAATTGGACCCGGCTGAAATTGGACCCGGCTGAAATTGGGCCCGTCTGAATTCGTAACATCGTTGTTTGCGGAGTTGATATTTTGATGCGCTCAATGACGTTCAATTATGAACATATTTGCTGCTGAAGTCAATTATTACTGGGAACATGGGGAGTTCCGAATGGATTTCCCAATTTGTTTTCAATGAAAACGTAAACTATTCAGCTGAAATCTTTGTAGGCTTATCAATAATAAAAGACACTGAGGTAATAAATCGTGAGCGTTGTAAAAAAAATTGTTATTGAAATAAAAATGTCAGGTAAATAAAAGGCCGACTCTCGTACTGAAAAACTTTCAAAATCAAGTCGTAGGTAATCTCATCTCAGCGACAATCAATGTTAAAAACTTGTCAACAATGTAGGGAATTTAGAGGTATTTTGACAGATTGAGACTGAGTTTAGAATGCGAACGTTATTAACACTTTCGCGGACACTGAATGAGACACAATTGAAGTTTTATTGATGGGAGTTTCCAGTCCGCGAATATGCCGAGATCCGTCGATCCACCATTTTGCAGACGGACACGCACGGCAGACGACCACAGACCGCCACGCACCGCGCACCAAGGAACTTCCGATGTCTACGATACCTCGCACGTACACCTTCCCACGGTGCGTCCTGCGGGTTCCTCTGTGTCCGTCCGCAATATGGCGCACCGTCGGATCACGGCATACACACTTAAATAAGATGCTGGTAGCTAGCCGGACTTAGAACAAGCCCTACAACCAAACCAAGCAGAAAATTTTGCCCCCACTGGGGATCGAACCCGGGACCTCTGGGTCTGAGACAGGCGGTCTAACTACTAGATTACAGAGGCGGTTATTATCACTATAATTAAACAATATGAAACAACTATGCCAACATAACAATATTTACCCGTGCCTCAGACCAAATAAAAAACCTAGACAGAGCGCTGTCAACAGTGACGTGAGGCCGGTTTCGTAAACATGTGTGCACTTAGTGAGGTGTAGTTTGATTGAAAATGCCAGCGTGTATGCAAAGAGCGCAGGTGTAGTTTTGGCTTGCTTCACTGTATTGTTCGCAGCGCTCTGTCGTAGTTTTTTATTTGGTCTGAGATCCCGGCAGGTAACATTCCTTTTCCCAACTATATTGGGGTCGGCTTCCAGTCTAACCGGATGCAGCTGAATACCAGTATTTTACATAGAGCGACTGCCTATCTGACCTCCACAACCCAGTAACTGGGTAATACGATACCCCTTGATAAGACTGGTTGTCAGACTTTCGAGCTTCTGACGACCGTCATAACGACTGTCAAAGATCCACAAATGACAGCCGGGACCAACGGCTTAACGTGCTTTCCGAGGCACGGAGGAGTCTCGGTATGTAAAGATGGTCACCCATCCATGGACCAACCCCGGCAAGCGTAGCTTAACCTGATGGATCGACCCGTGCGGCTGTTATTACTTAGCCACGAGCTCCTCATAATGACACACACATACATACTAATATCTAATAATGATAATATACTAATTTAGCACAGAAGCTTCCATACAACACACACACATACAAATACATAATGTACTGTACTATGCAGGAACCAATTACGTAGTATATATTATATGCGAAATCCCGGTATTACCCTATATATATTTCGTAAGCTCCATACGATCCCATATTACTTGTTTTAGGATGCAAGATTGTTTATAAATATAATATATTATTTTTTATCTGTATTATTAAAGCATATTGCTGTTATAAGGAAATTGTAATAACATACTGTTTAAGAATATATTACTGAAATAATATCCGGAAAATATTTTGAAAAAGAGTAACTGTGTTTTTACCTGTAATAACAATGTTTAGCTTTTAGCGATTTATTTTATGAATATAAAATCATATACCCCGTACGCAGTTCGTTGATGTATGAATAAGAAACATAACAGTATAGAAATACCTCAAATCACATCACCCTAACATCTTCCAAGTGGTGTTTGCTAACTAATTATAGAGGATTAATTTGGATATATCTGGGATTAATTTCTGCAGGCGGAGGATTAGATCTGTACTGATTGTTAATGTTCAAGCAGAGGCACGGCTGGGACATGCAATTGAACATAGTTACTGATATGTTTTGAATATGTACCTACTAACTGATGCCCGCGGCTTCGCCCGGGTGGATGGCGGTTATTATAATATACAGGGTGTTAGGGTAAACTCCGTTTCATTTATAGAACGTAAAATCAATGGAAAATTACAACATTTTTTTTTTTTTTTTTAGATCTAAATTTTACCACAAAAGACGCAAGTTCGTTGCCCTATGCGCTAGGGCAACGAACTTGCGTCTTTTGTGGTGGTGTCAGATAGAAACTTTTTAAAATCTTTTAATGAAAATAACGTTTTTTTTTTTGTTGCGTTCGGTCATTTATTTTTATATTTAAGTCAACTACCCATGGTTTGAATGACAAGAGTGTTTACCCTTACATGCTGTATAGTAAAACTTTCCTCGAGAACCACTCTATCCATTGGTGAAAACAGCATGAAAATCGGTGCAGCAGTTTTTGAGTTTATCCCAGACAGACACACAGACGCGGCGGAGGACTTTGTTTTATAATATGTAGTGATATTAGATCGGCTCCGCTGACGAGCAAATCTTTTTATGATAACCTCTAATTTAAATTCTTTTTACCTATTATGGTACGGTAATCTTATTTTAGGTGCATCGTCTTCACATATAATTATATAATTGATGTATACAAAATATTGTATAACATTTTTTAAAGAGTAACTTGGTGGATTTTCTTGCCCATTCTTCTCCATACGAAAACTACCTTTTGGAAGGGGCAACTAGAATCAGTTCTATTTTTTTGTTTCTTGATGTTCAAAAGTGCCTGTGCCTAATTAAAATAAATTATTTGACTTGACTTTGACTTTATAACAAGTATTCTTAAAACATTTGATGAGTTGTAACTGCGAGTCATATACTAATTAGCAATTACTATTCTTCGACTCTTTGAACAAACCCCACAAATACAAATGACTATTCTTTCTTGGCAGTAAAATAAATTCTTATCTGATTGATACAATTTTCACTTGCCAATTTATGTTGGCAAAATATTCCTAAAAAATCTATTGTCACATTGTCATAGGAATGTGCAGTTCCATTGAAGAAAAGATTCATTAAAATAGTTGCTTGTTGCCAACTTTTCGTGAATATATCTCGATATGACACCGAACTTTGGTATCGAATAACCAGCATATTTTGGCATCCAGTTGAATAGAAAATGTAACGAATTGCATTTATGTTTTGCAAAATGGCTAATGTTTTGTCACAGTAGTCGATAGAATTTATTGACTGGTCACTCTTCTAGTTGAGAACTAATGTCATAGGAATTTACTGACGTTATTGGCATTGTGTAAGTCTGAATCGACTGTCATTTCACCATCTTATGCAATTTTATATTTCTGTAGCTTGACTCGCGCGAATATTTCGTTAAATTACTTTTGGACTGATGTTAATAACCTGTAATTTCAAAAATCGTATTATGAACTCTTTGGTTACGTAATACTTCGGTGGAAAAAAACCCATTTTGTATCAACACGTGAAGTATCAATCAAAATGGTAAATATTTTATCAAAAACACGCCATACCCACCAACACCCGTGAGACTTTTAGCTTCATCGTAAAACCTCTTCAAAATATTCTAAACGTAGGGAATTCAATCACAGCCACTCCGTCAAACAGTCTCTTGGGAATATGCAGTGACGTCACGAACTGGCTCCACAAGCTTGGCTTCCGACAAGCTCGCAAGCCCTCGAATTATCTACTATTCATGGCGAGTTGGGGCTCCCCCACAAGCGGGGAATTCAGCTATGTAGGTACTGTTAGGTCCTCATTTTAACTACATTAAGCGAAATGCGTAAAAGCGACTTGGAATTACGTAATGATTCTTATAATTGAATCGACTGATTTTACCTCTAGAAGTGCACTGTCAGCTCCGTGCTTGTCTCAATTTTTTTTTCTAATCTTCTAAATATGAAATAGTTTTAGTACATGTCGTCAACTTATAAAATACTCGCGGAAGTGGCATGGGAAGCCATACACGCTAAAACCTGTACAGTACAGGGGGCCTATTACGAACTTTAAAAAAACCTGGCAAGTTCCAAGCAATTCATATCCCTGGGGCCCTATTATGAACTCTTATTTCCAGGCAGTTTACGGCGTAAAGAGAACTGCCTTGCAATTTCGTATTATGAATCGTCAAAACCAGCCAGTCAGCGGTCACGTGACACCCTGGCCGCCTTCTGCCCGAATATTGCCTAGCAATACCGTACTACGAACGTTCGTTTGACATTTCTTGACATATTAAAACTGTTAATAAGTAACCTCTCAATCCATTCAATATAAGCTCCTCTGAAGCAGCTTTTATTGAATGGATTGTGAATTGTTTTACATTTATTTGTTGAAATTATTCGAGCGTTATCCAGTTAACATAAAAAAATATCAGGTGTGACGAATATGTACCGTTTGAGTTTCTGGAAACTCTATAAAGTAGCACTTCTGACTGATAAAAACATCGAAAAAACGATAAAATTGTAAAACTCCCACAACTTTTCCAACAGAACATAAGTTAGGCGCCGACGAGGGCGAAAACTCTCATCCACTGAACTATGTATAATAATTACAACTGCCTTTTAATATCTCGTTTATTTATTTTCATACTTAATTATACATTTTTAAATATTTTGTAAAAGTCATTAAAAACATCATTTGAAAATATAAAAATAGGTCCGCCGGTATCGGGAGCAGGGTCCAAGCTACCGGTGGTTAGGGTTGCAGACTTGCAGAGACAGGAACCTCCTCACAATGCGAGCCTTATCTGCCTTCTGAATCAGGCCCTTGATCCAACTGCCTAACGAGAGCCTCCAGAGCTGCTGGCCGAGGCTTTCGGCCATCAGCCAGGCCATTGGCCGTTCCGACAATCCGCACCATGCAATGATAGCCGAGCCCATATTCCGCATGTCAACAACTGCCTCTATCTATTATGATGAAAACTGATTTTAAAAACACTTGAAAACCACCACACGGTTGTGTGGTATAAGTATATTCATCCACCACCATATCCATCCCTAGCCATATTTTTGTTTATACTTCGAATCTAGTAGGTACTTAAAATTAAATAAAAATAATTTCTTTGTTCAACAATGACAACAATAAACATCCATGAAGTTGTCAAATTCCCAGCTGAATTTCACGTTCGGAAACTTAATCTCGCGTTACAATTTGCAAACACACAAAATTATTAAATGAATTCATTATATAAGTAGCACAATATACATTGCGTTCATATTTTCACCTTCTTTTAGTAACTAGAATTATTTTTATTTATTATTTTTCATAAAATACGTGATTTAAATAAAATCGTAACTTACCGATAAACGAACTTTTAAAAAACCTGACAAGTTCCAGGCAATTCATATCCCTGCATGGTTAAATTTCGTATTATGACATTTAATAATTTTGTGTGTTTGCAAATTGTAACGCGAGATTATGTTTCCGAACGTGAAATTCAGCTGGGAATTTGACAACTTCATGGACGTTTGTTGTTGTCATTGTTGCACAAAGAAATTATTTTTATTTAATTTTAAGTACAGTCGCCAGCACATCAAGCTACTACAACCTGTCAAATTTCTTTAGTAAATTTTAAACCTTTTCGCTAAAGCATTAGGTTCAAGGTTAATTGGGAAAGTTTGACAGTTTCGGGTAGCTTGATGCGCTGGCGTCTGTACCTACTAGATTCGAAGTATAAACAAAAATATGGCTAGGGATGAATATGGTGGTGGATGAATATACTTACACCACACAACCGTGTGGTGGTTTTCAAGTGTTTTTAAAATCAGTTTTCATCATAATAGATGATAATATTATAATAGAGGCAGTTGTTGACATGTGGAATATGAGCTCGGCTATCATTGCATTGTGCCGATTGTCGGAACGGCCAATGGCCTGGCTGATGGCCGAAAGCCTCGGTCAGCAGCTCTGGAGGCTCTCGTTAGGCAGTTGGATCAAGGGCCTGATTCAGAAGGCAGATAAGGCTCGCATTGTGAGGAGGTTCCTGTCTCTGCCCTCTGTCTCGCCCTCGTCGGCGCCTAACTCATGTTCTGTTGGAAAAGTTGTGGGAGTTTTACAATTTTATCGTTTTTTCGATGTTTTTATCAGCCAGAAGTGCTACTTTCTAGAGTTTCCAGAAACTCAAACGGTACATATTCGTCACACCTGATATTTTTTTATGTTAACTGGATAACGCTCGAATAATTTCAACAAATAAATCTAAAACAATTCACAATCCATTCAATAAAAGCTGCTTCAGAGGAGCTTATATTGAATGGATTGAGAGGTTACTTATTAACAGTTTTAATATATCAAGAAATGTCAAACGAACGTTCGTAGTACGGTATTGCTAGGCAATATTCGGGCAGAAGGCGGCCAGGGTGTCACGTGACCGCTGACTGGCTGGTTTTGACGATTCATAATACGAAATTGCAACTCTCTTTACGCGGTAAACTGCCTGGAAATAAGAGTTCATAATTGGGCCCCTGAAGTCTGAAATAAACTCTCACTCGCGACTTAGGTAACAATGCAGTCAGTAACGCATTAGTGACCAGGCTTAAAGCAGCCACTTTGGCAGAATCATAATAGGAAAATATTATGAATTATAATAAAATGTCACAAACTGACAATTCATAATATGATCTGCGTGCGAGTCATATTACGAAATAATTCATCTGTTTGACAGTTTTTTATGGAGATTCGTAAAATGGTCCACACATTATGAATTGCTTTTGTGTCAAATTAGAGGAATTGCTAATGACAGCTGGAAATTCAGGAAATGTATTGCTTCTAGAAGAATTGCTAATGTGGCCGGTTTAGGCCCCCAGATCGGTGGGCTACTGTCTGCTGGCTAGCTAGATAAGTTCATCATCGTCGTGCGAATACGCGATCGGTCGCAAAATCTCCATAATCTCGCCCAAACTGGCACCCCACCCACACTGGCACCCCACCCACAAAACACACTTAACACTTACACATTAGAATTATTCACTCACACGCCACCCTCTAATTTGGTTATAAGTCCCATCAGCCGTCTGACGTCATTTGGCATTTGTCTGTGTCCCTAATTCAGCACGTTAGCCATGATTAATGGCGAATCGAAACCAGTTGACAATGCTAATGGCTGCCATGAATCAAAGTCCAGTGAAATGGACTGTTCGTTTTATATTGATTTATTTTGCATCTAATAAGCGTGTTGCCGTTTGAATTTATTTTAACACTAGTTAAGGGTGGCCCTGAGGTAACGGCCGCGACTTACGAGTTGTAGGTCGTAAGTTCGAACCCAGGCGACAGGCGCTTTACTTTGTGTAAATTATTTCATCACCACTGCTCTCAAAACGGTGAAGGAAAACATCGTGAGGAAAGCAGCATGTCCTAAAAAATTCGAAGACATGTGATATCTAACAACCTGCTCTGGGCACGAGTGGATTACGGCCCACTCTCACTCACCGAGAGGAGGCCTGTCCCAGCAGTGGAAATATTATAGGCTGATTATGCTAAGGCGAGCGAGAGGTTAGTGTTGGTGACTCGTTTTGATGCGCACGTACTACGCTAAAGTCCACAATGCTCAAGCAAACATCTTTACAGACCCATTTGCACGACAAATCACTAAACACGCTTAGCGGTATACGCATTTAAAACATCGTTCTATTTCTATCAATCGTTTGAAGATAACAGAGACGAATGATGTTTTAAATAATATGTTTAATGCCTGATTATACAAACAAACGATTTTGAATAAACGAAATAAAATTTTAAGATATTTTTTTATTTATACGATGCCAGTGACTGGAGCCAGTGACTTGGAATTTAGGACCAAGTCAGTTGGTTCATGTAGACGGATCGGCAGTAATTCAGGCTGCGTAGTACGGAGTTTCAATAGAATCGTAGAATGCGAGGGCAACTTATACTCATTTTGTTTCCGCCTACGAAACCCTAAACAAAATATTCACAATATCTCTCAAGTTCAAAAGAAAGGGATAGCATTTAATATCCTTCTATTCTCAAGGGTGCAATGACAGCAACACTTCTTTTTACAGCTTTTTGTAAACTTGAAACCCTTATTTTTATAACCTTGATGTAAGATGAGGTTGAAATCCGTGTTGTCAAGTTAGGAATATTTTAAACGGAGCTCCCAGACTTAAGTTCCGGTGTAGTCCCTTTGTTCTTCGTCGCACGCAGTTTAAGTGGTTTGGGCCTTTTGGGGTTTGGCCGGGGGTATGTAATAAATTATTATAGCTTGGAATATTCCAGTTTTTGGTGTAGTTATAGTTATTTGAGTAAAAGCAGGACCAACTGACCATAAGGCATTACAAGTCATTTTTTTTTTCAATCTAATACGGGAAAGAGCAGTCAGTTATTCTGGCCTGGGGCTTAAATTGGAATACTGCCGAAAACATTACGAGAAAATTTACTATACAATAACTCTGGTTTCTCTCTTTCTTTCACTGCAAAAGGCGGCCCTTACACATAACAATACTAACCTTATCTAAGTACAAAACGAACATTAGGTACTAATACCAGTATTTAAGAATTATGGGATTAAATAAAGCTAATAAATAAATAAAATCTCTGATTTTAAATAGAGTAAGGCTTCTTTTACAATAAAACCCTCTTTGCTCTATCGAGCACCCTAGAAATCAATAGTTCTAGTTCTCAAAAGTACCTCTGAAGTTGAAACCCGTACTGTATTGAAAAAGCACCCATCGCTATCATCTAGTTTTGAAATGCAATGGTACGAGTATTAGACGGAATACTTCGTTTCCTATCCAATTTCCTTTTATTTTATAAAGAAAATATAAGAGAAAACTAGGAAATTCACTTCATGGATACATGGACTCTTAGTTTTTACAAGCGGTTGGTCGACATTTCACGTGTCTGGGAGGCTGGGCTGGCCAAATTTTTTGGCCAAATACAACGTGGCCATGCTGCCAGCCTTTTATTTCCTGTTGACACCGATGCGGACGAATCTTTTGATGTCCTATGATTATTTTCCCTCGTTTTTTATTTACATTTTTAAATTATTCATTTATTATTATAATTTCATCTTTGACATTTTCTGGGACGTGGGGATCCGGGACCTTAAGGCGTACGAAGGGCCGAAGCCAACTCGCAGAGACCCGTTAGGTTGTTTTGAATAAAATGAGGCACCAACTGATGATTATCCAAAGTCAGGCAATATCCAAGTGGTCAGTGAGGCATCTACGGGGTTTCGCTAGCTAACTTTATTTGACCCTTATTCTGAAAACATAAATATCTTTCCAGATGCGGACGGTTCAGAACAAAAGGTGTCAATAATGCTGAACGGAGAAGAATCTGAGCTCTACTTCGTGAACTGTACTACGACAAAGGTAATATTTAGAAAATTAAATATTATTATGTAAGAAGCTTGACTGAACTAATGAATACGAAGTTTGCCAAATGGATGTTTCCCCGAAAGGTTGGGCAGAGGAGTACCTATAGTATACCCACATTTCGCCAGTTATGTTTAAGTCATCAAATAGTTCCTATGCCGTAATGTTGACTCCACTATTGTAGTATGAATAATTGTACATTACTAGCCAACATTACGGCATAAATACTATTTGATAAAACGCACTGTACAAGTTAGGTAAAGCATACTTGGAGGGATAGATATTACTGTCAATAGTGTCAATCCCTTCCATCAGTGGGAATGACAGCTCACGTCATCTACATCACAGAGTACATTTTTTTAAATAAGTTTTCACAGTGAGATCGAACGGAAGACTTTCCCATTTATAATATTAGATCGAACGGAGGACTTTCCCATTTATAATATTAGATCGAACGGAGGACTTTCCCGTTAATAATATTAGATCGAACTGAGGACTTTCCCATTTATAATATATATATGGATTTCAGGAGGAAATCGAGCGTGCAGAACCTCCAGATGCATTTGTGGTGATCTACTCGGTCGTGGACAAAGCATCCTTCCAGAAGGCAGAACAGGAACTGGCCAGACTAATAGACTGCGACATGCTCCGGGCAAGACCTGCCATCCTGGTGGCCAACAAAATAGACCTGGCCAGGAGTCGAGCCGTTTCGACACAAGGTGAGTTTATAATATAATAACTTTACAAACAACAAATAAGATTTTATTGTAATGAACAATTTCGGCGGCCGGTGAAGGCTACTTGCAAGTTGGCTGCAATAACAGAGTTATTTAGTTAGTATTTTTAGAACTGACTTTCATTAAACACTGATAATTTTATGTTAAAATTGTCCTTAACCACTGATTTCCCTGTCTTGCAGAAAAAAAAGATTCTCTTACTGTGTAGTACATTATTATAATTTATTTTTTATTTTTATTATCATAATATTATTAAAATTATTATTTTTTCTTATAAATAATTTTCAATTGTTCTTCGGTTTATTTATTTTTTCTTCTTACCTATTTACACTTATAAATATTTCTTAAGATAAAAAATATTAAAATTATTATTAAATAATAACTACTTGAGGTAAATTGCTGGAATACTTCGTAAAATAATTCTCTTGCAAACAAGACACTCATTACCTACATAAAGAGGACCATACTTGGTCAACATACCAAGTTTTTCATATCCAATATTACTTTATTAAGGACAGTTTCCACATAATTATCTTTTGTGGGAGAGAATTAATTTCCCTTGGGTCGGTAAGCCGTCTGATAATGTCCTTATTCTTATTATCTTGTTAACTATACACTGAGGATATGTATTCCTGGTTTTATATTAAAGTTTTATAGAGGACTAGCTTCCGCCCACGGCTTCGCCCGCGCGGTATGTCCATAAAAAGTAGCCTATGTCCTTCCCCAGAATGCCATCTACCTCCTTGCCAAATTTTGTCGAAATCCGTTCAGTGGTTTAGTCATGAAAAGGTTACATACAGACAGACAGACAGAGTTACTTTTGAGTTTATAATATTAGTATGGAAGTATGGATGTAGTGAATCCCTTCCGGTGAATCTACAGATTGACCTCAATTTTAGCTAACGTTTTTTTCATTATCTCACTTTCACGACGGAGATTTTTTGAAATAATGTTACTAAGTTATCTATCCAACGTAAACCCGATGCGATGCGATTCAAGGGCTATACATTTATAGACACTGGTAGTGCAACTTTCGGCTGAGTCGTTGAAAACTGTTGTCATCTGATACTAAACGATTATTTTTTACCACAGCATTATCTGTTCTCAAATAGTTCGATTTTAGGGTTCTGTAAATCTGTACCCAGAGGCCAAACAGAACCCTATTACTAGCTAAGCTTCCGCCGTCTGTCTGTCATCGGGCTGTATCTCATGAACCGTAATAGATAAACAGTTGTTTCACAGATTGTACAGTGCTATTGGGTCCGGAGTAGGACCCGTGCTTCACCTAGGATCTCCACCTTTGCCGCTTTAAGAACAAAAAATAAAAAATAAATTAAAAATTTAAGGGGGTGCCCATACAAGAAACGTGTTTTTTTTCAGCGTTTCTTGCACACGATTGCTGCTTCGTGTTTTTTTCATTGAGCAGAAAAATACGCGCTTTGACGTGGAGTTGCGGACACCAGCCCGTATTACCTAAGAGTAGGAAAAATAAAATATAAGTAAAAATCTTTTTAAAAACAAGCTTTTATTGAACTAAAAAGTACCAAATAAAACCACCTTCCGGCTCACTCATCAGGCCCTGAACACCACCCAGTGTCAAAGTACTTGTTAATATGTTACCAATGAGTCCAAACACGACGGTGCTCTCTTGTTTGATTTAGGAGTTCCTTTGCCCAACTTCCGGCTCCATCATCAGACCAGCTCCATGGTATCATTTTCAAAATGTCTCGGTAGTTGTATAAGTTTGCCAAGTTTCAGCTCAATCGGATGCCAGAAAGTGCTTGAAAAATTGATGACAAAAGGAGTAACCGGAAACACATACGAACAGACCAAGCTAATATAAAGCTTGTAAAAACAACACTTTATAATCGAACTAATTACCCATTTTCTCCAACAGACGGCAAGTGCCTCGCGTGTACCTACAAAGCGAAGTTCATAGAAGTGTCAGTTGGTATCAACCACAACGTGGACGAGCTTCTAGTCGGTATTCTGAACCAGATCAGGCTAAAAAGGCAGCAGTACACCGCAGAGGGGGGGAGAGAATCCTCACCAGCCCATTGGTACAAATCTCGAGGAGTGGTCCGCGCAAGTATGAAAGCCAGGCAGATGTTCACTTGGATTTTCGGGAAGGAGGATTCGAAATTCAAAAATTGTGAGAATCTCCATGTCCTGTGAGTAGAGAATGACGGACCGGTGTTCGTCTAAAGACATTGGGACTTCTGAGTGTGCTTGACAGTGACATTGACAGTGACATTTCGTGTGAGGTTAGGTATTCTTTGTTTGTACTTAAATGTTAAAATGATGCAGCTGGTTATGGTGTCTGGGAGTTTCTGGGTCGATATTTCTTTGCCGTTTTCTACTGTGCATTAATTTAGGCCAAAAAAATTGTTTAAATTGCTTGTAATCATAATGCAATGCTTTAAAGTCTATAAGTATGTATAGTCTTTGATATTGATAGTATTTTTAAACCGAAAAACATATATTTTCGAGGAGGTTTATAAAAGCTCACATCTTTAAGAAATTGGTACCGACTTTATTACCATTATTGACACATCGTCAGATGACATAGCCAGCTGTGTTACCAACCAAAAAAAATCAAATACCAAATATAAAATTGGTATTCACTAGTCGTTATGTGCCAATTTTGAGAGAATTTAATAAATCTAGGTAAGTTTATATTTAAGTTAAATAACACAGAAGTGAGACGTACAGTATTTTACCGAATACTTTTAATATATCATTAAAATGACGTATCAGCAATATATAAATGATAAGTGATATATTGTATCATGTAGATAAATATATATTGTATGAATAATATGCTAATATTATTGGACCATGCGTACTTACTTAATTATTTAATTACTTATAACAATGTTACGTGTCGTAATTTTATAGAATATAATATAGTACCTAAAATTACACCAATATACCTATTTGTGTAGTTAATCTATAATTATTACTAAAATATATTAAATGGCATATTTATAATTTTATCTTTACCTACCCACCCACATTTTAGGAATTTCTAATGTAAGTAAAATCATTAAAATATTACGTTATTATCTTGCCAAATATTCTTGCCAGTTGTATAATAATTTCACATAGTGAAACCTTTTTGTAATCGCCTAAAAGTCTTTATACTCACAATTTGAAATTTTGAATGTGAAAATTCTTATTTTCTTTCGATATGCAACTTTTTAATTTGTTAGCAATCTGATTTTACTTACATAAGGATTCCAGAAGTTTATTTAAACAAATCCAGAAGTGTAACATTGAACTGCTGCCTCACACATTTGTGCAACTTTATGTTCAAATTCAAATGATCCAGGGTCCATGTTATTCCTTCCATCCATGCCAAAACCTACTCATTTATCGTAAAAATAACTATTTATAGCATCTAAATTTAATTATAAGAGATAATTCTACCAAAAGTGTCGAAATTAGGGCGGGTATTTGAAATCGGAACTTGGAATATGCATCGTATTGGTCAAAGTATCTTGTTTATTTACTAATTACAGTAAAATTATAATATTTAATTGGCCTTCCACGATATGGATTTATTAAAAAAGTTGTTTTTTTTCACTTTGGCTAGGCTGAAGTGGTTAAAGTAGAAAATGAAGAAATTAATTAATATAAATTATGAAAAATGTACTTTCAAATGGCAGCTAAGCTAAATTGCTTTGATTTATTCTTTCACAAACTCTATAAATTTTTTTTGTTTAAGTAAATGTAATAAATATTATATAAAATGTATATAATCAATGCGAATGCACTTAAGGATTTGATGTTGTATTTAATATTATAAATAACTATGTAAGCGAAACGTTTATACATGTTCATGTACTATAATAATAATTCTTGTACTCATATTAACTGTTTGTAATCTTTACTCATTTGACTAAGGTGGTTGTGAAATGGACTTGAACTGTCAAACTAATACAATATGCAAAAAAACAAATCACTGGTTGCCTCGCAAGCGCTACTGCTTAGCATGAGGTCCTGGGTTCGAATCCTGAGTCAGGCAAAGTGTTATTGGGGGTTTTTCCTTCTGTAATTTCTCAGTCCCGGAGTCTGGATTTGTACCCGGTTGATGAGAATAGGTTCGTCCCCTATTACTTGGGACTTAAACATAATTGGCGAAATGTTATGTTATTTATACACAAATCATTGGTCTTCAAAAATGGTCTTGCATGAAAAGCGACATAACATAAATAATTAGTAAAATCGACACCTTATTAAAGTTCCAGTCATTCTTTACAATCACCTCGTTCAACCTATCAATATTGTCCAAAATAGTTGAAAACTCCCATTTATAAAAACAAAATACATTATTAATAATCCTAAAATACCATGACTGAACACCAATACAATTTTATTACTCCTATTAATATCTTTACGTCTTTTGGATTACGATTCAAAACAGTGCCTTTTTATTGTTAAAAAAAACGTATTATAATACCTTATGTGCTATTTTTACTGATAATTTGTGAAAAAATATATAAATTATCTACCCTAGTAGTTGTTATACTTTCCCATTGTTAGTTGTATTGAAATAATACTGATTCGTATAAAATGTTGCTTAATTCAAGATTATATGCATTCATTTGTTGATATTACCCGGGTGCCATAAAGAATCCATGTTTTGTCCGGGTATTACCAACAATGTTCATGTAACGGACTTTGACCGTTGCATGGCCAGTTTAAAAAAAAAGTATTTAAAAACATAGTGACGTTAATTTTGTAAATACAATGTTACTAGTATTATTATGTGCATTTTGCAAAATGTATGAGCTTTCAATTTATATTAGTGGGCCTAGACAGGCCATGTTGTTGTGATAAATTATTTGAGACATTTTTGATATTCTAATAAGCACTACTCTAACTGCCTCGTTGGTCTAGTGGACGCAAACGATACTGAATGCCATGAGGGCCTGGGTTCGATTCCCGGGTCGGGCAAAGTGTTATTGGGTTTTCCAATCCTGAATTTCTAAGTAGTTCTCGGAGTCTGGATTCGTGCCCGGTTAATGGCAGTAGGCTTGTCTCCTATTACATGGAACTTAAACATAACTGGCGAAATGTGGGTGAAGTATGGGTACACCTCTGCTGTACCCTTCGAAAAATGCGGGCGTGATGTTATGTTATTTAATTAAGGACAAAAAACCAAATCTACAAAGAAGAAATTAAAATTAACTATAATCTGACTTTTCTTTTGAGTCACACAGAAAGTTACTCATTTTGTAATAAAAAAATAATTTAGAATACATAATTACGTTCTTCACAGAGATTATAAATTCCTCTGTGTTATTTTAAGGCTACGTACATTTATTAAATCGGTTCAACATTCAAGTGTAACCAGTTCCCACTTTGTCCGGGTAATGTACCACTTCAACATGCCACAGTGTGTAGGCCTTTAAGAATATTATCATTATTGTAACATACCGTAGCTAGTGTTTATTGTAAATAAAATGATTGACAATAAATTTGATTACTTTAAGTGGTTATACATAATTTCCTTTTTCTTGATATTATAAATATGGGTTCCTAGAAGGACGTATCACGGATATGCCACATGGAGGGAAAGTACCTTGAATATTGTAGATGGAACATTTTACTGAAAGAAGACATTATTTGAATTTAAAAAACAATTTGAACTGTATTCATAGATATTTAAATAATTACATGGTTGAACCGGGAACCGTTACATAAGAAAAATAATCACCCTGTAGCTTTATCATACCGATCGAAAGGCTTCATCATAAGGATTATTTTTGCTAAATAACATAGTGTCACAAATAAAAGGAAGACCATGAATTAACATTTGATGTGAAATTTTTGTAGTTTCTGCCTACCCCCACATGGGAAGAAGGCGTGATTTTATGAATGTGTGTGTATGTAGGCTCACACAAACACAAAAAAAAAATCGAAAAATATATGTGTTTGATATGATAATTATAATTTATGATGACTTGAAGTCTATAGAGGATTTGTGTGACGTCAGGGGGCCTAAAACGGCCACATTAGCAACTCCTCTAAAAGCAATTCATTTCCTGAATTCCCAGCTGTCATTTGCAATTCCTCTAGTTTGACACATAAGCAATTCATAATTTGTGGACGGTGTAATCTGAAATGCACGCAGATCATAATTACGAATTGTCAGATTGTGAAATTTTACGATGATTCATAATATTTTCCTATTTTAATTCTGCCAAAGTAGCAGTTTTAAGCCTTTGCCAAAGTGGTCTTTGATGCGTAGTTCGCATCTGGATATGTAGATGCCGCCACAACTCCTATCAATTCAACCACAGCAACTAAGAATCATGCCAAACGATGCGGTGGCGGCGCCGGAGCGGTGTCGCTGCGGCGTCCTACATATAAAAATGTATGATATGGCACACCGCGCCGTCCGGTGCGCTCCGGCGCTGCACCGATGATGACCTGCGGTGCGGCGCCGCACCGCATCGTGTGGCATGGCTCTACGGTAATGGCAACCTACCGTTTTGAAATATTTCCTGTAAGTATGTAAATATTCCTCTGACACTTCAAATCCCCAGTTATTTGTGTATAACGATCCACAACATTCTACACTCATAAAAAATATTGGGTCGAATTGAAACTCGTGTGCAATACAGCTCGGCAATATTTCGTCACTAATGCTGGGGCTACACTTCGCGTTATCGCGAACTTTTCTTCGTGCGGTCTCTCTCGCACACCCCTCGATGTCTCGCTGAGCAACAGAGCGCACGAAGAAAAGTTCGCAATAACGCGAAGTGTAGCCCCAGCATAATGATGACGTCATCTACCTCAATGGGTTCCGAGACCTACACATGATGACGTAAATCGTCGAGGGATATTTTTAGAGCACTCGATTACCAAAAACAGACCGGTCAGCTTTCGTTGTAATGGGTTCGATTCCAACACCTAATAGATGCTGACTGCCTCGTTGGTTTAGTGGTCGAAAGCGCTACTGCTGACCTTGCGTCCATGGGTTCGATTCCCAGGTAGGGCAAAATGGATTTTGCCATTAGGAGATTCTCAATGACAGCCTTTTTTAATTTTTTGAGGGTTGGAAATCATCAAATGGCGTCTCCCGCTCTGGGCGGAGCGGAAGGGCGTGCCAGACTTTTACTGACTAAAACCCACCCGTGTTCCTTCAGTTGCCTGATGCCAAGGTCCCGGTATCCCTGTCGGACCTTCCCACAATCCTGGCAGGGTCAGTGACAGCCTGGAGCTTGGATTTTGACCCGACTGAAGGCAATAGGCTCGCCATCTATTACATGGGACTTACATAATATTACTGGTGAAATGTCGGTGTACTACAGGTATACTTCTGCCTAACCCTCCGGGTATTATAAGCGTGATGTTATGTTTATAGTAGCTTCCAACTTTACCTACTTTTGTAAGTGCACGAGAAAAATGAATAGCAAGAATTTGGAGCAGCATTAACGAAAAAAATATAATTTCCTTAATTTAGTTGTGGAAGTCAGATGACAATCTCATCACGTAAAATACTGACTGCCACATCCGGATCCAGTGACCCTGGGAAGTATAAAGGACGTAAGTAAGTACCTAGGTATTCATAAAACAAAATGCAAAGAAGAAAATGGTTGAGGTTCTGGTGGTCTAATGGTTCAGGGGTCAACTTTTATGATGATGTTGACGAAAATGTGAATATCTCTATCCAAATGAGAAGTAGAACATTCAAAAAGACTGATTTAGGTGCATTTGTTTTAGATAAGAAGCGATTTAATTACAGTAGGAGCGTTCTATCACAAATTCACAACGTCAAACAAAAAATTCACAACGTCAGACAAAAAATTCACAATATCACACAAAAAATTCACAACGTCAGACAAAAAATTCACAACGTCAGACAAAAAATTCACAACGTCAGACAAAAAATTCACAATGTCACACAAAAAATTCACAACGTCTGAGTCAAAAAATTACAGGTTTTCATAGTGAAGTGTAAATTAATGATAGCCTAGTGGTGTGACTGTCGGACTGCCAAGTCATAGCTCTCTCGAGTTCGAACCCAAGCCACACACCTCTGACTTTTCGGATTCTTATTGTATAATTAATTAATTATCACTTGCTTTAAAAACGGTGGAGGAAAGCCAGAGAAATATTTGTCGACGGCATCGGCATGTGAAGTCAGAGGCCGCTTGGGCTAAAACTCTGAGACCAGTACCCTGTTTATCAAAACTTACAAGCCTTGTATTACCAAATTATATATAATTATTTAGTTTACATTTTGACACTTTTATTCGTGATTTTGTTTAGCAAAAAAATATTTGTAAGTTACAACTTGTAGAAAATCATAACAAATCCTGAGAGTGTCCGGCGACTCTCTGTTCCTTCTTACAAGTTTACAAGTACCGCAATAAATATTTAAATTCGATTTTCTTTTTTAAAATGTGGTCAAAAGAGAGAGATGAGCTGATGCCTGTGTCCCAGCAGTGGGAACATTAAGGCTGATTATGAGAGCGTGTAGACTTGTAACTTTTGATAGTGGCCTAAAACGGCCACATTAGCAATTCCTCTAAAAGCAATTCATTTCCTGAAATCCCAGCTGTCATTAGCAATTCCCCTAATTTGACACAAAAGCAATTCATAATTATTTGCCGATTTTACGAATCTTCATAGAAAACTGTCACACTTATGAATTATTTCGTAATATGAATTGCACGCAGATCACATTATGAATTGTCAGTTTGTGACACGTTGATTCATAATATTTTCCTATTATGATTATGCCAAAGTGGCCGTTTTAAGCCCCCAGGTTAGTCATTAACCACACGAAAAGAAGAAGATTGTGAAGTATCACGTATAAAATTAAAGAAACTTTAAAGGCTCTTACATACTGGTGCGATTCGCGTGGCGCGACGCGAATTTTAACAAAACAATTTCTGAGAAAACTTCACGGCGAACAATGCGGCGGCGGCAGTATGTAAGAGCCTTAATGGTTGCTGCACACAGCGGGCGCGGCGCGGCGTGACCGGGCGGCGACGCGACGCTGAGCAGTTGTAATGTACAAGTTACTATGGACGACGCCACACAGAGCCGCCGCGCTCGGCGCGACGCGAACCGTCGCGCCACGCCGGCGTCGCGCCGAGCGCGAATACAACTCCGACGCGGCGGGGCGCGGCGCGACGTGACGTTTTTGATTTATTTCATGCCCCCATTTCCGTTTACGTTGTTTTTCTTAGCTAGCGCAAATAAGAGCAAGAGCGTTTCTACGTCTGAATCGCTCAACATCTTTTTGATGAATGAATCGCGTCGCTAAACGGTCGGCGTGAATGGGCGCGGCGGGACGTGATCGCGCCCGCAGTGTGAACGCTCCCGTCGCGCCAGAGCGCCGCGTCGGCGCCCGGTCACGCCACGCCTGCTGTGTGCAGAGACCTTAAAGGCTCGTGTAGGCAGCGCGACTTGTCGCACGACGCTACACTGGTAATTGTCCTACCGTGAAATCTCAGAATTTTTTTTATAAATTTCGTGTCGCGCGACAAGCTGCGCTAGTTTTGTACGAGCCTTAAATCAGCCTTTAGACAAGAAAATAAATAACATTTCGCTTTTAGCAATAGTGTAGCTTTCCATTAGTGAAAGATTTTCGGAATCTTATTAATTACCCCTTTATAATTATACAATTAAATAATATTACTACTTAGGATAGATTTAAAACGAAATAGTTTGAAATTGAAATTACTGTTTTAAAACAAAACGTCAAACTAATTATGAAAACGTCTTACAATCATCGTTATATTCCCTTACCATAATCGGCGCGTCTGACTTCATAATCAGTTTGCTTACATTAACATTTATTACCATAATTTTAACATCTAAATGTCAACGGGAAACACGGGTATGATTTTTATAGTATTCCTGTCACACTCGTCGATCCATCAGGTTAAGCTACGCTTGCCGGGGTTGTTCCGTGGATGGGTGACTACCTTTACATACCGAGACTCCTCCGTACCACGTTAAGCCGTTGGTCCTGGCTGCGGCTGTCATTCTTAGATCTTTGACAGTCGTTACAGGTCCTCAGAAGCCAGAAAATCAGACAACCAGTCTTACCAAGCGCTTTCGTATTACCCAGTTACTGGGATGTGGAGATCAGATAGGCAGTCGTTCCATGAAAATACTGGTATTCAGCTGCATCTGGTTAGACTGATACAAGATAGTTGGGACAGGCTAGGCAGTATGAATGGCTTTTAAAAAAAAAACCGTTTCTGATAAATACATTTAAACGAAATAAGTTAATGTACCTAGTAGTAGTAGCAGCTGCTGTACATCTATCATGTTCCATTGAAACTCCGTACTACGCTAGACCAGTAATTGCGTAACACACTTACAGTAGCAATGGCTTTCATTTTGACAGTTCAGCAAAATTCATTGCGTTATTTACGTTGTTGACCAGACTTTTACGAGCTTATGAAGCAATGGATTAGCAATATCCTAAAAAATCATTCGGATTGTGATTGAAAGTTACGCAAAAAGCTGTTCAAGAATGAAATAAAGGAAATTTATTTATTTATGGACTCACAAACAGGACCATCACAAACTAAACACAATCATAGAAAGTTAGTTCTTTTTGTTTAAGTTTTTTTGTTAATTTAAGTAGATAAATAAATCATAGAAACATAAAATAATACAAACATAAGTAAATTAAACAGAAAAATATACAGAATGTCCTGCTTGAGGCCAAAGGGCTCCTATTTCAGCATGCGTCTTAAAGGTTAGGTTAGCTTCAACAGTGATGTAACTTATGTCGTGTGAAAGCTTTTGGGGAATTATTTAATTCATACTATGGCAGCTAAGTCAATGTCGAGGTCATAGTGTTACCTCAGACGTGCGGCCCACTGTAGGTACTCTTGGTTTAAGGGGATCTCGGCGTAAATATCAGCCTCAAAAATAGATAGATCTAATCAAGTCAAAGGAAATAGCGTTATTTTAGCTGAGAAAAAAAATGGAAAGCACAAATTGACTCTCTATTGACCTTTTTAAGAAAAGGTTGAGTATGTCAATAATTGTTAAAAAGCTTTTTTGAGGGTTCTATAATAAGATGCAAAAGGATTTTGGAATAGCTAAGTAGGTACTTACTTCTTGTATTCATATTATTTTTTCCTATTCGGTTCACAGGCCTACTTTGCACTCCTGGCAGGGTTGTGGGAAAGTCCGAAAGGGATACCGGGTCCTTGGCAACAGGCAACTGAAGGAACACGGTTGGGTTTGAGTCAGTAAAAGTCTGACACGCCCTCCCGCTCCGCCCAGAGCGGGAGAAGTCATTGGATGATTATTATTCCCTCTCTATATACTATACCCTCAAAAAAAAGGCCTACTTTGCACTAAGTAGCTTGGTCTTACGTTAAAACGTAACATGTTAAGTGTAACTAATATTTTTACCGTTTTTTTCCTTATTACATAACGCCTGAATTCCCCGAAGGGTTAGCAGCTATACTACTGTATTAACAACTATTTTTTTTCACCCTATATCAACATCTCAACATCTGCCTAGCCTTTTCTCAACTATGTCGGGGTCGGCTTCCAGTCTAACCGGATGCAGCTGAATACCAGTATTTTACATGTAGTGACTGCCTATCTGACCTCCACAACCCAGTAACCTGGTAACACGATACCCCTTGGTAGGACTGGTTGTCAGACTTTCGGGCTTCTGACGACCCGTAACAACTGTCAAAGATCTACAAATTACAGCCGGGACCAACGGCTTAACGTGTTTTCCGAGGCACGGAGGAGTCTCGGTATGTAGAGATGGTCACCCATCCACGGACTAACCCTGGCAAGCGTAGCTTAACCTGATGGATCGACCCATGCGGCTGTTATTACTTAGCCACGAGCTCCTCCCTTTTTTCCACCCTATATACAGGGAAGAAGAAAGGAACAGAAAAATACGAGCAAAGGCAATGTTTATTTCAAATGAAATCTCTTCCGCATACCTGCGATAACCCTGCCTGCGATGGTATGTATGTTAACACTCTATTTCATCCCTTTGGGTGTTGAATAAAAGAAAGCCCGTATTTCCTTGATTAATTATATCCATAACAAATGAATTCAAACTCGTTTCGGTCGAAATCTAACAAACCACGATTTCTGTTCAAAAAACTGCTCAAACCTGTTCAAACCTGTTCCTATCCAAGAACAGCATGACAGATAATTAGCTGCACGTAGATGTAGCTCGTAACGAGCAGCTTATCTGCATCAAGCTCCAGAACTAACTCGTTTCATTGAAGAAACACTCGTTAATGACAGCAATTTGAATACCACTCCGTTTTTGCATAATTTACCTAAAATCTATGTGCCTTTTCCCAAGTATGCTGGAGTCGGCTTCCAGTCTAACCGGAGGCAGCTGAATACCAGTATTTTACATGGAGCGACTGCCTATCTGACCTCCACAACCTAGTAACTGGGTCATACGATATACGATACCCTTTGTTAAGACTGGTTGTGAGACTTTCGGGCTTCTGACGGCCCGTAACGACGTAAGATCTACGAATGACAGCCGGGACCCGCGATTTCACCCGCGTAATTCTAGATTCCGTGGGAATATTGGGAAAAAAGTAACATGTCCTATTCCAAGGCCATGGTCTACCTCTGCGCCAAATTTCATCCCAATCCGTTCATCCGTTTTAGCATGAAAACTCACTTTCGCATGTAAGGATAGAATAATTATTATGTAGCTTACACGCTTAGAAATTCAGGTTTTTTTATTTTATTCAACCCCTAAAGGGATGAAAGGTGTTAAATTTTGTTGTTATGAGAAATTCTGAAATCCACGCCAACAAACTCTCGGGCATAGCAATGCTTTCGAATAACAGTCTTTCTCGTATCATCAGAGGTATATATTTTATAAGACTAACGGGGCATTTCGGAGCTAATCTATTATGCATAACGAGAATACCAACACCGCTAAAAGCGAATTAACTAACAAACTAAAAACATATCTAACTGAAATTATTATAATCAAAGCACACACACAAAACAAAACAAAACGAAATAAAATAAACAGACACAAAATAAAATATAAAATAAAATAAAAAGATAAAACGAGAAACAATAAGAGAAACATTGAGCAAGAATTACATATTATTGAGCAAAGCTCTTTTAAACTTTGTGATGCTGCCTGAAAATATGTCAAGGTCACAATTGTGAAAAATTTCGTTACATTTCCTGAGAATATAGGAAAGAGGGGCATTTTTCCCGTACTTGGTTTTGCGGCCACCAGGGGCAAAAGGCTTATAATTATGAAGTCTAGCTGACGACCGGGGCGTATTAATATTAATTGAAGATAGAAGCTGTAAGCAATCCACGCCTTGATTTAATATCTTAAATAAGAAAATTTGACCTGCAAAATCTCGACGCCAGTGCAAAGATTTCATTTTAAAGTGATTCAGTCTATCTTCATAGTTTTTAACTGTATTCCTTATACCTGCTTTAGAAGAGAGTCTTTTTATAAATTTTATTTGAACTCGTTCGATGCGTTGAATATGGATATTATGTACTGGGTACCAGACGATAGAGCAGTATTCTATATGACTACGAACTAATGCAGAAAACAGAACTTTCAGTGCTGTCAAATTACTGAATTGTCTTGTGTTACGGTTTAAAAATGCTAACATTCTATTGCTTTTATTGATTACGGTTTCGGTGTGTGTTTGAAATTTCATTTCAGAGTCGATAATGATGCCCAGATCTCTAACTTCAGACACTTTACTTAATATTTATGACTTAGAATATTGAGATCGGAAGTGGATGCAAAGCCTTTCGACAATGATATTTAAAAGCTGAATTACATGCTTTGGACGCAAGTGTTACAGTTTTGTTATGAAATAAAACATTTTTTTAGTTTTCAATATTGATTTATTGATTTTCTTAATTTTCAATGTCTTCTTTTATTAAAATATTGTCGGGAAACTGAGCTATCTAAAAGCCCGTTCAGGATGACATCAGGTAAGGGACGAGAGCGCCTGCCATTTCTTCTTGTGATAGAAATGCCACAACACACCGAACAAAACTGATTGATGACCCAGCTGACGCTCACCAATGTTGTGCTTGTTTCTGCTATTCAATTCTATCAGTATGTAAAAGGTTGATGCATTTTTGGCAAATGCGATCTCCATCTGTTATCTAAAAACAAAGTAGGTAATATGTTAGGAAAGGAAAGATGTTACGCATCAAGAAAACCTAATAATGTAAGTTAGAATACACATGTCATTAACTTCTGAGCAGTCCATTCTTCAATTATTGCGACTATCTGAGGGAATATTCATATGGCTGATTAGGAAGTATTGCTATGCTGCAATTCATGCAGAGAGCCATTACTGTAACAATAATCTGAGAATAGAAATGGAAGTTAATGATTGCAGACTGTCAGAGGACTTAAAAGAGACCAAATGCTGTGTAAATAAAATAAAAGCTAAATAGGAATACAGAATAGCACTTACATTCGGGGTTTTAAAACTGAAAATCGAAGTCCTATTCGCGTGCAATATCAAATAACCGTTAAGAAAAGTAGTTATCAGGTTTAAAGGTTCATAAGCTATCAGTGTCCTAATCATGTGCAAAGTAGAATAATCCGTTATGAACGAAACAAGTCTTTAAAATCAGGAAATTCAAAGAAAGCAAAGCCCCAATAAAATAAAATACGATAACACTGGTTAACAGAACGGAGCGAAACCACAGAGTCACAGAGTACATTTTTAGTTCAGACAGCCTGTCAGTCAACCCTCAACACTTTGTCGTATTTGACAGAAGAATAGAATCATCTGTCAATTTATTAAGACATTGTCAGAGTGTGTGGGAGGTTTTATTTGGGCTGCCATCAACAAAGAAAATATATGTACTAACATTAAATGACCCTCCATTTAAGAGAAAAATTATAAACTATTTAAAAATATTATTTTCAATAGTTCCATATTTTTGTCGCTTTTATTTAGGTGTAGTTTGGTGCGGGTTAGATTTTTCTCCTTATAAAAAACCAACGTCCCTACAAAAAGCGGACATCTCCTTTACCCCACAATTTGTGAAAAAACCGCACAATTTGTGAAAGTGGAAAACAAGATAAAGTCTGAAACTAACTAATAAATCGATTATCATCGGTATAGGCATGTGATGTATGGAAGAAGACATGCTCCTGCTATCTCATTGCGTAACACATTTTCTTAAATGAATATAGATAGATAGATAGTTAAAACGTTAATATGACTAACCTGTTTCATTTTGACACTTCAACAACATTCAATTGCGTTATTCACGTTGTTAAGCAATTTTTTTTCGAACTTCTGTAGCAATGGATTAGCAATCTGTTTCAAAATGATTCAGATTGTCATTGATCGTGTATTACGCAATTGGGCTGATGCTGAACTCAAATAAATTGCGATTTGGGCAGGAGGTTGACGATGGATGATGATGATGTGATTTTAATTACCTACTATGTCTTATGTGATAGTACCTATTTTCTTGCTTTATGAGTAAATAATACAACATGTTTATTTTTAATTAGCTTTTATTGATTTTAGTCTTTATTGTCCTGAAATTAAACAAGCTTCGTATGAATGTTTCGCTAAAAATTAGAAAAATTCATACGAAATTAATGTTTCTAATTTTTATCGGTTTTGGTGTTGGTGTCCAATCTGAATCGTCCTGTAGCTACAGTCCAATACCGACGTAAATTATCCTCTTCAGGAAAACAAACCATTAATCTTTCAGATATATATTAATACACACTGCAGAATACATATTTCCCATAACAGTGGGTAATAAAATATAGAAAAGTTGGCAACACCAAAATTCTTGTTAGAATTTAATCATTATTAATTTTGCGCTTTTTATCGATGATTTTACGTCTAGGGTATATTATACACAATGTATAAACACAATAAAATGTATAAACACAATAAAATGTATTGCAAGCCTACTAACTGATAAAAACGAGTGTACTTACGAATGAAAAGACAAGTCGGGCATTTTCCGTCCACTATCACTTTTACGCCCTATAAAAAAACAGCGCACCATGCTTTAAAAAAAAGTGTTGGTCTAAATTGTTCACAACATAAAATAAAATAAATTTATTAACTTAGAGCACATAAAAACTGAATTTTTCAGGACGACGTAACTGTCAAACTTTGTTTATCAAAATATTGAGCTAAACGTGACACGCGCCGTGAAAAAAAAATCCCATTGTTCTGTCTCATTTCTTTACAGGACATCCGCATATGTTGCTCTTTTTCTTGTGTGAATGCGACAAAAGTTATCAATTAGTCTCTAGTATTCTCTGTCTACGTTTAGGACGTAACGGAAATTGCTGACATCACAGTTGTCAAAATCAGTCAAGTGCATTCCGTTGTTGATATTTTAGAGAAAACTTATTAAAAAAAAAACATAAAATGGTGTTTCGAAATTTATAATGTATTATTTTTTGATAAATGTTTATGAAATACATATAAAATATTGTTCAAAACCTTTTATACGCTTATCAATCATTTTTAATATTAAGAACAACTATGGTTGCGTTTAAAAAGTATCACCGTTACCTGTGTGGAATGGATCGCTACGCGAGACTTTTAAAGTGCGTTTCATCTAATAATTCCTATGCCGTAATGTTGGCTCCACTAGTGTAGGACCAATACGAATAAGCTACGCCGCTACCTAATACGTCTGTTTTAAAATTTAACTGTGGAGCCAACATTATGGCAAAGAAACTATTTAATGAAACGCACTCTAATGGCAACAATATTATCCTTCGATTCGTGCTGTACGAATGCCTTGTAGGAGAATGTTACCATTTTATATGCGACACAGAGAGACGAGTGATAATGTCGAAAATGACATGTACGAGTGAAAACGCGAGAATTAGCCTCCAGGAAATGAGTCATTTTCAGAATAGAAGTTCTATTTTCCGTCGCTATATTTTCCTCCACAACATGCTATGGCAAACATTTTAAGTATAGTACATACCTATATATATCGTCACGCTCGTCAGAAGCACGAAAGTGTGACAACCAGTCTAACCAAGGGGTATCGTATTACCCAGTTACTGGGTTGTGGAGGTCAGATAGGCAGTCGCTCCATGTAAAATACTGGTATTCAGCTGCATTCGGTTAGACTGGAAGCCGACCCCGACCGAACATAGTTGGGAAAAGGCTAGGCAGATTGATATAAGAAATTATAGAAGCGCACATTAAATTTTTGATATAAAACTTACCTATTGGCGTTATTATCTGATCCAATGAGGTCATCCACATAATAGGATTGAACACTATATAATATTACATAACTGTACACACAAATGCAATATATATAATGTATTATATCGTACCTAACCGTGTTACCAGACTGCGGTTTGATCAAAGTGAGGTTACACTTTGGTAGGTATAGGCGGTTAGCGCCCGCATTTTGGCAAACCGAACTGTTTACATAATTATATCGAACCTTCGACATAATTCTAGCGTTAATATCTAGTGTCAAGGGTTAGTGTTTTGTTTATGGCAAGCTTTTTGCGCATCATGGTTTTACAAGGATAAAATACCTTCATAATCAGAATTCAGAATCGTACAGATACCGCCTACAGAGTTTACGAAGTAATTCAAAAGAAAAAAAATTAAGTGATAAAAACTAAAACCCAACTATGACATGAAAGTCAATCAACTAAAAATGTATAAACAAGACACCACAGACAGACGAATTAAAAATCCGGAGTCACACGTGTTAGGACATAAATCAAACCGATTACGTGTGAGGTCACATAGCCTATAATCAGCGGAAGAAACAGACGCTTCCATCGATACCACTTTTGTCAAATTGTGATGAGTCGTTTAGAAGATACGAGGAAACAGATGAATATACATGCATACATACCGGTCAAAATCATAACCCTTCTTTTTTCTTCGTCGTAGTCGGGTAATGAAAGTCCAATAAGTACCTGCTGGAAATACCAAACTCTAGAAATGAGGCCACTAAGGACTACGTATATTAAGATATTAATCGATATTTTAGAAAAGGAGTCCGGATTTTTGCCGATTTGGGATGATACAATGGGGTATTGTACACAATCAGCGATTTCTCCTAGACAACCATAGGATTATTAACTACAGTTCGTTTTTAGGGTTCCGTACCCAAAGGGTAAAACGAGACTAAGACTCCGCCGTCCGTCCGTCTGTCTGTCTGTCTATCTGTCCATCTGTCACCAGGCTGTATCTCATGAACCGTGATAGTTAGACAGTTGAAATATTCACAGATGATGTATTTCTGTTGCCGCTATAACAAAAAAAAACTAAAAAACAGAATAAAATAAATATTTAACGGCAACACGGCAAAAAATCACGTTTGTTGTATGGGAGCCCCACTCGACTCTTGGCCGGTTTATAATTCCAGATAGTAATTTGACATTTCAAATCTTTGTTGTTTGTTTTTTCAATTTTGAGTTTGCAATTTGCACCTGTCAAATTACTTTTAAGGGATTCAAAAACGAACTTTACTTTTGTATATTTCATTGTTAAGCTACGCTTGCCGGGGTTGGTCCGTGGATGGGTGGGCCATTTTCACATATCGAGACTCCTCCGTGCCTCGGAAAGCACGTTAAGCCGTTGGTCCCGGCTGTCATTTGTGGATCTTTGACAGTCGTTACGAGTCGTCAGAAGCACGAAAGTCTGACAACCAGTCTAACCAAGGGGTATCGTATTACCCAGTTACTGGGTTGTGGAGGTCAGATAGGCAGTCGCTCCATGTAAAATACTGGTATGCAGCTGCATCCGGTTAGACTGGAAGCCGACCCCAACATAGTTGGGAAAAGGCTAGGCAGATGATGATGATGACTTTTGTATATTTCAGAACAAAATTATTTATATCAAATTATTTATTTATATCGGTCTTTATATCAAAAAACATTTTTTATTAATTTTACTTAATTACTTAAAATAAAACCTTAGTAACTACTAACTACTTTTATACTAGTAACTACTTTTATTTCAGAAAAAGAATTAGGGCCCAAGCGGGCAAACACACGGGCAGCAGCTAGTATTTTAATAATATAGTCCTGAAATTAATTTATTTCGAACTAGCTGTGCCCGCGACTTCGTTCGCATGGATGTCGGAAAACAATAATATGTCGCTTAGAAAAGTTGTACCTTCATTTAAAAAGGGGGAATCTTTCGACCAGGCCTGGTGATTTTTCCTAGTAAGAAACTGCCAAAAAACTTGTGTTTTTATTTAAGAAAATGCTTCTCTTTATAAAATATTAGCGGTGGAAACACCTGGAGCGTACACAAAAAAGTTGCTAGGGTTGCTCACACGCGAAAGAGCTACATAAAGTTGGCCGTGGGAAAAGCAACCAATACTAAGATCCACCCCCGCAACGGATAATGTCTGGCCCTGAGCTTTGTTAATGGTCATGGCGTAACACAGGCTGACGGGGAATTGCACACGCTTAAAACTAAACGGGAAATTATTGGGAATGAGAGGAATTCTTGGAATAAAAACAACATCACCGGCGCCGCAACCTGTTAAGATTTCGGCTTCGATGACGTTTTGTTGGTGATTGGTGACTATGAGCCGAGTGCCGTTGCAAAGTTTGGGAGGACTTAAATTTCTGAGAAGAATTATTGGCACTCCGACTTTTAAACAAATTTTGTGTGCTGAAAGACCGGGTGTGTTAAGGGATTCTAAGAACTCTACTGGATAGTGTGTGGCATCTTCTTCTTCGGGAACCGTATTTATCGATGTATATTGTTGACTTTCCCCAGAAACATGTGCCAATATTTGTGTATTTATGGCTGTCCGATAGTCGAACAAATCAAATCAACCATAAGGCCTCTGCCTCGAATCTTGCGGGCAGCGGGGCGGCGGCGGCGGCGGCGGCGCGGGCGGCGCGGGCGCAGCAGGATCTTATGCGTAAAATCAAATGGACCGGTTCTCGAAAACAGCGGCGCGGCAGCGGCGAGGCGGCGGGCAGCGAGCGGTGCACTCCATTCAAGCGGTGACCGCCCGCGCGTCTGCATTGCAGTGTTGTTGCCCACAATAAATTGAGCGTTAGGAATAAATTTGAATCAAAAAGATGTTGCCGCCATTGTTCAGACATTTCTTTCGCGAATAAAAACAAATATCTCGACAACAAAATCGTGAACACAACACTACGCGGCTATAGTGACGCGCGATCTGCCCGCTAGTTTCGAGAACGGGTCTTTGATGCCCGCCCTGCTCCCGCGCCGCCGCCGCCGCCGCCCCGCTGCCCGCAAGATTCGAGGCCGAGGCCTTACACACGCCAATAACGATCGAATCGAATGAGCGGTGGTCACGAATCATACGAACAAATTACGAAGTATAGTACAGTTCGATTCAAACTTAATGGCGGCTCGGAACATGAGGCGAGTCGCTGCGCAGTAACAATTTCATGTGACAGCGGGGGTGAGGGGTGGGGTACTGCGCAGCTAAATGCTAACTTCCGAGCCGCCATTAAGTTTGAATCGATCTGTAACGACTCGTTTCTTGACTTCTTAATTTGAACCTAATGAACGAAACCAACCAAAATACCAAATCAAAACCAATCAGATCAATTAGGAGTGAGGCGTATTTATCGTCCCAGATAGAAATCACAGAGATTATAAAATAGCAGATAGCAATTGCTCCTAACGATAAAAAATATCTGTTACTTAAAATCACAGATCCTCAAGACTGTTACTGTTAAAACTTCGGATACGATTTTCGCGATTATTCCCGATGTCCACCACTTGTCTGGCCACCACTGGGGGACAGCGAGACAACTTTAAAACATTATTCTCGTTGTCCACCACTGGGGGACAGCGTCACAACTTTGTAAATTATTTCCATTCGCCACCACTGGTGGACAGCGACACGGATTTTTTAACATTCCCTATGGCCGCCGTTGGGGGACAATGGCACAACTCTTTTGATCCGATTCCCACTGGCCATCAATTTAAATTGTTTAATCTAGAGACCGGTAAAGGATAGCTTAATATACTTACGGATTCGATTTTTAGCAGGGCTAAGGGTAAGACTAATTTAAATATTTATAAATTATATGGTAGGTAAATAATAGTCATATTCTTGAATCAACTTTTATTAAATGTTTCACTCAAGTATTAAAAAATGATCCTACTACTTAGTATTATATAATATAGCTTTGATTGCTTATTTCTTATTGAAGTGGGTAATTAACCGACTTAATTTCCACAGCTGGTTGACAGGCTACAATTTTTAAAATCGACTAGTACATTACAATCATAATCACAGTTTTATTATCCTATTCCTCGACGGAGGAATAAAAATTAAATATTATAAATTAATCAACAGTTTTAAAAATCACATATGTAGTTAAACAAAAAGACAATAATAATTTCTCACAATATCAAATTGGCCTTTACAAGACCCATTTGGGTTTCTTGAATTAAACATAATGTAGGTACTACTCAAAAGTCTTAAACACCACATAGTTAAACAAAATACAATAAGTACTTATTAGTTTCTCATAATTTCTAAAAATTGGCCTACAGATATTTGGCCGTTTACAAGTTCCATTTGGGTTTCTTGAATAAACTGATCGCTGTAAACATACTTTTTTTTTCGTTTGTTGGACGTCCTTTTTTTTTGACTTATTTGCATTTTTTTCACAAAGAAAAAACATGCATCTTCTCGAAGAACGCTTAAAGCGTGCATTATGTTTGGGTTTTTCTTGCTCATCGCTGAATTTAGTTTGTGGTGCCACCCTTCGACAGCGTTTGTCGTTCGATGCCTTTCCCCAAAAACGCACCAAACTGGTATAAAATCATCTTTTAGCCATTGTACTTCAACGTATTTCTTGAACTTTAAAATATCAGGATCCGTAGTATCCCTGTGCGTTATATAGAGCCAACCGTTTCTTATTTCTGTCTCGGGCAGTAATGGAAGTACTGTAGTCAATGCTACCTCTCGAAATTTGAATATGTCAGCAGATGTTGTAAGTTTCAAATCACTGCCCTTGTTCCATATTGCTTTTTTAAAGTGTGTGTGACATCCTTTAAGTGTAGCTGACGGAAATGTCGCTTTATGGCCTTCATAGCAGCTTTCTCAAAATCAATTGAAAACTGAAGGTTGCCATCCAGGAACTTGACTTTTGATTAAATTGAAAAGAATTGTATAGGATTCCTCATCACCGCGACTCATGTATGCATAAATTAGCGGAATTATGTTAGTACTATTTTCAGTACTTCTGAAGTCTCCATGTATCGAGTAAAGTTGAGTGAATGGCTTTGTGCAGCTTTTAAAGGTACCATCACATAAGAAATGATCAATCTCACAGATTACATTTTTGGCTTGTTCAATACAAAACACTACAATTCGGTTGCAGTTATATGAATAGTCTGCTAAAAGAAAGTCCTTATAATCTTCTGGAACTTGGAATTCTTCCACATTTTTGCATTTAAGCCTATTTATTCCAGCGATTGTATTTCTATGTCTGTATAAACTTGACTTGATGCTTTGAAATGACGGTATGTTTTGAATCAAACTTGGTATGACTTTGAATTCACTCACCATAGCGTTGAAGGTTGCTGGCACTGGTGGAAATTGAGGAGAAACCAATTTATCTTTACATTGCTGTATTTTTTCTTCTACAAAATTTCTTGCAAAATCAGCTTGGCATAGATGTGGCTTTTCTTCAATTATATTGGTATCCTAGGTCAACAAAAAATATTAATTAATATTTTTTTTTTACAAAAAAAGACATGTCAAATCATCACCATAGACAAAAAGTTGTTTTTTATTCACATTCATCTCACATTACCGTCATACTGGGATTGGTAAACAAAATGGGGGCCCTACGAGTAAACAAAATGGCGGCCTTAATAACGATGTCATCGAATTTAAAATTTCGAACATGCCTACTTATAAAACAATAAACAATTCCAAAATGAGTACTAAATAAGGTGTGATATACCTACTATTGTATTATTATTATGGACTTACCTTGATTTTGATAAGTCCTTTACATTTGTTCTTCTTCCTGTTAGTACACTCCCAGATTATTAAACCACTTTTATGTTTTCGTTTTATTATATATTCATATCCTCCGTGTAATAAAATTGTCCCGCCTTTTCTATTTATATATGTTAAATGCACTTTTCCTGATGAACTGGAACCACTAGTATTTAAATCGGACATGGCTGGTTATGGGAGCGACGAGTGCACTAATGACGTAGTTATAATGACGCATGCTGCGTTTGCGCAAGTAGAAGGAGCAGAGTAGAATAGATATATTTTTTGTCTCTTTTTAACGTTATGCACAGACGCAAAGTATAAGTACGCGTAAGTATATTAACCTATCCTTTACCGGTCTCTAGATTAAACAATTTAAATTGATGGCCAGTGGGAATCGGATCAAAAGAGTTGTGCCATTGTCCCCCAACGGCGGCCATAGGGAATGTTAAAAAATCCGTGTCGCTGTCCACCAGTGGTGGCGAATGGAAATAATTTACAAAGTTGTGACGCTGTCCCCCAGTGGTGGACAACGAGAATAATGTTTTAAAGTTGTCTCGCTGTCCCCCAGTGGTGGCCAGACAAGTGGTGGACATCGGGAATAATCGGATTTTCGACTTTAACGAAAAGAAATAAAGAAGATATTCAATTGAGTTAATACGTATTTATCGTCTATACAAAAATCACAGGCTGTGATTTTATAACAGATAGATACGATTTTCGACTTTAAATCAAAAGAAATAAAGATGATATTCGATTGAGATACGTATTTATCAAAAATCACAGGCTGTGATTTAATAACAGATATTTGGATCTGTTATTTTTTGTCACAGTCACAGTGATCACGTTTATATCGTGTCGTGATATCGTGTTTCACCTGTTACAACCCATCTCTAAGATCAATACTTTCAACGAATGACAACCCAACCAACAATTTATTATTATTTATTTATTATTATATTATCGACACTAAAGAAGTCAAAAACAAAGATACCTACACTAAAAATTATTTGGAATATCTGGGCGAAAGTCATTCTTCGACGGAGACTCTTAACACCGCGATTCAGAAAATGACATTAAACGAACAACGCCATCTATCGAGCACGAAATGATACTGTCAAAATATATGGGAAAACGTTCGAACACTCTGTAAGCTAAATAAACTATGTAGAAAAGTGAAAAATTAAAGAATAAATACCTATATTTTTTAAGAAATTAACATTTGTCACTATTCTTTCATGATTATCAAGATTTGAAAGATAGGTAGCGCCACCTATCGCACTAATACTAAACTAATAAATAAACAACGCATCTGGAAAATTTTAATTAATCTAACTTTAGAGTTATATTCTATACACAATGTATCGCGTTAAGTTTCCACGCAAAGAAAATGACGGTCATATAACAACACATGATCTCACAAACCTAGTAATTAAGAAGTAAGTATCATTTCGCGTCAATAGATGTCGTTACGTGTATGTACATTACGTAATGAAAATTCCTTCTTGAACACTTTAAATTCATATATCTTTTGATATTTTGAAGCGATTGCGATGAAACAAAAACTAATTGAAACATCGAGTTACACACAATATTTGAGTATAAAAGTTAACCATATTGATTTCGTACTTTTTACGTGATAGTGGAACAATCAAACTAAAGAACATACAAACAGACAGACAGACAAACCGACAAACAGACAAAAATTCCAAAAATGGTAGAAATGGAATCTGTTGGTTATTCTTGGACAACCCACCAATTTTTTTTTTTTTTTTTTTCATTGTACAGAAACGCCTCGTCTACAGATTTATTATATGTATAGATAGATATAGATAAATTACATTTTTTGATACCCAAATTATGATTTACATCTTCATAATTAAGTTCTATTTATGTTTAACGTTTTCTATTAAAAAACTTATTATAATAAATTGCCCTCTTTAGAATGTTTGTTAGATAAATCTGAGTATTTTTCTGAGTAGAAAAATCAAAATCTTAGGCTAAAAAACTATGTTTTTTTTTCGATTATCGTTTAGGGCAGTGACAGGGGAGTATGTATGTTAAAAGTTCACCGCCGCGCCGCGAGCACGTGTTTTTTAACAAAAATGTATAGGTTCAGCAAAAATATATTGGCTTTACAAATTTTTTACATATTTGTAACCAGTTATAACTATTTTACCTCAATTTTTTTTATATCCAGAAGACTTATGTGTATTATACATTAATACATAACTTAAAATATAGCGCAGAAATCTCAATGTTTTGACATATTGCCATATCAGTAGATTGCACCTGTGCGAAGCAGGGGCGGGTCGCTAATTAACTAATACTAAAACCAGTAAATAAATAAATACATATTCTCAACATTTATTTG
The DNA here is from genome assembly GCA_947363905.1 of Lithophane semibrunnea. NCBI lineage: Eukaryota > Metazoa > Arthropoda > Insecta > Lepidoptera > Noctuidae > Lithophane > Lithophane semibrunnea. The sequence continues at coordinate 15,471,763 of OX376201.1, forward strand.
TTTATATAATTTCTTTATTTCATTTTTCATACTTATAAATTATATTTTTAAATATTAGAATAAAAAAATATATAAAACATTTAAAAATATAAAAAAATAGTAGCCCACCGGTATCGGGAACAGGGTCCAAGCTACCGGCGGTCAGGGCTTTATATAATATAATTATTGTTATAAATATTATTATAACTAATTCTTTATTAAGAGTAACAATGAGACTCATAGTGTTAGTAACAATAAAATTAATTATTTTATCATATATAATTAGCAAAAATATAATTAAAGGAGAAACACAAATTCTCAAATTCTCTTGGTATATTTTCCCAAATGTTCATGCCAACTTGAATCTTCGAGTTTCGTGAACGACTGTGACCAACGAACCGGGACATGCTTTTCCTTCATTATTTATACACTTCTCATCAGAAAAATCGAAACACTTCCGTTTTTTTTGACATATATTCCTAAATATACACATTTTTCTGATAATCCTTACAAAACAAACTTGCAAGGTGTTTCGATTTTTCTGATGAGAAGTATATTTCAGACCTTGCTCAAATAATATTATACATGGTAGGTTTTTGAGATAGGATTGCAGAGACAAAATGACTTAGAAAAGTGTTGCAAAATGAACTATATCTAAGTACTTATACTTCTTTTATTTACTATGTCAATTTTGTGCAATGCATTAATTGATATATCCATGTACTTACTGAAAAAACAATTATTCAGCTGCATCCAGTTCGTCTGAAAGCCAACCCCAACATAGTTTGGAAAAGGATAGACAAATGATGTTAGGTTGGGCAGAGTTTGGATTTGTCAAGTGTTTTCGTCGCCTATCCCACAATATTTGAAGACTACAACCAGTGTGTCCTGCCCGTTATGACACATATGTCATGTACATACCAAAAAGTCCATGGACACATAGTTAGGCTAGTCCACAAGTTCAAAGTCTCATCAGAAATGAAATTATCCGGAAAGAACCGGAGTTACCGACATAGCATGCAGCGTAAACAAACTGTAGTGGCAGTGGGCTGGCCATGTTTGTCGAAGGACAGCAGATGGCCGATGGAGCAATCGAGTCCTAGAGTGGAGACCGCGTATCAGCAAGCGTAGTGTGGGACGCCTCCCAGCTAGATGGACCGACAACCTTAGAAGATGGCTGGGACAGACTGGATGCGACATTTTCTTACCATCAGGGGGCTAAGTCTACTAATTTACAAAAGTGTCAGTGGTCTCACAATGTTTTTGACAGATTTTGTATGGCATATCTGTCAAAAACTGATCATTGTCAGACCACTGACACGTTTGTAAATAGTAGACTTATAAAGAGTCATAGTGAAAAGTTTTAGCAATACAATACTATATTTCAAGTCCTTACATATTATAAAACAAAATCCTCCGCCGCGTCTGTCTCTCGTCCTGTTCGCGATAAACTCAAAAACTATTGCACTGATTTTCATGCTGTTTTCATCAATGGATAGAGTGGTTATCAAGAAAGGCGAAACCCCGGGCATTAGCTAGTATCTAATATAATAAAATACATGAACTCCATTCAATACTACAAAACAATAGAAACCGAACCTAATTAAGGACGAGTCACACTCGTACGTCATCACAGTCGCAACGGAAATTGCCGAGCGATATTAATTCACTGCGAACAAATGTGAAACCCTTAAGGGCAGAGATTGATTGCCGAATTCTGTACATCCATGATTTGCTTTGTTAACCACACATTGTGCATTGCTTTGGGACTTTCCTATGAAATCAGTGATATTCCTGGTAGCAATATACACGTAACATCAAGCCTGTTTTCCCAAAGGGTTAGACAGAAGTGTACCTATATTAGATAGCCATTAGTTAGTTAGTTCAGCCATTTTATTACTTTGGTTAATAGCGCAGAAGCAGCATTAACCAAAGTAATAAAATGGCTGAACTCAAACCTGCTTACTCTCAATTTTCACAAGACTTCTTACATTCCGTTTTCCATTCGCTCTAACACCGCACCAGACCACACTTTCTCGATAATAGCTCACACTTGCCCACAGCAGTCATCTTCGTGTCTATGCCCAGCACTCACAAGAACTGATAATGTAAGATATCTGGGCGTACAAATAGACGCAGGGTTACGATGGGATAAGCAAATTTACGCCCTCACCTCTAGAACTATGAGATTGATACATATATTTAAGTCTCTTAGAGACTCGGCAAACCCTGATACCTTGAAAATGGTATTCTATGCCCTGTGCCAATCCATTATTGGGTATTGCATTACCGTATGGGGTAGTGCAAATAAAACTAGTCTAATCAAAGTGGAAAGAGCACAGAGGGCTATACTGAAAGTGATGTTACGAAAACCATATCGGTATCCTACAAAGCAACTATACTCGGATTGCAAGGTACTAACGGTCCGTCAGCTCTTCGTGCTTCAATCTGTCCTCAGAAGACACGCTACCGTCCCCCCGTCTGATCCCAAAAAGCGAACCAATATTCCTCCAGGCACTCGGCACAAAACTTCTTTTGCCAGACACCAATATTATACAATAAGCACACAAATTTACAAAAAAACTCATAAAGAACTTAACATACTCGACCTAAATAGATATGAACTAAAGTCTAAGATGACAGAATGGCTACTTCAACAGGATTACTCACAAACAGAATCACTACTTACATACATCGCTTAATATTAATATATCAGTGTATACTCACAAGCTACCCTCACCCAATTGCACAACTTACACTAACACACCTTCACATACACATACACACCCCTACACCTACACACACACACATACATCCACACACACATACATACACCCACACACGCACATACACATACAAACACTCACACTCACACCCCCATGCTCCTTAAACTCTTTTGCCTTTCTTTATTTTAATTATAATTATAAACGAATCAAACTAACCTCATTTTAAATCACTAGGTAGATCGACGCAACTCACAAGTTGTATAAATCTTATCTCTATCAATCATTTAGCTGAACACTGTCTCTTAAGATACAGGTAACCCTAGTTTAAGAGGCAGGGCTCATGAATTATATTGTCTACAGATTTCTGCAGCATGGTTTATTATTTGCTCTGTACTTCCTTCCTACCACTAGCTGTTAATAATACCCTTTTGTTAACCAAGTTATTTAAGTCTGTAACCTGTTTTTGGAAATAAATAAATTTATTATTATTTATTATTATTATACACCCACATTTCGCCCGTTATGTTTAACACCCATGTAATAGGGGGCGAGGCTATTGCCATCATCTGGGCACAAGTCCGGGCTGCTACTGAGATAGTCCTGTTGGAATAACCCAATAACACTTTGTTTGACCCGGGCATCTAACCCAGGACCTCATGCTCGCTTGCGGCCACTAGACCATGGGGGCTGACTATAAAGTATTAATGCCATCATTATTCCACTGCGAAAAAAGGATGGTGCTAGCGGCCTTGTATAGCTATCCGTCTCTCACTAACACTGGAAACATGGTGGCATTAATATGTCGTGGTATCTAATTGCGTAACGTTTTCGTAACCGATTAAGACTAATTCGTTTCATTTTGACAGTTCAACAATTACGTTGTTATTAACGTTGCTGAGCAGTTTTTTGTTTCAAACTGATTTAGATCGCGCTTAACTCGCAATTAGGGTGCTTTAGAGAGCAGGTAGCAGGAGGTAGTAGTATCAATACTCGATAGAGACCTTTTTTCTTACAGAAAAGGGGAATCTGATATCTGACTTTGTAAATAAAGTGTAAAAGTATTATATTTGCCTACTGCAAGTAATCTATAAAAAATATATATCAGATGTGTAACACATAGGCTTTTAAGTCAATAAAGGTATCGGAAAAGTCCATTGAAAGTTGTAGGTATGTTTCAGTTTATATTAACTTTGATAAAAATTGTGGTCAATGTAATCTGAAAATAATTAATCGCTGTAGTAACACAACCATGACTCCACTGCGTTCGTACTGAATAAATTAACACATACTACTTCATTTTTATGGGTTCGGTCATTGTCACAATAGGAGAAGCTCGTGGCTAAACCGCACGGGTCGATCCATCAGGGTAAGCTACGCTTGCCGGGGTTGGTCCGTGGATGGGTGACCATCTTTACAGAGACTCCTCCATGCCTCGGAAAGCATGTTAAGCCGTTGGACCCGGCTGTCATACGTAGATCTTTGACAGTCGTTACGGGTCGTCAGAAGTCCGAAAGTCTAAAAGCCAGTCTTACCAAGGGGTATCGCGATCCCAGTTACTGGGTTGTGGAGGCCAGCAGGCGTAACATGAGCACCGTTTTGTCGACGGAAGAGTAGACAAAAATGACGTTTCCTGTAGACAGTAGACAGCAGTGGCGAAGGGTGATTTCTCGGGGGTGGGAACCCGGAGCAAAAAAAAGAAAAAAAAAAAAAAAAAAAAAAAAACTGACGAATTGAGAACCTCTTCCTTTTTGAAAAACCCGGTTAATAATACTTGTTATGATGTCACTTCGGACCTTATGGCCGCGAAAATCTACTTCTTGTTTGTTTACCTAACAAAAGAACGGTGTCATTAGACCGTTTAATTAAATTCCTATTTCGATCTACTTTTCTCAAACTTATTTATAAACTCACATTCAAAAAGCCCGCTTTCAAACCACGCACGCTCAAACATTTTACTAAGCTCCTACGCTCTAGCGCAACGCCATCTAACGAAAATATCAGAAATGCAATGCATTTTGGCAGTACAAGAACGAGATATCTCAATTAAAAAAATTCACAAAATAATTAAACAGAGGGCGCGTTTAACGAGAAATTTTAAGGGAGTGGCATTTTACAATTCAGAGTTTTCGCTCACGGCCACTAGAGGGAATTGGCCGCGCGGGTGTAGAGCTTCGAACGAATTAGCGAAAAATCGTCAGATTATTAATGTAAAAACCCCTTTATTACATGAACTACTAGAATCTGAGAAAAGTAAACAAGGGAAACAATACATTTTATTTTATTTACAACTGCCAGTCAGCCATTCATATTTATCGTAAAGGGAAACATTAGAATGTTTGAAAAAACCATCACGTCGTTTGTAATTTATACTTACATCTGAGCAAGCACGGCCTAACGAAACGAAAACGAAAGCATGTTTCCTCACAAAGAAAATAATCCTAAACAACAATTTATAGGCTACCACTAAGCTACCAGACGGCCCGCACGCGGGGCAAAAGACATTGTAGTTAATTAGAAAGTCCTTGACGAATTATTGCCGCCATCCTAATCCTACTGATCGTACTAATAACTTTTCAAATCTATTAAGAAATTTCAACTTATTAACTATCTACTTACCCCAAATACATAATTACAACGTACACTTTCACTAAAGTCAAAACACTTTATTCACTGTTTTATACCAACAAACTAATACTACTACTACGATTCTCATACTGATAAACTAATGATTTCAATGAATAATACCAACAAAATGTGAATTAACTGCAAGTGTAAACAAAATAAAATGATGAATAATGCGATTACGTCAAACACAACTACGCAATCACACAATGTCTAGCGTCTAATAGTGTCCTCGTGTCCTGTCTCCTGTCCGAACTCCGAGCCGAACGCATTACGAAAATCAACGAAAACTACCGAACCGATATCTCTCCATCTCGTTCACGCGCAAGCAATTTTCGATCACTGTTTGTAGGTATAACTCGCTGTCGGCCGGGTTACTGGAGCCGTATGAAACCGGGGTGTCACGTGACCGAAGTGACGTCATGACGCCTTGATTTTTGAATCAACGACAAGCCGCCCGCACCGCCGAGTTATTAGAGAATTAGAGAAAATTTTTTTGCGGTCGGGAGATAGCAATGACAAAACATTGAATGTGGGCGTTTTGTATAGTTTTAGTTTTATGGTGTATTAAATACCTCTATTGTGATTATTGAACAGGCATTTTAAACACTACTGACTGTGTTAGTTTTCAATGAGGATAGAGTGGTTTTGTTCCGAAGTTCAGAAGGGAAGCCGATAGGAATCGGGTTGTAGGGTAGCTGCGGCCCTGGTAGACAGTACCAGACGGCAGCAAAGTAGAAAGAGTCAACTGCACTTTTTACGAAATTCACTCTTTTACATAATTCGACTCAGAATTATTTATTTTATCATAGGCTTTATGGGTTGTCAGTGTGATTTTGACAGTAAGGATAGAAAACTTTCTTCCGAAATAGTCGACATATAAAAAGACCTAGACAAAGATCGTTAGAAATGAAAGACAAAATGACAGATTGTAGAAAGATTTCTACGGTGGATGTCAAAAATGAAGAAACGTCAAACGTCGTTCAAACTTAGATTTCAGAAACCATCAACACACAACGTGCGAGACGATATTTTAAGTGACTCCGTCACTGTTATTTACATAAATTAGGTAGTGGTATTCGAATTTGTGTGGGGTAGGTACCACAACTAAAAAATGAAAAATATAAAATTTTAACAAAGAATAAACAACCGACTTCCAAAAATAAACACAAAAAATGTGAACAGTAACTTTAATTTCGGAAGTCGGTGGCAAAAAACGAAAATTGATAAGCAAAGACACCGACTTCCGAAATTAGAGATTTTTTTTCTTTTTTTGTGTTTTTTTTCAGTCGAACAATTGCTAACTATTTATCAACAAACTAACGAAATTCAACATAAATATTCCATCCCAAATCACTATATTACCTTGGCTCTGTCATAGACAATTTTACAAGCACAATTTACTCTCCACACTTCATTATACACTGTCCAAGCAAACACAAACCATTTGAACAACAACTCTATTTCTAACATATACAGTTTCTTTTCGATTGACAATCATTTTTTAGTCACAAAAGTCTATGAAATTCAGACCAGAAATTGCCAAAAGAATTTGAAGCTTCGTTAAAAAAAATAAGGTTCAATTTTGGTTGGTCAGATTTAATCCGGAAGAGGGCGTCAGTTAAGGGCTGTATAGTGTTTGATGGTACAACACCCTTAACTGAACTGTGGCTAATGGAGAATTAATGGTATCTCTTTCACACTAACGAGATTGCCTTTTTTATGTCGCATTTGTTTAACCTTTACTTAAAAAGAAGTACTAAAGAAGCTTTTTTCGTTTGTAAGGCAAGCTTTTTCTTTAGTAAATGGTGGCCTTATTGGAATTGAATCAGCTTACAATAATAGAGGTGTACCTCACTGTATGGCATTGAAACGGTTCTTAATTAGGAAGTCCTGAAAAAAGGTTTTTGTGAGAATGTTCAACTTACTCTAACCCTCATTTCTACCGTAGTTTAGAAGAATTACCACCACAATTCTTATAAACTACGGTAGAAACGAGGGTTAGAGAAACCCCTATTATTAATTAATAGGCAGGCTCCCACCTCCTAGTTGTATAAAAAGTACATTGTGGACATCGAAAAAGTAAGGACAACAAATTCATACTAATACTATAAATTCGAAAATAACTCTCTGTCTGTCTGTCTGAATGTAACCTAAACCACGGAACGGATTTCGATGAAAGGCAAGATGGCATCCCGGGGAAGGACATAGGCTAATTTTAAAAGGCGAAGCCGCGGGCGGGAACTAGTTAACAATATATGTCACAGCGGCCATATCTGGCAATTCCAATTCTAAACACTCGGAAAAATGCTGAACCTTTTTAAAATTGGAACGGAAACGGAAACGGCTTTGGCACAAATATGGCGGCGTAGGGTTGCCAACGAGCACACATAATCAGAGTCATTGCTATGTTATTGCATTTTTTGTGCCAAATTCATGTTCAGTTTGCTATTTTGTCGTTGTATTAGCCATTACAATTTTGATTTATGGGTTTGTGAAAATGGTGTGTCATTGTAGGCTGCCATCAGACGGACTGCATCGCAGCAACAACTGCATGCAATTGAATATATCGACTGCGCACGGTGACTGCGATGCAGTCCGTCTGATGGCAGCCTTAGCCTAGACTGACACCTGTTAGGTATTGGTGGGTGGCATAAGTCATAAGTCATAAGTAAGTCATAAGTCATTTATTTCATAACAATATGGAAACATTGTGTTGAAAATAATATAAAAATAACAAATTGCAATGAAATTAAATTAAAAATAACAATTAATACGGATCAAAATTCATTAAAATACATCAAAAACGTTGAAAATATAAAACAGTCCATGGCAATTAAACTACATTAAAATAACAATAATAACAAAATATAAAAAATTACAGTGAAATCAGATTAAAATTACATAACTTAGCATTATAATTAAATCAGATTAAAATATTTAGAAATGTCAATAAATAAAAACAGTAATAGTCAGTTGAGAATTCAAATACAATAAGATTATAAATAATAAATGTCAAATTAAATTATATCCAATACAACTTTACAATAATATTACAATGTCAAATGTCTTCCATGAATTCATGGCGATTGTTTATAAGACCGTAAAAGAAACTTACAAACTGGGGCGACGTTATTACTCTATTTATAAAATAAACCCTTTAAGTGCTGATACATAATGAACAACGGGTCTAGCTATCATAAAACTTGACCCAGCTATGTTACTTAACCTATATTATCGGACAATTTGTATCGAAGCCATACTTAAAAGGTCCTTGAAACCAGAAAGCAGATATTTTCAGCACAAAATTTAACTGATCTAATCCTTATCCTTACATAATTATAAAACAAAGTCCTTCGCCGCGTCTGTCTGTCGTCCTATTCGCGAGAACTCAAAAACGACTGCACCGATTTTCTTGCTGTTTTCACCAATGGATAGTGTGATTCTCGAGGAAGGTTTTAGTATATAATAACCGACATCCACGCAGGCGAAGCCGCGGGCATCGGCTGGTAATGATATAAAGATGAGATTATTGGAATAAAGATCTTGGTCATCACTTCCTTGCCCTAATCCGTTTGCACTAATTTTTTTTTGGGAATGGCGCAATATGTCGTTTATGTCCATACAGATCTATCAGCCGTCAGAGTCTTTAAAGATGACGGTTGATAGAGATTTCCACCTCCTTAATCCCCAGTAAACATTATAATCGAACTAAAATGCTTTGAAATATTCTTCACTGGGATTAAAAACTATTGGAAAACCACAACCGCTCTGACAAGAGTGCTACGAAGAAGTAGTAGCATCAAATAATTGGACGCATCTTTGATGCAATCAACGTAAGTTTAAAACAAACAAGAATGGCAGAGGACACTGGTATCATTTTCTGCCTAACCTTGCTCTTCTCTTTAAAATACAATAACAAACAAGTAAAAAAGCTAATAAGTAAAGCCGCAGTAATTTACCAAACCCTTACTTTGTATGTAAATTACTTCAGGACGGTTTACCCGACATTTTTATCATTTGTTGTGAAATATGTGATACTAGCTGCGCCCCGCGGTTTCACCCGCGTAAGTCTCGATCCCGTGGGAATATCGGGATAAAAAGTATCCTATGTGTTAATCCAGGTTCTAAAGTATCTGTTTGCCAAATTTCATCAAAATCCATTCAGCCGTTTTTCCGTGATTGGGTAACAAACATACAAACACACAAACTTTCACATTTATAATATTAGTAGGATTTCATCCAAATCCATTCAGCCGTTTCTGCGTGATTGAGTAACAAACATCCAAACACACAAACACAAACTTTCACATTTATAATATTAGTAGGATATATATTATAATGGTTCTTTCGTGACGCAAACTGTAGGCTGATTGGTGTTGCTATATCAAACCGTTATTTAATTTGTCAAAGTGGCTTTGGAAACACGTCATGTGACAAATCCCTGCTTTTTACTCGCGTCTCACATCAGATTACCTTTTCTCGTTCGTTCAACGTAGATATTTTATTTATTTATTTTATTCTATTCTGTTCGGTAAACTTACCGCTAAATTATTAATGTTCTTGAAAAAAATATGAAATTGAAGAACATTTACAAGTTTCCGCTGATATACATTAAAACAAGCTAATATAAAGCTTGTAATAAAAACGAAAAAGGTCGGCACAAAATAAACTACCTGATAGAAGACACTGACAGCTGTAAACCTTATTTTCAAGAGCATAAAATATTTACCCTCCCCTGCCTATATATTCTAGAAATATGCAAATTTGTTCGAAAGTACCAACACTTTTACACTACAAGAGAAAATATACAGTCAAGATACACATTACGTCATAAAAATAGATTAAACCTACCTACATGACTAGGGTGCTTGTTGAGTGAATTTTTAGCTTAGAGCTTAAGCTAAAAATTCACTCAACAAGCACCCTAGTCATGTCAATTAAAGTTTATAATAAATTACCAGAAATAATTAAAGAAGAACAAAAATTTAATACATTCATAAATAAATTAAAACAATTTCTATTATCTAAATGCTATTATAATATCAATGAATACTTAAATGATAAATTTTAAATTTAATTATAAGTTTTATAGAATTATTTTATTATAATCAATAGAATAATAATAGGTTAGTTGTAAAATAAAAAAGACCCCTTCCTCTCCTCTCTCCTACTTTTGCTGTGCCCGACAGGGTCCATAATGGTCATATCTTTGTAAAACCTACCACCTAAGTTCACATGTGGAAGCAATAAATGTATTGAGTATTGAGTACCTATAACAAATATTTTATAGAATAGTACACAATCGATGAATGCCTTGCTTTCCCGTGAAAAAGCTTTTTTAAATGTTAGGGTCTCAGCTTGTATAAGTAGTATTAGGGTTTATGAGACACATCCCGCGGACAGACAGACAGACGGACTGACGGACAACGGAGACTTAGTAAGTACTATGGTTCCGTTTGGTACTTTCCGGGTACGGAACCCTAATAGAACTTTTATTTCTCTAAGATGCAATCGATATTTCACGAGAAAATCTTTTGAATGTTGCGTTTAATTCAATTATCGAACTTATTTTCTTAACGAAAAGGTATAATTTCAGTGCGAGGGTTGTCACGTGTCAAAGTACGCTGCTGCGCAACGCGTGTACCATATTGTGTGGTAAATAAATTCGATATTAAATCGGATCATAAAATAGTGCGCGTTGCGTCGCGTCTCGGTGTAGACTGACCCTAAGGTTTATGCTCGTGACTGTACGGAACAACTTTTTGTCCAAAGAAAATTGAACCTGTGAGGCTTTCAAAATAACTACAGACCCTCCAGGATAAAACTATTAATGGGTGTTCATTCACGAGAGTTGCGGACTTACAAGGAGTTCTGTACTTCTGTTCCGATACGCGCCTACCCTTGTACCGTACGGTCCCGAGGGACTCGAACAACGAAGTGACATTAAATAAATATATTCAGAAGGTCCAGACGGCATTACAGCGGGTTGCATTGAATTGGTCAGCGACAAAAGTCGACCAACAATCTGCCCAGCCTTTTCCCAACATGGGCTTCCAGTCTAACCGGATGCAGCTGAATACCAGTATTTTACATGGAGCGACTGCCTATCTGACCTCCACAACCCAGTAACTGGGTAATACGATAACCCTTGGTTAGACTAGTTGTCAGACTTTCGTGCTTCTGACGACTCGTAACGACTGTCAAAGATCCACAAATGACAGCCGGGACCAACTGCTTAACGTGCTTTCCGAGGCACGGAGGAGTCTCGATATGTAAAGATGGTCACCCATCTACGGATGAACTCCGGAAAGTTTAGCTTAACCTGATGGATCGACCCGTGCGGCTGTTATTACTTAGCCACGAGCTCCTTCGAAAAAGAAAAAAGTGGACCAACACTACTAATCAAAACAAAGTCCTCTGCCGCGTCTGTCTGTCTGTTTGTTCGCGATAAACTCAAAAACTACTGCACCGATTTTCATGCTGCTTTCACCAATGGTTAGAGTTTTTGAGGAAGGTTTTAGTATATAATAACCGACATCCACGCGGGCGAAACCCCGGGCTTCAGCTAGTATTAAGAAAACAAAAATAAATAATGAAAATGCCCTTTATTCCACTACTCACAATTTAGAACATGATGTATTGAACACAGTTTTAAATATTTCGAATAATTAAAAAAAAACAATCATTACCTTTTCTTCTAAATAAATTCTAATTCAATTATTTTTATTTGTAGAACATAGGTAAATTACAGATGTCAATATTAATAATAAAAACTTTTTACAAAAAAAAAAACAACCGGCTTCCAAAATAAACCACAAAAAAAAAAAATAACTTTAATTTCTGAAGTCAGTGTCTTTTCAATTTTCGTTTTTTAACACCGACAAAAAACCAAAAAAAAAAACATACAGACGAATTGAGAACCTCCTCTTTTTTGGAGAAGTCGGTTAAAAATGAACACTATTGTCTTGCCGTCAACAACGCACAAATATTCTAAGTGTAGAACAGAAATTTTGCTCCCACTGGGAATTTAACCCGGAACCTCTAGGTCTGAGACAAGTTGTCTAACCACTAGACCACAGTGGCGGTCATTTACAGAATCGTAACTTGTGTAACGTCTTTCATTGGACCCCACATTATCCGAAGTTAACCTTCTGTGTCTCTCCATGACATGTGAATAGCGTGAAAACGATCTAATAAATAGATCTGGAACACTCCGCCTGTGATAAGGTCAATCTGACGTCATTACGAGCGGGAAGTTTCTAAATTACATTTGAACAAGAAGTGGCCTTTACGGATTGATGATCGAAGTGTTCAGTTATTAGAGGAAACTCCCTACTTGGTATTTTTAAATAATAACCAATATTGACGTTTTAGAATAGATTTATTCTAATAAGAACTAATTAAGTAAGTAACAAAGTTTGGCCCATGAACCAGTCAACTCTTCATTAATTAAATTCTAATCAATGGTACGCTCCACTCAAAAAGTGAATCTACCGTGCATTTCCCGCCATTTTTTGACAAATCTCTACCACAGAGAACACAATATATTAGTCGAATAATTAAATCGATAACAATTTCACTTTTGTTAATACTATTCAATTTTGAAACGTTAACAGTCGGCCATCTTGAAAAAGTGTCTGTCCCAGACAAAAATAAACATAAACAAACCATACTTCAACTTCTTTGATAATGTATGTACTTATAGGTAAACAAAAACTAGTACTTTATGGATGGCACAACTTAGTTACATAAATATAACAATTTACAGTAAAAATTACCAAAAACTTGAAATTCGCTTAGAATTTACTATTTGGTTAAAAAAAACATTAATTTGCGTAAAACAATTGCTTCGGCCATCCTACTTCAGAGTAATGACCTCATTGCTCATAATAACGTTATTCAACAATAACACTGTTTATGCAATCAAAATAAAATAAAAATGTTTTTTTTTTTAAAACAATAGAACTATTATTAAATTCACTGAATATTTCTGCTAATAATTATTAAGCTTCGTAATCGTCGATGATCCGGAACTGTGCTTCTATGTCGTCTTCACAGGGCCGATGTCCAACACAAGTGGTTACGCAATGCATTGAATTGCAAGGCAAGGCAAACATTAGTCTCAACATCAAAATCCAGCAGGTTCTCGTCCCAAGCCAACATTTCGCAATAAGGGTCGACAGTTTTCAATCATTTCTCTGCAAGCAAGCATAAGGCGCCTCTGCCAGAGATAACGGGTCCAAGTCGACCACCAATCGCCCACACAAGGAGCTACGGTCTAACAATACTAGATCTGCTCGCCGCTTTTGCTCACACATAGACCTACAGCTTCAAAGCGATACACCGTAAATCAAGGAGCTACGGCCTGAAAGCAGCACGTCACTTGCCCGCACAAGGAGCTACAAAGTGTTGAAGAGTTAAATCTGCCCACCGCTTGCCCACGCGAGAAGCTACGGCCTCTAAGCAGCACGTCGCTTGCTCACACAAGGAGCTACAGCCATGAAGTGCAACATAGATAAATAATAAATAAAATAAATAAAAACATCTACCCACCGCTTGCCCACACAAGGAGCTACGGCCTTGAAGCAGCACGTCGTATCACAGGGAGTTACAGTCTTGAGGTGTAACATCTGCCCACCGCTTGCCCACACAAGGAGCTACGGCCTTAAAGCAGCACGTCGCTTGCCCACACAAGGAGCTACCGCCTTAAAGTGCAACATCTACCCACCGCTTGCCCACACAAGGAGCTACAGCCTTCAAAGGTTACATCTGCCCACCGCTTGCCCACACAAGGAGCTACGGCCTCAAAGCAGCACGTGGTATCACACTTGAGGTGTAACATCTTCCACCGCTTGCCCACACAAGGAGCTACTGCTTCAAATCATCACATCGCTTGCCCACACAAGGAGCTACAGCCTGAAGAGAAACATCTGCCCACCGCTTGCCCACACAAGGAGCAACGGCCTCAAAGCAGCACGTCACTTGCCCACACAAGGAGCTACAGCATTGAAGTGTAACTTCTGCCCATCGCTTGCCCACACAAGGAGCTACGGCCTCAAAGCAGCACGTTGTAGTAGTAATGTCTCAAGGAGGGAATGGAAAGGAAGGGAATGAAAGGGAAGGGAATGAAAAGGAAGGGAATGACTTTTACTTATTGCAAGAATTACTTTTTATTCAATTTAAATAAACCACTATAACTACTGAGTATCTCTTTTGATTTTAGTTTTCACTATCATCGTATTCTGTCTCAGATTCAGATTCTTCGAATCTGATCCAAGGCTTAATCTTGTCAACCGAAAATACATTGGTATACTTTTTCTTAGAATAGCCCTCAACACTACTCACTTCATAACGATCATGATCAAAAATCGCAGTGATTTTATAGGGACCACTAAACGCGGGTGCAAGTTTATTACTTTCACCGGGGGTCTTAGTGACTTTCTGGACCATTACCAAATCTCCAACTCTATATGACCTAGCCTTACATCTTTTACGATCATATCTTTGTTTCATGTCATATTGTTGTTTCCTAATCTTAGCACTAGCATCATCGCGAATTTTTTGTAGGGTGTCATTTGGTATAGAATCGTTCGAATTTAACTCGTGTAAATGGCCTTCGGTAACGTTGACGCTTGGTTTTCCGTAAATTATTTCGGTAGGTGTTTTACCCGTACTTTGATTAATTGTATTATTTAGGCTCTACTGAACCTTAGCCACGTGGGTATCCCAATTTCTATCGTCGTTATCGTGACACAACGCAATCAAAGAAGACAAGATTGATCGATTGTATCTTTCGATTTGGCCATTTGCTCTAGGCGTAGCAACGGCATTTAATGTATGCTTGATTCCGTTTTCCTTAACAAATGTTTGGAATTCTTTAGAGGTAAAACTGGTGCCTCTATCAGAAATTAACATTTTAGGTGTACCAAAAAGAGAAAACACATCTTTTAAAACATTTATAGATGTTTTACTTTTTGTATTTTTAACCGTACGAAGGATTATAAACTTTGTAAAACTATCTATTATTCCTAAAATGTAGGTGTTTCCTCTTTTGCTTTTCACGAAAGGCCCTAAATGGTCTATGTGAAGACTATGGAAAGGAATGTCGGGTTTAGGAATTGGATGAAGCAAACCTGGTTTCTTACCCCCAGATTGCTTAGAATATGCACATGGGATACATGCTCTCACATATTTTTTAACAAATTGTGTCATTCGTGGAAACCAATAATCGCGTTTGATCTTTTCTATAGTCTTCTCATAAGAAAAATGACCAGCATCGTCATGACATAGTTGACAGATTTTCCATCTAGCGTCTTTAGGTACAGCCCAACGTAATTCGCTTCCAATTTTTCTAAATATTTTACCGTCTTTCAACTCATAATCTCTACGAATATCTTTGGCTTCGACTGAATTTGTATTCAAAACAGCCTTCACGTAATACAGCTGGGGGTCACTCATCTGCACAGATTGTAGCCAGTGTACGTCACTTACAAGCATTACTGATAACGATTCACCATCAAGAGGTTCTAACGAGTTACGACTCAATGCGTCTGCATGAGCTAAACGAGCTCCGGGTCGATACTCGATTGTAAAAGAGTATTCTTGTACTGAAAGCCACCACCTAGCTATTCTTGGGATTAAGTCCCTTTTAGTCAACGTCGTTCGAAGCGCATTACAATCAGTAACGACCTTGAACTCAATTCCAAGAAGATATACCCTAAAACGATTAAGTGACGCGACGACCGCGAGGGTCTCTAACTCATAAGAGTGGAAATGCTGCTCCTCCGCTGTCGTTTGTCGACTAAAATATGCAACAGCTTGGAGAGGCTTTGTCTCTTCGGCCCGCTGAAGTAAAATACCCCCCAAGCCAGTCGAACTCGCATCGGTGTGAAGCTCTGTCTGGTACTTGGGGTTGTATATTGTAAGAATGAGTCTTTGAGTCAACATCATCTTTAATTTTGATAAAGCGTTTTCTTGCTCAGTTCCCCACGTCCAAACGGCATTGGCTTTCGTAAGACGGGTTAACGGTTTTGCTATAGTTGCAAATCCAGCAACAAATCGACGAAAGAAACTCGCAAGTCCTATGAATTCCCGTACCTGATGGACGTTTTGAGGAGTCTTAAACGCGCTAACTGCCATAATCTTTTTAAGTCCGGGACGAACACCCTCTGATGAAATTTCAAAACCTAAGTAGTCAATAGTTTTTTTAAAGAAGTGACATTTACTCAAATTTAAAGTTAGATTAGCGTCTTTGATGAGGTCGAGAACAGTCGATAATTTATCCAGGCCCTCATCGATGGTAGTAGACGCAATAATAATGTCATCCATGTACGCTAACACGCCGGGAATATTTCGCCGTTTCAAAAGATTCATAACAAGTCTCTGAAAAACAGCAGGCGCATTGGTCAGACCGAACGGCATACGGTTATATTCAAAGTGCGCGTCAGGTGTCACAAATGCTGTGAGATGCTTTGAATCTTCTGAAACTGGTACCTGATGATAGCCGATTTAAGGTCTAATCTACTAAAGAAAACCTGACCCGAAAGACTATCAATTTGATCGTCTATTAGAGGCATCGGATATTTTTCTTTTAAAGTTTTCCGATTTAGCGCTCTGTAATCCACGCATAATCGTGTCTCACCATTTTTCTTAGCTACAAGTATAATTGGGCTAGCATATTGAGATGTTGATTCTCGAATGATCCCGGTGTCGAGCAGTTGATTAACAATAGTCTCAACATTTTCGCGTTCTGATAATGGGAGACGATACGGCCTGTAAGTTACTGGAATGTGATCCGTCAGCTGAATGTGCATTTCAGCTAATGATGTTTTACCCAATTCTTCCAGAGAAAAAGCGAAACAATCTCGTCGCGAATTTAACAATGTACATAATTTCTTAAGAGTCTCTTTGTCCAAATCATCATCAACAGTAATCTGATCAATAGTAATAGAGTTTTCTAGAAGATCAATATTCAATATATTAAGTTTATTCGAGTCCGTATCAGTAATTTTCGTTGTAACTGGTGGTAAATTGCCAGTCAGATATAGAACCCTAGCTATTAGTGTGTTTGCAGTTAAGGTGAACGGTTCTGAACTAAGCCCGATGACAATAATAGATCCTATTCCCTTATCGATAGTGTATACACCAGGTAAGATGATATATTCCTTACCGCTCTTCATACAAGACTCAGTATTTATGTAAATCAGCCCAGTTATTTCAGACCCTGTGCGTACTTTAATGGTAGACGTACCATAAATAGAACTATTCTCTAAACACGACAACGCAACTTTATTGTTGTCTGATTGAGGATCCTTATAAAGAAATAGAGATGTGTCCGACTTGTAAATCCTAACACCCGGTAACTCTGTGAGTGAGTGTCCTATTAAAGCATCCGCTATAAGAAAGTTAGGCTCAACTAAATATACTACAACATTCTCGTCGAGACCATCAAATCTAATTCGCACAGTAATGCGACCGCTTGGTATAACAGTTCCTAGACCAAACCCATTTAGTGTGGGTAAATTATTATTATCAATGGGTATTCCAAGTTGCTCTCCAATGTCTTTTCTTAATAATGTACAGTGACTACCCAAGTCAATAAATGCCTTAATGGATTTATCTTTCAAAATAATTTGCTTATAATATTTATCACTAGCGTTTCTATCCTGAAATATACTAAGCACTTTTTTCACCTGACTACTGGGAGTGTTCGTAGTTTGTCGCGAGTCAGTGGTAGTTCCTGAAGCTTTATCTGCACAATTTTTCTCCTCATGACCGTAAAGACGACATTTCCTACACTTGAGTATAGACTTTGAACATCGTGACACTATATGACCTTGTTCCTTACAATTGTAACATGTGATATCTGATCTTGGTTGTCGCTTTGGCTGTGAGTTTATTGCCTTAGTGGCACCGGGTTTTAGGTCCTCACTAACACGCCCGTTAGGCATAACCCGTCTAGGAAAATCATTTAATTTGCAAGATATATTCCGAAAGTATTTTAAAACATCTTCTGGATTATGATAACTAGCACCCTGGACGTTCATTCGAATATTGTTATCATAAATACCATGGGTAAGACAGTCTACTGCCTGCTGACCCCTAAGTTCGCATCTATTTATTAACATAATTTTATCGTAGTAATATTCTTCCAGGGATTCATTTCGCCTAGACCGTCTAGCTAACATTTCCGAAAGAAGTTCACCATAATTTTGTTCACACGGAAAAGCAGTAATAAGTATTGTTTGCCACTCAGTCCATGAATACTTCACGCTGGTCAGACCATTATACCACCGTTTAGCAAGACCTGAAAGCTTGGGTAAAGCATAGAATATAGTTTGTCTTTCGGACCAACCATATACCTCCGCCGATTCATTGACCTTCGCTAACCAATGTTTCATTGTCTGTGTTTTAGCCTGAGGGTCAAATTCAGATATAACGTTTTGAGAAGCATGAAAACCAGATGTACCAAGAGACCCGGTGTTATTGCGATCGTTAAGAGCAACTACTAACTTTTCTAAGACGGACGTTTCCGAACGGTTACTTAAACGTTCGCTTTGTTTTCGTTCACATTTTTGACGTTTGAATCTAGTCGAAGATGAGTCACTAGAGCTCGATGACGTAGTCGAAGAGCTACTCGAATCGTATTTTCGAACACTATGCCGTTTTCTTGTGTTGCAGCTTTGCTTACGAGACTTACGTCTATTAACGTTTAAACGAGAGTGCCTGCTCCGCACAGTCGAATTTCTATGTTTACTACGAGACCGTGACCGTGATCTTAATCTAGCAGGTGAAGGGGTACCCATTTTGGATAAAAAAAAAAGGTAATGAGGATAAAGGAAAGGAGATAAAGGAAAAAGGAAAGACAATATTCAATCACTGTAAACGATATATAACATTAACTAAGTTTCGATAGCACGCAACTTTACAGGTTAATGCAATGTTTACCTACATATTGCACTCAACAAACCATTTTAGTATCTAATGTACTTATATATTTAAATAACCAGAAGGCGATGGGGATTTCTTAGCCTGATTGTAATAAGTTGAGTTTCTTTTATTTTTTTTAAAGTAAAGGTATATTTTTATCATTAATTTCAATGTATTTTCGCATAATGGTACCTAGGTTTTAATGTCTACTGTTCCGGACATGAAAAAAATGATGAAAATTACCTCATAATTGTCTTGGTAAAATATAATATGTGGAAAATCAACCCAATTTACAATCTCCTGTTTATTAGCTCATGATCAATGACAGCCATGGCCCACGCACAATGGTCCACCAAAAGGACTAAGTGCGGTAACCAAACCCATTAACATAGAACATAGCTCACCAGCATCTACTATGCTGGCTACAAGCCATCTTCACGATAGTACACTATAGTGCCACCTCCACAATTCCTTTTTAATTCTAATTATAGTTGAAGTTTAATAAATACTAATAATAAAAAAGATTTTAATTTTTAAACATCGTCTCTTTACCCAGGATTTTCTTAATATTTATGTTTCCTAACTTCCTCCCAATCTCAAATATAATTAACATCTTATCTAAATTAAAAAAATGACATTAGCACCCCAAAAATCAGGTGTTAGTTATAGATTGTTATGCAACCTCACTTTTACTAAATCTCTTTTAATTTAGCTCTCCGATTGCCAAAATCCACAAAATTTTCAGTGTTGGTTTGATAATATAGCTATCAATTAACACCAATTTCATCTTTTTACATCCAGGCCCAGGATTGTATGAAAGTGTATCCGTCTCTTTTGACAACTAAGTAAATATTATCGGGGAATATAAAAACATTGTTTAAATATATGTAAAGGAAATGTGGGTATTTATGCAGCTACTCAAAAGTAGTGTTAGGTAATTAATAACATCTATTGTTGCAATGTCAAGAGTTACTCAACCAAACATTTAAGTTTAAAAAAAAAACAATAAGTAAGTATGTATTATAGGTAGGTACACTAGTGTAGTTAAGCGGGTACCCGTTTACCACAGCCCACCTTGAGTAGTAGTAGTTGTACAATAGTACAACAACAGATCCATGAACAAAATCATAGTTTTGTACCTTACCTACCTATTGTGGTAAAATGACTACTGGTGTAAAATTATAACAAGCATAACACATAATGAACATACATAATTCCGAGCAAACGGATTATTCCAAGTCTATAATAACGCAACTAAAAGGAACCAAAAAGGATATTTATTCTACAAGAATCTGCTTATCTGTCAAACCGGTCGCTTGGAATTATGATATATATTATAATAATATAAAGGATAACGTAATAACAATAACTGTAGGTTGGTCAGCGTTATTACGTTGATCAAGCTAGTAAAACAAATAAAATAACTCACCCAATATCTGCAACCAATTTTACCTTAGACCGTGCGGTTGACGCGATATACCACTTCTGAACTTTTAAATAATAACCAATATTGACGTTTTAGAATAGATTTATTCTAATAAGAACTAATTAAGTAAGTAACAAAGTTTGGCCCATGAACCAGTCAACTCTTCATTAATTAAATTCTAATCAATGGTACGCTCCACTCAAAAAGTGAATCTACCGTGCATTTCCCGCCATTTTTTGACAAATCTCTACCACAGAGAACACAATATATTAGTCGAATAATTAAATCGATAACAATTTCACTTTTGTTAATACTATTCAATTTTGAAACGTTAACAGTATATTATTTAAAAAAAAACGGCTGATGTGAAAAAAATTAGCTCCTAGAGCTTTGATCCGAATTTAGAATGTTTGGTATACAGCATAGTATCAAAAGAATTTAGAATGTCTGGTATACAGCATAGTATCAAAAGAATTTAGAATGTCTGGCATACAAGTGGTTCTCGTCGTACCTACAAAATAGAGAACAGTTCGTGGAGGTTTAACATAGGGATCAACACACTGGCCGAATAACACGCGTAAGATCTGATAAAGTGAAAATAACAATGTCAATACCTCAAGGCAGCGTTTTAGGATGCTTATTATTTCTAATTTATATTAATGACCTACCTAAAGAAATTGACGCTCAAAGTATCTTATTTGCTGAGGATATTTCTATAATTTTTCCATACACTAGTGGTGAAAACTTAAACTTAAACCTAGACGATAAACTCTCGAAAATAATATCATGGTTAAAAGATCATAACTTAGAATTAAACTTTGACAAAACAAAAATAATGCAATTTAGACCATATCAAAAGCGTAAATTGGACATAAATTACTCGTATAATAATATACAGATACAATGCATAAATGAGTTTAAACTGTTGGGTTTGTCTATAGATACCAATATAAACTGGAAGGCTCATATAGATTTCTACCGATTTTAAAACTGCTCTAACAGCATACTATGCCTACGCATACTCCTGGTTAAATTACGGAATAGTGGTGTGGGGAAATAGTGTAGACAAACAAAGGCTCTTTATTCTTCAAAAAAAATGTTTACGAATTCTTGCCAATATAAACAACACGGAAAGCTGTAAGCCATTCTTTGTTAAATATAAGGTCCTTACACTAACTGGCATCTACATATTGGAAGTAAGTAAATTTGTACGAAAACACCAATCACTATTCCCACTCACTAGAACCCTCCGTCCACAAAGTCGCAGTGATAGGCGCCAAAACAAGAATGAATTAGCCCTACCAAGCTCCACATTAGGTATGTTCCATTCAGGACCTATAGCCATGTGCGTAAAAATATATAATAAGCTTCCAAACTCAATTAAAGACATAGAGTACGAAAATAAATTCAAAACCAGCCTTCAAAGACACCTTACACTAAAATCATACTACACTCTAAAGGAATTCTTTGACATTAAAATTCATAATATAAATATAACATTCACAATTTTTGACTTAATACTATTATTCTGGTTTGACATTAAGCTTTATGATTATTATTATTGTTAAGGGAATTCTTGGACGATAACGATCGATAAATTTTGACATTCAAATCCTTATTATATACATCACTGACTATTGTTGACTTACTACTATTATTCTAGTTGACATTGCCTATGTTATTTTATGATTATAGTTATAATTATTTGATTATTTTTAATTGTCTAACTTATTTTAACTATTAATGGAAATTATGACCAAATAACTGTTTACCAATACTTTATCATTATGTTAAAAATGTTATTATTGTCTTTCTGCACTGTGGGTTTCTTTCATTCATTTACATTTATTATGTACTGTAGCATGCCAAAACATACGTATATATTGCTGTGCCCTGACAGGGTCAATGTATGAAACAAATATTATTGTAACATCTTGTACACTAGATTGAATGCAATAAATGATGATTATGATTATGATTACAGCATAGTATCAAAAGAATTTAGAATGTCTGGTATGCAGCATAGTATCAAAAGAATTTAGAATGTCTGGTATACAGCATAGTATCAAAAGAATTTAGAATGTCTGGTATACAGCATAGTATCAAAAGAATTTAGAATGTCTGGTATACAGCATAGTATCAAAAGAATTTAGAATGTCTGGTATGCAGCATAGTATTTTAGGGGTATGAGGAACAGGGTGTAAAGTTCACTCATCCCCCATAGAAAAGGGAGGATCCTCCTACCAGACGGGTGTTGTGTATGGCGGGCAACTGCCCAATGATTGATATTGGGTTTTTGTATATATGTTCACTGCACGGTAAACTCTAATTGCGCGATGCAGGATTTATGTGGCGTCAGGTCTTCGATGCGTAGTTCGCATGTGGCGATGTAGGTACCGCCACATCACTCCCCTCCGGAGACCGGAGGTCGATAGTGGGCTGAGTCTTGTAACTTGCGATGCTTGCCAGTGCCAGTTGTGATTCCGTGAGTCGGAACCGGGTGCCGCATTGTTCGCGGTGGGTCGGAACTGTTTGCGGCGATTGTGGTGATTGTAGTGATTGCTGTAATTCCCCAGTGGCTCAGGGTGATGAGGTTGAGGTGATTGCGGTGATTCCCCAGTGGGTCGGGGTGATGAGGCTGAGGGTGATGACCAGGGATGCGCGTTCGCTGCATGCTGGTGGTCAGGATACCCGTTGACGCCTCGGGTGTTGGCTTGGCTGTTTGACTCGCCTCACTGAAAGCTTGCGGGAGTGATGATGATGACGTCACGCTGGAGTAGTTGCACGAAGGATGCGTTGACGTTCATATTCGGGGTCACCAATTTAGGG
This sequence comes from Lithophane semibrunnea, assembly GCA_947363905.1. NCBI lineage: Eukaryota > Metazoa > Arthropoda > Insecta > Lepidoptera > Noctuidae > Lithophane > Lithophane semibrunnea. Next base: position 15,495,277 of record OX376201.1, read on the forward strand.
GTATGAGGAACAGGGTGTAAAGTTCACTCATCCCCCATAGAAAAGGGAGGATCCTCCTACCAGACGGGTGTTGTGTCTGGCGGGCAACTGCCCAATGATTGATATTGGGTTTTTGTATATATGTTCACTGCACGGTAAACTCTAATTGCGCGATGCAGGATTTATGTGGTGTCAGGTCTTCGATGCGTAGTTTGCATGTGGCGATGTAGATACCGCCACAGTATCAAAAGAATTTAGAATGTCTGGTATACAGCATTGTATCAAAAGAATTTAGAATGTCTGGTATACAGCATAGTATCAAAAGAATTTAGAATGTCTGGTATACAGCATAGTATCAAAAGAATTTAGAATGTCTGGTATGCCGCATAGTATCAAAAGAATTTAGAATGTCTGGTATACAGCATAGTATCAAAAAGGCGTGGTCTACCGTCGGTCTTTTCTCCATACATTCTCGTTTCCAAAGTTTTTGTTTTCTTATTGAGTCCATCTCATCTCATTTCATATTCACATAAAAACGCATTTTAAATCACTGACACATAACTTTTGCAATAACACATAACACATTACATCACTGGCCATTTTTTAATGATTACATCATTTTCGTATTTCTTTGGTGCAAGTTGGGTGTACGTCAAAGAGGACGCTTCGAAATAATTTTTTTTTTTTTTTCTCACCACAATATTCATTAGTTATTTTACATTGGTCAGATTCACAATGATACACAATTCAGGTAAGTATATATTGTGGGAGACTGGTGCCTAAGCTAGGCTCGTGACCTGTGTTTCAGGACACCAGGATGCCAACCCTTAACATTTTCATTTAAAAAAAAAAAAAATTATGTACTAGGCGCGCTGACAGAATGTAAGGAATCAAACGACTTTTATAGTTTATTTATTAGGATTAAAATCTACGTTATGTATGCGAGACGAATGTTAGTAGATGTGTAGTATTGGTGAGAGTGTGGGTGTGTGAGTACTTGATGTTGCCACTACGCAAAATGAAAAACGTAACACGGAGCATATTCTCATTTTGCCCATTTCTTTTATTTATTTTTATTTTTATCTTTTTTTATGTATAGTTTATGTATACAAGGTGGAGACGACGATACAACAATAAATGAAACTCCGTATATCTAATGGCATTCTCGGTCTACATACAAAAAATTAATCAAATATATCCAATAGTTTAGTTACGATAGCTAGTCAAAGATCGGCAAACCCCATAGTCGGCCCATCACTACTTAGTTTGTTTGAAAAAATGACTTTTTTAATTTCGATGTTAGGATTTATTTGATAGTTCCAAAATACTCTTATGCATTAGTATTGCCAGTGTTTTCATTTATTGTTGTATTGTGATCTCCACATTGTAGTATATTCTATTAGATAATAATATAATATATTTTTTATTTTATTTTTATTACAGTGCGCTGTACTGGTACAGCGTCCTAATAGTAGTTTACCCGTGCCGCACCGGTCGACGTCATTACGTCAGCGCCGGCTGTCGCTGAAAACCAGCGCTGGGGCTCTGTCTTGCATAGGGTCGCAGCATAATGCTGAGCGATAGCCGTTTTGCGTGGATGTGACGCATGTTGCCCCAACCTTTTCTTATATTTTTTTTTCTTTTTTTTTTGCGTCATGTTTACCGCAAATAAACGTATTTTCTTTCATACAAAAAGTCATAATTCGAGGTTCGACTCTCGTCTATTTCCTCCTCCAATATTGGACCAATTTGTAAGATATTTTATAAATTGAATAAGAAGGATATTTAATGTGCCCCTATATTTTATTTTTTTCATTAGTAGTTGTAAAATTTGTACAATAGGCCTCTGATGACAGCGGTCGAAACAAGCAATTTTGAGCATTTTCTGAGGGTTCTAGTGCTTCTACAGATAATGTATCATCAAAACGGAAAACATAGGGGCGAAGAACTAGTTGATATTTATTTTACTGTAAAAAATTCATTGCTAAGGCCATAAACCAGAGAGAAAACAGGCGAGAGCATTTTTATGGAAAGGAGACCGACCATATCTAAGGGTGTGGTACAAACCATTAAACTGAACAACTTTGGGACCAACATTTTTTCGTCAAAAAATAATCCGCCATCGGGCATCCATCCCAATACATTTTAGTCGAGTAGGTATTAACGTGCTCTATGGGACAGTTCGAGCTGAATGGCGTGCAATTGGAGGGGCCTATGTCCAGCAGTGGACTGCTATAGGCTGATGATGATGATGATGATGGGACAGTTGATATTTTTTTCGCGATTTCGATGTTGGTCCCATGGGGAAAGCTTAGTTTGATTATCTGTACCACACCCTTAAATATGACCACTCCTTTTTAATACATGCTTTATATAGTAAATAGGCAAAATCATTTAAAAAGGCATTGGAACTTCCCCCAACCAACTTAAAAAGGTTTTACACATTTCCATACATAAATAAGTACTCGCACATATTGGGCTGAAAGTGAATCATTTATAGCACATTCGTAAATAAATAATGATCTTAAAACGTGGCTCCATCTTAAATAATATAAGGTGATGTACTTTAACCTCTTAATATTTTGTAAAACCGGTGTGGATCCGAGAGGCTTATTTGTGCTACGGCGTAGCCTACACTTTGCTACGGCGGCTACGGCGTAGCCAACACTTTGCTACGGCGGCTACGGCGTAGCTCGCACTTTGCTACGACGGCGTAGTGTTTTAGACCAACTGAAGTCGGCGACTTTATTTAAAACATGTATCCAGTCGCAAAAAAATACACAGCACAGATTTTTTGGGATGTTGTTAAAATAGATACCAATAGTGCCTAGTTTGCAGCTTCGAAAGACCTGGGGGCCTAAACCCACCACATTAACAATTCCTCTAAAAGCAGTTCATTTCCTGAATCCCAGCTATCATAAGCAATTCCTCTAATTTTACATAAAAGCAATTCATAATTTGTGGACCATTTTACGAATCTCCATAGAAAAATATCAAACAGATGAATTATTTCGTAATACGAATTGCACGCAGATCATAATAGGAATTGTCAGTTTGTGACATTTTACGATGATTCATAATAATATTTTCTTTTTATGATCCTGCTAAAGTGACCGTTTTAAGCCCCCTGTGCTAATTGCTGCCTGCTCGAAAAACCCCGAAAGTTCGGACTTCTTTCAGTTTTTGGCTCATAACTTCTAAAAGGTATAATAATATCCAACGTATAAGACTCTCTGTACATCTTTTACATGTGTTATTTAATGATGGTTTAAATAACACATGTAAAGTGAACTTAAATACAACTACTATACGTAGGTATGGCTTATTCATACCGCGTACTACGCAGAGATAATATTGTATTCACGGGTGAATGTTTTTGTCAAAGCTGGTAACAATGGCTGTTGACTGAACTCGCTGTAAACTGAATAGCTTTCGCAAACAATTAACTATTATCAACGAAAATGCTATTATGTCCACATGACACGTGCGGACAAAATATTTGGTCGAATTATTGATAGTTCAGTTAATACTTAAATGTCAAAGAGACTGTGTACCTGTACAGTCCACCACACCACACAATGGAAAAAAACATTTTCAAAATCAGTCCAAAATTATCGAAAATATCGAAGAACATACTTATATTTCGTTATTTTCTTTATTTCTTCTTTTTTTTTATATTTAAAAAATAACATAGAATAATAAATCATCAAACACAGCAGTAAAAGGGTTTTTTGTAAGTTTGTCTTGCAGAAATTAATCTTAATCTTCCTCTATAATTAATCAATTATTTTCCTCTATTTTGTATTAAACTCTTAAATATTATTAATTTCGTTCCTTTTAAAACAAATTCTCGTCATAATGTACTTTTCTGAACCACAAAGTGAAATATTTTCCGTACAACATAGAGTATTTTTCTTCAAGCCCTGTATCAAAGCTTAAGTACTACATTTATTAAGTTACTCCGAAGTAGTGCTTAGCGTTGGTATTAAGTTAAGCCATTTCAAGAGGCCAGCCATGCGCGAATACCCCACTTTGCATCCCTCGCCAACTTTTAAAACTTCGACGATTAACACAGTACAAAATAATACAGAAAATCAACTATAAAGTCTTGAAATTCACGACAGACAATACTTGACTATTTAAGTTACAATATTTTTTTACTCACGAAGCGACGCGCGCTTTACTTGTGATAACCAAGCGTATAAACATGCTGTGAATGTGTGCGTGAAGACAAGTAGCGTCAGCACATAACACATACAGAATCGGACACACTTCCAAAATCGCCGCGACACGCCGTTGTCTCTAGTGACGAAATAGTAAAGGTATGCCGAAAATATATAGATTTTAGAATTTTAGTCTGTTTGTCTGTATGTAGATATGTTCCAGACTGGCGCAAAAGCGGCTGATTTGGATGAAAGGCACACAGATATTTTATAGCCTGGATTAACACTTATGGTAATTTTAATCCCGGTAGTAGTAGTAATAAAAGCTTATAATTTAAATAAGTCCTTTATATTCTAATTGAACACCTCTTTTTTAGTTCGAAAAGGATTGCGGAGTTGATTTACTGTGTAATTGTAACTACTTATACCTCGCATCTAGCAGTCAACTGAAATTATGCTGCAAACGTCATGGAAATCCCTGAGTAAACCCACGTTTTACTGGTTTCATTCAGTTCGCCTTTTATAAGCGCTTGACTTCGCCTGGATAGTCACCGGCCACTTAGACTATTACGTCAGTTTTATGTGAAAAACGGCTTAGCTAAACAGCAGGCTTCAGGTGGGAAAATGAGTCTTTTGTCTTTTGACAGTACTTAATTATTTTCTAAGTAAGACTCTTTTTGTGAACTTTATAAGGGGGCTTGTAAACCCATAAACATGTTGCGATACTTGTGTTCAACAATTCCTGTAAAAGACTTGTCAAAAACATATTACGCAAACTAAATAAGAAATTACGTATTTAAGACTTTTTATTGTTCTTTTTATTTTTAAGGTAAATAGTATATAAGTAAACTAGGTATATAAGAATAAATTAGATAATTAAATTTTGTCATTATTTCAAGACTTCTAATGTTAAATATTGTTAAGAATGTTATTGTCCTTATAATTGCCATAAAGTTTGAACTCATGCCGCCTGTGATACAGGTTTATCCTAGTACAGGCATCTAACATTATGATACCTTTGTAAATTATTTCTAAGATTTTATGTTAATACTTTACCAATTTTATACTTAATAAAATATATTCTATTCATAAATATATTCTATTCTATATCGTGTAGGTATAGAATATGGATCATACATTATATTGACGTTATTCGAGACATGTCTTGTTAACAATTTGTTAATTAACCTTTTTGACATTTTTGACAAGTTTTGTATACATTAATAAGTAATTAGTTTTTACAATGAGGTTTCAGGTGTTAACGAAACATCAAACACAACATGTAGAATACATGTTTATACCTAGGTGTAAACATGAGGTAAGAAACAAAAAGAAAGACAAAAAAAAAATCCCGATCTAGAAGTTTTGGTAGAACTTAAAAGTATGTTAAAACATTTAAAAGGACCAGAGAACAAGATCATCATCATCAGCCTAGCCTTTTCCCAACTATGTTGGGGTCGGCTTCCTGTCTAACCGGATGCAGCTGAATACCGGTATTTTACATGGAGCGACTGCCTATCTGACCTCCACAACCCAGTAACTGGGTAATATGATACCCCTTGGTAAAACTGGTTGTCAGACTTTCGAGCTTCTGACGACCCGTAACGACTGTCAAAGATCCACAAATGACAGCCGGGACCAACGGCTTAACGTGTTTTCCGAGGCACGGAGGAGTCTCGGTATGTAAAGATGGTCACCCATCCACGGACCAACCCCGGCAAGAGTAGCTTAACCTGATGGATCAACCTGTGCGGCTGTTATTATTTAGCCACGAACTCAGACCGAGAACAAGATCATAAAACCTAAACCGAAGCCATTATATCTTTATAGAAAGATGTAACAGTAAACACAATGAATAAACAAAGGCTATTAATAATAATGTCACCATTCTGAACGAATTGTGTCCCCATTATGAACGTGTCGCTTCGTTACCGGGACATATCCTTGTTATGAGAAAATGTAAAAAAATATCTTAAGAGGAAATAGGGTGAGGTCTTTTCTCCATACGAAAAGTTATAATTCGAGGTTCAGCTCTCGTCTATTTCCTCCTCCAATATTGAAAGATGTTTTATAAATTGAATAAGAAGGATATTTACTGTGCCCCTATGTTTTCGGTTTTGATGATACATTATCTTTAGAAGCACTATAACCCTTAGAAAATGCTCAAAATTACCTGTTCAGACCGCTGTCATTAGAGGCCTATTGTACAAATTTGACAACTATTAATGAAAAAAAGAAAAACATAGGGGCACAGTTTTCAGTATTCTTCGTTTTCAATTTATAAAATATCTTTCAAATTAGTCCAATATTAGAGGAGGAAATAGACGAGAGCCGAACCACGAATTATGACTTTTTGTATGGAGGAAAGACCTCACCCTATTATCTCTTAAGACTATGCGGAGACTGACGGAGAAAGAGTAAAATACAAAGACATAAGCTAATTAATGTCATTTCATTATTTGTTATTTACCCAGAGTAAGTACTTATCTACCACAAAAAAAATGCTGAACTGAATTTTCGTGAGGTGAGCGCCAAATAATTATTAATACAAAGTTCGTTCATTGCTAAATTACTATTATTATAGGTCCGTCTAATTAAGTTTTAATCCAATTTCATTTATTTGTGTGGTGCAAGATTGAGGGAGCCGTAGATACTGTAGGTGGGTTATGTTTCATTCATTCAGGCGGATTATGTTTCATTCATTCATTCAGAGGCACGAACGCGAAACGTAGAACGATTTTGAATCGAAAATAGAACTATCCTAAGCATTTTGGTTTAAAATGCGGCAAGCACAATAAAGGCTAAAACACATCGGCTGATGGCGGGGAAGAGTATTTTACCAACGTACATTCGGACGTATCTAATGGCAACAAGATATAGACCACGGAGCATCAAAGATGATTCTCTCTGCGGTATTTCAACCAACATACAACCTGACACTGACCTGCAAATTGCAAAAAAAACATAAGGCCTGCATTCCTTTTACGCTGATGTCGGTCGCGTACGTCAGTCGTGTACACGTAGCAACGTAGTACGATCCGCGGACGTCACCGTCGCAGTACTGTGCTATAACGCACGCGCGACCGACGTACGCGACCGACATTAGCGTAAGAGGAATTCTGCCCTAAGAAAATTTGAATTTCACAGGCTAAATTAGCGCATCCGCGTTAAGAAAAAGTGCCTTTTCATCCACCCTTCAAATGTAACGATTATAATAATCGAACTCCGCAAAAACCTCTTACAAAATAAACCTTAATTTCACACAAGCCTTCATTGTCGTTCACATTAACCAAAAATAGAATATCCCATGTTTACAACCTCTAGTCTAAGTAATTTACGGTCCAATCCGCTTTCAGTCCCACAATCGGACCATTGAAAGGCGATTAGGCAACCGTTCAAACAATATTAAAACTGAGCCTACCGAATTAACCTCCATTGTCCGGGAATTCGTAACAAGGTAAGCAGGAAATTGTGTTAAAATAAGGAGTTTTGGGATTTTAAAGGAGGTTTTATGTTTTTTTTCGAGGTTGTTTTCGTTGATTATATTGGAGCTTAGTTGTGGATATTGCTAAATCGTAAAGTACTATTTATAGTACTGGATTGTTTGACAACTCTTCAGAAGCAATAAAATTGAACTTGTCTGGAAATTGAATGTGATTTCTGCGTCAATTTTGAGCGGCCATTTTTGTGTAGATATTTGGCTAATTTGAAAGCCAGCACGCGTAGCATGAGCAACGTAGAAACGAGTTTTGTCGACGGAAGAGTAGACAAAACGACAGATAAACAATCGCAATCTGTCAGTTTGTCTATTCTTCCGTTGACAAAACCCGTTTCACAGTTAGTCCTTTCATTTCTACCCGACTACGGCGAAGAAAAAAGGAGGGTTATGATTTTGACCGGTATGTATGTATGTATGTATGTATGTATGTATGTATGTATGTATGTATGTATGTATGTATGTATGTATGTTCATCTGTTCCCTCCTATCTTCCAAACCACTTATCACAATTTGACAAATGAGGTATCGTTAGAAGCGTCGTGATTGTCCGCTGGTTATAGGCTATGTGAAGTCACATTAAATTAAAAATGGCGCCCTCTAGAGGACATAAAGTGTGGAAATTAAAAAAAAAAATGGTTTAATCGTACCATGTTGGGTATCAAATGAAAGGGCTTAATGAGCACATTTCAAAAATATATATATTATAATCCCAAAAGAATTTAAAAAAATCAAGTAATAAAAACTAAAACCCAACTACGACTTAAAAGGTATAAACAAGACACCACAGACAGACAAATTAAAAATCCGGAGTCACACGTGCTAGGGCATAAATCGAACAGATTACGTGTGACTCCGGATTTTTAATTTGTCTGTCTGTGGTGTCTTGTTTATACCTTTTAAGTCGTAGTTGGGTTTTAGTTTTTATTACTTGATTTTTTATGTCACAAGGTACAGCAGCAGATTTTGTCTTATTTGTCTCCCAAAAGTGACATTCAAAATTCATTTATTGACGTAACACGTCTGTGTTTGGGTCACAGAAATTGATATGAGATTCTGAGAAAATTGGCTGTGTCAGACGGACAGACAGACACACGAGTGATCCTATTATGGTTCCGTTTTTTTATTTGGACATGCGGAACCCTAAAAAGTTTAATAAAAGTGTAAGCAGCTTATCTTTTCTCCGTTGCATCGGATCATCGGATAGTTTTGCGTCGCAACTTTACTTCTTCGCCTACAAAAGTTGTCTCAAATCCTCTAAAGTAGGATCAGTCAAAGCCTGCACTACGCTATACCATAGCTTTATTTATAGTAGCAATTTTACCACCCTACAAGACAAGCTTTATGAACTTAATATTGGGTGAAAAAAACCTATGAAATTGGCGTTTTTTTCACCTAGATAACCTCGCCACTTATTGGCTTGGTATTATATCGAATAATAACCATCATAGACAACTACCAATAGTAAAAGAAACCTTATTACATAAAGTTTTCTAAACATCAAAAATACCTTAAAAATGACTCCTCATTTTGTTACCAGTAATGACCACTATTTTTTTTTAACTTAGCCAAAACATATTTTTGTCGGGCATACGTTATCTTAGTTATTAAACATTAGTGCATAAGTTTTAATTTATAATAAAACCTGCGAAAATTTCATAATAATCGATCCAGTAGTTTTAGAGATACGGTCAAAACAAAAAACAAAGCCCACTACGTAACATTCTCTATTTGTAAGTTCTATTTTAGTTACCCGCTTATTGTTTATACATAAGTATGTGGTCTATTTATTCAAGAACCCAAACCAATTAACGATAATGAAGTGCGTTTCGTATTTCTCAAGTGTTTATGCTTTTTGTGCGAGCGCTGGCGCGCCGCGCGCCCGCCGCTCGGCGGGGGAGGGGGTCCGCGCCTTAAGCCCATAACTAAGGTGCGATAGCGTGCAGCTCGCAGCTTCGAAGGTTAAAACATTAGTGTCCATGGTTGTTATATGATATAAATTAAGAAAACGTTAGTATGAAAAATGCACCTTCTTTTTAAATTCCTCATACAAAACGCTGATTTCATACGTACCTAATACTGCATCTATTTTGAGGTTAGTGTAGTAACCGACACCTAATCCGCCGTGTCTGACTGTCTGTCTGAACGCGATTAACTCAAAAACTACCGAACGGATTTTCATACAGTTTTCACCCATGAATGGAGTGATTCATGAGGAAGGTTTAACTGTATAACTCATTAAGGTTTTGTGTAAATTGGCTGATATCTGACGATGGCTGTTAACTTCTAGACTAAAAGCTCTCTTAAATAGCATAAGCATAATCAGCCTTTTATGTTCCCACTGCTGGGACACAGGCTTCAGGCTGGGAGTGGGCCATATTACACCACGCGGGCCCAGTGCGGGTTGGTAGATGTCACGTCATGTCTTAGAATTTTCGGTTCTAAGAAACGAAACTGTTTTCTTTCACCGTTACACAAAATAGAGCTCTCACTCTTGAATAAATAGAGTTTAAATCATTTATTTGCAAGCATTATACTTGTAAATATATTATTTTAATTAGAGCTTTGTAACATAATAGGCTTACCAGCTACGAGCATACGTTTCGCAAACTATTAAGGGTAGGCGCACCAGTTTTCACACTCCTTGCACCGTTTTGTAACTAAGACAGTGTTTGTTTGCCATTAGTAAAATAATAATTTTCAGAACTTTTATTTGTCTAACTGATATCCACTTAGAAAGCCCTGACACCCTTAACACAAGTTTAATCTTAAATGAAAATTATTTGTGAAACATTAGTTATTTACTTTTAAAAAGATCTTTAAAAAATTGGCAGCGCGCTGTTTTGCCAGTAATGATATACAAATTATTAATTATTAAAAACTTTAAATCAGAACCTATTATAAAATGGATGTCAAAGGTTTATAACTCTATTTAAACCTACTATTTATATGAAAGATAAAAATTGTTATGATAACCAAGTGGTGAATGTAAAATTGTAACTGAAAATAAAGTTATTTCTTAAATATTATTTGCTAACACCTTAGTTTTCTTAGAGTTACAAATAATTCACTTACCAGTTCAAAAGTCACAGTAATTGAAAAGAAAGTAATTACAAGATCAAATATTACCTTTGGTGCTTTGGCCTCCTGGGATACAAGGACTACATGACTAGGGTCTATTTAAATCCTTGTTTCCAATATTGATGTTATTTCCACTTAAACAAACATCAACTTTATGTTAGTGTAATAGGGAATATGCATGTATTTTTTTAATATTTTTATTCGATAGTTTACATCGTCAAATAATAGTAAAAAGAAATTCGACGGCAAAAAAGAAATTTATTGTAGTTAAAAAAATGTTTAAAAATATCCAACCGATCCGGGCTATTTAAACGCCCTCCATTTGGCGCGCTTGGTGTGGTGACGTCACAGACCGTGAAAACAGACAAGCAACTGTCAAGTCAACGTCAAACACTCCTTTTTCTATGAGCGTTTGACATTGACTTGACATTTGTTGATTGACTTGACATTGACATTTTGATTGTTATCCCAGATTGTTACGTCACATCCGCTCTTAGCCTTTTCAAGTATTTGAATTACCCACAGTTTTTTGGGACTTTTTAAAAATTAATTTCTCGCTCAAAAAGAAATTTTATTCAAAAATATTGATGGAGGCATCATTCTGAAGTAACATAGTTTATAAAAAAAAATATTTGACCCATATTTGAATCACATGCATATTCCCTATTATAGTTGATTTTAGTATCGTTGAAAAAGTCATTAAAAATATGAAGTTGTAGCGCAAACTGAACCCTAGGTGTAAATTGCGAACGCAGAATACATACCTACATGCATAAACTCACGCCTTCTTCCCGCGGGGGTAGGCAGAACCTACAGAACGCCACCTGCTACGATCCCTACATAATCCTCTAAGGACCAACGGTTTGTTATAGGTAAGTAAGTATAGGGTAGAATCGTGAGAGGAAAAGACATTACCAGGAACTTCATGTGTTTGTATTAAAGATAAGAGCTGGGTTTGTCAAGGATTAACATCACTCTCCCTACTAAAACAAGAGATGATAATTGGTACCTTCACCCTTCCCGTGCCCGATTAAACAGGAACGCAATAATCAAAATGTTTCCCTGGAGTTTCGGATCGGCTTAGATTAATAATTAACAACTTAATAATGAATATGAATTATGAACCCATTATTATGTGAGGTATCTTTAAAAAAACGGATGAGGATTCGCGTGAGGGAACACTCAAAGAATTATAATATATTTACTTAGCGAGTAGGTAACAATAAGTAGGGAGGATCATGATACCTAAATATTCCTCTACATTCGCGAGCAGCCTGGGGTAGAGTGTGGCCAACGAAAGTTGAGTATCAACATTATGTAGCAGCATGTATACACACGGGTACACATCAAGATATACATTTCCAGTATAACCTGACTTCGCATTGTACGGAAATCCTTTAAATGCAAGATCAGCATAAACTGGAAATGTATAGCTTGATGTGTAGCCGTGTGTACAAGGTTACCCAGTCTTGTTTTTTTTTTCAGTCTCAACTTTCGTTGGCCAGACTCTCATTACGTAACAGGTACAATTACAATGCTTTTCAGTTTGACAATTCGACAACATTCATTGCGTTACTTAGGTACGTTGTCGAGCAGACGAATTTTTCAAACATATGAAGCAATGGATTAAAAAATTTCCTTCAAATTCATGTGAAAGAAAGTGTGTTACCTACGCAATTGGGGTGGGCTACAACGCTCGAGACGTCCACCACCAAAGCCCTTGCCCACATAGAAATATAAAAAAGGTATCTCTATGTAGTCTGTTCTCTATGTAGTCTGTGGTCCTGCTTGATCAAGTTCTACACGCGCCATGCCCATGACAAAGGGCGCGGTGCCCCCCCGCGCCATTTGAAGGCCCGTGATTGGACAAGACAGTATGAATTAACGCTGTCATTAATCTTCCACTCAGGAAGCTAAACACTCGAACGCTGCTAGACATTCGACTTATGAAAAATACTTCTTTCAAAAATCGAATAGATAAGGCGAATAAATGATACCTATATGGAACACCTACAATACCTATACATTTATTATTTTATTCGAATTCTAGTTTGTAAGATAGTGTTTCGTTCTGAAATAAAACGATTCCTATAAAAATATTACCCCACAATATTGGTATGACTGGTAGCTCCCGCTCACATAACGTTTCATAATATATAGCTTAATTTCCCAAGACATTCCGAAGTTGAGCTCTTGCATAAAGAAGGCTTGACATCAATCGGATACGTCGGCTATACAGAATGGCCTTCAAACGATAGGTTGAAATAAGTTCTTCCTCGATATAATAGCTCGTGCAGAAAATTAGAGTAGGTACCTAATTTTTATTTATATCACCACGACATGTCGTGGTGGCCCAGTGGGGCCTCGCTTTGTTTGATAGCAGCCTGTATTTCTTGCTTCATTGATAGCTAGCAATGTAAAGTTCTATATTCCTTGTCGAGAAACAGACCGTAAACTAAATTAAATAAAAATATTGTCTTTCTTTCCTTTTTTTTTCTGATTTTTTCAAGTAGAGAATTGCGTTCTACATTCATTCAGTGACCAATCTTGACTGGCAACAATGAATTTTAATTCATCTTTACATTCGAATTTTAAATTTCTAAATGAGCTGGCGTCATGCCGACGACGTTGATTGGAGTGTGCCATGACTACATTATTCATAAATTGGCAATTGTCTTTTTTTTTCTCCTTTATCTGTACCTGCTACATTTTTTGGCGCTCGAATTATGTTGATAGGGGTGCGCTGTCTGTAATTATTTGTGCAAACGTTTTGTGAAATGTCACATTAAAATGTATTCGAAAATCAAGATGGCGGCCTTGTAGCGCTTTAATTTAAGCCACATCATAGGTAGGTTTATTTTTACAACATTTCGCTACGATGAAATATTCCCATAATCAACGCTTTAAAACGTAGGTAATGGCAGTTTTTTTATAACTAGAAGCAGACAGCAAGACGCATGGACGTTACTGCCGCTCCTCTTGTACTCTTCACAGTAATTTCATTTAAAATTAATGATTAAACGAACTTACCTAAGTGAAGTTCGATCATAATTATACGAGGGCTTTGTCCGAAGAGATTAGCATAGAGATTACGTGTAGTAGACATACGGTGTCGCCATTTGCACTGTGTTTGAGAGGTTTTTTTTTTTTTTTTTATCTGTTTCCGCCTTCGGCTGACAACCCCAGCAAGCTTCATTTACTTCAGAGCAGTATCCGTTGATATTTGAATACACTGGGGAAATGGGAGGGTGGGATGCTAATCTCTTCGGACAAAGCCCTCGTATAATTATGATCGAACTTCACTTCGGTAAGTTCGTTTAATCATTAATTATACTCAGCTTTGTCCTCGAGATTAGCATAGAGATTACATGTAGATGTTGAGAGTTCAGTATGAAAATGTCAACAATAAATAAACAGTTTTGAAAGAACCAAGGATCATTTATTTCCTTCAATAAAAGTACAAAATTTTCTGCTTATCCTTCAACAGATCAATAGTAATGATATAGTTAATCAGTCAGTTTGGTGATTTAACAAAATGCTATTAGCAAAAGAATCGTTTCTCACATCAGTTATAATCCTATTATAAAATTTACCAAATGTTTTGGAATTATCGCTCCAGCCTGCTGTTTTTCGGATTACATCCAAGCTTACTCCAAGTTGGTGTGCCTTAGAAGTGGAGGCGTGTCTAGTGCTATGTGCAGTAAATATGGACACATCAATTCCACTACTACCTAATGTGGATTTTATCCATCTGCTCAATGTCTGCGGGGTGATGGAATTATAGGGTTTCTTTAAACTTAAGAAGAGATCATCACTTTTTCTTAAAGATTTTGTTATGGAAATATAAGATTGCAATGCAAGGGCAGGGCAGATTTCTGGCCTTTCCCGGAAAAAAGGCAGTATTAATATTGGTTGTAATGATCCAAGATGGGAAGTTTTTATCAAATTTGGAATTTTAATTTGAATTTCGTTATTAAATACTTCTATATACTTTATGTTAATCTTAGAAAATGTCTGCACTCTATGTGCAGTTGCCAGAGCAAGTAAAGTTATTAGTTTCTTAGATATTTTTTCTATGTTAAGTGTCTCATTTGGGTACCAATTAGCCAAAAAATTAAGGACTATGGATGTGTCCCAAGTTATGTTGTACTTAGGTAGCGGAGGATGCAATCTGAAAATTCCCCTGAACAGGCGTTTAATACAGTCGTCTTTACCTAATTCTTGACCAAGAATCAGGGCGAGAGCTGATCTACAACTATTTAATGTTCCATATTGAGCACCTGAATTATACAATTCTGTGACAATTGGAACCGAGGCTGCATATAAATCAACATTGTTTATTTTACAGAAATTGAACCACTTTTTGAGGCACGAATCATATTGCTTCAGTGAGTTCTCTGACAGTGAGGCTATCATAAGAGGTATAGAATCTGGTGGCACATATCTTTTCAGAAAGGACGTCCTGATAATATTCCGGCAACCAGGGTAATGTTCTGATGTACCTCCCGAGTGCTAGAATGAGAAATTATTAAGTTTTTAGATGATTGAAATATCAAAGGTTCGATTATGGGTAGACTGGTAAATAACGGGTACCACGGCTGCGTGGGCCACATCGGTACTATCATAATACCCTTAGCTTTATCGTTAACGATTTTTCTTAATGCCTTTAGTATGATAGCTATGGGAGGGAAAACTGTAAAAATAAATATCGGACCAGGAGATTGTGAATGCATCTATAACATACGCATCTGGGTCTCTATGCCAGGAGGCGTATTTTGAGCATTTTTTGTTAACTCTACTGGCAAATAAATCTATTTCTGGAATACCATAATTTCGAACGATTATTTGAAATGCGGTATGTGACAGCTCCCACTCAATATCAGGGTGGACACGTCGCGATTCTGCATCCGCGATATGATTATCTGTCGAACTAATATATGACGCGAATACTACTAAATTACGTTTCTCACACCACTGCCACAATTCTCTAGTAATACTCGTGAGGTGAGGAAACTGAACACCTCCCATACGGTTAATGTATGAAATAGCTGTGGTATTATCAATCCGTAATAGTATTTGCAGTCGTGATACGACTCGGCAAAGGTTTTAAGTCCTAGAAAGGCAGCTAAGAGTTCTAAATAATTTATATGTCGCGACTTTTCACTGTGGGTCCACATCCCGCTCGCTCGTTCATCCTCACAGGCTGCTCCCCATCCCGTAGTTGAGGCATCACTATAAATATCTAAACTAAATTAATTTGTTTTTATTTTATTATAAGGACTTTTCATAGCCTGAGCCCACCATTTGTCATAGTTGACGTCGTCCTTTAAGTTCAGAAATTTACAGCGCTCAAGTTCTTTAGTGTAAAGCCAGCCGTATTCAACAGCTGGGCATGCAGAGGTGAGTAAACCCGCTAAACGAGCGAATTCCCTGACTTTACATCGATTTATACAGAGAAATTTATTAATTTCAGTCTTTATTTTTTCCCGTTTTTCTATAGGTAGGGAAATCTGTAAGCGTTTTGAGTCTATAATGAAGCCTAAGAATTTACAAGAAGTGTAAGGAGTAAGAATACTTTTTTCAGTATTTACTATGAACCCTAGAGCCTTCAGAAGTTTAGAAGTGTCTGATATGTTTTTAAGGCATGATTCGAAAGAGTTTGAAATTAGTAAAGTATCATCTAAATAGATTGTCGATAAATGTCCGCAAGATCTGAGTAGACCAATCACCGGTTTCATGATCTTCGTGAAAACAAAAGGGGCAGTATTTAATCCGAAGGGTAAAACATTAAATTCATACAGCCTATTCTCAAATTGAAAGCGAAGGTAGTTTTTAAAATCAGCATGATGTCGGACCAAAAAATATGCGTCTTTTAGATCAATTGTACTCATATAGTAATTCTTAGAAATAAGCTTAATGGCTGTACATAGATCTTCAAGTTTAAAGGTGATGTATCGATAAACTTATTTAGTGCCTTTAGATTTCATATGAATCTGGATTTGCCGTTCGATTTTGGAACTAAAAATATAGGGGACAAGAATTGCTCAGCGCAGGGTTTACATTTTGCGATGGCTCCTATGCAAAGCAGATCATTAATTGATCTTTCAATTTGAGAAATCAATTTCAAAAATGTTGAAGATTCAACTGTCATGGCAACAATTAGCTCCAGAGTTTTTAAGTTTTAAAATAGTTAAAGTTAATGATTATGTGCAAACTAGTTATCAGTGCATGTAAAAACATCTGATAAGTACGTACCAGTGTTATCCAGTGCTAAAACCTAGTTATAAACTAATAAACTAATGTTGAAATAAAAGTGCCTGAGTGACATTTAAACTTTCAATACGCAGTAAGTACAGTGACGAAAACAACTTTTAAGTGTGTGTAAAACATTAACTATGAACTACAATTAATAAAACGAAAACTATGCTATTAATAAGGCATACAGTTTATAAATATGTTTTAAGAAAGACAAATCAAGAAACTTAGAATATAAAAACAAAATAAACCAACAACTGGCGGTAGAAGTAAATCTCACGACGAAAACAAAAGTGGTCAACTTAACGGACACTAATGTGTGGAATACAATCATCAATTTCGCATCATAATACGTAAGGCTCCACAGTCAAGTGAGATAAGAAGCTACACCTTTCAATCACTGCGCACTGCGTTCGATCCCGACACTCGGCAAGCTCTTTTTGTTGTATTTGTTTCGATATTTCTTCAACATGAATAATAGTTATTCTAATATAAATATGACAGCCCGGATTAACTACAAGGCAAAAAGTAATAATTCAAACATCGATTTGGCAACAGAAGTGAATCATGACTCATTGAATAGCTATTCGAGCTTACCAAACCTATCCATAGACTACGACCAAGTAACTCAATTAAAAAGTGAATTACAAGAACTCCGCTGTCAACTGAACACTGCACATCAGGAAATTGAGATCTTATTATCTGAGAAATATGAACTATCTTCGAAATTGGAAACATATGAAAAGAAAATGAAACTATTCAAATCGGTTGGAATTGATGATTTAAATCTAAGCAACAACAGTGTTAAACTTATGTCTACGCCTATACAAAAGAAAACCAAAATAACACCGTGCTCAAAAGGTCTAATAAATCAGAATTTAAAGCAGCAAGTAGATCGAGTAACTACTTTCCAGCCAAATATGAACGAGAGAATACAACTATTAAAAACACCCATACGAAATGAAGAGCAAATAACGTTAGAAAGAAAGATAAGTAAACAAGAGTCCCAATCTGATAAAACCAGGGGAATACCTTACAAAGGAAATAAAATAAACATTTGTATTTTGAGCTCCAACAATAAAAATAAAGTCTTAAAGATAGCAGAAAATACCTTTTCAAATTATAACATCTGCCACTATTTGACGCCGAATTGTGGGGTAAAGAAACTTATTGAAGATATTGATCTAAAGTTAAAGAACTACTCAATGAATGACTACTGTCTGATTTTTATTGGTGACGAGGACTTCAGACGCACTAACGACTACATCGACCTAACCATTACGATACGTGAAACTCTCTTGAAAGTACAACACATAAATGTGGTAATCTGTGCACCTACTTTTAAACTAAATAACTATTCTGTGATGTTTAACGGCAGAATTGAATCTTTTAACAGTTTGTTGTATCTAGATGCATGTACCTATAACTACGCATATTTGTTTGATTCCAATTTTTATTTATCATACGACTATAAAATGTTTTGGGTAAGAAGTGGACATGTTAATAATGAAGGTTTGGCGAGTATTTTTTTGAATATAAAATTGATGATTAATGAATTTAGTAATGTCAATAACGGAGAGTGTAGTGAGACGTACCACCGCTCACTTTCGTTATCTAAAGATGAAAATCAAGGACAACTGTTTTTTCTCGAATAACTATCTAAAAATTTTGCACCAAAATATTGCAGGCTTGATTAAAAAGTCAAATGTCCTCACAGTATGTTTAGATGAACTAAACGGAAAAAATATAACGGTAAATGTCTTGTGTATTACAGAGCACTTTATCATGAGAGGAAATCAAAATCACTTGTATGTACCGAATTAAGGTTTAGCTGCCTATTACTGTAGAGAATTGTGCAATTGAACTTACCGATTATAAGATAATTGTAGTTTGTGTCTATAGAGTGCCAGATGTAAATAATTTTAACCACTGTTTAGATATACTTGAGACTGTTTTACAAGAAATATCACGTAAAAAATATAGAAACATTGTAATTGCTGGCGATTTTAACATAGATATGCTTAAACTAAATAATCAGTCAAATGCTTTTGAATGTCTTTTAATGAGGTATAATTTGATACTGGCATTAAAACGGCCAACTCGCATGGCCAGAATGACATGCATAGACAATTTTGCGCATAATTTTGGTAACTCTTGTAAGACTGATGTGTTGGAGTTTGCGTTGTCCGATCATACGGCACAGCTGCTTCACTGTCCAGTTGAAACAATATGTGCCTTAAACTGTTGGTATGCGACTAAAAGGGATTACAGTATGGAAAACTTACGAAAGTTTAAAAATTATTTAAAAAATCTAACTTTTTCTGAAATATATAACACCAATGACCCGAATGTAGCTTACAATTCATTTCTCGATCTATTCAAGTTACTATACGAATTATGTTTTCCAATTAAACTTATTAAAATTAATACTATCAACAAACCTAAATGGCTATCTAAAGGAATTAAATTATGTAGTCGAAAGAAGAGAAAACTTCTATGGCAGATGAGATTAAACCCTAGCAATAGTAATAAAACTAGTTTTACTAACTATTCCCGGCTACACAAAAAAATTATACTGTTGACACAAAAGGCTCAGAATAACCACAAAATAAAATCATCTAAAAATAAGTCTAAAACTACTTGGCAAATTGTCAACAGCGCAAGAAGCAACATGCCTAAACATAATATTAATGTAATTAAAGAAAAAAACCGTACTTTATTAGATCCTATTAACATTGCTGAAGCGTTCAATAATTACTTCATAGATAAAATTCAGCCCAAACTTGATGTCACCACTAAAACTGAAAACTGTAAAATAATCTCGATCGATAAATCAATGTTTATGGCCCCTAGTGTACCCCTAAATATACATAGAATAATAATGTCGTTGAACAATACAAGTAGCGTGGGATATGACGATATTTCTACGAAAGTCCTCAAACATGTATCTTTGCAAATATGCGGTCATCTATCCCATATAGTTAACCTAAGTATCAGTGCCGGTATTTATCCGGATGCCCTAAAAAAATCAACCATAAAGCCATTATTTAAAAAGGAGAGTAGAGACCATATGGAAAGTTATCGTCCAATTGCACTTATACCTGTAATTTCCAAAATATTCGAGAAATACATTTATAAAGAATTATATAAATTTATTGAGAAAAGTAATATTCTATGTGACGAACAAAAGGGATTTAGACTAAATAGAACTATCAATATGGCTGTATATGACTTTGTCTTTAATATTATTAAGAATGTCGATAACCGAACACCTGTATGTAGTTTATTTTGTGACATGACCCAGGCTTTTGACCACGTACATTTTGCAACACTTTTAAACAAACTCGAGGCTTACAGTATTAGAGGTAATGTTCTTCGTTTAATTGAGTCTTATTTAAAAAACCGAACACAAATTACGGAAATTCATCAAATAAATAGAGTAAGTAAGCGTGAAGAGATATTTAGATCATCCGAGCGGGAGGTATTGTATGGAGTACCGCAGGGAAGCATAATCGGCCCCTTTATATTTATATTATATATCAATGATCTACCAACATGCGTTGAACATCCGTTAACAATGTTTGCGGACGATAGTACGGTGACAATATCTTGTGAAAGTGCAGAAACTTATGAAAAGGATATAAATAATACTCTAACATTAATTGTGCATTGGTTAGAAGCAAACAATTTAAAAATAAACTTGAAAAAAACAAAACTTGTACATTTTAGTCAACGAATGCCTAGCATGAACCTTCACGTACACTATAACAATGATGTGGTGGAAGAAGTTGAACACACCAAGTTTCTGGGTCTTATAATAGATAAAAAACTTAATTGGAAGGCACATATTAGTAGTTTATGCAAAAAAATTAGTTCATCGGCATACGCTCTGCATACATTATCCTCAATAATCTATGTTGATGCACTTCTTACAGCTTATTATGGTATCGTAGAATCCAACTTACGTTATGGAATAATATTTTGGGGTAATTCAACTGAAAAAGATACTGTATTCAAAGCACAGAAAAGATGCTTACGAGCGATGCTCAAGCTCCAAAGTACGGATAGTTGCGTGCCATATTTCAAGAAACATAAACTACTGACACTGCCCTGTTTGTACATATGGGAAGTAGCTGTGTTTGTGAGGTCGAATCCGAATCGGTTTAAACGATTAAATGATGTAATTCCACGTAATAGACGCGATAATAGTTTGCTATGTCTTCACTCTTGTAAGACAACTCTAATGCGCAAAAGTGTTTACTGTATGGCTCCGGTCATTTATAATAAAATACCCAAATCTTGGAGGGAATTGCCGGTATTGTTATTCAAAAAAAGGCTTCGCAATTTTTTAGTGAGCAAAGCGTACTACTCCATAAGTGACTTTCTGTCTGAAAAAGAATTTAAATAATGTGAATGCAGTATGAATGTAATGTAATTTATTAGTGTTGGATTTAATTTAATTTGGAAATTTGACATGTTATCATTAGAAATTGTATACTTATCTAATTAATTGTGAATTTGCTGTATGATTTTGATTTGAAAATTGACATGTTATTATTATAAATTGTAGACCTAATTAATTGTGAATACATAAATGACATAATTTAATTTTATTAGAAAATTGTGAATTTTTGTATGCCTATCGGCGGGACATAGACGGACTCTGTAATATCTATATTTTAACATCTTCTAACCTATGTACACAAAATAAATGAATTTGAATTTGAATTTGAATTTGAGCTTTCTCAAAAAAGGAATAGATTCTGTTGATAGGAATAATGGTCTGGTTCACAGGCCTTGAAAAAGGGATTTGATAACCATCAATCCATGACAGAATGTTTTTATCACTCGTCAAAATTGACCATTGGTCGCGAAAGTAAGATAGCCTACCGGCGTATTTTACCGAGTCTATCGGCGGCGGTTGCGACTCCGATCTTGACGCGACGATTGTTTCGAAGAGTTGTCGTGATGACTCTTGTATGGAGGCTCCTTCGTCCTTTGATTCCCCTTCGGCCTGTGGCTCAGGGGAGGACCGCGCCAGTTTAAATTTCTCTGGTGCGGTTTATTTTTATTCTTCATCACCGGCTTCCTGCTGGGTGTATAGGGAGTGAATTTTAAGTCGGCTCCTGACTTCGTGATAGCTTTTGCTGCCCTTAATGCTTCCGACAAATCTTCACTGAAAAGGAATTTGTCTATCTTTGTTGCTTGCAGCTGATCTTTTAACTCCTTTTTCAGATTGTACAGCACAAAGTTCCTGCGTGTGACAGAATCAGAGAACTGACTGTCACACAACAGTTTGATGGCGTCCATGAGAAGTTTGATTTGTGTCGTATTTTTTGGTTCTGAAGAAATCAGTAAGGTGAGCGCTTCAGCTAAACATGATGTTGCGGAGGCAGTTTGTCTTTGTTTGAGTTCGATACCTTTGTCTCTTTTGTGTACAGTCTCTGAGATGGCAGCCTTCACCTCAAGGTTGAGAACGGGGGCATCAATTGAAGTGCAATTTGCTGGAGGATATCTTTGCAACATTTCCATGCGCTCTTCCTTAGATAAGCCTGTCGTAGCTATGTGCTGCAGGCGTATTGCAAGATCGGAATGAATATTCATACCGTATACTTTGGTCTGAGAGGGATCCTCCCCTAGTATTTCCAACAGTTCAACGTCTAGTTCCAAAGCTAAAGGTGACGCTTCTTGCAGCGGCGGCGTGGGCACCAGCAGTGGCACTAGTTGACGGCTGAGGTTCAGCGGTTCTTGTTAACGGTTGTGGATTGACGTCGGCGCCTGCCGTTGTTGTAGGCATGTCTGAAATCGACATTAAACCGTATTAGGTATTTATTTAGGTAAAGTGACAGCCCCAAAAGCTGACCGCATTACCGTGCCTAGTCTGACGGTTTTATAACTCAAGTTAATAAAGTGACATTCCCTGAAAATGCCCGCATTACTTTCGATAACAGACTAATCCTGGATACAGAATTGTATGTACCTTTAATAGTAAAGTAACAGTCCCACAGACTATATAATAATCGCAAAGTGACATTCCCAATAAATGCCCGCATTGCACTTGTTCAATAATCACGTTCTAGCGAAGTGACAATCCCATAGATTGCCCGCAGCACTAGTCAACTACGTGAGAGTAATGTTCGTAAAGCGTTAATAAGTGATAACCCCTCAGGTTAACCGCAATATTACTTTTTCGAACATGTGGGTAGATGAAAAATATTTACCTTCAATGCATAGACGCTCGGCCTGCGACGGCGCCGCCGCCGTGTCACGTCTACACGATCTTAACCTTGAACGTGAGCGCGATGATTTAGAACTCGAGGTTGACGAAGAATGTTACGATGAGTCCGATGATGATGAGGATGATAACCGCCTCGCTGTTGATCTATATCGATCTCTGCTGCGTCGTGTACGAATTAATTTACGCTCTAACTTTTTGAATGTATGTGCAATAGCTTCATAATTCTCTTGTACGAGAACGTTTTCCCATGGTCAGAACGAAACGATGCACAACAAATATTACAAATTTAGCAGAAAATGCGCATAATGGCGAAGCACTGAATGTGTAATGAAGCTTGCTGGGGTTGTCAGCCGAAGGCGGAAACAGAGTTAAAAAAAAAAAAATCCTCTCAAACACAGTGCAAATGGCGACACCGTATGTCTACTACATGTAATCTCTATGCTAATCTCGAGGACAAAGCTGAGTATAATTATATAGGTAAGTAATATAGAAGCGTAGTTTCATTTTATAGTTGATTAACATAGGTACACCAAGTGCAATGTTCCGCTCACAATGTATTTTCACTTTTACAGTTTTTAATTATGTCTGCCTAGATTGCAACAAGATACAGGACCAGACTTGGGACTTTGTAAAATAAAAAAGTTTTTTACTACCAATACTAAGTACCTACCTACTTGAACTTTGTTGCGAAAGAGTAGGTACCAATTCATAGGATATAGGTACTTACTTAGGTAGGTACTTAATTTATGCACGAGTACCTAATGAAATAAAATGAAATTTATTTGAAATTATTGGTAGTAGGTATATTACAGATGGCCGTGTCTCTTAACACTTTGTAAAACAATTTGCTAATAGTAGCAAGCAAAATTGGGGATTGTCTAATTAAATGAAGCTAATAAAATTGGACTTACATAAATCACAGTTAACAGTTCACACCATCATCTCTCCAAAAACCCAATATAATTTAACGATAGTAGTTTTCGTAGAGTAGACATCAGTCAACAAAACAGCTTCGAAAATCGTTAAAACCGAATCATATCGCATGAAATAACACGACACGGCAGTCAAGTAAATAGGATCAGCCATCTTGCTATTCGCAATAACCAAACAATTAGACACGCGGCCCCATTTAATTACTACACTCATCTAAATACCCTTTTGCTGTGTTGGAGTTGGCTGCCAGTCTAACCGCATGCAGCTGAATACCAGTATTTTACATGGAGCGACTGTCTATCTGACCTCCACAACCCAGTTACCTACTGGGTAATACGATACCCCTTGGTAAGACTGGTAGTAAGGCTTCTGACGGCATCGGTAATAATTGGCATGGAAGGATCCTTCATCCACGGACCGACCGCGACATTGTAGCTAAGTTTAACCTGGGGCTGACTATGAAGTATTAATGTCATCATTATTCCACTGTGAAAAAAGGATGGTGCTAGCGGCCTTGTATAGCTCCGTCTCTCACTCACACTGGAAAAATGGTGGCATTATTAATACGTCGTAGTACGCCCCCAGATCGATCGACCCATGCGGCTGCTATTACTTAGCCACGAGCTCCTCCACTAAAATTACTAATTACTACAGTTCCATTCAAACTTAATGGTGGCCCGGAAGTTAGCTACTCGCTGCGCAGTACCCCTCACCTCCGCTGACTCATGAAATTGTTACTGCGGAACGACTCGCCTCATGTTCCGAGCCGCCATCGAACTGTACCTACGTGCTTGCCGAGTCCATCCCTGCCTCCCCTGACTTAACCAGCTGGGATTTTAATTACCGTGCTGTCGCTTCGTTTAGATGAAGCTATCTTATACCTACACGCAAATTACTGCATGAGACAGAGTGCTGTTTGGTACCTACCTACCTATACTGCTATCCACAGCCAGCACACTACAGCAGTGCTTGAAAAACGCTGCTGCTAGTTACTGTGAAAAAAAACGATTTCGAGATGAGTACAATGACCCCTTTTCGGGTTTTGCATAAACAAAAAATAATTTTGTATAAAGCAATGCGATAAGAGTTACATTGCAATGACTTACTAAGTAATGGTTTTACGCTACTTCAGTAAATAAACCCGATGCCACATAAACCAGCGACTCCATTCACGTCAAGTCGAAGGTGAGACAGTTTCACATTTACAACCGACTTATTCAGGTTATGGCATCGGCAGTCTTTCAACAAAGTTTTCTATTGAAACCGATTTTCTTACAAGGAAAGAAGCACTCGATAACTTGCTAGGGCTACTGTAACGGAAGTTTGTTTTTTAGCTTGTGAAACTCCGCTTGTCTAATTTAATTTTAACACTGTTATTTCGTATTCTCAATATTTTGTACGCCGTTATCAACGGCAAAACATAGAGGTCTCTGAAATGAAATTGTTTATTCTGTAAATAGGATATCGGAATCACTTTTACGTTTAGCTAAATTAGGTCGGCGTTTCCTATCTGACTACTCTGAGAAGCAAGGCCGAAACAAACTCAGAGGTCGCAGTCTCTTTTAAAGTCCAGACATAATCTTGGTCAGGCCATATGAGGACCATGTAGATTAATGTCTGAGAGGAAATACCCACACAGATTTGAGTGGACCTATCCAGTCAGTGCCAGCATTCTCTGTCTCTTACCTAACTATTTGATTTATAAGACCCATGTTGATCTTTGACTTTATAAAGGTAGGTACCATATTATCCAACATTTATGAAGTATGTAAGTAGAAAACCACACGGTTTACGGGCTTTTACCACCAATAAATGAATAACAGGCTCAGGCTAATATCGCGCAAATCGAGTTACGAAGGGATCAGACAATTATATTGAATCGCATCAATATCTAATAGAGTTAGAACAGCGGTTTGGCTCGTAAACAGCTCATTTTAAGGGGAATTTATCGAAAAAAAAAAGAAGAAAGTATCGAAAAAACCGATTGATCGGATCGTAAAAATGGATTAAAATCAAAATATGTGCCACTAAGAGCGGGCCACATTGCTTGCAGAACAGATGGCCGATGGGATGGGGCTGAAAGGAGTGGCAACCGCGTACCGGAAGACATAGCGTTGGAACCCACTGGATGTGAGTGCGAGAAGCACAGAACCGGTCGGTGTGGGTCGTCCCTTTGTTGTATGTACTGCACCTTGTGTGAGTTCCAGTGAAGAATGGTGACCTGTCTCTATGGGTGCCTACTTACTTTTTTTTTCTTGTGAAAATCCTTATGGATGTTATGTCGGACTCCTACCGACTAAAACCCCACTGTTCCTACTTCTACCATGACTCGGGGGCCCGGACCCCTCATCTGGCTCGGTAGAACATGGGTTTCGTAATATCGTAATGACAATGTTCTATTGACAGTTTGGGAAATAAATATTATGATCTTGATAGTATCACGCAGAAAGATCCATTGCAAACTGAAAAGTATCGCGCAGGAGACCAGACCAGGGTCATCTATCGAAACATTATGTTACTAACTGATCTACATGGTGATCATAGAATTGGCGGCGAGGCCTTGCGGGCAAACAACCAGCTGACTTTCTAGGGAGATTTTATATGCCATGCCGCAACTCATTAATGTCGCTGTACGCAAATAGAGGGCAGTGTCTGTATCTTTTGTTAATTATTTGAGCAGAGTATTACTTATGGGCTTGATACAAGCTTACATGCGGATTGATGTACTATATGATGCTGTTAGTAAAAATGTTTGTGGAGAAACATCTAACATACAGCTGATAATGATAGCTCTGATTGGCCAAATTACCTTAACCACCAGAGTACTAATGATTCCTGCTAAATACTACCAGCTCTGGTATAGGCTTTTTTGTGGGACATCAATGTTTCAAACATTCACCTGTGTCCCACTGGTGGGTGAACTTGGTAGGACAGAGTGGGCAGTCTAGTTATTTACTACAAATATTTTATTTTGTGATCATTATTTCACAAACTGTTTTTGATAAATGCTTTTTTCTGAAAGGACTAAATATTCTGAGGGCCTAAACAAGTGACAATCGCTTCGAAAGCGTTTCGTATTTCTACAACGGCTTTCAACAGGATTGACATAAACTTTTTGATAGCATAAGTCAATCCTATACATTTTTGCCTTTTCCATCATTGTTATAGCTGATAGAATGTCACTTTGTCTAGGGCCTTTGGGTAGACAGCCAATTTTATAAGTAAGTACCTATACAAAAAGATTGTAAAATAATTAAGTTTCAGAGCATTTTAATGACCTTATTAGTAACGAAAACCACAACAAAATCTATTAACAAGTTTGTTTACAGCTAGCCAACATACATTAACACTAAAATATTCTACTTCTTCGGTTTCAAAGCAGCTCCTTTAGGCTTCAGTCTATTAGCCAGGATACTCTTTCTTTCATCCTCTTTGGCTGCTTCCATATAATTGTGTCTCTCTTTAGCAAAGTCCAACTCGGAACACAATTCAACAATTTTTGAAGCAAACTCTCTTTGCCGCAGCATCCTTTTCTTTTGTTTTTGCTAGAAAAAACCAACAATTTAGTAAGTATGGTTATGTGGTATTCATGCAAAGCTTTGTGGTATACTAATCAGATAGTCAGAGATATACTTAATGCTTTTGAGGTAGATGACCTATAAGACTTTGTCTAGCAGTGACTAAGAGCAAAAATTATTATTTAAGTATATATAAACTTAATAGGTACATATTTGGTATGCTGAAGTTAAAGTTTACATGATATTGCTATGCTTCACTATGAAATAAATATACCAGTAGGGGGGTTGGTCGTCCATCCAAATAGGTGAAGTCAGGAGTGTCAGTAAGGATTCCCTCGGCGTTGCGATTCCGAGACAAGCCTTGTTCCAATCGCCATTGCATGGAACAAACAGCAGGGCTGCTACTCAGGGCACGACGTATCACTGAAGCGAAATGTAGGAGGTAAGACAAGAATTTCAACATGATGCATGTTCATATCACATAAAACGTGTAGGGAAATGACTTACATTGCGTTTGCGATAAAGTTACTAAATTTTTCAATATTATACTCATGATTTAGGATTAATAAAATTATAATTTTAAAACTAGTAAGATATTATTTTGAGGTTACTTTATTATTGTGACAGCCGTGACAGGATCAGGATCACAGGGCAGATCACAAATGACATGAGTGACATGACAGACTGACAGTGACAGTCATCTTTTTTTTAAAATTATTTTTGTTCATGAATAAAGAAGTCTTTCAGTCGATTATAGGTAGATGAGTTAGAAAATAACATTTTATCTAATTGTTTTTACAGCAACATTTCTCATTGCAACTGCATTATCAACTTGCCGCCCTTTCGGGTTGAGGGTGATCTTATGTGTTGCAGTATTTAGGTAACAGTGCAAGCCACGAATAGGACAACTTTTACTCTGGACATAGTGGGAACATTCATAGACTCACTTAGACACGTTCTTAGTACAAGTATGTACAGCAACATAACAAGAAGTTAGTGATAATAGTTGTAATAACATCTTCTGAGTTAAGATATTCTGGCTAAGGTTAATTGTCTATAGTAAAAAAAAACTAAAACGTCAATCAAAACAACCATTATTACCTGTGACTGCGACCCTGTGACGACACCGATGGCTATTGGCTTATCTATTGCTTACGAACTTTTGACCAATAAGCATGCATAGTTATTACATTTCCACCAATAGTGCTTAAGGAATATTAGTCATCATAATATTCATTTCCTTTGAAATCCGCAAATGAAAACAGTCGATATTCAATTCTCAGAGAAATCTGACATATTTGTGCTCTCAAAACGTAATTTCGGATTTCCGTGGTATTTCGGCAAGTGTTTGTGTTTGTGAAGAGGCAGCAAATTAATCCTAAGCCAGGTATTGTTACAATAATATTTACAAAAAATGAAAACAGATCGATCAGTTGTTGCGACATTTGTGCGCCATCGTCTAGTACTTTCCAGGGCGCTTTTCCATTTTCCGATGCAAATTGGATCTTTCTGTTTTTTTATCTAAAAGATAGTATAATAGTTGCACTGTACCTAGTTAATCCGATCTAAGAGAACAGATTAAGGTGAATTAAAACAAAACAATGTTGCACCACAATTTCTCTATTTATTTATTACACATAAAAATAAATCACAGCCTAATGTTTATCGGATAGTTGAAAATATCCACAAAATTCGGTCAAAGGTCAAATATATTCGACATAATTCGACCCCCAGAGTCGAATTTATGACAAATAAATAGACCTGTTTGTATCACAAAAACTGCAATGAAGTTTGCATTCTTGAAATAAAAACTACTGCAGACTGCAGTAGTTTTTATTTCAAGATTGTATCCAAGAACATAATGAATTCATCTTTTGGCATCAACTGCGTGTAATCAATATAAGCTTAATAACATTGGATTATGTTTTGATTTGATTATAAGCTTGATAATAGTATTTCTTAAAAAATGTTGCTCTGTTGCTTTCGTTTGTTTTTTTTTAATCCTGTGCGTGTCCAGAATAAATAGGTTTTCTTTATTTCTTTCTGATATGATCATTTACTTTATTGCTACACTGGCTTATGCCAGTGTGATATCTATAAAAATTATAGCCTATGTTACTCAGTGATAAATTGATAATATAGCATTCTACTGGTGAAATAATTTTTTAAATTTATTTATTTGGATAATGTACACTGGTCCAGTAGTTTTTTATACATTACAAACAAAAATATAAGTATTTATGTAGCTGTAGAAAAACATTTATAAAGACTGGTAGAATTGATAAAATTGAATGATTGCTTCATATTTGAAAAATAAAACTATGTACGCAACTTACTGAATGTTATTAATTTTGTTTCATGAAAAATTCAATTCAATAATATATTTTAAAAACACCCTGGAATGATGGACTTTTACTATCTTTACTAAATCTATTTGTTTCTATTTCTTCCACTTTGTTTTAATTAGCGATTGTTCTGCATAAATAAATAGTTTAATTTTCTGTACAATTCGGTTGATATAACTTGGCAATTCCGAACTTCGTACAGAGGGCTAGTAACATTTTTTAGGAAGCAAATGGTGGCATGAGGCATGTGGCATGTGCGAAAGTTTGCGCCTATGTTCAGACCTGCAGTTATAACGGCCGTATTGTATGCCCACATTAGAAATTAGAATATTCCTTTTGTTTAATTCTTATTGTAGGAGTATCTTACAGAGTAACTTTTTTTATTATGACCAGCATTATTCTGTAAACTACTTGATACAATACAATTTTTTTTTTAAAGATTAATGGTTATAAAAAGATATAAATATGTATAGCTCTCACAAAATTATATTATAATCACAAATATTAATCTTATTTGTTGTTGACACATTGTTTCAGCTTATCAGTGTGTAAGTTCCGGACCACATTCAAAACGGCTACCGAAAGTCTAAACTCGAAAGAACAACCCAATTACAACACCATGTGTACGTATCTTTTTTAATTTCTTACTAACCATAGATATTTTTTTCTGCAGCTTGGGACAATGTGGCAGAACCCAGGTGTTTATCCCGGCGGAGGTCAATTATTAATTTTATATTCTCACTGTTTCAATTTCATGATAAAAGATCTAAATTAATAGCTATATTATTTATAGGGAAATGTGTATCAGACGTGGAAATAACAATGCCAATGTAACATTTAAATGATTCCTTGATTATGAAAAAAACAGCACTATTTTAAAGCACTATTAAGTATTTTATCAGTATTGTTAACACCAGACAATTTTTTGTTTCATTCCATTAACAAACTTGACCTAAAATACTTTTTTTGTAAATAGTCATAAAACTAAACAAATAAGGTCTTTTATCATTTAATTGACAATATATGTTGCATTGCACCCCGCACAGGCACTTGCTAGCATTATCTTTGTACTTATGATACCAAACAACATAAGTTACATGGATCTATCATTATTGCAAATACCACCAGATATAACACCAATGTCTGTCATTTAATTTTTATCAAAATTCTATTGCTATGCTGAAAATGGGTTTGAAGAATATCGGATAGAGGATAGTATAAACAATTTAGTTGCTAAAGTAAAGCTAACTTGAAAACAAACAAATTATTCTAGATTAAGGCCCAGTTGAGACAAATCAGCCGGTTAGGGCTGTTTCATCCAGAGATACTAAGTAAATTCCCTGACAGGCGAACAGCATAAACCGCTCGGCCTGGAAGCATAAAGTTTAGTAAATAAGTTCCTTATATAATCAGAGAGACCACATCAGTGGCGAAGGGTGATTTCTCGGGGGTGGGAACCCGGAGCAAAAAAAATGAACAAAAAAAAAATATATATATATATATATACTGATATGATGTCACTTCGGACCTTATGGCCGCGAAAAGCTACTTCTTGTTTTTGTTTACCTAACAAAAGAACGGTGTCACTAGACCGTTTAATTAAATTCCTATTTCCATCTACTTTTCTCAAACTTATTTATAAACTCACATTCAAAAAGCCCGCTTTCACAAACCACGCACGCTCAAACATTTTACTAAGCTCCTACGCTCTAGCGCAACGCCATTTAACGAAAATATCAGAAATGCAATGCATTTTGGCAGTACAAGAACGAGATATCTCCATTAAAAAAAAACACAAAATAATTAAACAGGGCGCGTTTAACGAGAAATTAGGGAGTGGCATTTTACAATTCAGAGTTTTCGCTCACGGCCACTAGAGGGAATTGGCCGCGCGGGTGTAGAGCTTCGAGATACATACTTACAACGTACACTTTCAGTAAAGTTAAAACACTTTAATCACTGTTTTATACCAACAAAACTAATACTACTACTACGATTCTCGTACTGATAAACTAATGATTTCAATGAATAATACCAACAAAATGTGAATTAACTGCAAGTGTAAACAAAATAAAATGATGAATAATGCGATTACGACAAACACAACCATGCAATCACACAATGTCTAGCGTCTAATAGTGTCCTCGTGTCCTGTCTCCTGTCCGAACTCCGAGCCGAACGCATTACGAAAATCAAAGAAAACTACCGAACCGATATCTCTCCATCTCGTTCACGCGCAAGCAATTTTCGATCACTGTTTGTAGGTACCACATAACTCGCTGTCGGCCGGGTTACTGGAGCCGTATGAAACCGGGGTGTCACGTGATCGAAGTGACGTCATGACGCCTTGATTTTTGAATCAACGACAAGCCGCCCGCACCGCCGAGTTATTTTAGAGAATTTTTTTTTGCGGTCGGGAGATAACAATGACAAAACATTGAATGTGGGCGTTTTGTATAGTTTTAGTTTTATGGTGTATTAAATACCTCTATTGTGATTATTGAACAGGCATTTTAAACACTACTGACTGTGTTAGTTTTCAATGAGGATAGAGTGGTTTTGTTCCGAAGTTCAGAAGGGAAGCCGATAGGAATCGGCTTCTATGCAAGCCTCGTCCCTGGACCACATCATGTTATAAATAAATAACTCACACTGGATGTCTATTGCACCTATTGTTAACTAGAGTCTGGACATGACTGGATGAACACAAGCCCTCCAATACCTGTTCCATATTCAAAATTAGTTAAGTAAATAGCCATACAGAATAATGGTCGAAGGACAAAAAATTTAACTTTGAAATCAACCCACTCCACTCTAGAGAATTCCCGCCTCGGCTTGCATCTTCGAAGTGAGAAACTGTTTCTCCCTTTATGTAAATACATAAGAGCGAAAATTACCTGACGAGACTCTTCCCACAAAATCGATCGAGAACCTCTATGTAAATAGGTTTTTTTTAGTTCGAACATTCTGGTTTTCCACGACCAAAGACAATATTTCATACTTATCAGACATTATTATATTTATGTGTCGGTGACATTATCTCTGGTGACTAATAAATAAGAACAATAAAATTCGTGATCTCATGGATTCTTGTGTCTGTGCAAGTTTATAGAACAATATCTACTTTCTTTATTGTTCAAATATATAAGACTTATAAATCAGATTCTAATTAATCAGACAAAATGATATGGATTTGATCCTTTAATTGTTTCTTGAGGTATTATGCGAGTTTAGATAGAGATGTGTTGATGATGTTAAGGCCGGGACGTAACCAAAATTGCCTGTCTTCAATTTGATTTTTCATAAAATTGATAAGACTTAGGTATAAAATAAAAATAGTATGAGTAACTACATGATATTTCCAAACTTTTTGTGTAACAGAAACACAAAATATTAAAATTTTCTCGATAAAAAAATATCACGAAGTTACCTCTAATTTTCACGTATTTTCGATTTGTACTTAAAATGCTAATGCCTATTATGATAAAAATTAGATGATTATATGTATTAAAACAAGGCAAAAAAAATTGTGTAGGCTTTTTTTTTTATTCCTTTTATTTTTGGTTTTATTACGAATCAAAGCTTGTAGGACTTACGACGTTTTTAGTTCGTGGAAGAAGCCATCTTCCGTCGCACATTACGGGAACTTCAAGCATATTTTTGTTTCACAAATCAGTCGGCGTCGCTCTGTTGAGACGAGAGGACTGCGCTCAAATTTTTAGCTGCGCTGAGATATTATTTATTTTCGTAAATAATATTTTCGTAATTTATCACATTCCACAAAAGAAACTGAGACATAGAAAACATGAAATAAACACTAAAACCACTTCCAAAACGAATATTACAAGTGTTATTGATTGATAAATAAATAAATACCGAGTCTAAATAAACATATAAAATTCAATGTTGATATTTGAAAACTCAAGATGACATACATTTTATTTGACAGATTTTTGACTGATATATTAGCACGGAGTATAGAAAGAAGTAGGTACAACTAGCGCCATTGTTCTGTATTGCGGTGAATTTTCTTGCGGAGAAAATTTACAACATAGCCAACGAGCCCATTCTACGTTCATTTGAAAGTTCGCACTGGAGATTAAATCTTATTGCGATTTACTCAGGATCGAAATTCGTTTACTCCCACTTTTTTTGACAAACTTCTTGTAAGGTGACCCTTAGACGAACAATTGGAGCGACTGACCTAAATAAAACTTGTTTATAATAATACTTTTATTCTTCGGTTATCGAACTCGAACAGATTACGTATGACTCCGGATTTTTAATTGGTCTGTCCGTGATGTCTTGTTTATATCTCTTTATTTGACTTTTTTGTCGTAGTTGGGTTTTAGTTTTTACCTGACTGCGGCGAAGCATAAAGGAGGGTTATGATTTTGACCGGTTTCTATGTATTTATCTATGTCTGTTCCCTCATATTATCTTCTAAAAGACTCATCACAATTTGACAAATGAGGTATCGTTGGAAGCTTCTTGATCGTCCGCTGGTCATCGGCTATATGAAGACCAAAGCACAATCAGTCACACACACACACATACACTCATACACACACAATCCTACAACACACTCACGTACACACAAAACACACAAACATACATAAACCACTCACGAGCAAGCATGCATGCACTAAATTTATATTGTTTTAATTTTATTGCATAAATTGTTAAGTTAAAAAAAAAAACGGGTGAAGACACTGGCTCCTGTAACACAGGTTCCACCTAGCTCAGGAGTCAGGGCTTCAAATTAGAATGTAACACCTTTTTATGTCAATAAAACATTTTTTATTATTTTATTTTTATTTACATTAAATTGAAAATGGCGCCCTCTAGGTGACATATCATGAACAACAAAAAATATTTTTTAATCATACCATGTTGGGTATCAAATGAAAGGTTTTAATTAGCACATTTAAAAAATATATATTATAACCCCAAAAAAAAGCAGCGACAATCTAGACGTATACTGCCATATGTTATGTTAACGCGTGGGATGATAAGTGCCGCTTCATGCGCCGTCGCACCGTAAACAGAAAAAACGTCAGACGCGCCGCGTGACGCCACACTGCACGCGACGCGCCACGACCCGCGTCTCCGTAAATAAGGCCTAAAGTTATAATGCAACTTGGCATGTTTTCAAAGCTACAATTTCAACAGTTAAAAAGAGGGGCCATACTAAACTTTCTACTAAGGGTCTAGTTATAACAAGCGCCCGAGACGCGCATTTTGTACGCTGCGTTTCGGGCGCTCAATAAAATTGTATGAATTCCTATGTAACGAATTTTATCAAGCGCTGCAGTCTAAGCGAGCGCCCATGCCGGGCGCCGTTAGGCCTGCACATGTCGCAACTTGCCACTCTCAACTTGCATCTCCGTTGTGCGATTTACAAATAAGACTGGGAGAAGGTATGCTGCGGGCATCGCTTCATCGAGAATTGCTGCTGTGTGCGCCGCCGTGATGAAACACCGCGTGTGACGCGGCTATGCCATTCGCGGGCTCCGCCGTAAAAAACGCTCCATTTCAAACAAACGCGTGTAAAATCGCGTCTCCGTAAACGCACTCATACAACGCCATATGTTTGAATTCAGTGCGGGCCGCGCCGCCCAAAGCCACGCGCGACTCCTCGCGTCTCCGTAAATGAAGCCTAACCGTGCCCTTGACGCTTGGACGCGAGTTCCTTTTTCACTATTTTTCCTTGTCATTTTCTCCGCATTAGTAATAAACTTAAAAGAAACACGGTTCAAAAGTTACAACAAAATGTGGAAATCTTGTTGCGTTTGACGAGCGTCCAAAACGCGCCGGGCGCGCGCCCAATACACAGCGCAGGTACTGAACCTCGGGCCCTTGTTATAATTAGTCCCTTTGGTACTTTGGCACCCATTTACATAGATGAATAGATGTCAATTCTTTTAGTGGTGAAGCCGACAATCCTTCATTTATTTCTTTTGTACAGAACTCGGCCTCTTTTTCACATGTTTCAAATGTTTTCGAAGGGGATTGTTCGCGTTTGGCGCAGGAAAGGTTTTCATGACACATGCCATATTCGTTGCACAATACAGCAGGGCCGCAGCTACCGTACAACTCGATTCCTATCGGCTTCCCTTCTGGAATTCGAAACAAAACCACTCTATCGTCATTGAAAAATGACACAGTCAGTAGTGTTTAAAATGCCTTTTAACCCATTAACGCCCAAAATGAAACTACACATAAAAATTATAACCACTCGTTATTTATTGCATTAATGTAGACTAAATATGAGGTACATAGAGAAAAATCACTTTTTTTTTTTTTTTTTTTAGTATCTGTAGGGGTGTACTTGTCCGGGTACAGTGGGCGAATCAGGCATGAAATTTTCCAAAGCATGGTCGTTCCACACATAGTGTTTTGGCACATATCTCACAGCGCCAACGAACGCGGTTGTGGCAAATAACACATCGTAATGGGTTTTCGATGCGTTGCGGGTTGTGTCCGTTATTTTTCTGCACAAGGCCAGATATAGTGGAGGACGTAGCACGACTTTTCGTCTTAGTTGGGCGAAGGTATGCTCTAACAATCATACGTCTGAAAAGCAATTGATCCATGTAGGGTGTATCTGTAGTTTTGCTGATCAAGACATGCAGCCGCCAAGCATTTGAAATCGCCATATCTAAAAGGTAGGTAAAGATTACCCACCACCATTTTTTACCTTTTATGGCTACTCGATATAGACTTATCGATTGATCCATCTGATCTACTCCACCCATTCCTCTGTTATAATTAACAAACAATCTTGGAATATTCACATCCAACTTTTGTTTCTGTATAGTACACCACCTTTTCACCTTCCCCAGCGGTTCTACGGCGTCAAAATTTGATCCCATCGTGACCACGTTGTTGTCTTTCCAGCGCACGATTGTTATTTCGTTTTTGGTATCGAAACGATAATCGTACTCCGCCCTTGGTTTCTTTTTCATAGTTTTTACGTCAGTTACAGGACATCTTTTTGTTCTATTTTCTCGTACTGTTCCTGTAGCTCTGTACCCTAAGAGTCGCAAGTCGTGAAGTAACTGATAGTTGGTAAAAAAATTATCAAAGTATACGATGTGTTCTTTTGGGACTATCGGCATTTTTGCTAATAGGGATTTTACCACTCTCGAGCCCAGCGGGTCTGTAGACACTTCTGTAGATTTTCCGCAATATATGTCGAAAGTGTAGCAGTAGCCATCTGAACTTGTTGCAGCCCAATTCCGATAGCCAAATCGTACAGGTTTTCCCATTATGTATTGCTTGGCGGGATGCCGGCCAAAGTATTTTATCATAGATTCATCTACAGATAAGTTTTCGTGAAAAACTCCCCACTGGCAAGAGTTTTTTTGTATAAGATCACACAGCGGTCTCATTTTGAACATTTTATCATTAGAACCTTCCGCTAGGGAATTGTCGACGAAATGTAGGTTTCGTTTGATGTCCAAAAACCTATTGCGTGACATGCAATTGGCGATCAATGGAACGCCGAGATCTTCATCCAAACTCCAATAGGCACGTTCGGAAGGCAGTTCGTGATATCCAGTGAAACCTAAAATTGCTAGAAAAGTTCTCAATTCGGGCTTATCAATTTCGAAACTGTGTCTATTATGTTGCCCAGCATACTTCATGCTATTTTCCACAATCAACCTTATTACATTATCATCGAATATTTTCTCAAATAACATCATAGGGCTGCAATCTTTCAAAGATTCAACGAGGACTTCTTGCCGTCGCTGAATGCTATCAGTTACGTCATGGGTCATGCTGTAAATGGGTAAAGTTTTTCTCCATACAGGCTCATTAGAATCTTGCCTTCGAAGTCGCTTTGCAGGTCGTGAGTTAGTGGACAATGGCTCATTATCACTATCATCCCAGTCCGAAACATCATGATCAGGATGCAGTGGAACTACCTCAACTGTACCCGGTACGTCTCTCGGGAGAGTTGTAGAAGTCAAGTCATCTTCATTACCTTCTTCTTCATCACTAACAATAGCTGGATCTGGTGGCAATAAAAAGACGTCGTACTGCGCATCATCATTTTCATCAGCTACTATAGATTCCAGGGCTTCTTCAAGTCTTGCATAGTTATTTTGACTCGTAAAGACGCGACGGTCAGTCATTGTAGTGTCTTAGAATAAACCTGTTAAAAAAATAAAAAAATTACATAAGCGCCCATTGTACACCAACAGGTACGGCACAGAAAACTTATGTTTATTGCACTTTTATCCTAATGAATTGTTATTCTAACAATATAATATGTCAGTATAAAGCCTCCTAACACAAAACAGTAAAAAACAATCATGAATTTGTAATTATTTATAATAAAAATACAAAAAAATATTTTACCTTACCCACTTGTCTCACAACTCGTAAAACAAAGTGACATTTCGAACATTTATTTTCCCGCCACTCAATTTTTTCTGTATTCCAAAGACAGCTACAAGTACACAGACTAAAAATAACCAATCAGTACCGTAGTAGCACAAATAAACAAAACGCAATCACACATCAAACAGTTGTACACATGCGGGTACAGAGGGCGGTAATGGGTTAAGTAATCACACTATAGGTATTTAATACACCATATAATTAAAACTATACAAAACGCCTACATTCAATGTTTTGTCTTTGTTGTCTCCCAACAGCAAAAAAAAATTCTCTAAAATAACTCGGCGGCGCGGCTGGCTTATCGCTCCTTCAAAAATCAAGGCGTCATGACGTCACTTCGGTCACGTGACACCC
The DNA here is from genome assembly GCA_947363905.1 of Lithophane semibrunnea. Classification (NCBI taxonomy): domain Eukaryota; kingdom Metazoa; phylum Arthropoda; class Insecta; order Lepidoptera; family Noctuidae; genus Lithophane; species Lithophane semibrunnea. The sequence continues at coordinate 15,534,048 of OX376201.1, forward strand.
CGATTTTATACGCTTCGAGCAAGCCGGTCAAATACGAGTTATTGTACCTAAAGCGATCGCGTGAACGAGATGCCGCGATATCGGTTCGGTAGTTTTCGTTGAATTTCGTAATGCGTTCGGCTCGGAGTTCGGACAGGACGCTATTGTGTGGTTGCTGTTTGACGTAATCGCATTATAATTTGTTTACACTTGCAGTTAATTTGCATTTTGTTCGTATTATTTATTGAATACATTAGTTTATCAGTTCGAGAATCGTAGTAGTAGTATTAGTTTGTTGGTATAAAACAGTGATTAAAGTGTTTTGACTTTAGTGAAAGTGTACGTTGTAATTATGTATTTGGGGTAAGTAGGTAGATAGTTAATAAGTTGAAATTTCTTAATAGATTTGAAAAGTTATTAGTACTATCAGTAGGATTAGGATGGCGGCAATAATTCGTCAAGGACTTTCTAATTAACTACAATGTCTTTTGGCCCGCGTGCGGCCCGTCTGGTAGCTTAGTGGTAGCCTATACATTGTTGTTTAGGATTATTTTCTTTGTGAGGAAACATGCTTTCCAAGGTTAAGTTTTGAAATTAAGAAACACAATTACGTTAGGCCGTGCTCGCTCAGATATAAGTATAAATTACAAACGACGTGATAGTTTTTTCAAACATTCTAATGTTTCCCTTTACGATAAATATGAATAGCTGACTGGCAGTTGTAAATAAAATAAAATGTATTGTTTCCCTTGTTTACTTTTCTCAGATTCTAGTAGTTTATGTAATAAAGGGGTTTTTACATTCATAATCTGACGATTTTTCGCTAATTCGTTTGAAGCTCTACACCCGCGCGGCCAATTCCCTCTAGTGGCCGTGAGCGAAAACTCTGAATTGTAAAATGTCACTCCCTAAAAATTTCTCGTTAAACGCGCCCTCTGTTTAATTATTTGTGAATTTTTTGAATGGAGATATCTCGTTCTTGTACTGACAAAATGCATTGCTTTTCTGATATTTTCGTTAGATGGCGTTGCGCTATTAGGAGCGTAATCACTTGTTGAACTGTGTGAGTGTGCGTGGTTTGTGAAAGCGGGCTTTTTGAATGTGAGTTTATAAATAAGTTTGAGAAAAGTAAATCAAAATAGGAATTTAATGAAACGGTTTATTGATACCGTTCTTTTGTTAGGTAAACAAACAAGAAGTAGGTTTTCGCGGCCACAAGGAAGGTCCGAAGTGACATCATAACAAGTATTATTAACCGACTTCTTCAAAAAGGAGGAGGTTTTCAATTCGTCAGTATAGTTTTTTTTTTTTTTTTTTTTTTTTTCTTTTTTTTTTGCTCCGGGTTCCACCCCCGAAAAATCACCCTTCGCCACTGCAATACAGTGCAAAATTCATTATACGAATATTATTTTTTACTTGGGTATCACTTTGCACGATCCTCCAAAGAGAGAAATCCACGATATAGCATTATATTTATTACTTAGTAACATAGTTTTCCACAAAGACGTCATTAGGTACAAATTGTACAAGGTCCTAAATAAAATTTGGTAACATTTAAATTTGAACTTTTTCACGTCAACATTGACTTTCTAGTTCCAAAACATGAACATGATCCATAGTTCTGAATTCAAGCTTAGCCTATCGTATAAGCAAAATAAACTACAGAAGATTGAAATTCGAATTCTATAAACGCCAGACGAAAAGTTTCTGCTGGCGGGAAGGCATTGTGTTTTGTTTTCGTCGTGTTTAATGAGAGGGGTAGGTAAGGGTTGCGCGGGTGAAATATGATTTTTTGCTGTCAATACACGCCCCCTTAAAGTGTGGTACATAGTTTGAACGGGCAATGTATATTGTGTACTACATTTATTCACGAGAGCAATAAATTGACAAGAAAAGTACCTCTATGGATGGCTTTAAGAACACAACAGAGACAAGAAGGATCTGTAAAGCATGATATGTCTATGATGTAATGCGATAGATATGTAGGTATCAAGGAAGACTTGCTTGGTGCGCAGTACATAATACATTGATGGAAATGTCTGCCCCTAATCAAGCAACAAAATCTACTCCTTAGCCACACCGTATCTTTTCTGACGTCATTATCAATACCTGCCCCGATAGTCGCGACCACTTTCGAATCCAGTACTCCTGGGGGCCTACCACTGGGAAAAAGATAGACCCTGGTTACGTCTTTTATAGCTCCCATCTCTTTCCCCTATAAGAGGTCCCATTTTTTGCCCGCCCTGAGCAGTCGCCTATAATGTAACAGTTCAGAATCGAGCATTACATCAGTAAGTGAGGAGAACCGAGATCAAGGCGAGCAGACAGGCGCGACGCATCCCTCGTAGAACAATTTCCATAAAGTTTTCATAGAAATGGTCCTACTAGAGTCGCGTCGCGACTGTCTGCTCAGACCTGTGCCTTAATGGTAATTATAGTAATGTTCCTAATCGAATCGTGGATTGTTACATTACAGGCGAATGCTCGCGGTCAGGGAGTGCCTCAAGAGGTGGTAGGCCCCTTGGTCATTCTGAAGCCTTCACTGATGTGGTTGTTTTCACACGATTGTATTGTATGCAACTGTCAATTACCGTAATCATTGTTTAGCTTCCATGTATGTCAATGCTTGTGCATGTTATTTTTTGCTTGCATTTTTATTGTCGTTTAAATCGTGATGTCTGTTTATGGCTATGCGGTTATAAGTGTCGTATCGTATGTACTATACTCTGTTGACCGAAAAGATATGGTTATTCTATTAATATAGACACGTGTTCGTCTACTCGTGAGGGGTTCGTGGCTACACCGCGGTCGATGCGGAGTTCGTGGATGGGTGACCATCCATTACATATCGAGACTCCTCCATGCCTCGGAAAGCACGTTAAGCCGTTGGTCCCGGCTGTTATTTATAGATCTTCGACGTTACTGGTAGTCAGAAGCCTGAAAGTCTGATAACCAGTCTTATCAAGGGGTATCGTGTTATCCTGTTACTGGGTTGCGAAGGTCAGATAGACAGTCGTTCCATGTAAAATACTGGTATTCAACTGCATCCGCTTAGACTGGAAGCCGACCCCAAACGTAGTTTGGAAAAGACTAGATAGATTGATACTGTGTTCGTCTGCTAAAGACAATTTCCATAGTATATCTATACCTTGGGATCCTTGGCAGCTTAACTGTCTAATATTATAAATTAAAGTCGCTTTTCGTGTCTGTCTGTGATGATCGCGTTCTTCTAAACCACATAACGGATTCTGATGCGGTTTTCAACATAATTTGGAGCATTTATTCTGAAACTTACTTATTATATTAACGAAATCTGGATGTTTCCTCGAGATTTGGCGGGTCGCTAGTTTGCTTATAAAATATTCACAAACCTTACAAAAAAACCACTTAGGATTCAGCGCATTCGCGATATTTAATTATATAATATTATTAACCATAATGTGCGTATGTCATTCAAATATGACTACTTAATGTGAAAGTAACTTTCTACGTACAAATTACCATTCGCGCATCAGAGCTGTTTTTACCTCGACGATTTTTTGCACGTTCTGACACAAGTCTTTTTAATAAAGGGCATTTAGTGTACTCACAACAGGTTCCAATATATATTATAGAAAAGGTATATCTTTCGACCGGCCGTGGTTAAGAGTGGTCCTATTATAAATAAATATAAAAATAATGGCGGTAAGGAGTCATCCATCTTCAGTTTTCATATTGCTAGTTCATGGCGTGGTAAAAAAACTGGCCAGTCAGTTTCTGAGTCTAACTGACCAACCGGCATAATCCAGAACAAATTTTTCCAAAAAAAAATAGGATCTATATACAGAGGGTCATTTTCGTAAAATGATGATGCGTGCTAAATCGATGGCCTTATCAATCTCCTTCCCTTATCTCAATTTATTTATAGTCGGAGCAACATGTCTCTTTCTTCCATACTTCTCTATTAGCCGTCAACTCGGTAGTCACCCCCTTTCTAGCCATATCTTTCACACAGTCCATCCATCGTTTCTTTGGTCTTATAGCCATCCACATTCATACTCAAAACTTTCCTCACGACATTCGATGACCGGTTATTTCTAAATAATTCTAACCCATCCAAGCGTGGCAGCTCCCCTCCCTTTGCACTGTATTGATCTACCTATGACGGGGACATTTTCACCAGTAATCTGATTATGTTGTCTATCCGTATCTTATGACTTTATGACCAGCTTTGAATTCGTTTCTGTCCATTTACATAACTGTGCGTCATTTAGCTTTCTAGTAGCTGAAGCGAAGCCAGACATCCTCGCTCTACTACAACTACAAATAAGTGTCACCTACTCACTTCAGAAAATGACCTCCATTAATGACCGGTAGTTTCAATAAGCAGTATTGCATACATGAGATAATCCTATTAACAATACAGACATTCTGTACGCACACAAACAGTACATGGTCTGTCTGTATAAAAAGAACAATTTTGACGTCACTTGTCCACACGATTGCTTTGGCTACGTTTGTGGGGCATTAAACCCACACAGGCTTACATAGAATTGATCGCACACACACACTAACATCTATAAACGAGAGTGCATCGTATTGCTGCCACGATTGTGTGACTTTCTTAGTCTTACACAATATTATAAGACTGATTTGAAGTAATTAAGTATATATTTTCCGAGAGCATATGGTATTTCCTACCGTATATGACGCATATTGCCTGAATATTCCATTTTCTTCATAGGAATTGCCTTACTGATAGTGATAAGAAACAATGGCTATTTATACGATATTTTTGTATGCATATACGTCATTGGAATTTTATTATAATGACGTGACGTCAAGAACTAGTGGATAACTAGCCCTTATCCCAATTTGTTTGGGGTGGTCGACTCGTCAAAGCACCTCTATTTAATCGACTTCTAAAAAAGGAGGTGATTTTCTTCCATACACCTCTCTCTATTAGCCTTCATTTCAATTTTCATCTTCTCCTAAAAGTTTCATCATTTGTCAAACTTTTCTAACAAATTCTGTCTTGTGAATGGACAAGTTTCACCTATCATTATTACTACACTCAGCGGCACGGAATGTGGCCCAAACCTAAACACACCGATAACAGGCGATTTTGATATCGCGTATGAGAATTTCAAGTGGCAGTTTGTCAGGCCATTTGTTTTAGTTAATTTAAGAGGGTAAGCACAAAACAAAAGTTCATTTGTTTAATTTCTGTGATACTTAACGTTAGTTCGTTATTGGAACGCACAAAACACGGGTGAGTTAAAATTCGATATTGAAATGGTGGTGAATTTAATCTTTATTGTTTTATTTTTTAATTAATCTGTAGTAATTTATGCTTCCAGAATTGGAACACAATGCCTCTAACTTCAGCTCAAGTTGCTCAAGCTGTGTTGCTTCGGAGTCAGGGGCGAACGCAGCGAGAGATTGCTGAAACATTAAATGTACCGCGTACAACTCTCAGGTACGCCTTAACAAGGTACGACCAGACCGGCCTATACACAAGGAGACCAGGAAGTGGCGGTATTAGGTGTACATCAGCGCGGGATGACCGATTTATCGCTCTCGCAATTATGAGAAATCGGTTCCTTACTGCGGTCGAAATACGGCAGCGGCTACAAACGGCAAGAGGGGTCAACGTAAGTGAGCGGACAATAAGAAGGAGAATGGAGGAACGGGATCTGCATGCTCGAAGACCAGCTCGAGGTCCAGAACTGCTCCGGCACCATCGCGTAGCTCGACTTCGGTTCGCTCGCGAACACGCAAATTGGACTCACGAGCAGTGGAGTAAAGTTCTGTGGACTGACGAATGCAGAGTGGCCTTAAGAGCTCCAGATGGCCGCGAACGTGTATGGAGAAGGCATGGGGAGAGGTTTTTGCCAATCACTACCAGGCAAACCATCAGTTTTCAAGGTGGATCAGTAATGGTTTGGGGAGGGATCTGTTCAGATGCACGCACAGAGTTGGCAGTAGTTGCAGGTCGTCTAACGGCAGTGCGATACATTGAAGAGATCCTCCAAGAACACGTGTTACCATTCGTGGGATTCATCGGTAGCGAAGATTTTATCTTAATGCAAGATAATGCCCGACCTCACACAGCACGTTGCGTGGATGATTACCTATCGGAGGTGAGAATTAGAAAATTGGACTGGCCAGCACGAAGCCCGGACATGAATCCCATAGAACATGTCTGGGACATGCTTAAAAGACGCATCCGATCCAGTCCCAACCCTCCAGAGACTATCAGTCAGTTAAAAACTGCTCTAGTGGCCACCTGGGAAGAAATACCCCATGTAGACATTAAAAACGTAATCCACAGCATGCCTGATCGCATGCAGGCGGTCATCAGAGCCAGAGGTGGAAATACCCGCTATTAATTTTAAGTACCATAGCTTTATTTTGTAAATTTCATCCTAAAACTTTTTTTTAAACTTAGAGCTTAATGTCTTTTTTGTAATTTTGTAAAATTTTAATAAAGTTAACTCACTTTTTTGTTAATTAATCATTCGCATTTAAGATTCGAATAAACATTTAAGTTTTAAAACAAAAAAGAACCCTGTTTCGCGTTTCATTTTGATAATAAGCCACATAACGCGCTTGGGCCACATTCCGTGCCGCTGAGTGTATTATATCTGCCAGAATCAAGCGTTCTCTGCTCCGTTTGCCATGCGTCTACGCACTACTTCTTGGCTCTAGCTGGTTTCTCTATAGCAGCTGTACCGAAGCTTTAATGTATGTATTGGGAAGTTGTTCGTCTTTAGAATAAAAGTGTCACCAACAGACCGGTTTTGAGTTGTCGCCGGGCTTTCTTCATTGACTGCAACCTTTCGCTGATACCCGCTTCAGATACCCGCCCCTGCGGCTACTACAACTGACTTTCCCTTCGAAGGAAACGCTCATGACGTAAATATTTATACTGATATGATATCGATAGTCTACTAAAAAGTCCACTAAATTGACGTTAAACTTTGTACCATCATGAGTCATGCATGATATTAAAAGGCGATAGTATCGCCCCTTTCAAACAACTGGCCATATATTCTACGTAATATTGACTATTTTGGGAAATCATTACTCATAAGTCATAAGCCAATGAGTCGATTACTAATCTAACATTATAGGGATATTTTTCAGCCAAATATTTTCGAAAAACTGAAGTCCTAAACTCTCAAATTCAAAAGGTTAAGCCTTACTTCGTCCCATAACTACCATCGACCGTTTTTAACTTCAGTTTTGATTGAATGGAAACTCCTATTACATGGGACTTAAACATAACTGGCGAAATGTGGGTGTACTATAGGTATACGTCTGCCTATCCCTTCGGGGAAACAGGCATGTGGTGAAGCTGAATAGTTCTGAACTCATAGAAATATTATCAACAAAAGGAAACTAAGTAGTCACTCTTGGGCATATATTAATACCCAGACCCACGCCATAATATCGCCAGTCATAAAAATAAAGTAAACAGTTGGCTGTCCTTCATGTTGGCTCCGAGTCAAATAGACAGATCGATATCTAAGACGCCATTAGGGGCGAAGAGAAACTGTCAAAACAGCATAAAGTGCTTGTCATGCCCTAAGTTTAACACCTACTTATGCTATAACAAAAGGGACGAATGAAAGGCAAATGAAACCGGTTTTAACCGACTGCCAAAAAAAGTTACGTTTTTAGTAGTACCTATTGAAATGTGATGCGGAGGATTAAAAAGCTTTGACAGGAAAATTGGTCACTAATATTACGCCTGTATTCGCCGAAAGGCTAGGCAGAGGTTTATTTATAGTACACCCAGAGTTCTGACAAATGACCAACAAAAGAGGCAGACCAATAGGTGATGAATGAATTTGTGAAAGATGTCAGGGAAAGAAGACATGGGTACGATATAACTGACACCTCAAATAAATTAGGTTATGTAGTAAGATGATGAATTGATGATGAAGTTCAAACTCATGACCCAGTTCATGAGTGTAAAACTGGCTACAGCTAAGCAGACGCTTAGGTAAGTCCCAACCCCCTAAACAAAGTCACTGTCTACGAACATGGCTTGAAACGTCAATAAAATGTACGTTGTACACGGGCATCAGTTCATCGAGAGATGAAGATGATAAAGTGTTCAAAAGAGAGATCTTTTGTACACTTTAATTGAATTTAAACATGTATTCCGTTACTAGACACTTGTAAACTTGTAAGACGGAACAGAGAGTCGCCGGACACTCTCAGGATTTGATATGATTTTCTACAAGTTGTAACTTACAAATATTTTTTTGCTCAACAAAATCACGAATAAAAGTGTCAAAATATAAGTACTTGTAAGGTACTTGTGAACTAAATAATGACATTAGGTAAAACAAGGCTTGTAAGTTTTGATAAACAAGGCACAGGGGCCTACCACCACCGCTGACAGCAGTATTATTATTTTTCAGTACTATTTAATATTACTTCATTCTAGGAAAGAGATGAAGCTCTACAGGACGTATAGCTCCAACTCTTTCCCCCACGTGCTTAAATGTTTCTGCTGTATAATGACGCAAAGTTTTAAAATATGTACAAGATTTCCTTATAACCTTCCTGTCAATTAACGTCATTTCTTGTTTATCGTATATGGAATTTAGTTAAATAACTAATTATGATTAATAAATTATTGATACGCGAGTAAATTATTATATAGATTACCTACCTACGTACATATTATGAGATTACTGTTGCCGTGAGTAACCTAGAATAAATGTCCTGTGCAATTTTACTATTTCGCAGTAGAGAATATAAAAAATAGCATTCAGAGAAAAACAGCTCGACAGAACTGCTATCGGGGAACCCCCCGCTTCATACATGCCCGACCATTTGCCAACCTTCGCACATTGCATTATCGTTTGTTATCGTATACTCTTTACATATACAATCTACCCACGCGAATATGCACGCTACTACAGTAGAAATAAACTGCAAATTGTATTCAGCGACACATTTCGCTCACTCGCGGTATGCAGTCACTATGTTGTGTTTATGTTATATGTATACGTTGTTATTTGAGTCACCTTATTTACGTTAAAAGTTGATGCACAATCTAATTTAATACTTATTTTGGTGTTGATAAAGTCTGAAATATGTTGGCTTTTAAAAAACTATGCACTAACTGTTAAAGGAAATTGAGTGTCATATGTCTTACCTCTGCTCTGCGTGTATTCTGTCTGTATATCATTCATTCATTACTGTCAAGTGCCAAGTGTGGGTGCAATGTCTGAAGCAAGAGGTGTTTGTGTATTTAAAAATTCTGCTCAAAATTGTGTCCTTGTCTGTAATCGTTTATCATTGTCCAGTGTACCTACCTACATTGTCTATCGCTAAAGTGTCAAAATAATTTCCATGTTATTTCAAGCCTAGTTTCGTTCTGTTTTGGGCATGTTTGTTATAGTTTTGAATACTTCAACTATCGGCTTTATTTCTGTATTTATGAGTGTAATGGTCTGTTCTATCAGTAATTTATCTCATTCTGCTCTAAAACATGCTTCTATGGAACGAAACTTTGGTTTATTATTTACATTTTAAGGGCTTTGAAGTTTTTCATATTAAGTACATGTACTTTCAACTTGACTTCTCGCGGTATACTGTTGATATCTAATCTCGCTCACATACAAATTGATCCTTGATTTGATCTTTGATATAGGATTCATAATTTACTGAATAATTATTTTTCACATCCTGCCAGTGTTGATAACGAACACTGTCTCCAATAAATTCTCTTTACGATCTGCAATAAAATATGATAATGCAACCTCTAAGCTCCTAAAATGTTATTTTACACAGTCATTACTGCCTTTTAACTTACATATATGTCCATTTGCAATGGGAACCTCAGATTTCAATGCTAAATAAAACTCGGAAAACTTTTTACTTTTAAATCCAAAAATATTCAAGCCAATATGACTTGGATGCAATAAAAACCTTCAATTTAAAGATCAAGTATCTGTCAAACAATGCTACCATTATCTATGGCTTTGTTTTGCGTGGAAACAACAATAATTCCAGTTGTTTTGTAAAACAAAATAGCCAAAAATATCACGTTACATAATGCAGTGACATGACATCATAATGTAATTAACACTTTAATAGATGGTGTTAGCACGCCTCGGCCTAGCATACCTACCTGATCAAAAAACTGTAAAATACCTGTTTGTATTGTTTCTAGGGAACTCCATTTTAAATTAATTTTAGCCGCTTTCCTTGTCAAGTTGTCAATAAATGTTTGACTATCTGACGTGTCCTTAACATTGAATTTAAATGAATTAGTTTACTTACACAATATGTACAAACTATGATGTCGTCACAATGTTTTAAGGTCAAAGAATATGGATCTTGAATATCCTCTAAAACGAATATATACTTCACAACAGACAGAGTATCCGAATCAATTAAAATCTATAAATAATTTTCCGGATTTTCTTTAAGTCATTTGAAATTCATAAAAGATGATGAAATAAAAGATAAACTTAATGGCGATCATGACTGTGTTTCTTGACTTTTAAAACCCATGTGTTGATTTAATGTTTTTAATTTCCACAGATCAAAATCAAGGGGGTTATCCGCAGCAGGGAGGAGGATACCCACAGGGTGGGTACCCGCCGCCGGCGGGCTACCCGCCACCGGGGGGCTACCCACCACCGGGTGGCTACCCACCCGGGGGATACCCACAGCAGGGATACCCACCACCCCCGCAAGGGTTCCCAGCTTACGGCGCCGGCGCTGGATATGGCGAGGTAAGCTGATTAAACATTTATTTTTATTATTTACAGTTTGTTTATGTACACACATACAAAATAATCAAAATTACGGGAGGAATAAGTGAATCTCGGTTTCGTGAAGCGTTTTTTGGCACCCTGTATAAACAGACAAGACATTTTTTCGAGTTAACATAATTTTTTTTTTTTTTTTTTAACGTTGCCCCACACTAAGAATTTCTTCCTGTATCGTGGGTGCGTTTACAAACATAGAAACTCACATACACTAACACCCAGACCCGGAACAACTACTTGCAAATCATACAAATATTTGTTCCGTGCGGAACAAATGCATAAATGTATGGAGCAGCCGATTTTGTTTGCTCCATTGTAAAAGTTACTTAGAATGAAGATTTTTTTTGAAAGTTCATCCCATATTTAAGTATTTTTGCCGATAGGAAAGAAAATGGAGCGCACGCTTTGTTAGTCAAATTAAAATCCTTAGAAGCCAAAAAAACATCGGCCGTGCGTACCAGGGCTAGATCTTTTCAATTACCTTATATACCTTATATCCTCTACGCATAGAACAGAAAAAAGAGAAGATTATTTGTAATCAGCCACATAGCAAACCATGATAATTTATAAAACATTGAATGAATGAATGTATTTTAGTAGCATGGCATTGTATTTTATATTCGACGCTTACGCAACACGCAAGCATTCAAAATGTAATATTTTGAGTTCAAGGTTAAAAATACTAAATACTTGTTTAAAGCACTATTTCGGCTTGAGCCACAATTATTTTACTTTAGGACTCATGTCATAACTAATTAAAATAACAATAAGTATTACTCATCGTATTCAGCAACTGGATTCGGAAGGCGGAGAACAGGGTATTGTGGCGCAGCCTGGGAGAGGTTATGTCCAGCAGTGGACTACAATAGGCTGAGTTGATTGGGGTCAGTGACAACTCGGCCTTTGTCAACTCAACCCGAATGATAATACCAGATATTTTACTCCTGATTACGGAGATTTGTACGGTCAGGCAAACATCAATATTTTAAAATAAGTCAGTACGAATTTAATTTTTGTTTTAATTTTGGTTCTTCTTATCTACGTATATTTCAGTTATGATACCTATACAAGTACTTAGCCTAAGTTCATTAGTTTTTTTAAATTGATTGAGTGAGCAACTACCTCCAGTACCTAGGTCGCAATTTTTATCCTATTAAAACTGTAGCGACACAATAAGCAAACTAATCGATCTAGTATGCCACGACAAGACGATGACAAGTTTATTTATGTAGTAAAAAAGTTGATTGAGTAAGAAAATGGACGAATTAATTAATTACCTATAGTGACGTATGATTCTTTGAATGCAAGCAGGGGCATATGGCTATAGACTAGTGAGTAATTCATATTGATTTTCTTGTAGCCGGGGTGTGGGATGGCCCTACTGTTGCATTATCTTATTAACTGTGTATTTAATGTGTACTTTTAAATTCATCTGCCTCCCTTTTCCCAACTATTTTGAGGTCAGCTATATTTTACATGAAGCGACTGCCTATCTGACCTCCACAACCTAGTTACTGGGTAATACGGTAACCCTTGGTAAGACTGGTTGAGACTTTCGGGCTTCTGAAGACCCGTAACGGCTGTCAAAGATCCAAGAATGACAACCGAGACCCGTTCCGAAGCACGAAGGGGTCTTGGTATGTAAAGATGGTCACCCATCCACGGACCATCCGTAGCAAGCGTAGTTTAACCTGATCGATAGACCTGTGCGGCAGTTATTTCTAAGCGTGTGTACTTTTCTATTGATTTTGTGACAGAAAACATTGGCTGGTATGAAAGTATTGATGGTTTTAGAGCAGGGTCGTGGCTTTGCCTTTCTGTATGCATCCAGTCAAAGGGCAAGATTCATAAACCGCACTCTAAACATTCTTATATGAGCGTTTCATACGAATGTGAACCTCTTTTTTATGGGGCCAAAATTCATTTTCGTATAAGCAACACTGTGAGTATGCGTTTGGTTCATTTTTAATATGAACATTAACTTTACACGAATAAGGTTCATATTCTTATGAGACGCTTTCTTGCGAAGTAAAGAGAACTGGACATTCGAGGTTCTAATTAGAAACATTACGTGTTAAAATTCCTACGAGTAACTCTCTGCTTACCAGGAACTCAACTCATAATTATTATAATTTGATAACCTGAATGAGGACAAGAGTCGCTCAACCTTGCAGCTCGATCAAACCATGGCGGCTACTTGACACCTACTGATTACATAATATTTAATTTCTATTCAGAACATTTGTTTTTTACCAATGTGACCGTGTCAATTACCTACTAAACCAGTCAAACAACTATTTTAAAAGCTTTAATATTATCTTAAATATTAACATAACACTATAAGTAAGTAATCCGGTTTGTATTATTATAAAAACAAGTGATCTTTGCCAACTGATTAGAGATAAGAAGTTACCATCTTATCAGTAAAATAGCGTCATATGATGCTGATAAGCATAATTTGGTTTCAAAGTAGTTGTGGTGACTGATTTGTATGTAGTTCTTCATGCAAGAAAATGTATGTCCGGCTAGCTTCAATGGGTTAAATTAGTCTGATTTTAAAAGAGGCCTACAGATGAAATTAAATGAAATTGTTTATTAAGTTTTACAGGACATATAAAAAAATAAGTTACTCGAAATCGACATTTCTTATCAGACTACCGCTTCTTATCAGACTACCGCTGAGAAGACATGGTAAAACAAACTCAGGGGTCTAATTATTCCTCTCAGGGTTTATCTGTGTGTTGCGAGCCGTTCAAATACTTTTTTACAAGATGTTACTTACATGCTACGATGATACCATATTTTTTTTTTAAATAATTATAATAATTTGTGGGTACATACATACATTAGGAGAAATTTTGTGTAAGGAAACGTTTGGAAATAAAAGGGGGTCTAATCGTACAAATTCACATGAGGAACAAGTGAGAAAAGTTTTGAGTATAAATGTGAATGACTATAAGACTACTCTCAACATCATCATCAGCCTATAGCAGTCCACTGCTGGACATAGGCCTCTCCAATTGCACGCCATTCAGCTCGATTCTCGGCAGCTCTCATCCAGTTGCTACCAGCCACCCTGTGAAGATCGTTGCTCCACCACCCTGAGGGCGTCCTACCTGATAAGAACTAACTAACTATGACTAGTCTAGTCATTCACATTCATTCTCAAAACTAGAAAATTCTCTCTCTTCTTCTTAAAATTCATACGACCAATAAATTTAGTAGAAAAGAGGTGAATACTGACTTACTGAGATCACTTTTCTGACTGAGGGCTTTTCTTTAAGTGCGCTTAGACTTCAGTTTGCAACGTACAAATTGTAAAGTAAATAGTGTACTCATTGTTGAAGAGCCTAATCTATATTTATAAAAATGAATCCCTATTTCCCTTGGTCACACCATCACGTGTGAACGGCTGAACGGATTTGGATGAAATTTGGCTCATAGGTAGACCATAAACTGGAGAAGGACATAGGATACCTACCTTTTATCCCGATATTCCCACGGGATCGAGACTTATGCGAGTGAAACCGCGGGGCGAATGAAAACAAAGATGAGGCCTCAAGAAGTCAAGGCATTATTGTCCCCCATGTAGGCTAGGCTGTTATTTGTCCTACAATAAGTCGTTACACTGACGATCATTATAATTATCCAGTTGAACTGCTTATTTTACACCCACTTGTAAATAGTTAAGTAATATTATTGGTCATCATCATTGTTTTAATGATTAAATTGACACAAGTGCTAATGCGGTGTATTACTAACTCTATTTGTAAAGGTTATCGTTCTAATACTTGTATCACCTTCATTGAGGTATAGAAAACTAGCTTCCGTCAGCGGCTTCGCCCGCGTGGTATCTTTATAAATTATAGCCTATGTTACTCAATAAATTGATAATATAACATTCTTTAGTCGTATAAATTTTAAAATCGGTCCAGTCGTTTTTGAGTTTATTTAAGTACTACCTTCTGCCCGCGTGGTATATCAATAAAAATTGTGTAAATGTCCATCCCCGGGATGCCATCTATCTTGCCAAATTTTATCGAAATCCGTTCAGTGGTTTTGGCGTGAAAAGGTAACATACAGACAGACAGAGTTACTTTCGAATTTCTAATATTAGTATGGATTATCGATTACATTCATTGCTCAAATATTAGTGTAGATAATATTTTCAGATTCATTCATTCCGTTAAGGCAGATGATTTCATACAAAGTCTAATCTATTTTAATTTAGTGGTAGTAGATAAATATTAGTAGGTATTCAACTTCGTCAGCAGCACCACCCAAATTGCGTCACACACTTTCAATCATAATCTGAATCATTTTGAAGGATATTGGTAATACATTGCTTCATATGTTGGAAAAAATTGTCTGTTCAACAAAGTAAATGACGCAATGAATATTGTTGAACTGTCAAAATGAAAGCCTGTCAAAATTACTACTGTTAGTGCTGGTTAGACTGAACGCCGACCCCAACAGGCTAGGCAGATGATGAGTAGTCGTAGAAGATAGTGATTTCGGAAGTAAAAGCAAGGCCAATTTCAAACAATGTAAAAAAATACTCGAAAATGGCAGTATAGGTGACAACTGCTCATAAAAGTAAGTCGTAAAATACAATCCAGCAGGCGTAGCATGGCGCTTTCTATCTCTACGAAGAATAGACATAGCTTTTTCTATACAAAGTGACAGTTCGTTTCTTCATTTTTGACATCCACCGTAGAAATCTTTCTACAATCTGTCATTTTGTCTTTCATTTCTAACGATCCTTGTCTAGGTCTTTTTATATGTAGTCTATTTCGGAAGAAAGTTTTCTATCCTTACTGTCAAAATCACACTGACAACCGATACATCCTATGATAAAACAAAGAATTCTGAGTCGAATTATGTAAAAGAGTGAATTTCGTAAAAAGTGCAGTTGACTCTTTTTATTTTGCTGCTGTCTCGTACTGTCTACTGTCTACAGGAAACGTCATTTTTGTCTACTCTTCCGTCGACAAAACGGTGCTCATGCTACGCCTGCAGGGGCCGTATTATGAAGTATAAATGCCATTATGATTCCAGACCAAAAAAAGGATGGTGCTAGCATAGCAGTCATGTGTAGCTCCATCTCTCTCTTGCACTGGAATCACATCATCATCAATCATAATACGGTACCTGAATGTTACTTTGACACCTAACAACGTTACCATGTTCTTGATATTTCTTCTAAAATAACATAAAATCACGCCTGTAAGCCTCTAGAGGTAAGACAGAGGTGTACATCCACATTTCGCCAGTAGTAAATTCTTCTAAAGTCCACTGAAACTCATTGATATTACACAACTAAACTCAATATAATATCAGTCATTAGAAAATAATTAAAATATCATTTACCAGAATATGAGTCAACCAATATAAAATGATAAAATCAATCATTTAAATTAGCTCACACAATAACAGCTCACCAAAAAATTCTTCGACTAAATATTTATCAGCATGCGTAGCATGGCGCTTTCTATCTCTACGAAGAATAGACATAGCTTTTTCTATACAAAGTGACAGTTCGTTTCTTCATTTTTGACATTCACCGTAGAAATCTTTCTACAATCTGTCATTTTGTCTTTCATTTCTAACGATCTTTGTCTAGGTCTTTTTGTACGTAGACTATTTCGGAAGAATGTTTTCTATCCTTACTGTCAAAATCACACTGACAACCGATAAATCCTATGAAAAACCCGACAAAACAAAGAATTCTGAGTCGAATTATGTAAAAGACTAAATTTCGTAAAACGTACAGTTGACTCTTACTACTTTGCTGCCGTCGTACTGTCTACAGGAAACGTCATTTTTATCTACTCTTCCGTCGACAAAACGGTGCTCATGCTACGCCTGCAGTAGCAGCCCGGAGTCTGGATTTGTACCCGGTTCATGGCATTAGGCTCGCCCCCTTTTACATGAGACTTGTGGTGAAATGTGGGTGTACTGGTACACCTCCTGACTAACGGGAAATACAGGCTTGTTGATATATTGTTATTACTAAGAATATTATTATCAGTATCGCACTATCGCTCCACCCACTCGTTGCCAAACTCAGCGCCTCGATATCAGCTTATCATTCCACTGATATGGCGTGATATACACAACTTAGTATACAAACTGTCGTGACACGCTTCTCATAATGAGCCAGGTGATTTTTACTTAAATTTTTAAGTTAATATGTGGTTCTAAAGGCGTCTTCATAGTTCTGAATGGATAGTGTTTTTTCTGAATTGATTGTGCATGTGATTCGTGTATCTGGAAGTCTTGAAAGGGTGGAAATAGGAGTGTGTTACTGTTAGCAATTCAATGTAGTAGGTAACCTAAATTGATATAAAACTAAGGCGTGTACAGCTAAAAGGACAGTTCTAGAACAAATGTAACTGAATTTTATTTTATACCTCAGTCCAATAGAACCTCTTGAGTATAGATTAGTCAGAAATCGCAAAAAACACTTCCCATACATTTCGTAGGAAATGAGACTCCAACTCACTTTTTTATGATGGATAGACTCGCCGCAACAACGAAGACTAGCCGGTAATAAACAAAAAAAAATGAACTTCCAATTTCAAAATTCTACGGTATAGAAATATACACTTTCACATATCTATCAAAGAGAGTAGATATATTCCTTGATATGTATGGTCTACGCGTTTATCCACAAAAATCCATCCAGATACATGATACGATTTTATATATTCTGTGCTAAGTTAGGCAAATTACTCTGAAGGTTAAACCTCAAAGAAGGACAAAAACCTTGGATTCTCATTGCGTGAAGGATTCGATCTTTCGTTCCAGACATCTAGGCGCCTTCGCAGCTCGTCTGTCGAGTGACCTTTCCCAAATGTTATGGTCTAAAATGTTCAACGTACCTTTTTTACTCATAGTTTCTATTAATTTTGTAGGAAAATCCATGAAATAATTAATATTTTCCTTGTTTGTTGTGTAATTAATTAGAAGGAAAACATTTTATCGAATCATTTTATCCCGCTCTGGGCGGAGCGGAAGGGCGTGTCAGACTTTTACTGACTAAAACCCACCCGTGTTCCTTCAGTTGCGTGTTGCCAAGGTCCCGGTATCCCTTTCGGACTAACCCGCAACCCTGGCAGGAGTGTTAGTAGGCATGGGAGGACAATGTAGGCCTTTCAACAAGTGCCAAGTACTTAACAAAATAGAAGATGTTCAATAAATCTACAGTCCAACAACCCTTTCTATATTCCTATAAGGCAGGCTTTATGTTGTGTACTATTTTCATTCAAACTAGGCCGACATGCAATAAGCTACTTATCAACAAATGCAGAGGCTGTACCTATTTCAATGTCGACGTCATAAGGCGGTATCCTATTGGTTGGTGGTCCGTGGTATATTGTAACTTCCAAATTAAGCCAAGCTGGCAAGAGTTCAAAATAAATATCTAAAGCATCTACTGTAAACACTGAAAGCGCGAAAAATCAGCTGTTCCCTACATTTTGACGAGCTATGCGAACATAATATTATGTAGGGAACAGCTGATTTTTTTTTCGCGTTTTTATTGTTGGTCCCATAGTGAAAGTTGTTAATAATGATCAGTACAATGACCCCTTCAGAAATTTCTTGTATGAAAAGATACATCTTTTATACAAAAGTAAAAATAGAAAGCAGATTGGATTAATAATTACTTTACTATGACCTTGGCTACTTTTGTTAATCTACTTTTTTATGAAAAATATCGATTTTTGTTAACTAATGTATCTCGCTGGTACCTATATGAATAAAATACCGGCCAATGGGAATAGGCTAGGCCCTTTATAACTAGGTACGTAGTTTACGACTTGACAAAACATCGATTTCTTAGTTACATAAATGTAACTTTAATATTTGAACATAAACAAATAAAAAAGGAATAAATTCTCTAAACGATACCGATGGTGAAAACCTCATCAAAATCTGTTTCGTGGTTTAGATGGACAACGCGGACATACAGACAAACACGAAAAGCGACTTTAATTTATAATAATATGTATGGAAGACTCTGGCCTAATGCATACACAGTCGTTATGTTTTATTTATATGTATGACAATCAGCATTTTGCAGTACTCTTTTCTAAGTATTGTTACTTACAGTCTGTTTCAAAAGTATCGAATTAAAAGTAAACAAACACTGTTTGGGTTTTATTCATAGACAATCACGAAAGAGAATTAGTAACATGTTCATCTGTATTTCGAAGGTTTCATTCAATTTTATATCTTGCCATGTATTCCAAAAATTATTGTTATAACATTTTTAAATTGTAATAGAAAATTCAAAGACGAAAATTAAAATTAACATCAATTGGCAAATTAAAAACATCTTATATTATACTATGGTGAGTTTAATGAGAATTTCGGAAGTATTCAAATAATCAAATCAAAGTACACAATTTGTATGGCACTAAAAATTGGGATTCACAGGTTACAGGTACATTTTCTGATCGATTGGTTTACATATTCATCAGATACTTTTTGAACAAACCTTACATAATTTCGCGATTTATTTATAGTATTGTTTATGAAATAATAACGTGTTCTCTTCTCTCTTCTTCCAGCCGCAAGGGTACGCCCCTCCGCCAATTGGCGTGGGCGAGGATGGCGAGGTTAAAGGGTTCGACTTCAACGAGCAGTCCATTCGGAGGGCCTTCATTCGCAAGGTATGGTTACCATGATTACAGAAACCCATTTTCATAGAAATATAGAAAAATCGTTTATTGACACATGACTGAAATACCACAACCTTCAAAAGCACAATTAAATGAACGTCAAGGAAATACAAAAAAAAGACAAGTATTTTGAAGTCACTATTGACTGTAAACACACCCTTTGAGTGAAATAACTAACATACAAAGTGGGGTGCTGTATCTCAAGGTTGCACCAAATGGGAGTCCAGTACGCGTACAACGGGTTTTGTTGACGGAAGAATAGACAAGATGACAGACCATCATTTCACACGAAAGACGTCCACTGCTAGACATAGGCCTCCCCCAAGCACCGGCACTTTGACCGGTTCTGGTTCGGAAATGACAGATCAATCACTATCTGTCATTTTACCTATTCTTCCGTCGGCAAAACCTGTTTCTACGGTGGTCATGCTACGCGTGCTGCTCAGCATGTGTCAGGCAAATATACCTGACACTAAAGTTCTGCTGGATCCCTGCAGTGACATACCGACGTCGAGCAGACGAGATAAATACCTCATCATTGGTATTGTATTTACACTCTTGCAAGCGACCCTCACCTACTTAGCACAAAAAAAAAACAAAAGGATTGAGGCACATACATAAATCTATGATGGCGGCATTTTGTCAAAAAATCGAGATTTCTTCAGGTACAATTTGGCAGCAATCCTAACTGGCGGAATGTGAAACCAAGTCCTGGACAAGATAGCTAGAAGTTTTGGGAGGAGGTCTTTGCACAGAAGTGGGATGATCCGCCGTTGTGATCGAGAATATTTTACTACTAACCAATCAAAATCAATCAATCTGCCGAGCCTTTTCCCAACTATGTTGGGGTCGGCTGCCAGTCTAACCAGATGCAGCTGAATACCAGTATTTTACATGGAGCGACTACCTATCTGACCTCCACAACCCAGTAACTGGGTAATACGAAACCCCTTGGTAAGACTGGTTTTGTCAGACTCGGGCTTCTGACGACCCATAACGACTGTCAAAAATCCACGAATGTCAGCCGGGACCGACGGCTTAACGTGCTTTCCGAGGCACGTAGGAGTCTCGATATGTAAAGATGGTCATCCATCTACGGGCCAACCCCGGCAAGCGTAGCTTAACCTGATGGATTGACCCGTGGGGCTGTTATTACTTAGCCACGAGCTCCTCCAATTATTAACCACAAATGTCGTAAATTCCAGGTGTATGCTATCCTGATGTGTCAGCTGCTGGTGACGATGTCTTTCATTGCTCTGTTCCTGTTCCACGCGCCCACCAGACAATGGGCTTATCGGAATAGCTGGCTTTTGTAAGTATTATTTTATTTACGGGCAGCTTCAAGTTTATAACGACAGGCAAGCTATTTAAATGTAAAATAACTTTTGCAGTGCTATGCCTTTTTAAAACCGAACCGAGATGGCGCCAGCATTTCCTAGCTGACTGATCCTTGAGAAGAAATACCGAAAAAGCTCATAGGTCATAGTCTTTATACACACAGAAGGCCGTTTCATTTTTTGGAGAATGAAGACATACTATGAATTTAAATACTTACACTACGGCTACACTTCACGTTATCGCGAACTTTTCTTCGTGCGCTCTCTGTTGCTCAGCGAGTAATCAAGGGGTGTGCGAGAGAGAGCGCACGAAGAAAAGTTCGCGATAACGCGAAGTGCAGCCGTAGCATTAGAGGCTGTGTACGAAATTTTGCTGATTTTGCTTATTAACGTGATTTTACAGGTGTAACTAATTCTTTATTCACCCTTAACATACAAATATTAATTATGATCTAAAACTTATTAACTATTATGAACTTATTAATAAAATTTAACACATAACATTGTTTTATCTTGGTTATTAAAAAAAAAGATATTTAAGTTAAATTATCATTTTGCTTACTTATTTGTTTCGATATTGTTGGCCTAAATGAAGAAGTATGGTTACAATACGTGGTAAAAATATTGCCAATGAATTCAATTTCAGCCTGTATGTACAGTCAGGCTAAGCGAATCATGACCCACTTAAATCGTTTGAAACCGTCAAAATAACAAAGATGGCAGATGACAAGTTCGTTACTAAGGAAATTTATGTTTATGCGAATGTCGACCTAATTGTATCTGACCTCCACAACCCAGTAACTGGGTAATACGATACCCCTTGGTAAGACTGGTTGTCAGACTTTCGGGCTTCTGACGACCCGTAACGACGGTCAAAAATCCACGAAGGACAGCCGGGACCAACGGCTTAACGTGCTTTCCGAGGCACGGAGGAGTCTCGATATGTAAAGATGGTCACCCATCTACGGACCAACCCCGGCAATGGAATGAAACCCCGGAATGTCGACCTAATTGTATTTGAATATCTGTAAAAAAATAAGCTTATGGTGGGTCAGAATTCATTTTTTTCCACTGTACATTACATATTAAATCCGTTGTCCGCAGCTGGGTCTCGTTCGCTGTGGTGTTCGTGTGTCTGATCGCGATGGCGTGCTGCCCCACCGTGCGGCGACAGGCTCCAATGAACTTCATATTCCTCGGCATATTCACTGTGGCTGAAAGTTTCCTGCTCGGAGTGACGTCTAGCGTGTACCAAGTTGATGCGGTAAGACCCATCATCTTTGAGGAAGTATTTATACAGGGTTATTGGTTATACGACGGCAATCCGTTAAGAGGATGTGGGAGAGGTCATTTGCAACCAAATGTCAACCATTTTCTAGTAATTTTCCCTAGCCTCAAATTGCTTAGCATGATCCTCCGTTATGCCGAAAATACTGCAGGATTAATTTTTAAATAAATATATGTTAAAGTTGAGGATTGCTATGTTTAGCGAAAACACGATTACATAAAATTTTCTCTATAGAAAAAAAAACCAAAGTTACCTCTAAACCGAATTATAAACCGCTACTATTAAAAAAATACTTAAAATTAGATTAGGAAACTTTTCATAATAACTGAAGTAACTATTAGGTCCCCACCTGTGAAATCAGCGCATGTATGGGGAATTTTAAAGAAGTTGCATTTTTCATACTAACATTTTCTTAATTTATATAACAACCATGAACACCAATGTTTTAAAACTTTTATGCACTAATGTTTAAAAACTAATAGCGTATGCCATTTAGATTAAGCGACAAAATTAAGTTTTGGCTAAGTTAAAAAAAAATAGTGGTCATGTCTGCTAACAAAATGAGGAGTCATTTTAAGCTATTTTTTATGTTTAGAAAACGATAATAATAAGGTTTTTTTACTATTGGTAGTTGTCTATGATGGTCATTATTCGATATAATACTAAGCAATTGATGAATATTTTAAATCATAGAAGTGACGAGGTTCTCTATTTGTGAGAAAAAAACGCCAATTTCGTAGGTAGGGGGCCCAATATAAAGCAGGTCTTATGTTTTTACCGTTATTTTCACCGTAAAAAGCAATTACCTTAACTATTCGAGCCGCCAGCATCCCGCTCCGTCTCGCTCTCACTCTGGCCACCAGTTGTATGGTGCGAGCGAGATAAAATCTGAGGTAGGGTACGGCCGTAATAAAACGTGAGTATTCCCAGGTGCTGATGGCAGTCGGCATAACGGCGGCCGTGTGTCTCGCGCTGACGCTGTTCGCGTTCCAGACCAAGTGGGACTTCACGGTCATGGGCGGCTTCCTGCTGTGTGCTACCGTCGTACTGCTTGTGTTCGGTAAGATTTATGTAACTTTATCTTTGTATAAATATCGAGATAAAAAGTATTCTATGTCCTATTCCAGGTCATGGTCTACCCATGTGCTAAATTTCATCTAAATCTGTTCAGCCGTTTAAGCTAACAAACAAACAAACTCACTTTCGCATTTATAATATTAGTTCGTATTTGAAACTCCCTAATTGCACACAAATAAAATAAAAACAATTTATCATTTCTAAATTCTGCTCTCAAACGAAACCAAAATGTGTTTCTAAACTTATCCCACTTTTACATTACAGGTATCGTCTGCATATTCATTCCGCACAATAAAATCGTGACTCTCGTGTACGCATCGATCGGAGCTCTGATCTTCTCGCTCTACCTCGTCTATGACACCCAGCTAATGATGGGGGGTAAGCACAAGTACAGCATCTCCCCAGAAGAGTACATCTTCGCAGCTTTGAACCTCTACTTGGACATCATCAACATCTTCTTGTACATTCTTACTATTATTGGGGCGGCTAGAGAATAGGATAAGAACGAAGGAGCGACGGTTTAGGTGCCTTTGCATCTGGCGTTCACGTCGCGTTTACGTTGCGTTCACGTCGCGTATACGTTCGACGTACGCCTGGACGTGAAGGGTGCCTGGTATTGAGTATGTGCGCTGATTTTGATTTTTGTAGACGTTACATCTAGTGTTTTGGTGTTCGCATTAAGGTGCGTTCTCACG
Organism: Lithophane semibrunnea; assembly: GCA_947363905.1. Lineage (NCBI taxonomy): Eukaryota > Metazoa > Arthropoda > Insecta > Lepidoptera > Noctuidae > Lithophane > Lithophane semibrunnea. The sequence continues at coordinate 15,557,892 of OX376201.1, forward strand.
AACATTTAATTATTTTATGTAAACATAGCTGCTTTTTTTCTTAAGGAATCCTTTCACCAGATTCAGAATAAGTAGAAATACACAATGTGTAAAATGTAGTTCAGTTAATGGACTATACACAAAAAAAAAATCGTTTGTGATTTTACTACTGGGGGGACGACAGTACTCGTAAAACAACTTCGCACTGACAAATGTTCAGCAGGCGTAGCATGAGCACCATTTTGTCGACGGAAGAGTAGACAAAAATAACGTTTCCTGTAGACAGTAGACAGTACGAGACGGCAGCAAAATAGAAAGAGTCAACTGCACTTTTTACGAAATTCACTCTTTTATAATTCGACTCAGAATTCTTTGTTTTATCATAGGATTAATCGGTTGTCAGTGTGATTCTGACAGATAGAAAACTTTCTTCCGAAATAGTCTACATATAAAAAGACCTAGACAAAGATCGTTAGAAATGAAAGACAAAATGACAGATAAGATTTCTACGGTGGATGTCAAAAATGAAGAAACGAACTGTCACTTGGTATAGAAAAAACTATGTCTATTCTTCGTAGAGAGAGAAAGCGCCATGCTACGCCTGCTGGTGAGACGCACCTATTATCAAAAACATCTTTGTCTTCATTTGTGATAGAGTACAAGTTAGTTTAATGAAATGTGAGTGTGTTTACTCGTAATTAACTCCCTATACGCGTAGTGATATTGTTAATACAAATAAATTTTATTATTCACACAATTTATGTGCAACGAATTTCACGAAATATTCTTATACAGGGTGTTAGGGTAAACACCGTTATCCTTGCAACCAGTGGTTTGGTTTCATTTATAGAACGTAAAATCAATGGAAAATTACAAAAAAAATATTTTTTTTTTTAATCTACATTTTACCACAAGAGACACAAGTTCGTTGCCCTATGCGTGAGAACGAACTTGCGTCTCAACACAGGCGGGGGGTGCAGGATGTGACCTGACCGGCCGCGAGCGCGACCCCTCTCTCAGTCAGTCAGCTGTTTCGCTAGAGAGCACGGTGTCGCATAGAAACTTTTTAAAATCTTTTAATGAAAATAACGTTTTTTTTTTTGTTGTGTTCGGTCATTTATTTTTCTATTTAAGTCAACTACCCATGGTTTGAATGACAAGAGTGTTTACCCTTACAGCCTGTATAAAAGATCAATGCGAACACTAAAATGCTGCAGGCATTGGCTTCTCTATGTCTAAATTTAACCATTTATTCCAACTTCGATTCGATTTGATGACTAACTTATTGTTAAATATTCCAAAAATGTATAAAAGGATTCCTAATTTTCGCGTCCATTTTTTTTCGATTTTTTTTTGTAATGTTATAGTGTGTGATAATAATTAATTGCATTTACCGAGGAATGTACCGAAGCTCTTTTGAAAGACAATGATATAGCATGATCCGTCTGGTAGGGGCTTAAGCAGTTTTTCATGTTCTTGTTAAATAGTAATACATAAATAATTAATTATAGATCAAGCATCTATAAAAATGAATAAATATCTAATAGTAAATCTAAACTCAAACTCTCACTCTGCTTTTCTTATTGAACTTTAACATCACAGGCATAAGTCCCATTTTTGATTGACAACAGAGAAAAGACGGGTCATGTCGATTTAAAAACCTATACAATTTTCATTGCAATAATATCTCACTAGAAATAGGTGATACAAGTTAGGTTGCCTTTGCACTTTAATCAGCATAGTTTTTACATTTCACGAACGCGCGTCAATCATTGCAATCTATACCTTATTGCAAAGATATAAGAGTCACATGACGCCCGCTCGTGATTTTCAAGAACTACTAGCAAATATATTGTTGAAATGTACGTCAACGGTAGTTTATGATTGTCGCGCAACTGTGTCGCGATACTTTTGGAGCTGTAACAACGAAAATGCACGTGAAATATTACGTTGTTTTGGCAAGTTTCGGTGATAAGTTGCCCTAATAGGCTAAGGTAGTTATTTTATTAAAGGATTTTGTAAAAAAAAAAGTTATAAAAAGAAGCGCAACAGTTGCGCAACTTTTCTTGAACCACAACTTTCTGATATCAGCAAAATAAACCGTTATTGCGGTATTTCCCATCAAAATAAATATGTTATAATAAAAAACTTAAAAACAAAGGTGGCTTATATTAGAAACCAAAACCATAGAATCGTAGAGTTGCTATATTTAAATCTTCACGTACGCTACAGTAATAGAAAATAATCAGTATTGTGATATCAATTCTATATGTAATAAACTCTCACATTAGGCTTAGTACGGTTGTCCTTCATACTGTCGCGAGGCATCGTTATTAATGTCAAACTATTATTTTTATTATTAACATGTACCTACTTATTAAATTCAAGAGTAACCTTCACCTAAAAGTAACTGCATTGTCACCTAGAAATGTCTGACTAAGGGCGAATTTTACTAAACTTTTACACCGAGTATAAGTCTTATCCTGCGAATAAATTTTGAATTTTTGACAGTTTTTCCACATATAAACTGTCAGATGACAAAGTCAGATATCTTTTATCCGTGGAATAAAATCCACTGATAACAGATATCTGAATTTGATCAAATCAGATAGAAGAAGAACAACATTTTATATTCATAAAACAATGTACAGACTTGCTTTTCCAATTCGCTTTAAGGCTCCCGTGGACAGGCGCGACGCGACTCTGGTGGAACAATTTCTATGAAAATATGTCAAAGTCACGTCAAAACATGTCATTTCATGTCAAAGTTTAAATATATTTATCTTAGAACCATCACATTTAACTTAATACGACACAACCGTATTACTCCTACTTAAGAACTAATTAAATAATTTATAATTACTATAAAGTTAGAATTTATGTTAAGGTTTTTGTTATTTTCATTTAATTAATAAATGTAAAATATTAATAGTAATTATTGTTTTTTTCTTTCGTTACCTGGTATTAACCCCGAACACCTCAAGATCGTTTCAATTTATTTTTGTCGAAATTAATATTAATTGAAATAAATATTAATTTGTTAAATCCCACTGTTGGGCAAATGGCCAGTTTTACGCATCAATTGCTGTAATTGGTGAAATGATTTATCGATATGATTTATTAACAGCCAATCGTAGCAGTTTACGCGCGCTTGACAATTTGTCACATTAATGTTGCTATCATTTTCGTTCGAGAAACTGGGCCAAAAGCTTTCACTTTGAATTTCGTCATGGCTTTGTTGTTGTAACATTAAGATTTAGATGACGGGCCAATGTTTATAATCGCTCGAAAACACACCTCAGTTTTTTGTTTGGTCTCATGGAAGTGTTTAAAAACAACAACATTATAGTACGAAAAACAGATGGCGCTTTTCGGCATATATGTATAACTGCATCTCATTCTCACGCTGGACACCTATTTCGCCCTCCCGCCCCATGTGCCATGCGATCCTATACCACAAAACATAGGGCCCTATACCAAAAAACTTTAAAATTAGGTACAATTAAAAAAATTGTAAATCTTTCTGGTATCACAACTATTTGTGAGAAAAAAACGCCAATTTCATAGGTGGGGACCGGAAATGTTAACGTATTATACATATAAACCTTCCGGAATAAATTCTCTAAAACGATAGTGAAAACCTCATCAAAATCTGTTGCGTGGTTTAGAAGAACCATGCGGACATACAGACAAACACGAAAAGCGACTTATAATATGTATAGAACAGCATAAACATGCAACATTGTTAAAAAATGTACCTACCTACTTTTTACTACTAATAAATACACTAATTAATGGTGTAAGAACATAAATAATATCTGTGTTATCTACGCATTTTTTTCTACAATTTATCTTTTTTGTATAATTGTAGACTTGTAAAGTTGTACAAAATGAACAAACCCGTGCGCATTAACCACCTAACTCGGAACTCAATACTCCCCGCTACCCGCGCCGCGGGGGAGCGGGGGGAGTTACAAACGTCATTGAGCCAGGGGGCCAATGGGTGGGTTTTTGACAGATTTTGTATGTCATATCTGTTAAAAACTGATTTGTGAGACCACTGACACCTTTGTAAATTAGTAGACTTGGCCCCCAGGTGCCATGTTAATGTGCACGGGTTTCTATAGGGCCCTGCTACTGCAAGGCGTTCGTATAAACGTGTCCGTTTTCTTGACACCAAGCTTAGCCAAGAAAACAGTATTTTTAGATTAATATCGTATTTTGATTATGTGTATTTGTAGATTTATATAATAGTCATTGCATGTAATGTGTGCATTATATGTAATGTGTTTAAAAAAAAAACCTATATAATAATATGTGGATTTTGTTTGATATTATTTATGTTATTTATGACTATATTTTTTAACTAGAGTATGCAAAAACAACTTTATGAACTGTAGTATGTATGAACTATACTTATACCCTCAACATTGACAATACATTATCAGGTAATAAAATCATGTTACACTAAAAAACATTACTGCTGAAATGTAGTTGGATGATTTTGTACACCCACATTTCGTATCTGTCCAAGAGTTAGATCGAAGAGTTTACGCATTAACTCTTCGATCTAGCTCTTTGACTATATCGTATTAAACTATTATATCTTCTAAACTAAGACCCGACTAAATCTGTGACTTGGCGAAAAATTGCGACTAATTAAGCGAAAAAATGCTAAGCTGGGGAGATTCTACTCAGGTTGGCCACCTAAATTTTGAACCAGTGACCGAAAAACGTCGATTTTTTTTTTGTGTTATCAATATTAAAATCGATAGGTAGTCTAGTGTTCGCAAATGCTACTGCTGAGCATGAGGTCCTGGGTTCGATTCTCAGGTCGGGCAAAGTATTGGGTTCTTTTCATCTCTTTTTTTTCTCATTGGCAGCCCGGTGTCTGGATTTGTGCCCGGTTGATGGCAATAGGCTCGCCCCCTAGTTTATGGGACTTACATAACTGGCGAAATGTGGGAGTAAATACACCACTGCCTAACCCTGCGGGGAATACAAGCGTGATGTTATATAACATGTGTTATGTGTGTATTCTGTGTATTAAGTAATGTAGGTGATATTTAAACTACAATAATTTTTCTTAAGAACGACTTCATTATGCTAATATTATAAAAAGATAAGTCGATTCAGGCACTATTTATATTTTTTATGTCAAAACTGAATAGCTGCAATCTACATTTTTGTCCATTGACGAATACCTAACAAAAAAACTATACTTCTTAATGTATCTAGTTATATACCTATTGTATGTATTTGTTTAATTTATGAAAGTTATAAATAAAATGTTTATTCTATATCTTAGTTCGCGTTTAATTTACTACACAACCGTACGCCGTAGGCCGTAGCCCAAAATCCGTAGACGCCGTAGCACGTAGCAAAACCCAGCAAGCGAATTGTTGCAGTGCGCTTTTATCCTGGGGAAAATCTAGTTACAACTCGGAAAATAAAATACTACTCACTACAAAGTACTGGTAACTATCTTTTGACAGCTTCGTTAAATAATTATTTTATTATCTACTAGCTGATGGCGTCAGCCCGCGTGGATGTCAGTTATTATTATAGGTACTAAATCCTTCCTTGAGAACCACTCTATCAATTGGTGAAAATAGCATGAAACCCAACTATGTTGGGGTCGGCTTCCAGTCTCACCGGATGCAGCTGAATTAGGAGAGTATTTTACACGGAGCGACTGCCTATCAGACCTCCATAACCCAGTAACTGGGTAATACGATACCCCTTGGTAAGACTGGTTGTCAGACTTTCGGGCTTCTGGCGACCCGTAACGACTGTCAAAGATCTACGAATGACAGCCGGGACCAACGGCTTAACGTGCTTTCCGAGGCACGGAGGAGTTTCGGTATGTAAAGATAGTCACCCATCCACGGACCAACCCCAGCAAGCGTAGCTTAACCTGATGGATCTTCCCGTGACGCTGTTATTACTTGGCCACGAGCTCCTCCGATTGCGAATGATCGTGTGTTAAATACGCAAATAGGATGAGATCAACCCTCGATCACCTACAATAAGGACCTTAGGGTCCTTGTACTTGGATGAAACGCGCTTAAACCAGGGAAGCATGGCACAAAAGGCATAAGGCCATAGGTACTCGCCAGTCGTCGGAACAACGCTGCCAATGATGATGAAAATGTAAATGTAAACTATTACAAGACGCAGTCTTCAAAAAAACCATAATTGGCTTAGACAAGATGAGAAGCCTTCTAACGGGTAGAGACCAATTCTTTGCCGAACGACAATTAAATTAAAGGTACAAAGTGTAGCAGTCTTTGATAACAATAATTCTCTGCGAGGCACTTAATTACCTACCGAACAACAATGTATCAGCTCTTATCATTTATATAATTTGTATCAGTATTATCAATGTTTTTCCACATTCAGTGTTGGTTCGCCACAGCGTCAAAATGTCATTCACGCTCTGCTGTATTGGTATCGGTATAATTTTGTTTACTTACAGTAAACTAAGGAAGGACTCGAAACCTATCCTCGGTATTTATGCGGTCCCAGGAAAGTGGTATTACGTTAAATATGTGCTGTTCGCCATGCTGTATTATATTAGAAAGGTAAGTTTTTGTTTTTTTTTCCTGTTATCCGATATAATTATCTATTAATTATTACCTAGATATTTATTGATCACCGGCTTTTATATAAGAGTGTAGGTATAAGGTACATTTTTCATTTGTTTATTTTTCTGTATGAACCCGACTGATCGTTTTGTCGTTTTCATGGAATAGGTACGTACCTACCTAAGGTAGTTTGTGACGAATACCTACTAAACTTTTCTCGAACTCAATGCAACCGAAATCCGAAACCGCTGGAAAAGCATTCCTACTTAGTATATGTACATATAGATTCCTACTTAGTATATGTACATATACATTCCTACTTAGTATATGTACATATACATTCCTACTTAGTATATGTACATTTACATTCCTACTTAGTATATGTACATATACATTCCTACTTAGTATATGTACATATACATTCCTACTTAGTAGTTGTTTATTTGTTGCAGTTTGATGAAAATAGCCTCCATAATTGATTGTGGGTTGGTCTGCCGGGCAGTCAGCTGCACTTAGCTGCATTCCTCCTCGCTGACTGCCAAATAATCTTACCACAGCATGAGCTTTTCTCATACGAGAGACTATAAACTATAAATTTATCATCTGCCTAGCCTTGCCCCAAGTATGTTTGGGTCGGCTTCCAGTCTAACTGGATGCATCTGAATGCCAATATTTTACATGGAGCGACTGCCTATCTGACCTAGACAACCCAGGTTCTGGGTAACACGATAGGTACCACTCTTCCCTTGATGAAACTGACTTGTAAAAATAAGATAGAATACCTACTGTCTTACCTAGGTTTATTAAACCGTGAACGTATCCAACAATGTCTATTATTAAAACAATGATATACCTACGTGCAATGATATACCTACGTGCAATGATATACCTACGTGCAATGATATACCTACGTGCAATGATATACCTACGTGCAATGATATACCTACGTGCAAATCCTCAGTTGCACTGACATTGCCGTGATTAACTGGATAGGTAGGTACTTTGCGGTTGATATCAGTGGCTCCCGTCATTATCAGCGCTGCGAGAGCTCAGGTAGCAACGCAGGTGTTTGATAACCACTGATTTGATATTAATTAACAATTATTTACAACTATCACGCGTTGTCCATGCGGTTATGTTAATTAACACATTCATTAATCATTTTGGAGCTATCACTATCGCTACAAGACTTTTTATGTATTTTCCCATGGTCGCGTCAAGCTTCAATTATTTGGTATTTTTATGGAATAATGACATGAGTAACATCTAGCTAGAACCAGGCTAGTCGCAAACAATAAGCCACCGGCCATAGCCACAAGCAAGTCACGTGCTTATTCATAGATACGTTTTGTATGGATTTGTGGCCAGTGGCGGCCACCCGCTGGAGCACTGCATGCCACCGCGGCAGGTGGCTACAGGCACTGGTCGCTGTGGCCGGTGGCTCGTGCGCGCTTACCCTTTTCTGTGGAAAGGTAACCAATTACTAGGAGAGAGAGATTCATCTAAATCACGCTTGGTTATACGGGCATTACGCCCAGAACTAGAGGAAGAGTGGAAAAGTTGTCTTTGTTTCTTTCTTGCTTTCCAAGGCAATATTTGCGCATGCGCACAGCATGATCTTCTCCTAAACCTCTATGTCATAACTACCAAATGTTCTAGTTCGCGTGGTTAATACGATGCACTACACAGATTATTTCATTGCTTACATAACCTTTAACAAAAATGCTATTTTATTGCAGTATTCGAGCAAACATTCCGCGGCTGGTCCCGACGGACGGGCGGGGCAGGGGGTGAAGGCTATAGCAGACCCAGCCCTCATGGACAGAGCACAGCCGTTGAGCAGTCATGCTAAGGTAACCTTTATATTTGAAACCCTTTTAATAAGTACAAAAATAGAATTAAGGGAGAAAGAAAACACATTTCATCATCATCATAATTACAGCCGAAAGACGTCCACTGCTGGACATAGGCCTCCCCCAAGCACCGCCACTTCAACCGGTTCTATGCTTCTCGCATCCAGCGCATTCCTGCGACCTTCACCAGGCCTAAAATACGTTTATTTGCGGGAAAAATATGCGTCATATCCACGCAAATCGCTCGCTCAGCATCAAGCCGTGACATTATGCGAGACAGAGCCACAGCTATGGTTTCGGTTTCGGTGCAGTTTATAATGAGATACAAGGAGCAAATCCCCTTGGTTACCCCTGAGAGGGAAAGGCGAATGGTTATGTATGAATCTTACCGGCTTAAACCACCACGGTGGCCATCTTTTGTCAAAGTTCCAGAATAGATTAACATCATTTTTGCGGTAATAACTGATATAATGGCTTTTGGTGACTCGCTTGTTATGGTTGCCGCAATCGCAAGGAAAAGTATTTGTAGGTAAGTCCTACTAGGTAGGTACTTATTAGGTATACACACACATCACGGCTTATTTGAGTTTCAACAACAACATCGATCCATTAAGGTTCAAACACGAGCCTTTATGATGTCATGTCTTATATCGTGACAGACTCTTGAATTCTTGACCAAATAACCACACGGTTCAACTGTCTTCACAAGCGTGACTCCCGATTTCAGCGTGAGATACTGGGATTTGATCCCTGGTTCTGGCAAAGAGTTGTCGGGTTTTTCTTGTTGTTTGAAATTAGACGCTGAAAGTAGCAGCCCGAGATCTGAATCCTGTGCCCAATAAAAAGGTGCAATAAAAAAAACATTTATTTCGGACCCATAGGTACTTAGATACCTTACCATTACCTTACCATTTGAATAAATATACACACGACTTAGTACTAGTGTTAGTACTTACGTCTACCAGAAAAACAACACATAGATACTATTCATTACTACGCCACAGTGGCATGTAGGCGTAGGCGCAATAGCCGTGCTATGTATAACTAGGTCTTAAACTGGCGAAAAGTGGGTGACATTCAGACTAGACTGAACTGCGGTTCAGTCTAATCCTTATGGGAATATACAGGCATGATTATATTTAAATATTAATTTACTTTCAGGCTTTCGATGCAGTGTTCTTTATATCAGCGAACAGCGAGAAGAACAAAGGCGTGTATGTGATAGCCGGCGTTGAGCGCAGACCTCTGGGCATGTGCAACGGACTCTTTTATATTGGCGTGAGTAATTCTTATGACTTTCTATCTTCATGTAAATGTTAGTAATAGTTCCATAAAAGAAAGAAAGAAAATAAATTTATTTGACCCAGGTAAGGCACACAATATTTATAGAAAAAAACAAAGAACATAAAAAAAGTATTGTGCACCTCACGGCTGCAACGGCTGCGGCTGCTCAACAACGGGTTATTATGGGGCCTCCTTGAGATAAGTGAGAGACAGATGAGAGACTCATAGCTCATGTTTATCGGGTGATGAATTTCTGTATGAACAACAAGGTGTTTTTTAGGGTTCCGTATTTTTTTTCGTTTTGTACTTGTGTAGGTTCTATACTTATATCCATCTGGAAGGATGCTTTTAATTCAATCATTTTTTTTTAAATCTTATTATAATCGTCTCATACGAAACCTGCTTAAAATATTAAACAGAGTGACTATATTGAGTATAATATACTCAATATAGTCACTCTGTTTATATACTATATAGTGGCATTAGTGGCTGTCATTCGTGGATCTTTGACAGTCGTTACGGGTCGTCAGAAGCCCGAATGTCTGACAACCAGTCTTACCAAGGGGTATCATATTACCCAGTTACTGGGTTGTGGAGGTCAGATTGGCAGTCGCTCTATGTAAAATATTGGTATTTAGCTGCATCCGGTTAGACTGGAAGCCGACCCCAACATAGTTGGGAAAAGCCTGGGCAGAGGCTGAACCATTCTGTTAACACCTAAAAATAATGGATAGAGTGGTTCTCGAGGAAGGTTTTAGTATATACAATAACCGACATCAACGCGGGCAAAGCCGCGGGCATCAGTGTGCCTTCAGCTTTTAACACCAGCATCCTTGACAAAATTGATTTGTTCTGCAGCTCCCGAACAAGGGCTTGCTGTGCAGTAAGAAGTTACCTGACACGGTGTTATTTGGGTCCGAAATCGGGGAGTTTGGAGCCGAAGGTCTTAAGATCACGCCTGTAGTGGCTATGGGGAAATGGACCGTCTCTTACAAGGGACAGATGTGGTAAGTAAATTTTTCATTACCACTGCTCTCAAAACAATGACGGAAAACATCGTGAGGAAATCGCCATGTTCGAGAACCAAAAATTCGAAGACATGTGACATCCGCCAACCCGCACTGGGCCCGCGTGGTGGATTATGGGCCACTCCCTCTCGTGAGAGGAGGCCTGCCTGTGTCCCAGCAGTCTGAATATTATAGACTGAGTAGGCTCATGTAACTTTGTAGTGTTTAGTATTGTAATTGAAACAATCTTCTTCCCAATCATACTTTTTAGGTACTGTCTTTGCCTTTCTACGTGTTACCTCACATTTTCTTTCTTTCAGTTTTAAGTTTACTTCATACCTGTGTGCTTATATTGAAACTAATGAGTTAGCTACATGTCGATGACTCGAACATGTGTCTTAAAAATTATGCTAACAACAACAAACAACAACAACAACGAATATCAACGTCGTGTTGGAGACACATTTATGAAATTTTTTGCCTGTACCTTCTCTGTTTTTCCGTATCTTCTCTGATACTCACTCACTCATATAAAAAAAATCTATATAGGTACTTAACTAGAATGTACTAAACAATGTAATCCGCTGGATACGAGAAGCACAGAACCGGTCGAAGTGGCGGTGCTTGGACATAAGTCTAGCAGTGGATGTCTTTCGGCTGATGATGATGATGAAACAATGTAAGAATTTTTCACCAGGTTCCAAAACGAACCAGACAAGCTGGTTGATGTAGACTTCTTTGGAGAATGGAACGCTACGACGAGACATTTCGATTTCGACTCCGATCTACATCCTCCGGCGATCATAAAGTCAATAGCCTTGGAGAAATGGAGCAGAGAATACTTTGAAAATCTCAAGACGTAAGTAAAGAAATTAAAGAATAGGTAATTAATTAATGTAGTCTTATTTGGTAGGGCTGGAGGGGCTCGTGGCTAAGTAATAACAGCCATCACTGGTCGATAGACGGTTAAGCTTGCCGCGGTCGGTTCGTAGATGAGTGAGCATCTTTATATATCGATACCCGTCCGTGACTCGGAAAGCACGTTAAGACGTTGGTCCCAGCTGTCATTCTTGTATCTTTGACAGTCGTTTACCAAGCAGTACCTTTATTGTTACCCAGTTACTGGAGTTGTATTTGGTAGAAAGTTATTTTTACCAGCGCCCGCGGAAGTGGTGCGCCGATCCTAAATAAATTATCCATTTATTATTCTCGCACATGACATAAAACACCGAGTGCGAATCACAGGGGAACAAAAACTTTGGTTTTTTCGTCAAGAATTTCTCAGTAGCAGCCTGGTATTAGTAGTTTGGCAGTTGGTACCCTCGTGTCTGGTAGAGTACGTAGATATAAGCCGTTTGGTCCTGCACCAGACCTCTGTACGCGAGTGTCGGATTGCAGTCCCATCGGACTATGAGAGTATGGGAAGAGGGAGACCTAGTACACCTATGTTTGCACTTGTACACTTGTGCACTATGGGCAAGATTCACAGATCGCACGTAGACCTTACTAAGTAAGCGGTCAATACGAATATGACCCTTTTTTATGATCTTAATGTTTATATGTAGCGAATTGATTCGAATATGAACATTAATGAAATACAAATAATGTCTATATCTCCTGTGTAGTTGGTTATAATCCCCGTTGAGATTGGCTGCCGCTGCCGTGACCGGAATCCGGAGAGGAGGATATTGCTTAATTTAATAATATGTTTCCTGTTACAGGGCTCACCAGTCTCATTACGAACAGTTCGGTACTTTGAAATGCAAGTTCAAGATTCAGAATGAATCTTTTGAATACACACTTCCTTCCTTCAGAGATCATAGCTTTGGTAAGACACCTATCACTGTTTTCTTTAGAAAATAAAAGTCACGCTTTTAAAAAAAAATACCAACCACCGAAAATTAACGAATATTACTTTCTACGCAGTATGAGTAAGAATCATTTATTTGCAAAAAGAACACGTTGGTGTTACCACCAGCCGCAAAAGTTATTAGGTACATTTTGCCTATTTAGGGCATGCAAATCAATATTACATAGGTATACATACATACATATTGCATAGGTTAGGTACCTACTAACTTATTTTAGTTAAATAATAAATATACCTACAGAATATACAAATACGTTCCAGTAGGAATTTTAAGTTAAAATAATTATACACGCACTCAAAACTATAGGTAAGTAGGTACCTATACTTACTACTGTAACTAATTATATAATAGGTACTCTAAGTTTTTTTTTTTTTTTTCTTGTTGAATATATTGTAAACTATAAAAACAATGTTCTATCAACCATCTACGCAGTTTCATTTCAACAAAATACAATAAGGTGTTTTTAACATTCATGATCATAGTTGCACGTCCTTTGACGAAGAGGAGACCTTAGTCCCAGCAATGGAAACATGAAAATATAGATTTGGACACAATATTTTGATGTTTCCACTGCTCATTATGATAGGCGGCTGTGACCACTTACTATTACATGTTACGCTGTCTGCTTGTACTCTGATACTTGTACATATCTCAGGTCAGAAACGCGACTGGACTCTGATGCACAGGTACGCGTTCCACCACATCTTCCTAGAGAACGGATCCAGCATCAGCATCGGAATTGTCTGCCAGCCGTCCACTGCCTCCATGTAAGTCCTTATCGACAAGATTTTTAACATAATAGAATGTAAACGAAGCAATAGGAGTATGCAATGCAAGCAGGTTCGTAGCAGGTGGCATTTTGTAGTTACTGCCGGTTACAGTGGCGGCTCGGAACAGAAGGGGAGTCGCTGCGCAGTAATAATTAGTAACAATGAGGGATGGGGTCTTGCGCAGCGAGTGGCTAACTTCCCGAGCCGCTATTAAGATTTAATCAAACTTTACAAATCCAAAATGTTTTAATCAAATGGACAGCCGCCATTCTTCGTGCTAAGTAATAACAACCGCACGGGTCGATCCATCAGGTTAAGCTACGCTATCCGGGGTTGGTCCGTGGATGGATGACCTTACATACCAAGACTCCTCCGTACCTCGGAAAGCACATTATGCCGTTGGTCCCGGCTGTCATTCGTGGATTTTTGACAGTCGTTACGGGACGTCAGAAGCCCGAAACTCTCACAACCAGTCTTACCAAGGGGTATCTATTACCAGTTACTGGGTTGTGGAGGTAAGATAGGCAGTCGTTCCATGTAAAATACTGGTATTCAGCTGCATCCGGTTAGACTGGAAGCCGACCCCAACATAGTTGGGAAAGGAAAAAGGTTCTTTTAATTTCTAAAAAGCTTGTGGCAGCCAAATTGTGTTAAAAAAATAAAACCTTCAACGACAGCTTTGTTTTCCAGTTTAGAACTTGGTATGATAGCCCTTCCAACGGGCGAGGTGCTGCCAATTAAATGGGTGGACTTGAAGCTCTACCAACATGGAGAAAACGGGACAGCTCCTAGAGACTATGCCTTCAAGTTCCAGGCAGGGGACGAGGAATATACTGTTCAGGTACATTTTATGTTCGTCTTTTAATATCTATAAGTACACACGGCTACACATCAAGCTATACATTTCCAGTATACGCTGACCTCGCATTGTACGGAAATCCTATACAATGCGAACTCAGCATAAACTGGAAAATGTCTGAAAAAAAAAAAAACACTCTATTTCTAAATGGCTTGATGTGTAGCCGTGTGTACATAAGTAATACTTTCTTATTATAAAGAGGTATTTGTGAGTTTGTATGTAGGGGGTAATCTTCGGCACTACTGACCGGATTCCGAAAATTCATACACCAATGGTAAGCTGCAGTATTGCCGTGTATCATAGGATTGTACTATCGAACTCTGGGTCTGAAACAGGTGGTCTAACCATTAGACCATAGAGCCGAAAATATTGAGATTAGAGAGGCCAGAGCCTTTGGCCAGCAGTTACCGTCCAAAGGCTGATAAAATGAAGTCACTCATTACCAAAATAATTAATTATTTCAGGTCCTAGTTGAATACGAATCGGTCCACTATGTGTCCTCTGATTGGGACGCGCGAATGGTCGAGAGATTCTGCAAATTCGTCGTGAACAACGTACCCGGGCGAGGAGTTTCCGAGTTCCACTACAGAAATAAGGATGGAAGACCAGAGTCGGCTGCCAAGAATGACCCCGAGTGGTTCAGGAAGATGTGCCATAAAATATAAGGAACAGAGTTTGATTTACTCTGTCGTGCTCGTGCACATAGCGACATACGACTTGCACTATTAAAAAAATAGCAAATCCAATTACTTATACGAGAAGTTGTTATGCAATCTTATTTACTTACAAAAACAAAATAATGCACTTTTATGTATATTTTTTTTTAAACTTTTTTATCTTGTTTGATCGTACTGACTGAATTGAAATTGTAATTTTTTTTTAATAAAAGTACTTTATCGAACACGATTGTATTTTTTACTAACCGACGAAAAAAAACGGTTCTCAAGTCGACCCGTACATTTTTTTTTATTTTTTATTTATGACCACGCATAACTTTTTAATGAGTGGTCCGATTTTAACGATTTTTTATTGGGAAGGGTATACCTCGAAGTTGGTACCATTTAAAATTGGAAACTAAAATCCACCCCTAAGGGTAGAAAAAATGGGGTTGATTGATTTTTCACCTACTGTATTTTCAACTGTGGACCGATTCTGTTGAAATTTCGCACACATACATAGTTCTGATGAGATGACACAACTACTCATCATCAACTCAAGGTCTTTAACCTGGAGTTGATCTGATGATGGAGACGGAAGACAGTCGCGAGAGCTCCTTAGCAGTTTACAGTAGCTACATCGTGTTTGGACTTATGTCATTCACTTTGATGAGAACTATGACTGTCATCGAGGGTCTGACGATGGAGACAGAAGGCAGTTGAAGGAATTCCTTACTTGAGGAAAATAAGATTAAGCAAAACAAAAAAAAGCGAAAAATAAAAAACTTACAAAAAAGTAAACCGACGAAAAAAGTTAACTGAAAAGCGAAAAATAAAAACCTTAGCCGAACAAACAAACAAACAAATTAATAAGGTAGGTACTTCATTATAGCGTATAATGGCAGCTTGATGAATCTTCGTTGAATGTGTGTTCGGCGCCGCCTTAAAATTTGTAACTTAAATTAGTTTATGAGCTTAGTTACACTAAAAGGTTTTTATTTATCGCTTTTCAGTTAACTTTTTTAGTCGGTTTACTTTTTCGTCTTACCTACCTCTATCGTCCTACAAAAATTTCAAAAAGCGAGTTACTAGGCTATTTGTAGTTTAGCCTCAAATAGCCTAGTAACTTAATAAAATAAAGACCCTGACAAAACCTTGAGTGCTACATCCTACCGACGGAATTAATCATTCGATATCCAATGCTTGTGATACTCTTTTCAAATCATTGATAGTTTAAATACAGTCATCAATGTATATCGTGGATGGTGGGAATATCGCCGGCTCCCGACCTTGGGCATACAGGGAACAGTCCTTTGCCCGCTCCAATTATATCGCTAATCGAATTGACTGACTGGACCACGAATGGGATAATTGCGCACGCGCATCCCATTTTATCTACATGTAGTTTCATTTTTAGTAAAGAATAAATATTCACCCTATTACATGGAACTTACAACATATCTGGCAAAATGTGGGTAGATTGGTACACGTCTGCCTAACCCTTCGGGCATAAAAGCATAAAATCCGACTGAAATATTCGGGTTTAGACTTAAACTCAGTTTAAGCCAAAAATACGAAGGTATACTTAGATCTTATACAGGGTGTTAGGGTAAACACCGTTATCCTTGTAACCAGTGGTTTGGTTTCATTTATAGAACGTAAAATCAATGGAAAATTACACTTTTTTTTTCTTATTTTTAAACTACATTTTTCCACAAAAGACGCAACTTCGTTGCCCTATGTGCTAGGGCAACGAACTTGCGTCTCAACACGGGTGGGAGGTGCGGGAAGCGAACTGACCGGCCGCGAGCGCGACCACTCCCTCAGTTAGTCAGCTGTTTCGCTAGCGAACACGGTGTCGGATAGAAACTTTTTGAAATCTTTTAATGAAAATAACGTTTTTTTTTTGTTGTTTTCGGTCATTTATTTTTATATTTAAGTCAACTTCCCATGGTTTGAATGACAAGACTGTTTACCCTTACAGCCTGTATAACATCGAGGTTTGAATAAGTGTATAGAGTTCAAGATCTCCAGGGTTGTCTCGCTGCTAAGTGGAGTAGGTATTTCATCTGATGAAGGGCCCCTAAACCTGATGATAATAAGTGTTGCTGTTTTACATAGCCGATAATAGCCATTTTCTATTTGGTTAGTAGAACGTACGCCTATATTCTGTTCCATCAGCTATCCTTCAACCGTGAGGATTACGGCATTTTCCTCTCTACCGATCTAAATTACTGAAAAAGTTGATCTAGTTAAATATAAAATTTTACATCAGCCTGTATTTAGCGGCAGTGTTTAGGGTCTCTAAATATGTGAAGTAGGTATGTCAGAACGTTTGCACAATCTGGCAGTCGGCAATCACGCTCGATAGAGAGGACTATGAAGATTGTGCAGTTCTAAGTAAAATCACATATAAAGAAGGTAAGTTTACTAACATTTAGGAAAATCTACTGACCGGTCATTATCTTAAAATTGAGATGCGATTAATGAACTCGGAACAACAATTTTTGGGTATATCATAATTACAAGCAGTGTTACCAGGTACACGGTAATTACCGTAGATGCACGGTATTTTTGACCATTCTTACACGGTCTACGGTAATGATTCCCTACCGTGTAATTTTCTACGATAATTTTAAATATTAACTACCGTGTAATGTATCTAACAGTAATTTAATAAAATGAAAGCCAATACGTAAATATTAAGCAAATAAATATTAAAAAAAACATTTTACTAAAAAAAAAACAACCGACTTAAAAAAAAAACACTAAAAAAGTGAAAAATAACTTAAAGGAGAATGACCAGGAATGTAGGGCACCCTGTACCAAGCGAAAAGTCCGCGTGTCACAACCAAACCTAGTGTATTTAGAGGAGAATTCAATGCTCTTCTTATATTGTTAACAATTTTTTACATGGATTCCCGCAATTCGTATTTATTAACCATTTATCTACTTCATATTTTGAGGTTAAGTTCGAGAAAGTGACAGGCTCGAAATGGTGAAGTTGATGACAAATGAAGCGGTACCTAATATCGGTTGCTTTTTATTCTTGATTTGGCGCTTGTTTCCTGATGGATGATTATACAATACATCACTGATAGTCAATAATAATTCTTGGTGTCAGGTTTTATATATAATGATAATGGATATCAATAATCATGTAGGTAGGTACTCATAGTATGTGCAGCTGGTAGTCTGAATAAGTAATCAATTTAGTACTGTGTTTACTGATTCCTAATATCTTGAAATCTTAACATAACAGCAGGCCTGTTTTCCCAGAAGAGTTAGGCAGAGTTGTATTTACTATAGAGTACACCCACTTCTCGAACTTCACATGTTAGTAAATAATAATAAGGTGATAATGTTGTTAGTACTTAATAAGGCACTTATATCAAAAATGAAAAACGCAGTTAAGATATATTCATATTTACATAACTTATATGACCTCGACCGCTACCAGGACAGAGAAAATAAATATACAAATAAAACAATAGGTAGGACAATTGGGTGGCACTCGGGAACGCCTTGCAACTGTTGCAACACGTAGCATGGACTGTTCACATCCAAAGCACACATCACTCCACATTGTGACCAAGTGTTAGTTCAGGTATCAGTTTGGAATCTCAGGGAGTTTTTCTTGTATCAATGCGAAACATTTGTAACATTATGAATAGGAACTACCAGGATTGATCTGAAAGCATAAAAACTGTTTTTTAATCCTTAAATTGAATAAATAGTCCCGGAAGTAGGTAGGTACTTTAGAAGCTAATTAGAATATACATGCTTCTACTAGGTGAGGTAATACTTACAGGCGTCGCGTCGGTACAATCTATGATGTTAAAACACGATCATATCCACGGATATATTTTCTATGTAATATATTCTAAATTGTTCTAACAATACTAGTGAACGGTTTAGGATACATCGGCGACGCTGATTTGCTGGCCGATGTCTTACTCTAGTTGAGGGCATCGCTATGGATGATTACACAAAGACTACGTTATGAAAACGCACCTGAACCCCCGTTTTTGTTAATAAGTATTATAAATTATTATTCAAATAGTTCAGATGAAACCAATATTGAAAGTAACGTCATCCATGACGGCGCCACAGAATAATTATTGCAATACGTCACAGTACAAATGACATTTTCTTTTTTGAATAGGTCCTCTTTTCATTAGATGCATGTATTTGCAATGTATTCCAAAAAAATAATAATAAATTATTACGATGTAACGCGTGACCTAAAGATGTTTTTTGACACACATAAAAATATATTGTATCCTAATATAAAATGGCAAATTGGTACAGTTATCTTCTTCATTTTTTAATGTTCGTTGACAGGTAGGTACCTATATTTTTAACATAGTGGCAACATTCGGAAATGAAATGCAATGTCAGTGACATAAGCGGAAAATACGTACCACAAAAGTAAAAAAGACTTTTATTTTTGGTGTCCGAAAGCCGGGAATCATTTTCATAACAAAATCGTATATCTGATTTAAAAAATAGGAGTAATTTTATGAACTACATTTGGTTGTGACACTCTAGCTCCTTTGTTGGTACGACAATATGGCATTCTCCTTTCGGAAGTCGCTGTCTTTGCTTTTCAATTTTCGTTTTTTGCCACCGACTTTCGAAATTTAAGTTATTTTTCACTTTTTTAGTGTTTTTTTTTTAAGTCGGTTATTTTCTTTTTGTAAAATGTTTTTATTTTTCACATTTTAGTTGGGGTACTTACCCCACCGCTATCTGCTATGTAAATAACAGTGAAAGAGTGAAATAAATATATCATCTACATACGCAAAGTGGGAAAAATACGTAATTATTGAAGCTAACTCAAAAATTACGCAAGCAAAATTAATAAAATTTATATGGGACCACCTCTGAAGCATGACCTACCAATCAAAAAAAAGAATCATCAAAATCGATTCATAATTGGCGGAGTAATCGCGTAACATACATAAAAAAAAAAAAACATACAGACGAATTGAGAACCTCCTTCCTTTTTGAAGAAGCCGGTTAAAAAAAAAACGAAACGCAGTTTTAGTTTTTGTCGCTTTGCTTACTTCGCCGCCGCGTGGGGGAATTCCCAAAAATATATCTTAGCTAGTGAATCTATAAATCGCAGAACCAGTGCGCGATTAGTTGCGCCAGTGAATTAAAAAAAAAGTAAATATTTTTTCGTTACCCCACTCAAATTCTGCTTGTGAAAGGATATTTAGCCAAGTCAACGATATTATAACGAAGAAGAGAAATAAATTAATGCGGGCATTCTTGCGCAGCAGTCTATTTACCGACATGGAAACTACTGTGTTGATTTTGTACCTATTATGAATTTGTTGTCAAAAATTACTACAGTTTTATACGATCAAGAAGTTCTCGTTTTAGATGAAAGAAAGTGGTAAATTATAATTTTAAATACAAATATTGAATATTCATGGTCCTTTTTTTTGCTTTTTACACGATATTTGCACGGTATTTTTCAAATATGTCTACGGTATTTTGAGTCCGAAACACGGTATTTTTAATCCATCAAAACGGTAGTTTTTTTTTTTCATCTGGTAACACTGATGACAAGTATCTTAATTTATCTACCTATTTAATTGAATTAATAAGAAGAGTATATTTGCACCGGTTTCTGTGACAGTATTAAAAAAAGTTGCTAATATTTTTTTGTTTCGATCAAATCAAAATGTAACTTGGTCAATTAACTACTGTCACCGAAATAATAAAGCATGAGATTTATATTAAATTCCAAATTCAATAAACTCAGGAACCGGGGTAAAGTTTCATGCGAAAAAGAATTAGAAAAAGAAATAGTACGATCGCGCAAAATCAAAAGCGACTCCTATACTAATTTTCTATAACTTTCAAGAACTCCCCAGCATGGATTTCGACGCCATCTTAGAAGACGTGGGCCAGTTCGGAAGGTACCAGAAGATGGTCATCTACCTGATCCTACTTCCAGCTGTGATTCCTTGCGGGTTCCATGCGTACGCGCAGCTGTTCATGGCCGCCAATGTGGAGCACTGGTGCCGTGTGCCCGAATTAGACATCATATCGGATGTTAGTCTTGTCAAGAATTTGAGGTAAGCAGCTGTGCTTGACTTTAAAAAAATACTACAATATTAATACAGGGTGTAAGGATAAACACCGTTGTCACTCAACCATGAGTAGTTGACTTAAATATAAAAATAAATGACTGAGTAACAACAAAAAAAAAGTTATTTTCATTGAATTTAAATAGTTTCTATCCGACACCGTGTTCGCTAGCGAAACAGCTGACTGACTGAGAGAGTGGTCGCGCTCGCGGCCGGTCAGGTCACGTCCCGCGCCCCCCACCCGTGTTGAGAAGCAAGTTCGTTGCCCTACCGCATAGATGAAAGGGTGAAATACTCCAGTGGAAAAATATCATTTTTTAAAAAGTCGTAATTTTCCATTAATTTTACATTGTTTAATGACACCAAACCACTGGTTTCAAGGATAAAGGTGTTTACCCTAACACCCTGTATAATAAGTTTCTTTATTTTAGGACCATAAAAAAACTGGTTTACCATAATCCAGATAGGGTCTAATTCAAAGACCAGTCAAAGTACGATCTGTGCATGTTGTCCCAAATTACGTCGAGTTACAGAATGCGGGAGAGGAACGTCCTGAATAACATTTTGTACCTCAACATCATCATCATCATCATTTCAGCCGAAAGACGTCCACTGCAGCCTTTACCTAGTTATTGGTCCACCTTGTAGACCTACCATAATGTATCAACTCCTAACTAACCACCTAGCAGCTGCTCAGGTGTCATAAATTTTATTTTATGTCAGTATGTGTATAATAATTTTTTCTTTGTAGTATCCCAATGGAATTGAAGAATGGGCGACTAGAGTATTCCGAGTGCACCATGTACAAACTCAACTACAGTGACATCGCGAAGAACTTCCAGGGTATAGAAGGTGGCTTGAAGTCTCTGAAAGGCTCCCAAGCTGAAGTCATACCTTGTACCAACGGCTGGACATATGAGAAGAGCGTGTACAAGAGCACCGTGGTCACAGAGGTAGGTTCTTAAAAATGTCGGATGAAAAGATATACATAAATTACACAACCTGGGAATCAAATCAAGCACTCCACGTTCAGCAGCAGGTAGCTCAGTAATCATAATATATCTAACAAACGACATTTAATTACGCGAGAGCATGAGCGAAACGAAAGTGCTACCTCCTATCAATACATATTATAAAACAAAGTCCTCAACCGCGTCTGTCTGTTCGCGATAAACTCAAAAACTACTGCACCGATTTTCATGCTGTTTTCACCAATGGATAGAGTAGTTCTCGAGGAAGGTTTTAGTATATAATATTAATAACCGACATCCATGCGGGCAAAGCCGCGGGCATCAGCTAGTACCTAATAATATTATGCTGTGTGAGGTTTCATTTTTTCGCTAGCATTGATTCTGTTTCTACGTTGCAAAGTTAAAAAAAAAGATTAATTCTGTATAATGGTTAACAGTGGAACCTGGTTTGCAACGGCGACTTCTACCCAACCCTTGGTTTAGTTCTCCTGGCAGTTGGGGGCATCATTGGAAACTATATCTTCGGCTATCTTCAGGACACCATCGGAAGGAAACCTTCCTTCTTCATCTATCTCCTTATCGAATGCATATTCGGGGTTGCCACAGCTTTCTCTCAGAACTACGTTATTTGGTGCATCTATAGATTCGGTGTGGGGTTCACCGTGCCCGCTATTATGACCACACCTTATGTTTTAGGTAAGTAAATTCAAGATTGTTTTTAAAAAAATCACCATTTTTATTTGGTTTTCGTACGTACCGAAAATATGCCAACGCCACAGGGCTGTGTATCTTTAGAACTGTAAACAGCTTGAGCTGGCCGCCTAGCAGTAGTTTCACAGAATACGTTTTCTAAGCAAAAAATACCCCATATAAGAAACCTTGAAAATAAAAACAGTATTTAAGTTATTTTTGTATTATTGCACAGTTGATTAGGCACTTTTAACATTTATAATCTCACTTTAATCTTTCAGCGATAGAACTGGTGGGGCCACGTAGCCGAACACTCTGTACTATTTTATCCAACATCGCATATTCTACGGGCCTTATCCTACTGGCTGGTGTTGTCTACCTGGTGAGAGACTGGCGCCATCTAGCGTTGGCCACCACACTCCCTTTCGTCTGCTTCTTCCTGTACCTCTGGCCAATGCCAGAAAGCCCAAGGTGGCTTCTAGCTAGAGGAGAGTTCGAGAAAGCTGAAGTTATTTTGAGGAATATGGCCAGGTATAAAAAAAACCGAGGTTAAAAAAACAAATTTTGATTATACGCCTCAAAGCTATAAGTACTTACTTTTTATATTAATATCCCAAAGGATCTAAGTATTAATAACAAGACTTGCATTTCTCAGGATTAACGGCAAATCCCTACCAGCAAACTACATGGTGCAACTACACCGCAAATACCAAACAGACAAATTGAAAAAAGACATCGAAAAGACGAAAATGAGAAAGTACGGCATTTTGGACTTGTTCAGGACACCGAATTTGAGGAAGAAAACTATCATCATCACGTTTATATGGTTTACAAATACAAGTGTTTATGTTGGCCTGTCGTACTATGCGCCTGTACTGGGTGGGGATGAGTTCTTAAACTTCTTTTTGGCCGGGATTGTCGAACTGCCCACATATTTGTTTCTGTGGCCGTCCATGGAGAGGCTTGGAAGGAGATGGACCTTGTGTATGAGCATGGTAGTCGGAGGTGTTGCGTGTTTGACCACGTTTTTGGTGCAACACGGTGAGTGTCTATTTTACGGTGCGTTTGCACTGGTGAAATATTCACAACAAAACATGTTGAAATAATTTTTCTGTCAATGTTCCATAAAAAAATTCACAGGAACTAGAAATTTCAACATGTTTTGTTGTGAATGTTTTAGCAGACCTTCCTTTAAACCCCACTTCTAAACAATGTAATGTGTCCCTTCGCTGTGTGATATGATCCGTTTCGGTACCTACCTGTCAATCAAAATAGCCTTGAAATAACTATATATTTTTTTCAGAAACCTACGTAACCCTAGCTTTGTACTGCGTCGGCAAAATGGGCATATCATCTTCTTTCGTTGTGTTGCCCCTAATGGCCTCGGAATTATATCCGACTGTGGTCAGGGGCCTCGGCATGAGTCTCAGCTCCGTACTCGGCATGTTGGGCCCTATTTTTATACCACTCGTCAATTATTTGGTAATGTATCAAACAAAATATAATGAGGTACCTACTTCGTTAATTACAGTACGCGGTAGTTAATAAGGAACATTGAGTTTTAAAAATATTTCGGCTTTTTAGGACTTGTTCTTTGTCACGATACCTGTGCTTAATTGAAATAAATTATTTGACTTTGATTTTGTGGGACAGTCTCCTTTTATAACTCGATGACACCCGCTATCACCCAATTTCGTTCAGCCCCAGGAACACGCCAACCGCACGTGCCCTACAGTGCCCTTTAGGGAAAGCAATCAATCGACTGCGGACCCAAGTAGGCCGTTGCAACCACAATGTAGCGAAATGGGGGATTATTGACCCAACCGAAACACAGTGCGAATGCGGTGCTGCCGACTAAATAATTATGTTGGGATAGGGAGGGCCCAAATGTCCAGCAATGCACTTCTGAAGACCAAAAACACCACTGATGCCGCGATTGGCGTGGCCACCAGCTTGGCCCAACTCATCTAACATAATCTATACTTCTATACTAATATTATAAAGCTGAAGAGTTAGTTCGTTTGTTTGTTTGTTTGAACGCGCTAATCTCAGGAACTGAAAAATTATTTTTGTGTTGGATAGTCCATTTATCGAGGAAGGCTATAGGCTACATAACATCACGCTATGACCAATAGGAGCGGATCATAAATGAAATATGTTGCAAAAACAGGAAAAAATATTCCTTTTTGAGAACTTCCGTTGCGTGCGCTGCGTAAACGGTTTATGTGACGTAGGTAAATATCATGTACGATGGAATTGTTCCTCTTAAAAAGTTCTAAAAAAAAGTGCGCGACAGTATATGTCTATCGTTTAAGATTGACTCACTATAACCTTTTTTATGGTAATCAAATTTGTTCGAAATTAATGCATTATTTGCGAAGGAGTTTTATCAAAATGATATTAATTCTTATTCAAATAAATAGTTTTAACATCAAGGGTATTTATGTAGCAGTAAATTACTTTTAATTCATTCGAATCGGACATTTAAGTTCGAAGTTATCACGAGTATAAAAATGCAATACGCGACCGTTCGACATTCCCTACTCTAGAGAGGAGAGGATGGGCACACGGGTAGACCATGACCTGGAATAGGACATAGGATACGTTCTATCCCTTTATTCCCACGGGATCGAGACCTACGCGGGTGAAACCGCGGGGCACAGCTAGTATAATATATACCTATGCCATCGACTCGAAAAAAAAGTAGAAAAACTCGATGTGCCTTAGTAACGCTCGGGTACTGTACCTACTCTAGCATCATTTGACAAGCCTAATAAATAGCCAGGACATCATTCACTAATAAAGTTTCATATTTTCAGGGCTCTGACATAATGGTACTTCCATTGATTATAATGGGTGCTTTACTAGTAGCAGGGGGCATAGCCAGTTTATTGTTGCCGGAAACCCTAAATCAGCATCTGCCTCAAACCTTAGAAGACGGTGAGAAAATGGGCCTCGATACCGATTTCTGTTGCAATCCACCAGTAAAAGAAAGCAATTCGAAGCACGAACTAAAAGAAAACAATTTGGAACAGCATAATTGTAACACATGCAATGCTTTGTGTTCTTGTCAAATGGCTAGCGTATCCCTGGTAGATAATATTGCCGCAGTTATTGAAAAAGACAGTGAAAAGGTAGATTTTATTATTGTTAAACAATAACATTGTTAAAGTTATTTTTTTTATTAAATGCTATCTTTATCACACAAGCACTCTTTGCTTTTCCCATAAAAGTCCTACTGTGAAACCCATACATACCTACCCAATTATTAGAAATACGGATCGCCTTTCGGCATTGGACGGATCTGCTAGTTAAGGTATGCTATAACATGAAATAATAATTTTATCAATTAATCCCCAAGCAAGGCCTCTACGAACGAACGTTGGCGTCTTGCCACAGTCTCACAGAGCAGTATACAGCATGTAAGGGTAAACACTCTTGTCATTCAAACCATGGGTAGTTGACTTAAATATAAAAATAAATGACCGAACACAACAAAAAAAAAACGTTATTTTCATTAAAAGATTTTTAAAAGTTTCTATCTGACACCGTGCTTGCTAGCGAAACAGCTGACTGACTAAGGGAGGGATCGCGCTCGCTGCCGGTCAGGTCACATCCCGTACCCCCCGCCCGTGTCGAGACGCAAGTTCGTTGCCCTAGCGCATAGGGCAACGAACTTGCGTCTCTTGTGGTAAAATATAGATCTAAAAAAAAATTTAAAAAAGTTGTAATTTTCCATTGATTTTACGTTCTATAAATGAAACCAAACCACTGGTTGCAAGGATAACGGTGTTTACCCTAACACCCTGTACAATTCAGTCTATTCGGAAAACCAATAATCGGAATTGATTATGAATGTATCCGACCGCAGAATCATAGATATTCGACGATGAATTTTATTTTCTTGTCTATGATGAATGAAATCAGCTGTCACCAATGTCAGAATCCTAATCAATCAATGTGCGGTGCGGCTTTTGGATTATGAAATAAACATTATTTGACTAAATAAACTCTATTATATTAATTTTATAATTATGGCTTTATCGTTTTTACGTAGTAGTGTAATTGCCCGAAATGTTAAACGTCAACTTTATCAAAATAAACGCAACGCTGGATATGTTGTCCTGTGAGTATCATTGATTATTAACAATATTATCTCTCTGTGTATAGAAATTATCATAAGATTATTGAATGAAAATATTTTAAAATACGGAATCTTCTAATTTTATTTCTTTATGAGAAAGTTTATAGGTGTCTCATAAAGTTTCTCAGTAGAATAAAAATGTCGATTTTTTTACACACCCCTCAGTCCCTCTGAAGCTTTTTATTTACGTAACATTTAAATCCAGAAAATGGATAGATAAGGACACTTTATTACATAAACAGAAATAATGATGTCTAAAATTACTACAAGAAGTCATTGCTCAGCGACTATATATACTCCCTTAAAATAAACCTATTTTTCTTCCTTGTAGTGAGGTGGCTGTGATAGGCTAGATAATTCAGAGTTAATTATTTCCTAATGAAATATGAAATACTTACCAAACTATGTATATATTTTTTCCAGTATTCCAGAAATAGGAGAAGATGCAGAAAATACTTTACTGTCAGAAAATGGACTGCCAGAGTTCAATGACATCTCAATCGAAAAATGTATAGCAACTATCAGCAAACAAAGTCTGGAGTATGAAAATGGAGTCAGACAGATTGAACATGCCTCAGAGAATTGTAAAAATGCTTTTGCTGAAGTATTTAAGCCATTGGAAAAGCTAGACTCACAGCTTGAACTCACATGGGGCATGGCGAAGACACTGTACCTTGGAAACAGTTCACTCATGCCTACAAAGTCATATATTCAAATACATGAGCGGGCACACAAAGCACGCTCCTCTAAATTCAACAGCATACCTATATTCCAAGCAGCCACCACAGAAAAGAATCGGCTTAAAAAACTAACTGATGAAGAACAGCGGTTACTTGACAAGTACATTTTAGAAGGAAAACTGAATGGTCTGGATGTGAAGGGCATCAAGAGAGAAAGATTAAATAATATCCTGTCAGGCTTACAGAAAGAGAGGCAGATGTTCCGAGACAAGGTCAATATAGCAAATAAAGTATTCACTAGTACCATTAAAGATCCCAGTGTTATGAGAGAATTCCCGGAAGGTTTACTGTACTCTATGGCAATGGGTTCTGACCCCACTAAAGGACCCTGGAAAGTAACATTGCAGCCTCATATCTATGAACCATTCATGCAGTACTGCTCTGATAGAGAGCTACGTTGGAACTCATGGCAGGCACATGCACAAAGGTGCTCCAACTATGTCAATAAAGAAATTGAGACCGCTACAAATCTAGAGAACATAAGGAGTCTACGAAATGAGCAAGCCACCATACTGGGCTATGAAACTTTCGGAGATATGAGCATGGAAACTAAAATGGCTGGCTCAGTTGAAAATGTTAACAATGTCCTTGACAGCTTGCTAGAAAGTGCTAGATCAATGCAGGATGCAGAAATTGAATTGCTTCAAAGATATGCACAGGAAAGAGGGTTTGACGTCAAATTAGAACACTGGGATATACCTTATTGGCAAAGAAAACAGAAATGGTCACTTTATGGTTTTGATGAAGAAAAAATTCGTGAATATTTCCCTCTACCAAAAGTAATTACTAATCTCTTCAATTTGTGCAATAAATTGTTTAATATTCAGATTGTGGAGCGAACAGATCATCATACTTGGCACAAGGATGTCAAGTTCTATGATGTCTATGATGACTCCAGTGAAGCTCCTATAGCTAACTTTTACCTAGACCCGTATGCACGTCAGGACCAAAAAATACGCATTTATGACGATGCAGGGTGGCACATTGCAATCAGAAACAAATGCACATCGACTGCCACCACTCCATTATCTGCATTAATATTTAATTTCCAAGCTCCATCCAATGACAAACCATCCTTACTGTCCTTCAATGAGGTTAGTATACTATTCCAAAGATTTGGCCATTCACTGCGTCATTTAC
Source organism: Lithophane semibrunnea (assembly GCA_947363905.1). Classification (NCBI taxonomy): domain Eukaryota; kingdom Metazoa; phylum Arthropoda; class Insecta; order Lepidoptera; family Noctuidae; genus Lithophane; species Lithophane semibrunnea. Next base: position 15,586,547 of record OX376201.1, read on the forward strand.
TGACCAAAGCTAACTACTCTGAGGTGGCTGGACTTTCTAATGTAGAATGGGATGCTGCTGAGGTTTGTGGCCAAGTGATGACTCACTGGCTGTATGATCCACATACCATCAGATCTGTAAGTGGCCATTGCGAAACCGGTGAGCCTCTACCAGACGAAATAGTGAAGAACCTCCAAAATATCAGAGGCCACATGTCAGGGTACAACTTGTGCAAAGAACTGTACCTATCCAAACTTGACTTGGAACTGCATACCAAAAAGGCTTTCTGGAGAGATATTGTGAGGGAAATGTGGCCGAAATACCATGCATTACCTTTCGACAAGTATGATTCCCATCCTCTTTCGTTTACTAAGATCTTCTCTGAAGAGTGGGGTAGTGCGTACTATTGTCGTTTGTGGTCTAGAATGATAGCTGCTGATATCTACAGTGCATTTGAAGAAGCCAGGAAAGGTGACCAGGATATTCTTGAGGTGGGGAAGAGATATAGAGACACATTCTTGGCAGTGGGAGGCAGTTGCCACCCCAGTGAGGTGTTCAGGAGGTTCCGAGGAAGGGACCCCTCACCACATGCTCTACTTAAGAATCTTGGTCTGCCCAAAAAAGTAATGATTGAAGAGTAAAAATAGCATTCAGTTAATAAAAGCATAGTTTATTATAATTTTATTCCTAATATTATAATGTTTCTGTTGTAATATTTTGCATTTTTTCTTTATCCTGTTTCCTTTACTCAGAATCAGGATTTTGTTCCCAAGCCCTTTCCATGTCGTAGATATCTTTCTTGATAGTTTCGTCATCGGGCAGCAGTTTGCCGGCCGCTTTCATTTCGTCTATAGCTTTGCTGAGGTACCCGACGCGGGCGAGCGCGGCTGCGCGGCGGGCGATGCACTTCGCACGACTGCGCCGGTTACTCTCGCATGCTGGTTTCATGAGGTCCAGAGCCGTCGAGCAGTCATTCAACTAAAAATCCATAGGTTATAAGTACGGGGTCCAATTAGCTATCGACACTGCAGACGTAATGGGTATCGATACTTAAACGCAATGAAACAAAACAATGCGTCTTGTCTTTCTTTCGTATCAGCACAAACTGAGAACAGCTCATGGAGTGGTAAAAATATCAGTCGGTCAGCAATGAAAGAGAGACTGTCTGCCCAGGGTTTTTCGGTCGTTATTATGTAAACGTCGGTACTGGAGGCTATTTTAAAATGCACCCCAAAGCTACTGAAACCTTAATACTTACACAAATCCAGACTCCGGGCTACTACTGAGAAATTCCAGATGGAAAAATCCATTAACGCTGCCCGATTCGAGATTCGCAACCAGGACCTCATGCTGAACAGTAGTGCTTGCGACCACTAAACCAAAGAGGCTTAATACTTACACATTTATTGAAATTTCCGAGTGCGAAATGCGTAGCGGATCTGTTAGCGAATAGGCTCGGCAGTTTGTCGGACAATGTGATCCCGTGAGTGTAAGCGCTAACGGCTCCGAGGAAGTTGCCGCTTTTGAAGAACTCGTCACCCTTCTCCTTGCACCACTGAGGATCCTGCTCCTCGGGACGAAGATCCTCAGACATGAAGCCTACAATTTACCAAATTATTTAGAAACTAAGCTGTAAGTATCTGAAGTACATAGTGGCCATGTTCTGAATCGTCCTGTTACTTTATAAGCTAAGCAGACATGACGGTCAACTCCTCAAACCCCAACGAAAGGCCATTTAAATCCTATAGGTACAGGTGTAGAATAATTTATACCTATTATTGCCTTTTTACCCGATTACGGCGAAGAAAAAGGAGGGTAGTGATTTTGACCGGTATGTATGTATGTATGTTCATCTGTTCCCTTGTATCTTCTAAACCACTCATCACAAATAAGGTATCGTTAGAAGCGTCTCGATTGTCCGCTGGTTATAGGCTATATGACGTCACATTAAATTAAAAATGGCGCCCTCTAGAGGAAATAGAGTCAGGAACTAAAAAAAATATATTGTTTAATCGTAGTACCTATGTTGGGTATCAAATGAAAGGGCTTAATAAGCACATTTCAAAAATATATATATTATAACCCCAAAATATTTTTTTTTTTAAATGAACACACGTAATCTGTTCGATTTATGGGCATAAATCGAACAGATTACGTGTGACTCCGGATTTTTTATTTTTCTGTCTGTGGTGTCTTGTTTATACCTTTTCAGTCGTAGTTGGGTTTTAGTTTTTATTACTTCATTTTTTTTATAATATACTCACTATGCTTCAGATTGACCGCAATTTTATTGTTATTCGCAATTAGTAGGTAAATATGGCATACCTACCTATCTTCTTGACGCAGTTAATGCTTTTCGTCACTTTTTGCAACCTAGAATCTGGCCAACGAAAGTTAGATCCTGAAAACACGCTTATTGGTGCCGATTCTGTTGTACACCGAACTAAACTAACTAAACTATCACTAAAATTCCTTACTTTATACTATGAGAATCTTAGAGCTATTCTGCCAAAAAAAATCTATTATTTTGACAGAACTAAAATCGAATTTGACAATCGCGACTCCACTTGGTACCTAGGTACTTGTTTGCCTACCACGTGATTTTTTTTGAGCCGGAGAGGCGCGCAATGTGGCCGTCTCGACGTATTTTTATATGGAATTTTTCACTTTTTGGAAGAAAACAAAAAAAAAAAATCTCCAACATGTAGAGTATTACGGGTTTGTGAGTTGCAAAGGGGGTCAAAATTTTCATTGTTTTTGCGATAGGACACACCGTTTTCGAGATATAAGCAAAAGAAAATAAAAAAAGATACAGTACCGTTTTGCAACTGAATTCGAGGTGTTGGTTTGAATTTTAGTTCATGACATCTAATTTTATTCCACACATTTTTAATCGTGATTAAAAATAGTCAGAGTTAGTTAGAGGATTTTAGATATAGAACAAAAATTTTGGTTAAAACGTCAAATTCAGAATAGCATTTTCACTAAATTAAAACTCAGTGCCATCTTAGTGCTGTCAAACTAAAATATAGTTAAGTTGTGTCACTTTAGTCTATTTTCAGAATAGGAAATCGTCGTTTGACAGGAATAAACTAAATTTTAGTGATTTTTAGTTTAGTTTAGAGAATTTGTGACAAGAGAATCGGCACCATTATAGTAGTATAATAAAGAAGTATCAAAACGACGTGTTATCGCACTATGTACAGAGGTAAACAGTTTTGTTTTTTTTTTAATTTCGTTTGTTTTCAGGATCAACTTTCGTTGGCCAGACTGTAATCTACTAAAAAATATCGCAATTACATACGGTGTTACTTGTTATCTATTTCCTTACCAGTCGCTCGTCTAGCGTGTGTGATATTCTTCAGCCAAGTATTCTCTTCATCAGCAGTCGACTCCCTACTGGGCGTGGGAAATGTCCGAGGAGTGTGCTTAACCTCTAAGTTCATTGGCTCTCTCAACCTTGGTAATACCCTCTTGGCATTCTCCTGTTTCTTCTTCTCAACATATTCAGACCTTACTGGAGTCTTGGTCGGTTTTTTTGGAGGTTTCTGCACTGTCTTTACTGCTTTTGCGTGGGTAATTTCTTTTTTTTCTTTCTCATCTTTCTTTTCGTCTTTAACGCTTTTTTCGTCGTCTGATGGAGGAAGTTCAACTATTTCTACGCCTCTCCGTTCTTGTTGCAATGCTGGCATCTGTTTTTTTTCCTCATCATTAACTTTGCCAACTCTCCAAGCTTCTAACTGATCCATTGCCTTCTTCCTTTCCATATCCCGTCGGGAGTCCATCAGTTCGTGCTTTTTGTTATCTATATCCATCGCCTGTTGGACAGTATACCTGTCCAATTGACTCTTTTTTATTCTTCTATCCTCCGACTCTTGCTTCGCTTCTTCCTGACATTTTTCAAAAACTTCATGCTTTATCTTCATTTTCTCATCCTTTGTTAGCTCTTTTTCCAAACATTCCCAAGTAATCTCTTCATTCTTTATTAGATCTAAAATTATTATATCTTCTTTCACTAAGCATTTGCTTTTCTTTATGTTTACATCGTGTAGTAGAAAGACTTCGAACAAAAATGGACTAAAGTGCGCCTTGATGTATTTATCAGTAGGAAATAGATCTACTTTTTCATGGCGAACAGGATTTAATGGTACTCTTATGTGGATTGTATTACTAGATTGAGACCAAGTGAAATCTTTTACTATAATAGGCATTTTATTAAGAATTAACACGAGGCAAATGTTGATAGCTGGCTTTTATTAGCGAGAGCTCCACAAAAACAACTCTCGTCGCTATGGCAATGAAGACAATCTTGAATTTGGCGCTCGTTTCGTTCCAATGTACGCAAAAACCGCATGAGACAAATTGAACCACAAAGATCTATTTTCTTATGTGGCAACTCTGATCATATTTTACTCTATCTCCGTAAACATGACCTCGTTTCATAAAGTTATAGTAACCTGATTATTTTAGGTGTACCTACCTAAATTAATATTTATTCGTCTGAGTTTATTTTAATGCTATTTTGCTGGGATTTGCCTGCGCATCTAAATATACCTACATAACACACACAAGCACTTATCTGTTATTGTTACACATTATCATCAATTAAATAATTTAATGTAGGTACTTACCTACTAACATTGATAAGTGATAGGAAAAGTAAACAACATAGTTACAGACAATATTAAATTGTCTCAATTCAGTGTCGACTGTGTGTGACTCTATCAGCTACTGGAGCAGGCAATTTTCTCTTCAACATGACTTCAAAAGTGCAAACCGGTGAGTAAATTCATATTACTTACATTGTTTTTGATGCTGCTATTTTAATGTTTTTCTTACTTCCTACCAGTATTTTAAAGTGCTCTGTAGTAAATATTTAAATATCTTTTGCGAAGTCGGATTAGAATTCGAGAAATGACGAACCCTGGCTCATGTTTTGGCTCGGAATGTTTGTGTTCAAGATTAAATAGATAAGATAGGTATCTACCTACCCAGGTATATTTTATTGCTCGCTATTTGTGAAAAAAATAAATTGTTAAGATGTCGCTACAATAAAAACAGGAAAGAGGGTAGCTATACAACTTAGGTACCTACCCTCTTTCGTGTTTACCTATGCGTTATATAGGGTGACTGGTAATTAGTGACCGATAGATTTTACTCATGATTACCAGTGCCCTATAAGTAAAAGTACTCTGTGATTGCCAGTCACCCTATATAGTTTTTTGCGATGGGTGGCCAAAATCGGAACTAATGCCGCCATCTTGAATTTCAATACAATTTCACAAATGTTTACCATCAACTTGTCTTGTTTACCCTGCACATGTCATTCAGGCGCCAAATGAAAGATCCTTCTAACACTCTAGATACTAGCCTAGGTATTCTAGGGTAGTAGGCTCCAGCCACCTATTGGCTGCTCCATAAATATACCCTAATGAATATAATGTCCAGATGTTTTTTCAAACATAGTTCGCAGTTGCATGTAATATTATATTTCAGTGTTTGGAGACGTGAGCCCTTCAGCGCTAGGCCGAACCTTAACTCATGAACACTTGGGTATGAACTTCGAGCACTTCTATCGGCAACCGCCCCCAGCACTGGCTGAAAAATTCACCCCTGAACTAGAGCTCCAGACGATTGGCTATGTGAGGCAATACCCTTACAGCTCGAGGTATAACTTGAAGTTAGATGACTACCATGCTCAACAAGCGGTAATTTACGACGTCATCGAGTACAAAACTGCTGGTGGAGGTCAGTTTTTTTTGTGATACTGAGGCGTCGCAGATAACATGACGAATTCCCCTCCCTCCTCCTAGTGCATCGATTCCAGCCCCCCGTTGACGATTTCCGTTGCCTAACCCTAATGCTGGGGCTACACTTCGCGTTATCGCGAACTTTTCTTCGGGCGCTCTCTCTCGCACACCCCTCGATATCTCGCTGAGCAACAGACTTTTCTTCGTGCGCTCGCAAGAAAAGTTCGCGATAACGCGAAGTGTAGCCCCAGCATATGGCCCGGCGCACATTCGCGGCACGGCATTGCAAGGGATTTTTTTGAGACGAATAGAAATGTACCTTAATATTATGACAATAAAATTGAAATTGCAACGGCAACGATACAGCGGTACCCTTAGGCATGCTGCGACGCCCTTAGCAATCAACATGAATTTTAAGGTACATTTTCTATTCGTCGCATAAAAATCCCTTGCCGTGCCGTGCCGCCAATGTGCGCAAATAAGTATGTTATTGATGATAGTATCATGACAGGATATACCTATATTTACGTACCTACTCTACAAACTAATAATTTGAACATGATTTACCTACCTACCAATCGTGTGTCATCACCATTTAAAATCTGTAATTCATCACTTCATCAGGTACCATTGTAGAAAACACGACAGAAGGTATAAACCGGCACCTATCATTCTACCAGAACGTGTCCCAAGCAAGCAACGTCCACGTCGTGGCCGGCACAGGACATTACATCGCTGACCTGCAGAGCGGCGATACTCTGCGACAGTCCACAGAAGATGTATACAATCACATGCTGCAAGAGCTGACGAAGGGTTGCGTTAAACACCCTGATGTTAAGGCTGGTTTCATGGGAGAGATCGCCAGTGTATGGCCGTTGAGAGGTCAGTAAATGTCATCATCTGCCAAGCCTTTTCCCAAATCTGTTGGGGTCGCGGTTTCCAGTCTAACCGGATGCAGCTGAATACCAGTATTTTACATGGAGCGACTGCCTATCTGACCCAGGGGGGGGCGATAACATGGCATAATTATCGAGTTTTAGTAAAAGTTCGGCTATGGAGAGCGCCATCCTTGTTACTCATTCCAGTGCATTGGATCAATGCTACACCATGTACTAGTCCTATTATAAATCCGAAAGTCAGTTTGTTTGTTAAGCTTTCACGCTAAAACGGCTGAACGGATTTAGATGAAATTTGGCACAGGGGTAGACCATGACCTAGAATAAGACATAGGATACTTTTTATCCCGATATTCCCAGGGGATCGAGACTTACACGGGTGAAACCGCGGGGCGCAGCTAGTGTCATATAATTTTCGGTGGCCCCTGAAAATGCCTTTACCTGCCATTCAAGTTGGTGTAAAATTAGTTATCTACAGATTTTGAACGTCGAGCCATCCAGGCTGCCGGGGAATTACAGCCGCAAGTCGGTTGTGGAGTGAGCTTCCATCCACACAGGACGAAGGAGGCTCCCTTCGAGATCATACGCCTATACCTGGAGGCCGGGGGCTCCGCTGACAAAGTCGTCATGTCGCATTTAGACCGTAAGTAAAGAGCCACAAATTGTTGTTATGTACCATCCAGTAGTTGACCTCGTTGATCGGGTCAACGACCATAAGTATTATAGGTAGTTACTTGAAATATAAATTGTATAAAAACTTTTTACAAAAAAAAAAACAACCGACTTCCAAAAAAAAAACACTGAATGTGAAAAATAACTTTAATTTCGAATTTGAATTTTCGTTTTTTCCACCGACTTCCGAAATTAAAGTTATTTTTCACTTTTTTTGTTTTTTTTTGGAAGTCGGTTGTTTTTGTACATTTGGTGAAATGTGGTTTTACTTTATTCACACTTCTGCTTAACCTTTCAGGGAATATAGGCGTGATAATATGTTATATTTCAATTTTTCAGGCACGCTGGTTGAAGATGACATTTTATTAGAATTCGCCGAGTTAGGCACGTACTGCCAGTTCGACTTATTCGGTACAGAAGTGTCATATTATCAACTTGAGGTGACGACGGACATGCTGAGTGATGCTCAGAGGATACAGAAGATATCGTTGTTGGTTGACGAGGGCCGAGAGGATAAGATACTAATGTCTCATGATATTCATACGAAGCATCGATTGGTGAGTTTTAATTACATTATTTTAGGCATCATCCTTCTCCTTCGCTCCATTTTATTTGGGTGCGGCGCAGAAAGTTTTCATCTTTCATACATCTCTATTATCTGTCATCTCATTTATAGTTATATCATCTTTCACCAGGGATTGAAAACGTTCCTAAAATATCGGTAAAGAACCGGCATTTAGTCGTTCCGGTACCAAGAACCCTAACCGGAACTAGGAACCTAAATTGGAACCTTTATTACCGAAGCGAGTTCGAACCAGTTGAAACGATGCCGCTCAGCGCATGACAAATGACAATAGCTTTCTAAGATAGCGACGAGGTACGGGGACGAACCGAAAGAAATGATACGCCAGACACGCGTCTTACATATCCCTTCTTTTAAGAACCTTTATGGAAGCGGTACTATGGAACCGGTACTTTGAAACCGGTACTTTAAAACCAGTACTTTAAAACCAGTACTTTCTAACCAGAACGGGGCCAGAACCGAAACCGTAACCGTACCGAAAAGAAGAACCTTTTTAAGAACCGAAATGAAGAACCGTACCCCAAATCCGTAACGGTTTTCAATCCCTGTCTTCCACACAGTCCATCCATCGCTTCCTTGGCCTTCCTCTACTCTTATAGCCATCCACATTCATACTCAAAACTTTCCTCAACATTTCTTACTCGTGGCTAAGTAATAACAGCGGTACGGGTCATCCACGTTAAGCGACGCTTGCCGGGGTTGGTCCGTGGATGGGTGACCATCTTTACATACCGAGACTCCTCCGTGGCTCGTAACTGCACTGCTCCCAGCTGTTTTTCGTGGATCTTTAACAGTCATTAAGGGTCGTCAGAAGCCCGAAAGTCTAACTTTTGAAAAGAAAACAAAAAATATTTGCCCTAATTTTATTTTTAGTGACTGGGCAACTAGAGGTATTAGGATAAGTAGGGAAAGACTGTTCGAGCTGTATGGCCTTAAGCCTTACATTAACACTGGAACTTTCAATAAGTATGTTGCTACATATTCCAAAATTTTTCGAAATACCTGCAAGATAGCTAAAGCCCTGTTTATTAGTTTAGGGGTATGAGGAACAGGGTGTAAAGTTCACTCATCCCCCATAGAAAAGGGAGGATCCTCCGACCAGACGGGTGTTGTGTCTGGCGGGCAACTGCCCTATGATTGATATTGGGTTTTTGTATATATGTTCACTGCACGGTAAACTCTAATTGCGCGATGCAGGATTTATGTGACGTCAGGTCTTCGATGCGTAGTTCGCATGTGGCGATGTAGATACCGCCACATTAGCAACAAGATCAAATCAGCAGAAAATAAAATAAAATCAGTTTGGAAAGTTATAAATAGTGAAACTAATAAGAATAAAATACGAAACACTGATTACACATTGGAGACTTCACGTGGTGCCATAAGCTCTAATTTAGAAGTAGCTCAAGAATTTGTACACTTCTTTACTAACATACCAGCTAAAACGACGGAAGTTTTAAATTCCTCACCCGACGTCTCAATTGATTTATTAAGAGCGAACGTTCCAGGCTGCCCAGTTGAATTTCAATTTAAGCATATAAACCCTATGATAGTTATAAAAGCTTTTCGACAAATCGAAATAAAATTAACTGAAGATCTATGGGGATTATCTATCAAAGTTTGTACATCCATAATCGAGACTATAGCACCATACTTGGCTTTAATATTTAATTTATGTGTGGATCAAGGAGTCTTTCCGGATTTAATGAAATACAGTAAGGTTATACCACTTTTTAAATCTGGAGACAGTAAAGACACCAACAATTATAGACCAGTGTCTGTTTTGCCGGTGTTCAGCAAGGTCTTCGAAAAGGTAATGCTCAATCAAATGCTTAATCATTTTAACACCAACCAAATCTTACACGATCAGCAGTATGGTTTCACCAAAGGACGTTGTACGACTGACGCCGGTGTCACCTTATTAAAACACATTTTTACTGCGTGGGAGGAGGCCCAGATGCCATAGGAATCTTTTGTGACCTCTCCAAGGCATTTGACTGCGTAAATCACAAAACCTTACTCTTAAAACTTGAGCATTACGGACTAGGTAAACTTGCGCTTAGTTTAGTAAAATCTTATTTAAATGATAGACAACAGCAAGTTCAAATAAATGGTGTCAATTCACTCGGTTTAAATGTAAAAATGGGTGTTCCACAAGGCTCGATATTGGGTCCTTTCCTCTTTTTAGTATATATTAATGATCTACCCCATTTATTAAAAAACCAACCACAAATGGTGTTATTTGCTGACGATACTTCCTTAATTTTTAAAATAAATAGACGTGCATCAAATCTTGACGACGTAAATAATGCCCTACTGCAGGTCCAAAATTGGTTCACTGCTAATAATTTAGTATTAAATGGGAAAAAAACTAAATGCATGAGATTTGCTTTACCGAATGTTAAAAGTAGTGATTGTGACATAATATTGAATAGGGAGAAACTAGAATTCGTCGATAAGACTGTTTTCCTGGGGATCACACTCGACTCAAGGCTGCAATGGGGTCCTCATTTAACATCTCTTGCAGGACGGCTAAGTTCAGCAGCATATGCTGTGAGGAAAATCCGTCAATTCACTGATGTAGATACCGCGAGGCTAGTCTATTTCAGTTACTTTCATAGTATCATGTCTTACGGTATTTTACTATGGGGACGAGCTGCAGATATCGAGTCTATTTTTACCCGACTACGGCGAAGAAAAAAGGAGGATTATGATTTTGACCGGTATGTATGTATGTATGTATGTTCATCTGTTCCCTCCTATCTTCCAAACCACTTATCACAATTTGACAAATGAGGTATCGTTAGAAGCGTCGTGATTGTCCGCTGGTTATAGGCTATGTGAAGTCACATTAAATTAAAAATGGCGCCCTCTAGAGGCCATAAAGTGTGGAAATTAAAAAAAAAAATGGTTTAATCGTACCATGTTGGGTATCAAATGAAAGGGCTTAATGAGCACATTTCAAAAATATATATATTATAACCCCAAAAGAATTTAAAAAAAATCAAGTAATAAAAACTAAAACCCAACTACGACTTAAAAGGTATAAACAAGACACCACAGACAGACAAATTAAAAATCCGGAGTCACACGTGTTAGGGCATAAATCGAACAGATTACGTGTGACTCCGGATTTTTAATTTGTCCGTCTGTGGTGTCTTGTTTATACCTTTTAAGTCGTAGTTGGGTTTTAGTTTTTATTACTTGATTTTTTTATTCTGCAGAAAAGAGCTATCAGAGCAATATATGGCCTCCGTATGCGCGATTCTCTAAGGGAACTGTTTAAAGATATTAACATCATGACGGTACCTTGTCAATATATCTACGAAAACATCATGTACGTACGGAAAAATCTAAGTCTTTTTAGTAAAAGAGGTGAAAAACACAATTATAGGACTAGGAATAGGGACCAATTAGTTCAACCGGGCTTCAGACTGGCTAAAGTAGACTCATCCTTCATGGGGTACTGTTTAAAATGTTACAATAAAATACCTCCCCACATACTCCAACTGAATGAAACAAAATTTAAATCTTGTATAAAACGCACACTATGCCGCCAAGCATATTATAAATTGGGGGATTACATCACTGACAAAAATGCTTGGCTCAGCGCTGGTCCAGCTCCACAGGGCGCAACAACTAATTGATTAGCATATGAAAATATTGTTGGAGCTGCTGAAGATTGTAAAAACTATCTTTACATTGTATAAATTCAATCTCCTAGTATTGTATAACTGCATAGCACATGTGTGTGAGCACTATGTACTTACCTAAGTACGTTAAACCTACCATTTACTAGGTACGTCTTTCATTGACTTGAATGTGCCCTGGCGGCTGAAAGCATGTCATGCTCACTTTAATGTCTCGCTGGTGGTGGCGTGTGTGTTGGATCATTGAGTTCCCTTCAAAATGGTTGAGCTGAATGGTGCTGATCCATGCGTCATGTTCGTGAACGGGCGCCATCAGTAGGGACTGGTCATCTATTAGCTGCCACGGCTTATTTTGATTTATTTTAATTTTTGAATTGTTTTGTATCGTTTTATCTTTTATTTACGGACTCTTTTAACCTGCACGTTTTTCTACATTGTACTCACATGTATGATTCCATAAATCCATTCCATTGAATGATGTAAACAACATATTGTAACAATATTCTGATTTAAAAGAGTGTCCGTGGAGTTTCTTGCCCGTTCTTCTCCATAGGAACCTACTACGCTTTGGAATGGGCAACTAGCTTCATATTTTCTGACTGACCGACCCTTTGACAATTCAAAAGTGCCTGTAATTGGTTTATTTGAAATAAATGCTTTGAGTTTGAGTTTGAGTAACAACCAGTCTTACCAAGGGGTATTGTATTACCCAGTTACTGGGTTTTGGAGGTCAGATAGGCAGTCGCTCCATGTAAAATACTGGTATTAAGCTGCATCCAGTTAGACTGGAAGCTGACCTCAACATAGTTGGGATGGCTAGGCAGATTGATTTTGATTTTTTCTTTCGCATTACGTGCCCATACCATGGAAGGAAGGAATTCACTGAATGCTATGTCCGGTCGTTGTGGCGATGTTTTTGAAGGACTTTATGTCCAGCAGTGGACGTCTTTCGACTTGATAGTAATGAGCGTTCTTTCCGATTATTTACAGACCAGCTTTGGCGGCCACGGCTATGCACACATCATCAACAACGTGCTCCCAAAGATGAAGTCCAAAGGCTTCACACAACAACAAATAGACAATATTACTACCGGAAATCCGGCGCGATGGCTGACGATTGCAAACAGGTCTTCATAATGTTTTAGCGGTAAACATGTTAAAATATTACACTTTGTTATTGTATTATTTTTAAGTTTTTGCTATTGTGGAAATGTATAGAAATGTATGTAATGTATACAGGGTGTAAGGAACCAGCATAGCTATTCACAACCATACGACAGGCTGTCGTATCTTCTATTATTACTGATTAGCCTTACCTTCGACATCGAATACCTGTCGGAAGAATGGCGGTCGTCTATTTGATTTAAACTGACATTCTGGTTTAGCATTTGTGAATAGCCTTTTGAGAACTCCTTGGAAAACATTGAAGTTCGATTCGGCACGGAAGCGTATCGAATGGTGAATATTGAACAACTTTTAAAAAAAAATAAACGACAATAATTTTCAACTGCGAATTTCTTTGCTGGTCTAGCTAGAATCATCTGTTGAATTCAACAGTGCGCTTCATGTCCCCCTTACACCGTGTATAAGGTACTCTTTAACATAAATTATGGAGCCCTAACGACCATAGCTCTCTGGTAGCTTACCCTGTTATCGATACCAGCTTGCTACTATTTTTTTCAAGTACTTTTCAATATGTAACATAATTATGTGATAATAAAACGAACGTAAATTAAAAATACGTTATTTTATTTACAAATACATTACTTTCGTTTCTGAACAAATAATATTTATAATTTTATGAGCATACATAATGTGGATGACCATATTTCGATGAAAAATGTTCGTATTTTATACTTTACATGTCGTGCCATTTTCTTGAACAATCAAGAATATCTTATCAAAAGCAAATATCTGATAGTTTTATAAACATGTTACATTGATATAGCTATGGGTACAGTCATTGCAAATCACGAGCGCGAGTCATATGACTTTTATGTCATCGTAGCAAGGTCTACATTGCAATGGTTCACGCGAGCTTTTGTAATACAACAAATATACTAAAATAGTTTCAGATTTATATTTAAGTCAACGTTTAATAACAAATGAGCCAAATAAAAAACATTTTTATAAATAAGCTAGTTTTAAGTTTGTCATCTTTTCTTCTATGATTAATGGACAACCTCTCGTGAAACTTGTTTTCGGCATTCATTTATAAAGGCGCGTTCCCCGAACTGCCTCAGTATACAAGTATACTGTACGTCTGACATGACATGACATGAGACCGTACGTTGGCACTACATGAGAAAACGAACATAGTATACTCGAATACAGGCTAACTTTAAATTCATTGCAAATATTTTAAGAGTAAAAGGAATCAAGATATGAAAAAAAGTTTGTGAGCCACAAACATTTGGCTTTTGAATGTTTTTAGTGATGGGTGGCACAGGCGCGCGTTCGCCGGCATTTTAACAACCCATTACCTGATTTTTAAATATGAAATTAGCTAATTAAACGTTGGTGACCACGGACCTAACGTCCGATTTATGGAACGAAAATTAGCAAAAAAGTTTGCTAACAAATTGCCAAACACGCGTAAACTTCTGTGATTGATTGTATTAATTACCAACAGCCAATCGCATCGATCTGTTTCATTCCAGAAACTGGGCGTTACTGCATCAAAACGTATAATAAAAACAGACGCTTATTCGCTATTAATTCTTGCTTACTGTCACCCTGAAATTATGGTAATGAATTCAAAATCAACCCATACAAACTATTGAATCCTAGTCTTCTAAATCGAGGTTCTGAAGTTCTTCATCCAGGTCTTCGTCAAGGAACAGGTTCTCGTTGATAGGGACAGCTGCGGCGGCGTCGTCCGAAGGCGACGCGTCGCTGGAGCCCTGGGCCTCCGGTCCGTCGCCGTTGCCATTCTCCAGACCTTGGTTAAGGTGCTGCAGTCGGTCTTCCGTCGCTTTTGTGCCGGTGTCGTCCGCCTGAGAATAGATTTTTTTTTTAAGTCAAATCTTCTTTATGTTGTTGAGTACTTTTTGGGTGAACAAAAATCATGGAACTCGCGTCATCGTCACCGAACGCTTGTTGGGTGAACAAAAATCATGGAACTCGCGTCATCGTCACCGAACGCGTGAAATGAATGAATGTTACTTAGTTTTCACTTCTATCGGTAGTCCCCAAAGACTGCGCCACGTTTTTTTTTTTAAATATCTCTATTATTCTCTATGCATCATACCTCATACTTAAAAACCCAAGCGCACATTACAGCCGCAACGGTCCACAGCGCAACTCATTTTCATACTAAAAGTCCGGTGCGGCCCATGTGTAGTGTGCGTTGGTTCATAGAAGATATGGATCGACGTGATTTTTGGAACGAAGTTCTTTAACGCGGCTTAAGAGCGTTTATTATGAAAGTTGGCGACGTCGCAAATTACTGACAAATATTTACCTGTTTTGATTATTTTGGAAATATTACTGTATGGAACTATGAAATTTCTGAATTATATAATAACATTTAAAAAATGATTTTGTATTAAAACATACGTGTCACCTTCATTCCTAACACCCCGTCAAGAACGAAGGTCCTCCGAATGCACATAATTATGTTTTTTTGCATAGAGATAGTCTATAAGCCAGAGATCGACATACGACTAGCCAGAAAAATGTATGGAAATGAAATGAAATTGTTTATTCTATAAATAGGATATCGGAATCACTTTTACACGTCACATAAAAAAAGAAAAACTAGATGAGGTCGGCGTTTCCTATCTGACTACTCTGAGAAGAAAGGCCGAAACAAACTCAGAGGTCGCAGTCTCTTTTAAGGTCCAGACATAATCTTGGTCAAGCTATATGAGGATCATGTAGATTAATGTCTGAAATGGTCTTTTGAGGAAAGAACCACACAGATTTGAGTGGACCTGTCCAGTAAGTGCAAGCATGGTTCGTGTGATACAGCACAATAATAATAAAAACAGTCTCACCTCTGAAGCCTCCATGCCAATAAGGTCGAACTGAACTTCTCTGTACTCGATATTGTCTTGATCTTCATCTCCGTACGTAGCGAGGTCGACGGCCTCGTCATCGTCATCATCGGCATCAGCAGCGAGCGCCGGGTCGAACGAGAACATCTCTCGTCCGGACAGACCGACTGCGCGACCTGCCTTGAAGTCGGTGCGACGCTGGTCTTCAGCCTTCGTTAGCGCTTCCTGTTGAAATAAAAATAGGTTATTAGCACCTTCAAGTAAAATACAGTTTACAATGGCCTTAAGGTAAGTTGCATTTTGAGTTCATCCAATAGCTAAGCTTAGAATCTAAGCTTAGCTATTGGATTATAATATATTAAGTTATCTAAGCCTTAGATAACTTATTATCTTGTAATTATAGAATTAAATGAGAAAACATCTTGCAGCACCCACATAATCCTGACTTAATATTATAAATGCGAAAGTAATTTTGTTTATTTGTAAAGTGATTTTATTTTAGCGTGAAAAAACAGCTGAACAGATTAGGATATAAAATATCAGGGCCGCAGCTACCGTACAACTCGATTCCTATCGGCTTCCCTTCTGGAATTCGAAACAAAACCACTCTATCGTCATTGAAAAATGACACAGTCAGTAGTGTTTAAAATGCCTTTTAAGTAATCACACTATAGGTATTTAATACACCATATAATTAAAACTATACAAAACGCCTACATTCAATGTTTTGTCTTTGTTGTCTCCCAACAGCAAAAAAAAATTCTCTAAAATAACTCGGCGGCGCGGCTGGCTTATCGCTCCTTCAAAAATCAAGGCGTCATGACGTCACTTCGGTCACGTGACACCCCGGTTTTATACGCTTCGAGCAAGCCGGTCAAATACGAGTTATTGTACCTAAAGCGATCGCGTGAACGAGATGCCGCGATATCGGTTCGGTAGTTTTCGTTGAATTTCGTAATGCGTTCGGCTCGGAGTTCGGACAGGACGCTATTGTGTGGTTGCTGTTTGACGTAATCGCATTATAATTTGTTTACACTTGCAGTTAATTTGCATTTTGTTCGTATTATTTATTGAATACATTAGTTTATCAGTTCGAGAATCGTAGTAGTAGTATTAGTTTGTTGGTATAAAACAGTGATTAAAGTGTTTTGACTTTAGTGAAAGTGTACGTTGTAATTATGTATTTGGGGTAAGTAGGTAGATAGTTAATAAGTTGAAATTTCTTAATAGATTTGAAAAGTTATTAGTACTATCAGTAGGATTAGGATGGCGGCAATAATTCGTCAAGGACTTTCTAATTAACTACAATGTCTTTTGGCCCGCGTGCGGCCCCTCTGGTAGCTTAGTGGTAGCCTATACATTGTTGTTTAGGATTATTTTCTTTGTGAGGAAACATGCTTTCCAAGGTTAAGTTTTGAAATTAAGAAACACAATTACGTTAGGCCGTGCTCGCTCAGATATAAGTATAAATTACAAACGACGTGATAGTTTTTTCAAACATTCTAATGTTTCCCTTTACGATACTGGCAGTTGTAAATAAAATAAAATGTATTGTTTCCCTTGTTTACTTTTCTCAGATTCTAGTAGTTTATGTAATAAAGGGGTTTTTACATTCATAATCTGACGATTTTTCGCTAATTCGTTTGAAGCTCTACACCCGCGCGGCCAATTCCCTCTAGTGGCCGTGAGCGAAAACTCTGAATTGTAAAATGCCACTCCCTAAAAATTTCTCGTTAAACGCGCCCTCTGTTTAATTATTTGTGAATTTTTTGAATGGAGATATCTCGTTCTTGTACTGACAAAATGCATTGCTTTTCTGATATTTTCGTTAGATGGCGTTGCGCTATTAGGAGCGTAATCACTTGTTGAACTGTGTGAGTGTGCGTGGTTTGTGAAAGCGGGCTTTTTGAATGTGAGTTTATAAATAAGTTTGAGAAAAGTAAATCAAAATAGGAATTTAATGAAACGGTTTATTGATACCGTTCTTTTGTTAGGTAAACAAACAAGAAGTAGGTTTTCGCGGCCACAAGGAAGGTCCGAAGTGACATCATAACAAGTATTATTAACCGACTTCTTCAAAAAGGAGGAGGTTTTCAATTCGTCAGTATAGTTTTTTTTTTTTTTTTTTTTCTTTTTTTTTTGCTCCGGGTTCCCACCCCCGAAAAATCACCCTTCGCCACTGTAAAATAGAGTTATATCAATGAATAGAGAGTAGGAAATACTTTAAGAATTAGAATAATGATGGTATTTAAAACTAAATAAATTACAATATTAAATTATTCTAATACCGAAATGATCAGCGTTTTTCGTCGCCTTGTTCCCTGAAGCGACAGAGACTTAGTTTTTCAACGTGAGTTATTTTAGGTTAGTATACGCAAGATCATTGCCAAAACTGGGCATATTTCCAAACTTCGAGCTCCTAATAAGAAATTCCAGTATTACATCAATTAAGAACATAAAAAAAATTGCCACAAACCTGCTTATCCTTAATCTTCTTCTTCTTCCACGCCAGGAAAGTCTCCAGCGTGATCTTGGTCTGGTTTGGACCCAGTGCTGCCCTCTCTCTCTCAATAAGGTCCACCAAAGAGATCTCATTCTTCTTCTCCTCCATTTTTTTCTTGTCTCTCTTGAGAACGAAGCCTGCTGGTAGCGCATGCCTGTATATGCATTTGGACCCGGAAGGACATTCCCAGAACCAACCGTACTTCGATCTTTCTACTGCTTCTAAGAAGTGTTTGCAGATCTGTAATTGTGATAAATTAGAGGTTAACATTTTTTAGTTTAGGAACTTAATAATTTAGTCAAATAGCCTATCTGAGCTCCACAATCCAGTTACTGGGACATATAATACTCCTTGGTAAGGCTGGTTGTCAGACTTTCAGCCGGGACCAACAGCTTAACGTGCTTTCCGAGGGACTGGGTCTTGGTATGTAAATATAACCCACCCATGGACCAACCGCGGCAAGCGTAGCTTAACCTGATTGATCCACCCGTGCGCTTGTTATTAGCCACAAGCCTCTGCATTTAAAAATACAAATCTTTAACACCCACTGACTACCTGTATGGAACCAGAGACAGAACAACCCTTTAACAATATGAACGTTTGATATTATAAAAAATATAATCTACTCACAATGTCAGTAGTGGGCCGTTGCTTGTCACCTTCTCCATGTTTCTTCTCCACTACTTCTTTTAGCTTCTCCTCATCCCAATTGTCCATAGTGTCTTCATCATCTCGCATGTCCACATAGAGGGAACGTTTTTCAGCCTGAAAAATAATTTTTTTTAAAAGTGAAATTAAAGTAGCGATCTAGGCATTATCGCTCTGCACCATTGAGTGAAAATAATTTTTTTTTTTTTTTTTTTTTTCATTCAATACAGTTGAAGTAAAAATACCTTTCTCTCTAGAGTCAAGTCGTGGGAGAACTTGCATCTATCTCCTTTAGTACACTGGCCCTGCTTGAAGAAAGCACATACCACAGATTTGGGGTCCGTACCTGAAAAAAACATTTTTTAATAAAAGACTAGATTTAGGATTTCATGCATTCATCATTGCAGTGAGATCGCTTTTACCTCTCCGCACGGTACCAGTAAAATACTGCTGCTCTGCTTAATACTGTCAAGCATCATGTAAAATATAGAATGCAATAAAAATTTAGTATTGAAAAAGCCCGGCTGGTTCCATATGGTACCAGCATACTGCAGTTTTTTTGTATGCTGTCAGTAGACAGCATACAAAAAAACTGCAGTATGCTGTCTGTATAACTTCAATATCATTTCTGAATGATTGATAATAGTTGAACAATATTATCCCTAGAGGATAATATTGTTCAACTAAAGACAAGATGGAAACAAGAATGTGAGGGAGTTTAACATTAACAAATGTCCAGAGTTGAGAAGGCAGTTTTATTTTTGACTCTGTTCTCTGGGTATGCATGGTTTAATAACTATTTGACTGGACAACAATGGTGTTAAACCTAGCAGTTTTAATCAAAGAGACATTATAAGCTAACAATAAAACTAGATCTAAATAAAATAGATGGTGACTGGTCAAGAAGTATGAAAAAAAAGTATATGAAACAGAGGATTAGAGGATAATCATTCCAACACACAGCAGTATGACAAAAAAAAACAATAAATTGAGCGGACTAGACGATAATGATTCCAGCATAGCTATTCATGACCATTCATATAAAAAATTACACATCTTCAATTACTGATTTGCCTTACCCCCAACTGCAAATTGCTGTTGGATGAATAGCATCTATTTGATTTAAACTGACAAAAAATTCGGGTTTTGCTTTTCTCAACAGCCTATAGAGGACTCTTTAGATAACCTTGGGTTACTGGGTCATCTTAGGTGCAGAGTTGATGATTGATGTTTGATTCGGCACGGAAGCGTATCAAACGATTTTGAACAACTGTGCAGTATGACATACCTTTCTCAACCTTTTGCGTTTGCACGGGTTTGAACAATGCTGCTAATTCCTTCTGTTCCTTCAGTTTCGCCTCTTTTTCTTTCTTCTTGTCTTCCATAGGTTTGGCGGGATGGATGCCGCCACTTTTAACCTGTTTCTCAACTTGTTGGATAAACTTCTGTTGCTTGGCCCCCTTCTTGTTTTTAAGGCCGAAGGTCTTGTCCTGTTGAGGAAGAATAATATTAGAGTTGCCATTTTCTAGATATTATACGCATCATGATGAACCAGTGTGAATTTAATACGTTTGTGCAGAAAATGCTCTTATTACTACTTTTTTTTTAATGTTGGTGTTGCTAAATTGCTTGCAAAATAAAATACGATAAGGATATTAAGATTTCTAGAATACTACTAGATAACGTATGCCCTACATTACTGCAGTCACCAGTGCCAAGAGTGAAATCAAGACCGAATACTTTTCAGTTCCAGTGGTATGAAAACTTTGATAGAAATCGTTTACAAATCACCTCACCTCAATGACTTTATCCTTCTTCTTCGCTTCTGTCTTTTTGCTAGCACCACCGCCAGCAGCAGCGCTGCTTGCCTTCTTCGGCGGCATGGTTATGTCGCGACTCGAAACTTCAAATGAATTAACAATGACCAAAAATCCCTTTCCTTATTCTAAACCGTGTAATATTTAAGGCTTTTAACCAATAATAATGTATTTATCGATAGTTTACGCGTTTTTCTGAAAAAATAAATATCTTCCACGGTGCACCGAGATGTGAAATTGTGGAAGATAAGCGTTCCAGCTCTAGTATTATTCACTTTTATCATAAGTTTTTCGTTCTTGCTTTTCCTCGTAACGGAGTGCTATAGTTATCCTGTTCTAAAGTCGAAGATCTAGAGATCTACTACAAACTGTAGCCATGGAACGCTCAAAGTTCTGACAGTTGTGTACAGATAAATAATATGGTAGCAAAAGTATAGCAACATGCACTGAATGTACTTTTTTTGTAGACCATAGACCGCCCATTTAACTAGTATGATGGTCCAAGGTGAAATCCGTCGAAAAAATCTTTGAGAGAAAATCTAAATTAATAATTTGATAAAACCTCGTAAAGATAATCCACGTTTTTCTGCATTTTCTCCGTGAAATTCTGTTATTTTATGACAACACCGAGACCGTTTGTCAAATTTTGACATATTGATGAAATTCTTTCTTTCAGAATTTTAATTTTATAGTCTGTGAAAAGTGGTCAAAGTGGCTGATTGTTCGTTGAATTTTGGTCCTGCTGTGCGTAAACGTGAAATAAACACTAGCCTAAATTAGGCCATGGCGAACGACACACCGTGGAAAATTAAAGAGCGCGTAGACAAATAACGTGTGTTTAGTTTCCATCCACGAAAGTCATCATGGAAATTGTCGACGTTGAAGAATGCCAGTCCGACCCTACAGCGGTCACAAGAAAGAAAAGTTTATGGGCTAAAATTAACACTAAGACAACGTACAGTTATTTATTTAACATTGTAGTATCAATACTGTTGCTCACATGCCTGGTTCTGGTGCTTTATTTTTTCAAAGAATATTTGAAGACGATTTTATACTGGGTAGACGCACAGGATCCCTGGATAATATTTTTGTTGTTCATGGGTTTATTTTTGATCGTGAGTTTTCCAGTGACGATAGGTTATTTGGTGTTAATAATAACTAGTGGATATTTGTTCGGGAATTTTAGGGGTATAATGACTGTTCTGGTGAGTGCGAACTTTGGCGTGGCGGTGGCACACTTCACCCTGAAAGCTTTGCGGAGCTACCTGCCTCTGGACCGGTTGCTCAAGAACGAGACGGCGCGGGCTCTGCTGAAAGTGATCTCAGGGCCGCAAGCCTTCAAAATTGTATTTTTTGCGAGACTGACGCCAATACCTTTTGGATTGCAGAACACAATATTTGCTGTGAGTGATTGATTATTATTTGCCAATTTATTTATTTATAGACTAAAAACTGAATTATACTTTTTACTATAATCCTCAAATTCAGTAGGTAATGAGCCAAGATGACAATAAGGACTTAACTGCATGGCTTTTCCTTTAAAAACTTACACAAGACAATATTTCTGTTTTATTATTATTTATTAACTTTTAACTGTTCTTGGTTTACAAATAATTAGAATTAATAACAGTATTATCCTTGTTATTCACATTCACATGTATCTGTAGATATTCCAGTCAATAGTTACTAGGCTGTTATACACAATTTCCTGTTTCCTTGTCCTAAAAGAAATCAGTATTTCTTACTCTTTCAAACCTTCTAATAAAAATTAAAAATATAAACATTCAAAGAAAAAAGACAAAGAGACTCACTCTCTCTCTATCTCTCTCTCTGTCTCTGGATCTTAAAGGGACTCTTTCAATACTAGTAGAACTTGCATCAATTCTATATGAAATACCTAAAAATAACTGTGTTTTAATAAATACATTAAGGATATATGTATATCATCAAATCATCATCAAAATATAATATAACCTTTATCAGTTGACTGTGGTAGATAGCCTAAGTAGATTGGTTTATTATCTTTTAGTAAAAAAAAACACATTCTTATCTATACCTCCTATCTATTTAAAATTGGAAGCAAGGTTCATTCAAAATACCGGTAGTCAGAGCTGAAGAGAAGAACTTTATTCATACTTTCTTAGCTATTCTGGATAAATGCAGTTTCCTAATGTGATATTCATATACTTGTCTGTGCATTTTTTTTCTTATGATCAAGGCTCCACAGCAAAAAGTCCATACTAGTTGTATGTTGTTTTTTTTCTAAGATAAAATTGAATAAAATTTTGCTGAATATTATCTTTTCCCAGATTTGTCAGTTTAAGTTTGAAGGTTAATTGTTAAGGTCAAAAGTGCTTATTATTTTAGCAAACTTACTGATAATGTTTTAGATTCAAACATGTTGCATTTTTTGGATAAAGAAAAAATCGAATTATTCAAATAAGTTTCCTTTCCTTTCTCACTAATTAGATTAGACAACTACTGAACCCATACATACACTGTAAACATAACATAACTAAGAAGTACATCCACAAACTATGTATTTTCAACTCAGGCAACAATTAAATTCTTTTAACATTACTAAATTCTTCTATGGCGTAAGCATAAAATACCTTGTTTGTTGTGTTCTAAGGTATAAAATATTCTAACACCTCACACCCCTACTGCCTGCTTGGGGTGTAGAGGTGAAGGTCACATAATATCAGCATTGTTAATCCTTTATGCCTTATATTCAAGGCTGGCAACTTTATGGTGACTATAAAAAAGAACTTAAACTAGCCATAGAGTCCATAGAGCCTTGGGGATTGGACAGTATAAACCTAAATATTTAAAGGTAGAACTTACATGACCTTTAGATAAGCCTTCAAAAAATCGTATGCATAATATAATGCATATTATATGACTACCTTCTGCAGGCGACGTCGTTCTCGTGGAAGTCGTAAGATACGTACACAATATAGGTACTAAAATAACGGCCACATTTTTAACCGACTTCTTCAAAAAGGAGGAGGTTCTCAATTCGTCTTTATATTTCTTTCGTGTTTGTTACGCGATTACTACTCCGCCAATTATGCATTGATTTTGATGATTCTTTTCAACAAAAAGACATACTTCCTCTTCAGCTTAATTACCTATATTAGTACATACTAGCTGATGCCCGCGGCTTCGCCCTCGTGGATGTCGGTTATTATATACTAAAACCGTACTCGGGAACCACTCTATCCATTTTTTAAAACAGCATGATAACCGGTGCTGTAGTTTTTGAGTTTATCGCGAACAGACAGACAGACGCGGCGGAGGCCTTTGTTTTATAATATGTAGTGATGAAGATGAGACCGGCTTGCTTATTGATAATGTAGCCACCACGATGCATGAAATAGGGATAAGTAAGTAAACTAAACTACACGTCTCATCAGAAAAATCGAAACACTTCCGTTTTTTTTTTACATATATTCCTAAATATACACATTTTTCTGATAATCCTTACAAAACATAAACTTGCAAGGTGTTTCGATTTTCTGATGAGAAGTATATTTACGAAATGTATTAGTCATAATAACATGACGATCTATACTACCTATACTGCAATCATTGTATTACTTATATACTCATTGCAAACATGATAATTATCGTAATATTTTATAAAGTCTAATGCTGACTGGCACAACGTCAACAAAAACGTTACCTACTAAAATTGAGATAAACAAATCGATAGTGAATGCAAAAACCTTAATCTAGACTAACTACATATGAAAATATCATTCATATTTTGTTATACGTAGGTAGTTATTTTTTTAAATATTATTATTGTACATAGCTGCGTCTGCGACCGCGACGTAAGTTGCACATAATCGGAACGCGTTCCGTTACCGCAATTCAATGATTTCGCGGTGTAAGTATACTATTTTTATTATGCACATTTTCTTGGGAAAAAAAACAGTAAAGAAAAGTAGAGAACGACACAAATTTATCGTAACTTTAAAAGTACCTAATTATTACCCGCTCAACTGTTTATTGGCCTTTAGAAGGCCGATAACAATGTGTCTCGTCTCGTTAGTGACAGGGGTTTAATATACCAACAGCAAAGTGTGTTAAATGGCAAAAACTTCAACAGCAGCATCACTCCTGCCTGTCAGCTAAATTAACACATTACATATTGTGATCACGAATCCTTCCCCCGCCCCGTGATAAGGTGTCATGTCATAAATATAATTGTCCTACCTATATTTGGGGTCGAGGCATCACGTCACGTCAATTCACGTCACGTCAAGTCAATTCACGTCACGTCAATTCACGTCACTTCTTCCATACATGCAATCATCTGCATCTTCAATTACCATTGTACCATAGTTAACTTTTACGACAGTATTTCTGCATATAATTAATCTACGGAGTACCTATGCAACGTGGGTCCACTGACCACGAGTTGCCACAGGATTTCCAAAAAAAAGCAAAACCGCAGCGTTATTAATGGCCCATGTATTTCACTAACGAAGTCCAATCGTTTAATTCCGCGCGCAATCGGAGCAGGTTTCCGACGTTTCTCTATTATCTCGAACGGCAAACAAACTGGTTTTGATTACATTAGAGCTGTACCTACGATCTAGCTGTTTCCTTGTTAGCACTATCATTCGCCCGTCATGTTCAAAATTTGGCCGCGATACGTTTCATAGAAATGCAGCTATTTATATATACTTCGGTTTTCATCTATTATTCCATGCTTGACTTCATTCGTTGGAAATGTCATGGATACCAGTTAAACAAAGTCTACACTTGATAAGGTTCCACTGCTAACGGTGGACTTCTAAACAAATGTGTTTTACCAAAACTTAGTAAAGAAGTTGTTCATTAAAACTGCTGCTAAAATATGCTGTAGCTATTCTTGTCAGTCCAGCCCAGGCCAGTCCAGGCTTATGTCCAGCAGTGGCCTCTGATAGGCTGAGTTGTTCATTGACTGTTGTTCGTCTGTGGGTTATGTCTCGCAGAACAATAGGGAATATGCATGTGATTCAAATATGGGTCAAGTATTTCTTTTTATAAACTATGTTACTTCAGAATTATGCCTCCATCAATATTTTAGAATAAAATTTCTTTTTGAGCGAGAAATTATTTTTTTTAAAGTTCAAAAGAACTGTGGGTAATTCAAATACTTGAAAAGGCTAAGAGCGGATGTGACGTAACAATCCGATATAACAATCAAAATGTCAATGTCAAGTCAATCAACAAGTGTCAAGTCAATGTCAAACGCTCATAGAAAAAGGAGTGTTTGACGTTGACTTGACAGTTGCTTGTCTGTGTTTACGGACTGTGACGTCACCACACCAAGCGCGCCAAATGGAGGGCTTTTAAATAGCCCGGATCGGTTGGACATTTTTAAACATTTTTTTAACTATTTTAAATTGCTTTTGTGCCGTCGAATTTTTTTTAACTATTATTTGACGATGTAAACTATCGATTAAAAATATTAAAAAGATACATGCATATTCCCTATTCCGTATTTTTGTTTTAAATGGTGAATGCCACGGTCCGACCTGATAACCAGTGGTCAGCCGAACTGCAATCCCCTAGCAATTTAATCATGACGGGTCCCTTCACAGCATCGCAAAAGCAACAAACAACTAATCTTCGAAGAGTAAATCCAACGAGAACTATTTATTCACCCAGTTTATTCGACGATGACAATAAATTGGGCACATTTCCAATCTCCGAACTATACTTTACTGAGATCAGAATCGCGAGCCTCAGATCGTGAATGATCCCGGATTGCAAGGAATGAGGCGTATGATCTTTTATATACTTATAGGAAATCTATTTTAAAAGCATTATTCAATCGCTATCATTAGAACTGGGGGCTGTCTACTAATTTACAAACGTGTCAATGGTCAAGATTTTCCATACAAAATCTGTCAAAAACTCATCATTGCGAGACCATTGACACGTTTGTAAATTGGTAGACTTGGCCCCTGAGGACTTCTTTTGTAAAGTGTCATGACATTAATTTACAGTCCGAAATACTAATAACTAGTCTCACTCTAGTACTTAATGATAGCAATTATGATTAATGTTTTAATGACCTACTTATCTTGGTTTATTCGAAACCTTGAGTTGCTAATATTGCTATACGTAGGACCCTGATGCCTCCAATTCAGGAGCCTGAAGTAAATAATTGAATCCAGCGCAGAATCTCTAGAGTGAGTCGAAAATTTAGACGCATAACATTGGGAGTAGTAGTGTCTGATATAGGTAAAAACTTGAGTTAAAAATCTCCCACCATAACTTTCCCTCCTGCACCCTAATAGCGGAAAACCGATTAATCAAAATCTGAATCAATTTGAAGGATATCGCTAATCCAGTGCTTTATAGGTATGTTCGAAAAATTAGTGTTGCTGAGCACACTAATTTTTCGAACATAACGCAACGAATGTTTTTGAACTGTCAAGATGAAACAGATGACAATGTACGGTCGAAGGGAATTCCATATGCACCATGATTGGTACGCGCAAGAGTAGATAATCGCAGTTGGTTGATATCAACAGAAATAAAGAAGCTGCCTAAGCATTGACAAGGTCTAGAATATTCGAAGTATATGTATATAGTTTTGACCTCATACACTAATCTTAAACACTTTTTATGATCTCTACTTTGATAGCTTAGTAGTTACTACGTTTTAATTAGCCCAACAAAAGAGTCTAGTTTCGTGCTCACGCGCACACAGAAACACAATTTTGTTGTTTTTACGTTCCATGCAAGTCTGCATTCATTGGTTAGGTTTATTTTCTCGTTCTCTCTAGTTTCAAACAAGTTTTTTATGCAGATGCCTCGCTCTACTATATTTACTGAACCAAAAATACCTTTCTACTTGCTAACAAATTAACACACATCACATCCTTGGGAATCAACGACATGTAACTGATCCAGGAAAAAAAAAACAAACGACTTCAAAGACAAAAATACTTTTTTTTTCACTTTTTTGCTGTAATACTCACCCTTCACAAATTCATATACCCCTGCATGCTATTTAAATAACAGTGATAGGAAGTTATAAAATCACGAAAATAATAATAATATCATCAACATACACAAAGTGGTTTTAACGCGTATTTTTTAAGCTCCAAAATAGATAAAGATTCATTAAAAAAAAAAATGGGACTACCGCGCGGGGTCGGGGTAACTCTGCCAAATGAAAAAGAAACGTAAACCAGCCCATGAAAAAAAAAATACTCGCCGAATGCATAACCTCAATTTAAGTCTGATAAAAATTCCCTAAGGTGCGTTTTCACTGAAGCGGAGACGAATAGAGTTGAGCGGAGACGTGTAGGAATCGTCAAATTAGAGACGAGGCGAGAGAGGCGCTGAGGATTTCAACCATTGTGATTGGTCGATTCCTACAAGCTCCGCTCGTCTCCGCTTCAGTGGAAACGCACCCTAAATGTTTATCTAGGACATACCCGTTAAAAAGTGATTTACAAACAAACATAATTTTCTATCCAGACTTTCCACATAATGATGGTACTACTATGATGATAAAATTATTTTCGTTTATTTAACATTAAACTACAAACTTTAATTTTTTAAAGTAAAACGTATTGTGCTCTGAATGTGCAATCAACCGAATGAACTCAACACTTGACAGATAATTGAATGAAGAGTTAAATGATCCTCGTCAATTAACCTCATTATCATCACAATGACAGTATGTCCCGAAATCCGTCGAACCACGGCTTTGATACAGAGGCTGGTTATGGTCCCAGCATTCGTGATTCAGCTAGACACGATTGTTGAAGTTGATCTAATTAGGGAGTCAATTGGCGGTAGTTTTATTTTCTCGAAATTTTGGACTCTTCTCTATCTGTGAGTGTCACAGGTGCCACTTGTAAATTTTCCCGTTTTCGTTAGTGTCGCAATAGTTTCGTTCTTGTTTCCGAGTCCTGAGGACTCTGAAAAACTGTAAACAACTATTGTTTCAATAAAAAAAAAACGGATTGTAAAATGGCCGACGGGCAGGCCTACGCATATTTGTTGCATCTTACTAAAAGCTAAAAGTTTTTAAATAACTTGTTTACAGATTCAGTGCTGAACTAGTTTTTTATGTGTCTACTATATTAAAATGTTTTTTATTGCATTCTTTATCTGAAAAACATGTTGTGCAGTAACTTGCTTTGGTTTCATTGTTATATCACACCATACGTACCTATTCTCTATTCTACGATACTATCGCAGAAAATAGGTTAAAGCATTAAATCTGTTGGCATTGAAGACATATTATGGCAGAGAGTACCTATAAGATCGTGGTCTGTCTAAATCTCAATCCGAGCTGAATTGTTTTGGATTCGTCTTACTACTCCTACTGCGATTTATTATCACCATATTCACCATCACCTTTTCTCAACGATTTGGAGCAATCTGGCTGAGTGACATTTTTCTGTGCACTCATCTATGGCAGTCATCAATTTAGCCTATTGCAGTCCATACTGCTGTAGGTCTCGCCCAACGCTACAACAACTGGTTCATGTTCATCGCCTGTTTCACAGCTATATCCGTTCTCTCACAAAGGCCGTCACTAACCCATGCTTAGGTTGCGGTCTGTTTCGCATCGGTCGCGACGTTGGTCGGTAGCACCGACCAACATCGTTCTAGCGGGCGACTTCAATATGTGTACACCATCTTGGATTGCCAGGGTTTCGTTGGTCGGTAACAGGGTGCAGCTACGGTGAAGCTTTAGGTTTTGAGGACTTCTGTCCCTTTTCATAAAAATCTGTTATTAAGATTATACCTTGTGATTAAAAAAATAAAGAGTTATCTACTAAGAGATCTTAGACGTCGTTGACACTATATAAACACAAAGTGCATTGTCTAAGAGTTGAGTTAATTGCTCACTTATGATTGCGTACAATACTATCGTGCATGCCCTCAGTATGATAACATTAAGCTATTGTTCTTGGCGTGGTATCTAGGACGATAGTGTTTCAACCATCTACTTGGCCCGATTCGCTTTCACTACGCGCCGCTATGTCGGACTGGCGACATTTTCTATTACGTATGCGTTACAATCCACCGCCGTGGTGTTTGTATTGATTGTTATTGTGTGAATCGCCCACGCAAGGTAGTCCACGAGCCAAAATTAGACGCAGTTCTTACAAGACTGGTCTGAGACATAAACTAGACGAACCGGCCCGAGCAAAATGAATTTCTAAATATTTTGATTCACAATGGTTCATAAATGGTTCCACTGCTTGAAAAGTCCTTCATAGCTCGCACTAGTTAACGAGTTTGGGAAATAATACCCTAAAACACCTGCCATGCTTCTGGATTCATGATTGTTCATGGAAAACGGTTTAATGCCGTTACTTTCCACTTGACACAATACTAGTAATTCATAAGAACGTTATTAACCAAAGTGTTTCATGATCTTGGAATATTACAAAGGTATCCTGTGGCCAAAGTCTCGACGCGTTTAAATTCTATAACGATCATCAGTTTTTATTACAGCGTCGTCATTGTCTGGTCTCATCAATAAACAAAAGGTAGCTATCAATATAGAACTTGGTCACACGTCACGTGGCTTGCCCATTATACTCCATCATTCATTATTTGAATTGAGTCTTATCTCGCGACAGAAAATAATTTGAATGAACCAATGAGCCAAAGACCTATAGCTATCGTAAAGACTAAAATGTATATCTCGGAAAACCTTGTTAGCGAATTTGGTACTAAAAATGCCACAACCTGATCTGAAGTGATGATAACTTATTAGCAGTAGGTAATCCAAGGTCAACAGTAAAAACGCTTATCACAAATAATTTATCATAACTTTGAAACGCAATTGAGATTTCAATAACACGTCGCTTTACGTCTATATACTTTTAAGATTGGGACTACCTTCATGTACAATTTAAAACGTCAGTCAGCAATCTCCTTATCATATAGCATTTGTGCTACTCCTACGGCTGTCAGTAGTGTAATGTCCAAGATATCAGCCGCTCTTATCTTAACTGAAACCTGTTTTTATCTGGTGCAGGGCAGTAAACTTTTGTCGCCATCTTTCTTGGTCCTGTGCCAAACGTTACATTTATTATTTAAAAACTACATATACATAGATCTGCGCAGTCTTTTTGTGTGGTCTCATAGTCTGTCGTTAAAATATCTGGCGCGTTCGGTGTCATCTCCGACAAAGGGCAAACATTGTTGTTGTTCAAGATTCCGTTTCAATGTATCATTGGTTGCTTCGGTTTACAGTACATAAAGCGGTCAGACACTGGTGCGTATTTATAAAAATAACTTGCTTGAGGAAAAAACTGCAGTGTAAGAAGCATCGGCATCGGGCTAATCTCATTTTGTAGCAGTGTTACTAGCTGCATCGAAAATTCGAAATATAAAGCATCCATATTTTCGGAGGTTGGCTGTAAACATTTCGACGGCCAATCCAAATATACCAGGCACCAGAGTTTCAGAGCTCATAAAACGTTTACTATACATCAAGGAGTATTTACATTACGTTAGCAATTTCATTAGAAACGGTACAATAATCTAAAAATATCATTTTCAATATCAGATAGGCGATCGTTCGGGGACGTTTGGAATATCATCTCTTCACGTGAAATGTTTATGGAACTCGTTGGGAAGATAAATTATTGTGTTCCATTACTACTGATGTGTTGGAGAAGTCGGACGTGTTCACAGGATTTTTTCCACTACACCGACTTTCATACGGCCGGTAATTGGCCTACTTGGACACATCGTGCGTCCGGCGACGTCAAGGCCAACGTAGATCGGTCAACTTGTTTATCTTAAGACAAATAATCGATCAATCTGGCTTTTTTAGAACTGTCTCACTGATATTATTACTATGACATAAAACATTCCTGTTCTAATGAAAGAATTTAGAGAAGAAAAAATAAATTGATAATCTCCGCAATGACGCGATGCAGACGCATAATTTTTTTCATTTCAAGAGTTGCATAGTAGGTTACTGGGGCTTTATTGCGTGCTTCGCATGTATATTAAGGTTTATTCTAAATCCGTACATGAAAATTGTTGTTTAATTTACCAGACGCCGAAGGTATGGCGTTAATTTTCGAAGCAATCTACCTGCCTGTCGTGACTCCATGCTTAGCAAATGCTTAGCCACTAAAATATAATTGTATACATTTCCCTTCAACCAATTTCAACCGCTTCAATTGTTAAATATATAAGTTTAATGTATTTACTGCACGCAAATTGTACTGAAAATATGGATGATATTTCGTAATGATAGTCAGAATTTATGAGGAGCTCGTGGCTACGTAATAACACCCGCTCTGGTCGATGTATCAGGTTAAGCTGCGCTTGCCGGGGTTGGTTTGTGGATGGGTGACCATCCTTACATACCGAGACTCCTCCGTGCCTCGGAAAGCACGTTAAGCCGTTGGTCCCGGCTGTCATTCGAGGATCTTTGACAGTCGTTACGGGTCGTCAGAAGCCCGAAAGTCTGACAACCAGTCTTACCAAGGGGTATCGTATTACCCAGTTACTGGGTTGTGGAGGTCAGATAGGCAGTCGCTCCATGTAAAATACTGGTATTCAGCTGCATCCGGTTAGACTGGAAAGCTGACCCCAACATAGTTGGGAAAAGGCTAGGCAGATTGACATGTTGATGAATGTTAGACGTGGCGCCCTTAACATTTACTTAACCTACATTTTCAAAGCACTTGTAGGATTTCTGCACCGACCTGATTTTAATCAGATTTTCTTGGTAGAATCCCACAAACAGATGTCAAATCTAATTTTGGTCTTTGTGGAAGTACCCTCGGGTTCTCATACGACATGTTTCATTCGACCATTGTTCTCCCTCGTAGCTATTAAAGTTTCTAATATGAATTGTAAATTAATCTTTCTTCTACTCTAGCAGTATCTATTTAGATGACTGACTAATCTTTCCACTCAAGTCATTATTATCATGATAATGTTTTGTTTCTTTTTAGTTAATTGATTAAGGCGTGACTTTGCGGAAATCCATTATAAAATACAATAGACGTAGATATATTTAGTAACCTATTCCGCTTGACTATTCTTCAAGAATCAAGAGTCATAAAAACCCTGTAAGAAATCGATACGTGTTTCACCTCTCAACGAGGCATCCTCAGGATGACGATTGACCAATTGCAATCCAAAACGCGACGTGTTACCTAACCGAGCAATTAAAAACTGGTTTACAATTGGTCAATCGTCATTACCTAACCGAGCAATTAAAAACTGGTTTACAATTGGTCAATCGTCATCCTGAGGATGCCTCGTTGAGAGGTGAAACACGTGTCGATTTCTTACAGGGTTTTTATGACTCTTGAAGAATAGTCAAGCGGAATAGGTTACTAAATATATCTATGTCTATTGTATTTTGTTTCTTTTTGGTATTGTCGACCCCGTTTGATTGACAAATGCGTGCACTGACTCGACAGGTCCACTCAAATCTGTGTGGTTCTTACCTCAAAATACCATTGCTAACTTTTCTATATGGTCCTCACATGATCTGACGAAGACTGGACTTTTAAAGAAACTGATCTCTGAGTTTGTTTTTGTGTTTCTTCTCAGAGTAGTCGTATAAGAAATACCGACCTCATCTCATTTATAAAATATTATTGACGTGCAAAAGTGTTTGTTTATTCATTATTATTTATCATTTATTATCCAGGTAAGCGACGTCCGAGGCTGCGGGTACCACTTGGCCACGATGCTGGGTCTGCTGCCAGCGCAGATGATCAACGTGTATCTCGGCTCTACGCTGCGCTCCATGCACGACGTCCTGCACGAGTCCCATGTCACTGGTTACATCGTGTTTGTGTGTCAGGTGAGGCTTTTGTGAAACAGGGACTGTCGTGCCAAAAGCTGAACAGTTCCATTCTCGATCTCCGAAGTTCTTTATCAGATGATGACGAAAATTACTGACCAGAAATTGACCTGCACGAGTCCCATGTCACTGGATATGTCTGTTGAATTTGAGGCTTTAAATGAAGACCGATAAATCGGTGTGCCAAAACCATATACTTAGGTATTATCAGTAAGGTAAGCAAGCAATGCCTTCACATGTTTGCGCGAGCGCATCGTCCGTGACCACTAATTGAATTATGTCATTGCCTATGTTTGTACATCAATGTTAGTACTTCTATGCTTCCTTATACATACATAGATTAGATATAGTATAAATAATCAAGTCGAGCGCACACTGCTACTGCAATGCAATTACTTATGGTGCACGATGTAAAGTTCCAGAAATTATTTATGACGTCATAAAGTGTGCTGCGGTCCATTTTAAGATATTTAGAGCTTTCGTATCGATACCGGTAGAAATCGAAAGTTCTTGAACGTATCGAGATCTTTGCATGCATTATTTATTTGCTTTGCATTATTATATTTCCTGTATTTATAGTTTGCTCTTTGGTTTTTCCCAGATGTTCAGATGGGACTGAGATTATTGTGTAACATTATGGTACTTCTACTGTGTACGATTTATCATACAAGCGCCGTACGCTCGCAGGTAACCTTCGAAAGTTCTCCGATATCTTATGGGAGGAAGCTAGAGCTATTTTCCCGTTTCCAGAGGCTTAAGACTCGCACCAATGTCCTGCTGCAAGGCCCAGCGTTTTCGAAACCTCACAGTGGTACCTGCCGATCTATTCTGTAAAATTCTCACCGTTTAAACTTAGATGAAGTGAGTTAGAAGTGAGCTGGTAATCCCACCTGACGTTAGGGATTGACAGCTCACTTCAGGCTTTTGCAATGGAGATTTTTGCAGAATAGACCGGCAGAACTCAGTGTGTTTGATCCCTCCCAAACCCGGAGCAGGTCTGATTACTTTAGTCCGATTCAGAGAGAATGGCACAAGAAGAAAAAGACAGAAGTATTATAATAATAGTCCTTCAAAACGAATTTCGGTCATGGCGACAAATCTCAGCGACCAGCCTTTGGCGCGGGAGATGTTATAGTGCAGACACAGGTTCAGTCTCCCTTCCCTCACTCTCATAGTCCAATGGGAGGGCAATCTGACACGACTGGACAGAGATCAGGCGCAGGACTAACGAAAAATACCATGAGTCCCTGATCTTGTCTGACCCTTCTCTAAAAAGTTGTTGGATACCCAGTTAAACGCGAAAAAAAGGTAAACTATAAATACTTGTCCTCCATTTTAATGATTTTTTAAATGGCTGCCCTACCTCCATGTCGATGTAAGTAAGTGCTCAGGTGGTCTACCTACCCATAACAAAGACCTTGTTATTCTATAACATGTTCGTTCTCTCTAACGAGGTCTAGGTTAAAACAGCAAGGAACAACTTATTGTGTCAAACAAGCCACGCGTACACAATGCCTGTTCAAAAATTGCTATTTCAACCACAAGCGTGTATAGCTTCGACTTTTGACAATGTAGACATGTAAATGAATGCGATTTTTGTTTGAGACTGTACCTATAGAAAACTAAGTAGGTACTTTGTCTTCCGTTTTATTTTTAAATCTGACTGCTTTCCACCGTTTCTAGTTTAAAATTCAGATTTTCCAACTCCAATGGCAGTGTAGATAAATATTGTAATTCAAACATATTTCCTGCGTGTCAGATATGTTCGTGGGTAGGTACTAACTTTTTCCTCATTACGTAACGAGGCAACCATGAAGGCCAGAGATAAAGATAAGAATGTATTTTGAAGAAAGTTTACGCATAACTAGGCGTAGTTAAAAAAAACATCGTGAGGAAACGATGAATTTCCGAGAACTAAAAATTCGGAGACATGTGACATCCTCCAATCTGCACTGGACTTGCGTAGTCGATTACGGCTAATTCTCAAAGGAGGCCTGAGTCTCAAAGTACCAACATTAGGATCATTATCATTTAAAGCTTAATGTTTCATGTTGATGCCCGGGACTGCACCTAAGTTATGACGCCACGATTCATCACCGCGACGTGCAATCGTAAACGCAATAGGGAACTGGGGCCATATAAACAGGCCCCTCCACGTCCGCCAGTTTATTGCGTAACAAATTGATATCAAACGTTATTTTATCGCACATAAACGCAATAGCGATATCTACCGTTTGAACTGGGCAACTTAAATACATCATTCTCCCAAGACATAAATCATAAGAGGTTGAATTAAGGAATCATGTGGGCTTTCCAGCAGGCTTCAATGAATTCTCAAAGAGGAATTCGCGATACAACGTAGTTTTGTTTGGCATAATAATTATATGGTTTGGTTGCAGTTTTGGATAAAAGGGTGCACTTTTTCTTTTGACGATATTTCTGAGCAGTCTTCTTCAACATCCACGGGAGGAATGCTAGGCTCAGATAATAAGAAACGGTTATAAAAACTGGCCCTTTCTTTCCACAATGTAATACATAATCCTTTTGGCAGATTGAAAATCGACTTGCGACATTTGCAATCATGCTAATCTGCTACTTTCAGACCAATGAAATTAACTGCGTTTTTGGCCATCTTTGGCTATGATAACAATACTAAAGGTAACTGTACTTTACTGATCATAAATCTTTCCAAATCTTCCTTAATACTGCTGGTTTATTATGTGGGGGAAGTTTTTTTTAACTTAAACGATGGAAAAATGTCGAAGATCCAACTGATGGTAGGCGGCCACCGCCACCTAGGTACTCCTGCTATATCAGAGGCATTGTAGATGCATTACTATCCCAGAGATAAAGGTGAAATTACATCAGTACCCATACTCATCAAAACCGTAACATAATAACGCTGCTTGGCGATAGGTACATCCGTTACCATAATTACAGTTGACCTTATAACTGCATAAACCGATTACCTAGTCTATATATAGGTAAGCTCTACTCTTAGAAGTGATAGGTGTATTTATCGGAACAAGGGAGCTATGTGGCCAAAGGTGAGCCACAAAGGTCAGCGTTGAATAAATTATGACCATAATATGCTAGGTGTCTACAAGTAGGAGAAGGGTTGATTTAATACTACACATGTAATAAGTAGACGTCATTTTTGTTTGTCCTTCGTCAAATATTCCTGCAAGGTCTTCAGCCGTTTGATGTCGCAAAAAGATTATCGGTTTGGAATTTTGTCTCTAGATTGGGATTTGGCAGTATCACTATATCATGGCTCGTGTAACAATTGCCAATCGGCATATCATCACTCTCGTTCCAAATAACATAATAACCATGTCTTGACTATAAATGTACCATGCCTACTGTTATTTTAATTTTAATACTTATCTTAAAAATTAGTTTATTTTTGTCACAAAGGAGAACGGCAGATTTCGTACCGCCAACTTTAGTTGGTGTTTCGCTATAAGACATTCAGCACTTATAAAGGACCTTAAAGTAATTCTTTTTACGTATTTATTATATTTTTAGAACTTGGAAACGTTTAAAAAAAGGGATTTTAAAAATGATAAAAATTAAATAACTAAACGTTAATTTATTGACAACAAAACGCAATGCACATTTTCAAAACTAGCCATGTGTAAAATAAAACCATATAATGGTTGATGAAATGATATTTCAAGAAAATCATCTGTCACTTGTCAATGGCTTCTTTGCTGTTTTATTGAATTGCTGTGTGTGAATCCGTTTATGCATTTTTAAGTCTTTTTGATTACATTGATACGCTGAGTTGAGCATTTTTCCTCCGTAGCGATTGATATTGTTGGCGTTACTTTGCGAATGGACGCTTAATAAGTGGTATTGCTGTGACAATTGTGAAAGGACGCTCAATTTCATTCTTGTGCATAGTGTGTTGGATTTCGACGAGATGTCAAGTGTACAGTACACATTAATTGCAACCTGAGTTTGTCTCGCATGAGACGGCACGCTCTAGGAGACGAGAGTGAGGGCCTGGTCAACACTATCCGATTTTGGAAATAATATGAATGGTCGGGAAGCAATATTAAGTTATTGCTGTAATTGTATCGTTGGCTTAAGAACTGTGGGGTGCTGCTCGCATGTACTGAGTATCATTTGGTACTTGAGTTATGCTCGCCATGAGGGTATGACGCGACCTGCTCCCTTCTTAGATGAAGTGATTTTGCGAACATTTTGAATGCATTAAAATAAAAGCTTTTTTAAACAAAACTATTGTTTTATTTTACTGAAAACTATACAACATATTATTAAAAAAAGGTTTAGATAGTATGCACCTTATTTACGTAAAATATGAATGCATTTTCGAGGTACCCATGAATAATGATAAGGGATTATTAGCAATAGTATATAAAACTCGGTGAGCATCTTGGCTGTTCTTAACGTCGACAGGATCAACCACAGACTAAATATGAGGAATACAAGGAATAATAGTGACTAAGTAGGTTTTAGTTTGTAAACAATCACATTAGACAATCAACTGTCATCTTACAATATACCTACTTATCTACCTCAAAATGTAACCTCTCATACATAAAATAAAGTAAAATAACTTTTGAACCCTAACTTCTAAAAATCGGATAATTTATAATCTATTTATTTATGATATTATCTATCGACTAAATATAAAAACAATACAAAACACGAAAATTAACAGCGGTACAAAACTTCCATACTAGCCTGCCATTCTTCTTTTACATACACTAATGTTTGCTGACCTAATATAATGTTGATTTTATTGTTTTATCTTATTTTTATGTACAGTACATAAATCTACGCAAATAAATTTTACTTACTTAACCTGTAATTCTTTACTGCTAACTTGGCAAAGACCGATATACTAAACGGTTACTATGCAAAAATAATATTTATTATGTAAGTGATAAATTCCATAATGCAGTGTTCGCAAAACAATGCTTTTCGACACTTAGCTTGTAAATATTCTCCATTAACATGTTAATATGCACTTAGTGACGCAGTTTTTAAATAAATGACTTTTCACGTGGGATTATCCCACATTATCATACTGACGATAGTTAGGAAAAACATTATTGTGTAAGGAAAAAGATAAAAATAACGACGAGGCATTTCTGATTCACACAAACATGTTGTTCAAAACAGCATTGATATTTATAAAGTTTAGTGTATTGATAAAGATCTTGCGTGAACTTGCAACGAAGATACGTTTAGGTACTATTTATATCACTAGGCCTTCTGTCTTGAATTTGAGTCAATGTCATCAAAGAGCTCACGATTTCTCGCTCCGCTCCACTCGGTAAGTATCCTGGTATAATAGGTCTTTACCTATGAAATTGCCGTTCTGCAGTACTGGCCGTTTCAAATCAAAATAATTTTTGTTTGGCTAAGAATTCTAATTTCAAATTAATTTTATTTTAAAAACATGGAATTCTTTTTTCAAAAGAAGTCATCTGTTTAATGATTAGTGTTACATTTTCATCGCATTTCAATCTTTTTCGTCATCATGGATACGTTAAAAATTCGAGTAATTATGGAATATGAGTACCGTCGTGGCAGCAACGCGGCACAAGCGGCACGCAACATCAACGACGTTTACGAAGCTAACACTACAAACCAACGCACCACCTGTTATTGGTTTGCTCGCTTCCGTTCTGGAAATTTCGACCTGAAAAATGAACCTCACGGTCGTCCGAAGACTTTGGTCGACAATGACGAATTAAAGGCGATTGTGGAAGCTGATGATACACAATCTACGGCTGAATTAGCAGCAGCTTTCGACGTTAGCGTCAAAACAATATTGGTCCATTTGCGTCAAATTGGCAAGGTAAAAAAGCTTGACAAATGGGTGCCCCACGAACTCAGTGATCGCCAGCGCGAAGTACGCGTCGAGGCGTGCCTTGCACTGCTCAACAGACACACAAATGAAGGAATTTTGAACCGCATTGTTACCTGCGAGGAAAAATGGATTCTGTTTGATGACCGCAAGCGCTCAGCAAGTTGGTTGGATCCTGGTTCAGTACCTAAACAATGCTCTAAACGAAAACTTACCCCTAGAAAAGTGATGGTCACTGTTTGGTGGTCTAGCGCCGGTGTGATTCATCACAGCTTCTTACCAAACGGGGTGAGCATTACTGCCGATGTGTACTGTGAAGAACTGAACACAATGATGGAGAAGCTGGCACATCTCCAACCAGCATTGGTCAATCGCTCGTCTCCGCTGCTCCTGCACGACAACGCGCGACCTCATACTGCACAGCAGACGGTCTCCAAGTTGCAAGAACTGGGGTTGGAAGCTCTCCGTCATCCGCTCTACTCACCAGACCTTGCGCCTACAGACTACAACTTTTTCCAGAATTTGGATAACTTCTTGGCGGGAAAAAAATTCAATACCCGAGAGGCAGTACAAAATGCCTTTGAAGACTTTGTTGCCTCCCGTCCAGCTGATTTCTTTAAGCACGGCATTAATAAACTGCCACTGCGTTGGCAAAGATGCATTGATTGCATGGGTGATTACTTCGATTAATACAAATAAAAAATACATGAAAAAAATTCGTTTAAATTTTTTCATACAAAACGGCAATTTCATAGGTAAAGACCTAATATAATTTTATCGTTAAGTATAAAACCGTTAGTTGCATGGTTTTCCTGTACAGATTTAATGGTTGCCTAAAATTAACAACAACAATTAACCTAGACATTAGTTTGTATTCATTTTCATATTGGACGAAGAAATTTATTACGATTCATTTAATTTAAAATTTACTTGAATAGTACGAGAAATTATTTTATTTTTATTAATAGTAACAGCATTTTTGTAGGTTATGTTTTACCATGAGTCTCTAGGTTGGCTGACACAGATGTGGAAAGGTTATACGGATAACGATTATAGTTCAATAAAAGAGCATTGTGTTGACGTTACATTTATCTAATCCTTCGTTTCCAACTCGGGGCGTAGTCATGACTCGATTCTTCTTTTTATGGTGCTTCTAAATGAATGTTGGTCGTCAACTCCAAATACTTCTCCATGTCCAGCATTTATGAGTGACGATCATTAGCCGAATCGACCTTGATTCACACAAGAAACAGCAAAAAAAAATTGAGAAAATCAAAAATTTTAAAAACCTGTTTTCTAACATTGTGGAAAGTTCGCTTTCTGTAACCACCCAGGCGAGGCGCTAGGCATGTGATGTGACATACCATTCGTTGTAATCTGTTTCCGGTCTCGCTTTCGTTCATATATGCTAAATCAAGATAATGTCAAGAATCTTGGCAAAGTCTCGCTAATCTTAAGTAACAAGCTTCTCCCTGTTGACATACCTTATCGCCAAACGTTGGCTGCGGCGAATTTGCAAAAACACTTGACTATTATCGCTTTGGCGATAACTATCTAAAGAAAAAATTAAATTCTATTATTTTTTATCTTTCATGTACATTGCAAATTATAGTTTTGTATAAATTAGAAGCATTTTTTCAATTTTGTAAATGTGAGTACCATGGAGCCGTTTAATATGGTATCATGTTTTATATTGACTTGAAAGAGCATGGCTGATGAGAGTATGTCATACTCACTTAAATGTCTCGCTGATGGTGGCGCGTGTGTTGGATCATTCGGTTCCCTACAAAATGGTTGAGCTGGATGGTGCTGATCCACGTGTCATGTTCGTGAACGGGCGCTGTCTGTTGAGACTGGTCATCTCTCTTCTGCCAGGGCTTATTTTTAATCTTATATTTTGAATTGTTTTTGATTATTTTTCATTTGACATTGTTCTCACATATAGAAGCACCAAGAATACTGTACCCAGGATTTTGTAATATCTATATCCATTTTTAAAAGAGTGTCCTTGGAATTTCTTGCCCGTTCTTCTCCATAGAGATCTACGATTTGGAATGGGCAACTAGCTTCAACTTTTTGACTAACTGACCGATTCTTTGACAATTCAAAAGTGCCTGTAAATGGTTTAATGGAAATAAATGCTTTGAGTTTGAGTTTGAAAACGCCAAATTTGTTTGTAGAGACCTTGTAAATGTACTAATAATGTGAACCAGGAAAAGCTGGTAAAAATATTTGCATTGATTTGGGCAGTTGGAGTTAGAATTATCCTGAAATTCCAGAATTAGCATAACCTCGTCATCCATAGGACCAAGAGAGAACTGGGGGCTTAAAACAGTCACTTTGGCAGAATCATAATAGGAAAATATTATAAATCATCGTCAAATGTCACACACTGACAATTCATAATAATGATCTGCGTGCGATTCATACTACGAAATAATCCATCTGATTCACAGTTTTCTATGGAGTTTCGTAAAATGGTCCTCAAAATGATGAATGTATGAATTGCTTTTATGCCAAATGCTGGGATTCAGGAAATGAACTGCTTTTAGAGGAATTGCTAATGTGTCCGATTTAGGCCCCCTGTGTGTAAAAAAGTATCTTACATACTATATACTTGGTGATCTTTTGGCTGCGGCCTGGTAGACTGCTCTAAGAGAGAGATTTTCTAGAACTTGAGCTAGCACTAGTTTTCACACATTAGATCACTTTTATTTTATTTAATACTTTAAGCACACAAATGTACAGAGGCGGCTTTTCTGATACGTTACCAAATGAGACTACCAGATGAATTAAATTATCAGAAGGCGTACTGTCATCATCATTCTCCTGCCTTTATCCCAATTTATGTATGTCCCTTTCTTCCATATTTCTCTATTAGCCGTCATCTCGGTAGTCACCCCCTTTCTAGCCATATCATCTTTCACACAGTCCATCCATCGTTTCTTTGGTCTTCCCCTACTCTTATAGCCATCGACATTCATACTCAAAACCATATCACCATTACCATATCATATCCTCATGAATAATTAATCGGGCAGCCAATAAGATGGTGAGGTATAGGCAGAAGGTAAGATGGTAGGCTGATGCGAGATAGGGCTACGACGACGCATCGATCTATCAACAGTAGGCCTAAGCCGCAATTACTGGTCGTCACAAATGAGCTCCATGTTTCTTAGTGGTAGTTAATAATATAATAATACTAGCCTATTATTGTCCTAGCAGCACGCATAGTATGACTATCGTACCAATGGGTTTTGTCGACGGAAGAATAGACAAAGGGCAGACTGTGATTGTTTATCTGCCTGGCAAAAGCCTCAAGTCCAAGAACCATT
The DNA here is from genome assembly GCA_947363905.1 of Lithophane semibrunnea. Lineage (NCBI taxonomy): Eukaryota > Metazoa > Arthropoda > Insecta > Lepidoptera > Noctuidae > Lithophane > Lithophane semibrunnea. The sequence continues at coordinate 15,629,046 of OX376201.1, forward strand.
TTCCCACACCGTCTCGAAACAGCTCTCATGGTCCAAGTAATGTCGCCCCGTCTTTGTGATTTAGCCTCGACGGCGCCTTCCATCTTATGGAACCCATCCTTACTAATATTATAAATGCGAAAGTAGCTCTGTCTGTCTGTCGCGCTTTCACGCCAAAATTATGGGACCGATTTAAATGAAATTTGGTACACAGATAGTCTAGAGCCTGAGAAAGGACATAGGCTACTTTTTATCGACATACCACGCGGGCGGAAGCTAGTCATTTATAAAAATAACACATAATTAGAAAATATATGTAAGTACTGCACATACTGCCTTACATTATGCATTTACATAATAGTGAGTAGCATGTTATGTTATCAGCATAGGATGTAAGCAATAATTGCTAATTTTCTTTCATTGTCGTATTGTGTAACACTACTCAAGTACTCCCCATGATAAGAATCTATTATATAACTCAAGATAACTCTATCGATTTTCTTTGCGCAGTTATTTATTTAAACAAAACCTTGTTAGGTATTATAGTCCGTAAATATATTTTATGTTGCACTAATAGAAAAATAGCATGACACAGGCTGAATTCAGATTGCTGCGGAACGGAATGGAAGCGAATTTTTGCCACGAAATTGTGTAACGCATAATGAACTTTATATCAATTGTTTAAAGTACAAACTACATTCGAGCTGCAGGAATTCCCGAGAACGCGCGAGAATTTTCCGGAAGACGCGTGACCTGTTTTATCTAGTTTGTACGTTACACAATTGACTTTATAGTTCATTATGCTTTGACCCAATTTCGTGGCAAAAATTCGCATCCGTTCCGTGGCAATGTAAATTGAGTCTTACCTATAATCTTGGGTTTTGACGTCACTTCATAAAATGTAAAGGTGTTATTATACAAATTCGTCATCGACTTCACATCGATGTTGCAATTGATCAATGTCTTATAATAAGTTATAATAATAATAGCTTGGACGATTGATGATTGTGGCTCGTAGTTATATTGAGAAGCCTTCGATCGATCATGATCGATGAGCGATCGACCATGGCTGTAAAATAAGTATGATTTTATCAGCCGGCAAACGTCTCAGCGGCATTCAGTCGATCGATAGTTGGACTACGGCTTTTATTTCTAACTTATTTATTACTCTCTTCCTTAATTATTACTGAAAGTTAAGGCCTGATGCGGTGTTTTGTCATTTTTACCACTACTTCTCCGCTCCCTTCCGATGAAGGAAAATTACTGACAGGCGGCCCTATCAGCCTTTTTCCTCCTTATTTTATTATGCGACTCATACGAACGCGGGTTTTTATAGGTCCCACTACCACAATGATCTTCATCCTCATATGATTCAGTACTGTACCTAACTAGGTACTTTGTGCTACAAAAGACTTTTACGTAACATACCAACAGCTCGTACCTACCCCAACTTTCGGTTCAGCGTCATCAACTCAGCATTCACGTGTCGTCAAAGAGTACAATATGTCGTTAACTGTCGAACTTATTACATTTAAGTTTCACAAAGATCGAGGGGGTGGGGCGTGTATGAGTGGCATGCGGCCTGAAGTCGGTCTGAAGTGGTAGAAGCGCCGTATACATACTATACTACCAAGACAAGACTCTAGAAATGTGTTCTCTGATGGCACGAATCATATTTTCTCAGCCTAGATTAATACCGACTGCGCTTTCGTCGTTTTAAATACGTGACTATACAGGGTAAAATTGAATTCATGGGCATCCTCTTAAGGGGTCATTGTACTCATCATTATGAAGATCTTTCATTAAGGGACCAACACTGAAATCGCGAAAAAAAATCTGCTGTTCCCTACATTTATGTCTGCATAGCTCGTCAAAATACATAGTAGGGGGAACAGATGATTTTATTCGCGATTTCAGTGTTGGTCCCATAGTGAAAGATCTTCATAATGATGAGTACAATGACCCCTTAAGAGGATGCCCATGAATTAAATTACATCTGTATAAACTTTTCAAAGCTTCTTTTATTTTTTTGCACGTGTTTCTGTGACAAATAAACCGTTATTTTTTCTTTGGTTCGCGTTAGTTTCGAGGTGTGCGAAGGCCTTAAAAGTAGGTTACCACCAGTATAATAATATTCAAGAATTCAACCAAGGGGTTGCGTGCAGTTCTTACATAAATGTGTATTCCAGTCTGTTGACTTAAGCCGCCCTTCGCCTGTAGTTGACTTTCCTTGCCTTTAATATGTATTAGCTCACCCAGTTTAGAAGGGTTGTATGTATTATTTATTAGATAAACGATGGCGTTTTTATTTAAAACAATATATAGATTTTGCCCGCACCTACGCCCACGTGTCAAAAATCAATCTGCCTATATAGCTTTGTCCCAACTATATTGGTGTCGACTTCCAGTCTAACCGGATGCAGCTGGATACCAGTATTTTGCATGGAGCGACTGCCTATCTGACCTCCACAACCCAGTGACTGGGTAATACGATGCCCCTAGGTAAGACTGGTTGTCAGATTTTCGGACTTCAGACGACCCGTTACGACTGTCAAAAATCCACGAATGACAGCTGGGACCAACGGCTTAACGTGCTTTCCGAGGCACGGAGGACTCTCAATATGGAAAGATGGTCACCCATTCACGGACCAACCCCGGCAAGCGTAGCTTAACCTGATCGATCGACCCGTGCGGCTGTTACGAGCTCCAGCTACGCCCGCATGTATGTCGGAAATTTTCCCACGGGAACGTACTACCGGGATTAAAAGTATCATTATATGATATTATAGGTTATAAACTATCTGTGTGCTAAATTTAATCTAAATGCGTTCAGCCATTTTTGCGCCAATCCGGAACATTCATCCAGAGAAACGGAAAAACAGACAGAAGTTCTTCGTTACTATTTAATTATACGAGTATGTATATGTAGATTTGCTTGTTCCTTTCCTTTGTTGTAGCGTTATACGATCTGGAAAAATCAAGCACAGTTTAATTATCTAGTAGTATAAAGGGCTGGTGTCCGCAAGTTCGCGTCCAAGAGAGTATTTTGCGTACGGGATAGAGTATCTTCCGACTAAACCGATGTTTTCTTCCTAAATATGATAAATATACTTTTCCAGATCCTGATCGGCATAACGTTGATGGTGTGGGTGGTGCAGAAAGCCCGCAAGGAGCTCACGATAGCCATCATGGCGGCGGAACTGGGCCGCGAGACGATATCCACCTCCAGCAGCTCGTCCGTCAGCTAGCCCACAGCCAGGGCTTCCACCGACCTGGACAGCGTCTCTGAGGGCCACTCCAGCTAGGACTGGCCCTGGCCCGACGCCTGCTTCCCACACACGTCCGAAGCCCGCGACGAAACTTTCGTATGAACTAAAGGGTTTGTTACAACCCTGTGATATTATATTTAATCGCCATGTTACCTCCAAGAGGATTAGTTTAAAACTGTTTCACTGATATGAGGTAGATGTTGATATTTATAAGACTTTCCTTGTATTATAATGGTTACCTACATATGTGAGTAATAGATATGTGATGGTAACAATGAATCTCGCTCAGAAAGGACCGTGACTGACGTTTTGAATATTAAAACGTTTGACGGTTTGACAGGTGAAGCGTTTCTGAACAGCTTCGCAGGCAACGAGGCAGAGTTAATTTAACTCCGACGAGTCAACAAATCCGTGTGTAAATTGTAATTAGACGGAGTTAACGCGGTTATGTGCGTCCATAAAGTTTACGATTGTACTCTGATAGTGTAGCGAACGTCACAGACATTTTAGTGTTGAAGAATAGCGCGGATCAAGTTTTGTTCGTTCGGTTTTTACTGTCAATCATGTTCCGATTGTTGGCAAATAGAGAATTGAGAATAGACCGCGTTGCTTATGAAGATGAGTCGCTTTGGAAAGTATTTGAATTTATGAAAACATGTTAAATTGCCATCGTCATAATCTTCAACCTATAATACTACCGGATATAACTGGGTAATATAATAAAGCTGAAGAGTTTGTATTGTTTGAACGCGCTAATCTCTGGAAATACCAGTCGGATTTGAAAAATTCTTTGCAATTGATAGCCCAATTCTTGAGGAAGGTTACAGGCTATTTAACATCACGCTACGAACCTTAGGCTTAGGAGCCGAGCAAAAATAATAAAAGTCAGAAAGAACGGTAAGCGAAAACGGAGTCATTAATAAATAATCCGATTTCTTTTAAATTAAACGGTGGGTGAAACTGCGGGGCACAGCTAGTATTAAATAATACTGACTGGCAGAACGTTAATTTTTTATTGGCTCAGAAATTATTAAGTACCAAAATAAAATAAAAAATTGGTAATTTTATGTTTTGGAAATCAAACTTTGAGCTGCATTGTAATCTTATAATGTTTTTAAATAAACTTAATTATATTTATTTAAATTATAATTTGAAATAACTTTATGTCCAGTCTACATTATTTATGATTTTAGCCAATCTTATAGTGATGTACTTTATAAAAAGAGTCGACAATGTTTTCTGATACAAAACATTTGGAATGAATCCAATAATGCCAGCTTATTGTGAACAAGGTGACTTTAATTTGGGACGAATTAAACTTAACTTATCGTGAAAATAGGATTAAACAACACACGTTTTGGACTGACGACTTCAACAATAGTACAGTAGGTACAATATAGGAATACATGCTAGTTACTTGCACAAGTACACAAATAGGCTGCATGCTATTGTGACATTCACCAATCGATGATATTTATAAAAAATCTTAAATCACTATTCTCTGTGATTTGGTCTTGGGTACAATCGCCGTCAAACATGTTAGAGATGATTTTGTAAACAATTATAATTCTCAAAAATGCTCAATCTGCAAACTACAAATGAATTTATTGCAGTATTCATTATAAGAACGGAAATATGTAGTATTTATAAATATAACAGAAGCACTAGTTCCAATATTATCAATTGATAATTGCTCTAATAAGAAGCTTGAAGGTCGGGACAAGGTCTGTTTACGACGGAACCAAATAGCTTAAGTGAGTTTCACATTTAATTATGTACTCTACGGTGTCTAAATAGAGTCCACTTTAACGTAAAACGCTAGCGAATTAGATAAATGGAGATACCTCATTCCGTTATGTCCGCGGGATTTTACATAAACACGCATGTTTAGGATATTATTCATATAATGGCAATAACACTGCACTGATAAGCCTTTAAACTGAAAACATATTTTATTTATTTATATAGATCGATATTTATTACACTAAAACTCGACCGAAAACATAAAAATACATAGAAAACGCATAACTCGTCATCGTCCTCCTGCCATTATTCCAATGTATTTGGGATCGGCGCGGGCGCAGCATGTCTCTTCATCTCAGTAGTCACACAGCTAGGTACCTATTACGAAATCTAGATAATAGTCATGAGAATTAGATATCTCCGTTCATCTTTATCTACTCTACAATATATTAAGAAAAAACAAATAATGTATGACATGTACATAGTCGGTAGATTTTCCAGTTACACCAGACTATTTATTTTTCAACGATTTTTTCAGCAAATAAAATACTTTTCGGAATTTATATTGGTAAGTAGTTTTTAGTATTAAAGTTGTTGCCAAATTTTATCGCAGGCAAACGAGTTAAGCAATATTTTTATTCAGATTATAAATCTAAGAAGTCCATTTTGACGTTTTGTTCTCGTAAATGTAATAAAACATTAAGCCTTGAGAATCAATTTTAAGCAATGTAGATATGTCATGGATTACAAACTCTCTAAGTATGTTCAATCGATATGTCTCGAGAATCAGTTTATAAGAAACCAATTTTTTTTTTTCATCGCTATACTGCTTTTTATAGCTGTCAAAACGGACTTCTTAGATTGTCGTGAGTCTAGCTTGGTTATTGATGATAATTGCAACAGTTTGCGGTACTTTTAAGGAGTGTATGAAGTGAAATTTTCGCTGTGTGTGTGATACAATTCTCACGAGACGTTCGTGTGTGCATACATGCATTACGTGTTCTGTGAAACGGACGACATTCTTACAATTAATTGAGGAAATTCATTGAAATGTCAAGTGTTTTTTTTTTTTTTTTTTTACCCTCTTTTTTTTGTAAACAATTTAAAGTGCTGTTTTTTTTCAAAACCATGTTAGTAATGTATTTTTTAATGGTTCTGTCACAGCATCTTCGATATCCAATAAAAAATACATTACTTTTAGTTTTGCCCAATTTCTGATAAACCGAGAATAATTTCGAGGTGCGACTTGGCAACATACGGGTCTCGCTAAAGCTAACTTTAATTTTATGGTAAAAATGAATTTCAGCTAAAAGATTTCTATCCATGGAAACATGACATAATTTTATGGTGATTTAACTCGATTTAGTACACCAGCGAAGTCGTACCTCGTTGTTTTTATTTATTTATTTATTTAGGCAAACCAACTAAATACACACAAGGACATTCAAAGTTCATATCATTAACAAATACAATAGAATTGCATGCATCTAAATTATAGGTAAGCACAGCATATTAATTAGACCTCAACAATAATAATTAGTATAAAGATGGATAACAATGTAATTAGAACCAAAATATCATTAGTCTTTTATAAGTACTTAAAATTAACTTGAATTGAAATTAAAATTTAAATTAACTTGAATTGAAATTACATAACATCACGCCTGTAATTCCCAAAGGGCTAGGCAAAGGTGTACCTATAGTACACCCACATTTTGTTATCTTTAAGTCCCATGTAATAGGGGGGCGAGCACAAAACCATCAATAGGGCACAAATCCAGACTGGGCTGCTACTAAGAAATTGCTGATGGGAAAACCCACTTACACTTTGCCCGACCAGCACGCGTAGCATGACCACAGTAGAAACGGGTTTTGTCGACGGAAGAATAGACAAAATGACAGATGGTGATTGTTTATCTGTCATTTTGTCTATTGGTGGTCATGCTACGGGTGCTGGGAATCGAATCCAGGACCTTATGCTCAGCAGTAGCGCTTGCGACCACTAGAACAACGAGGCAGTCAGTTGTTTTTATTTAACAACGGAAAATGCATTACCACGCGTACCTAGGTAGGTACCGCGTTGTTTTTGCCGATCGATCTCCTTCGTGGATCTAATAGCGTGACTTGCGTCAACTTGCGTGCTCCCGACCACTGAATTCTAACAACATAACAATTTGCATTATTTCACTTCATAATATTCCTTTTAAGTGTACACGATTAAAGTTAATAGCTCTTTCTATTTCTATAATTGTTAATTTGTGAACTCATTTACCCAAATTGTATACAAGTTTTAACAATGCCGTTTATTTCGGTGTCTGGTAATTTATAAATCAAAAAATAAAAACGCTTAACTCTTTTGCTTGTGACAGTACGCATTATTTTGATGCCAATGCAATGTATTAGTAAAAAGTATTTGGCATTATTATTCTTATGAAGACGAGACGAAAGTATCGTCGCGAACAGCGATGTTAAGGATGTAAAGTATTAGTGTACATTGTTATAAACATGTTTGGTACATCGTCGGTAGCCTGGCTATTTAATATTATAAATATCTATACCAGTTGTTATAACATTAGACAAATAACGGTTATTAATCCGTTTGTTATTTCAATATAATAAACGTATTAATATAAGCTTCGTGATTATTTTACGATAAATACAAAGCAATATAATCTATTTAACATTTACATTTTTTTTTACTCTAAAGCCGTGTGCTTACCGGCGTTACGGGGCGTAATGTACCATTCACAGCGAGCATGTTACGTTACACCGTGTTCTAAACTCCGTGTAACATGCGCTCGTTGCTCGCGTGTTCGTGCTCGTTTTCACGTAGGTACTGACTGCACGAATGCTCGCTTTGTAACATGTTACATTACACCATTACACGGCTTTAAATGCAGTCATTTTAACATTATTACACAATGACTGTCATTATGTGGCCGTTATTTGTCTAAAGCTATAATAAATAGTATACATACCCTATTGTTTGGTTTCTATGTTTAAAATTTAGCCACCTACAATTATTAATATTTCAACCAGACTAAACTCTTTTTTCCTGGAATATGTTCTTATTCGAGGAACGTTTAGGAACTATAAAGAAATACATAATATATACTTATGACTGGGTTGCTTGTGTTTAATGAAACTAATCGAAATATGTGCAATAATCAAATGAGATTATGATCTCGAAACGAGACTGGGCGGAAGTGTATTATGGCCTAATAGTGATACGGCTATAGGATTAGTTTAGGGATACCTCATATATATCCTTGTGCAAAGAGACATCCAAATTTTAATTTGAATGCCCCTTCAGATAAAGAAATTGGCATAAAAAAGATTTTAAGTATGTAAATTGTTGGTTTCCTTGCAGTCAGTACAAATCGGTGCATGCAGGTACAAATGGCTCAATAAGTTAAGGGCAAATTCCTAAGAATATTTCCCTATAGCTTTCATGATTAAAGTCATGCAAGGTTCACAATTTAAAAATGTTTTTTTCTCAAAAGTCAGATTCAGGTCAGATTTTGATGCATCAGTCACCAGCATCTTCATCGTCGCATGCGAAGCACGCATCACACTGACGTCACGCAAAATCCTGCATCTCGCAAACAGGGTTTACCGCGCGACTAGAATATATACAACGTCCCGACGTCAATCGTCGGGCAGTAGAGTAGCCCACTAGACACAACACCCGTCTGATCGGAGGATCCTCCCTTTTCTATAGAGGATGAGTGAACCTTGTTCCTCATACCTCTATACCTCTTTGCAGGCGGGTATACGACGTGCCGCTACAATGGCGATATTAATTTAACACACGCATACGATTTAGCGTATTCGTTTTACACAAATATTTGAATTTTATTTATACCTTACCTGTATTGCTATTGGTCGATAGACCACTTCCCATGTAAAGTTGCCCAGTCTCCTTTGAATGTTGTTTTAGAACTTATTTGTTTGTAAATCTTCTTTTTGACTAGATTGTGTCTTGTGATATTTTTGTGTTCACTCTTTTTGTAACTAAATCAAGTCAAATGTTTAATGAGTCAATATTTTCGGTGTAAAAAAGCATTACTTTTCAATACAACCCTGTACCACAATAATTGATTTATATTTCAATCAACATAAAAATATATTATTAAAATATCTATGTACTGTGTACGAAAAGAATCCATTATAAATTATTCTTCCTAGATAAACTAAAGACTGATTTTTGTTTCAATTTCTTTTCTACTACCTATTTGAGTTTAGACAAAGAATATAATTTATAGATTTTAAATTCTTTTTTAAATTAGTCTTTACCCAACAACTAATAATGTAGAAATGCGAAACCATTTTTGTATTTCATAATAATAATTTTGTAGGTAATTATCATTTCAATTTGTAATTCTTTGTATCACTCTCATTGTAGTAGAGGAATCAGTAACCAATCGAATATCAATGTTAAAAAAACCCTTTTTTTTGTAACCATGATGAAGATGGTAACAAAATGATTTTTATTCAGTTTACTTGTGTAACTTTTTTTTTATTAACTATTAATTTTATTTTAACTCTCCTAACATCGAACAGTGCCATTTATTTATTTGAAAAATTAAAAAAAATCGTTTGGACTATAGTCTCGTGATCTCGTCTAAGTTTGACCCAGTGATGGCATCACCTGCTGGCGTCGGTTACTGTCATATTTTTTGTTAACTTATTAACTTCATGTCCTGCAAATCTTTACGCGATTAAATAATATTACAACAACGGACCCCGACTATCTGTACACTCGCGTAGTTACGCGCGTAAATTGCATGCATGTGAACAGAATAGGTACTCCTAGTTTCTCGGATTCTTACGCGCGTATTTTCTTAATGTCCCTCGGCTTCGAGGTAGTACTTCGTAATGTCTAGTGAACAACTATTGTTTCTCACGCTTTCGAGTTGATGCATATTTTTTTAATTATTTTAAAACAAAAACATTTATATTTTTTTAATTTAACCCTATGATTCAATAGTACTACTTAGGGCAAATCATTTTGCCGCGGGAACACAACCATTAAAATTTCAGCAAAAATTTTTTTGCTGAAATTTTTTTTGATTGCCCTGTGAACTGTAAAGTACAAGTAACAACAATAAAGTATCTTAGTTCTGAATTCAAATTATTAATCTATCTATACTATCTATACTAATATTATAAAGCTGAAGAGTTTGTTTGTTTGTTTGGACGCGCTAATCTCAGGAACTACTGGTTGGAATTGAAAAAACCTTACACGACGCAACGTAAGCACGATGCAGATTTGCGTAGGTACTTACGGTTCGCGTATCCGGCGCCGCGCCTCCGCAGCGTTCCCTACTCTAGATAGGAGAGGATGGGCACACGGGTAGACCATGACCTGGAATAGGTCATAGGATACGTTTTATTCCTATATTCTCACGGGATCGAGACCTACGCGGGTGAAACCGCGGGGGACAGCTAGTTTATTATACACGATAAATCTAATAATGGATGGATATGGAAATTAGCATTCGTTTTTATTCGTAAATGCGATGATTCCCGAGGGACATAAAAAAAATTGTTGGAGTGTAAAAGCCGCGTCCGCACGTGCACTTACGGACTTACGCCGTTGTACACGACGCAACGTAAGCACGATGCAGATTTGCGTAGGTACTTACGGTTCGCAGGTGCCTGAAATTGGAATGTTCACAAGCACGTGACTATACGATCCAAAAAGTTTGAGCACCGTACAGATTTGAACGTAATTTCAAGTTCTTCCTTATAGTATAAAGTTCAGTTTAAAGTATATTATATTGTAAGGCCAATTATTTATTCTACATTATTTTTGTGTAAATTCATACAGTCATACATAGACCCCTTTTAGATTCTTTGTTAATAATGAACAGTGCCAAATTATTTTAAAATTTATTTTGGCTAATATTATTTTTGTAATTTCTCTTATTGTAGTTACTTGGGTCTTAGCCAAAATATTTCAAGGATTCCATTATAATAATTTATAGTGGATGGAAGACATACGATTTTTTTCCATTCGAGCTAACCTGTTCATATTTCCATTACCCATTAGTGTTAGATTTCCCTATTTATTATACCTAATATAAAATTCGGTTAGATCGAAATAAATAAATTTCACTTTTCTCAATAAGTACCTAGTACCAATCTACTCAGTCATAAAATAAAAACATCGATTTCGGTCTAACCGTATAGAACTAAAAACTTCTTCAAAAGTTTTATACTGTATAATCTTTATAAAGGTGTGATGCTTAAAGAACTATACCTATGCTCAGAATCTTTGAAATTATTTCACTATTTTTATAATAAAAATCTTAATACTTAATATAGTCTAAAAGTAATAATGCATTTATTGTTAACGAATTTATTTTGTGTTATATTATTAATAAATCCCACTGTTATTATTTGTAATTCTTGTTGTAAAGTACGTAGCGAATCACTTCGGTATTGTACAATATGAAATGGTTAAAAAGGAGCCTTATACTAGATGTAATAAAACATTCTCTTTATTCCGTGGTTTTATTTGAAGTATCACGAGCGCGTCTCGCTGACAACTCGGCGCAAAGGCAGAGGCGGTGGAAGGCGTGGGCGATGTGGGCGACCGCCTACGGCCTCGCGGTCCGAGGGGCCTCGCACCACGACGGTTTATGCATTACTTAAAAACCGTGAACGTGACGAAAAAAGTTTACTCTTCTTATAACGATAAATAAAAACATGTCAATAGACATGTTTTTATTTAGTTTAGCAACATTTGCTAGCGTTGTGTTGCTATCGTGGCGAATCCCCGCCGGCAAGAGCTGGGGATTTCCCATTCTGTTTGTTTACGTTACTTTAACGGTCGGGTGCGGTCTGACCAGGGCCCCCGATTTCGGGGGGGCCCCAAATCTTTAGAAATACTTTTTAATCAAATCCCAAACAAGGACAAAATATGTTCAGTAAGTAAAAGGCAGTATTTGTTGGGGCCCCCAAATATAAACGTAGTGCTAATATTTTCTTTTATGTAAAAGTCGACAAAGTAACTCCTATTTATGTATGAACATATTGTCAAAGAAAACCTTACCTATCAGCGGCGGGGTCCTAAAATTATCGAGCTCGCTACGCTCGCTCTTATATCCTACGGTCCCAGACTATTCTGTATGGGTCGACAAAGTAATTCCTATTTTTATATAAATGTTCAGATCAAAATTTACCCTATGCAGAGTGCAAAAATTTTCGAGCTTGCTTCGCTCGCTCTAGCATTGCTCCAAACTTATGGTTTTTAAGTCAAATAGTCAAAAGAAAACGTAACCTGTTTGAGGCAGCGTGCCAAAATGTTGACAAGGGTAAATTCTACGTTCTTCCTAGTTTTCAAAGTTTCATGTATGCAGAAACCACCCCCCCTTTAGTTTGCCACCCCGGGCCCCCGACAGTCTTCAAGCTTAGTCCGCAACTGCCTATCTCTACCTATTATACCTAAAAATAATAATATGGCAGTCTCAACAGTTTTTTTTTAATTTGTTTTCTTGCTCCACCAGAGGGCCTCGCGAAATACACCTCGCCCACACTAAATTTAGATCTTGCGCCGCCACTGCGCAAAGGTTTAGGCAGAGGTACACCTATAGTACCTACAGTCACATTTGCGTATACTTAGTAGATAGATAGATAAAACGTTTATTACTTAGTATGAATGGCATAAAAACTCAACGGGAATCCTGGTTGTGTTTGACTACGAGAGCCTCGATGGATCATCGCGAGATGTCTTGTAATGCTCGTAGTCCACAAAAAAAGGTTCCCCCCTGAGGTGGTGCATGGTGGCCCATGGTGGTTTTCCAAGCGTCCGGTTGGTAACGTATTGGAAGGCGTGTGCGCGCGTTTTGGAGCTGATTACATCTTGTTCATTCCCATATGATTCCTTACTTTTCTTTACAGTAAAGAAAAGTAAGTGCTGCAATTTTTGTGTGCAACTCAAGACTTTATTTGCACACAAAAATTGCAGCATTCAAAAATAGGTGATAATGCGCCTTTTCGTTAGTCTGATATATGGGATCGTCTAGAAGAAAAGGCATTTCCAGATAATGAGTAGATAAATAAAAAATCTAAGTACCAAGGTTTATTGTTTCGGTTTGCCTTGAGCTTATTTCAATAAACAATAACTAATAGAGTAGGTACACAAAATATTAATGGCATGCTTGCATTGTATGTACCTATCGAAAAAATACTAAATAAAACCGACTTGTGAATTTTGTGACATAAAAAATATAAATATCACATAAAAAAATTATGCTTTCTCTGCTAAGGAAGAAGTCGAATAAAAATAGAATAGTTTATGAATTAAGAAAGAGCGCGATTTTTTCCTCTAGCAAGCCAAATCATTCGAGGGATTTCTGAACGGAAAATGAAAATAATAATAGTATCCTAACATCGTTTCTGATCGTGTTCGCTAACTGTCATTTTTCATTATCATGGCGGAGGACGAGGATGGTGTTTCGAATAAGAATTCGCCTCAAAATACGGATAACGGAGGACCCTCGCAGGAAAACGAACGTAATGCAGCGAAACCAGACTTAGGTATCGAAGAAGCAAAATACAATAGTAATGAAAATGGTGACGCATCGCTTACGGAGGCTAAAAGTTCTTCTTCCAGTGAGTTTACGAAGTTGTTTTTTGTCCTAAATATAAAGGCATTCCTCGTCGACTGTTCGTTTTTCTTGCAGAGTCTACGGGGGCGACGCGGAAAGATGAGAACCCGTTTTCGTTTCGGCATTTTTTGAAGCGGGATCTCTCGTTGCCGGGTAACTCGACATACGAAAACACAGGCGCCCGTCCGAAAGTGTACGCGAACACCGTACAGCACTCGCCTACCAAGATAGACGTTCACGCGGACTCGAGGCGGGACAAGCCCCGCTCGAGCGACTCCCAAGCCAAAGAGAAGACTAGCGACGGCAGCAGCCATCGTATAAGTGACAACACATCCTCAAGTAGTTCCGTAGAAATACCTTTTAGTGTAGTGGATAACTCTGATTCTAAGCATAACTTTTACACGGACAATAATGACGTGCCCTTTTATCACAGACCGAATTTGGCTTCGGAGCCTCTAGGGATGCCCTCGTTGCCAGATTTTGTGCAAGACCACATATTAGTGGAGCAGGCATATTTGAACTTTAATGGTCCAATATCTGTTGATTTGGATAACCTACCGGACTTTACATTTAATACTAGTTTCAATGCGGGATCTTCTTCCTCTTTGCGTAGGACGAAAGGTAAAGTAGGTTGCTACAGCAATCATGGTGGAAGGGGTTATGATTATGAAGCATATATGGGAGCGGCATCAACGTCTGAAGCTGGCCAGGCTGACAGTGGGATGCCACTGGACCTGCCGGCTGGCTCAGAGGCGGCAGGACCTGCCCTGCCGTTGGACCTGCCGCCTCACTTGAGCCTAGATCTGACGGAGTCTGTGAACCCTGCGGACAGGAGGAATGTGTCTCCAAGAAGCACTTTTCCCTTGGATCTCCCACCCAATGCTGGTGAGTTCATTCTTTACTTATTTTAATTATATATAATGGACAATGATGACTGGCCTCTTTATTAAGATCTATCCAAATGAAGAAACAAGAAACTCATCATTCAATCACCAGTCGCTCACAAGTGGTTGAAAATTGGATTTAAGTTTATGCAAACAAAGTCATGGTAATTTGTGTGTTGTATTCTTCTTGCATTTCCATCTATACACAGACGTGCATATTAATTTCAATATCAGTATAATAAGTTAGTGTGAATGTAATACATATAATAAACTTGATAATTAATTCTCTGTACTTTCTCAATCAGTCCGGTGACAATTCTATAGCTAGTATAATCATTGGCTATTACTTTTACATTATACTAGTTGCTGCCCGCGGTTTCGCCCGTATGGACCCTTATTCTTTATACCCGACTATTTCTAAAATAAAAGTAAGTTGGTCCTTATAAAATCAGCTATCTGCCAGTGAAAATCCCGTCAATCGGTCCAGACTTTTCGGAGATTAGCCGTGGTACGCGTGCAGATAGAAAAAAATTGCTTTATAAGTACTGTATACAATAACTTTCATATACATTTAGTAAAAAGCTGTTATTGTGACATTACAAACAGATGCTTTTATTTTTATTATAGATTACTGAACAAAAGAGTTGCAAGGGATTAGTTTCTAATTATAGAATACAACAATTTCTTACAATAACAATCATTAACAATAGAAACTACATACATACAATAATTCACATCATGTGCAAAACTGCAGACTGAATATTATTTACACTTTCAATTTACAATATTCTGCTATGCATGTGATTTCTCTAATATTTAACTTGCATCTTATCCATGTGCTCAATTCATCATTGACACTAATCAAATTAATGCTAATTTGTTAGGTACTTGAGTAGTTGGCTAGTTAGGCTGTCATGAAATAAAGTACAATCGATCAATCTGCCTAGCCTTTTAGAAATATGTTAGGGTCGGCTTCCAGTCTAATTGGATGTAGCTGAATGCTGAGCGATTGCCTATTTGACCTCCACAACCCAGTAACTGGGTAATACGATACCCCTTGGTAAGACTGACAAAATGACAGCCGGGACCAACGGCTTAACATGCTTTCCGAGGCACGGAGGAGTTTCGCTATGTAAAGATGGACACCCATCCACGGACCAACCCCAAGCGTAGCTTAACATGATAGATCGCCCCGAGCGGCTGTTATTACTCAGTCACTAGCTCCTGAAATAAAGTACATGTACATGAAACTGTAAACTAGATTTAGGGAACAACTATTACGGAAAACAATTAAATAAGTACTGTGTTGTTTTCGACAAACAAGTTAATTAATACGAATCGAAAGGAAAGTGGTGCTGTTTATATAAATTTGGTTGCATAGTTTGTTGACTGTTAAATTTCGGTCACACTTTCTGAACTGTTCCATTTAAAAGCAAATATTTTATTATAATAAATCAATTAGCACATAATACGTTGTAACGATATTCAGTAATCGGTGGTTCATTTCACTTGAACCCCGACTGGTATTCGTATAATGCTGGTAAATAAATTAACATGGCTAATAATTTGATTCGTGTGTTACATCATGCCCGTATTCCAATAAATAGTACTTACACACAAGTCGCCAGTATTTTATAATTTCTATGTATGTTAAAATCCACTCATAATATACTAGCTTTGCCCGCGGCATCGCCCGACATCCACGGGAAAGTACTACCGGGATAAAAAGTATCTTAATGTCCTCCTAACTCAAGTTATAAATCCGTGTGTCGAATGTCATCCAAATCCGTTTAGCCGTTAACTCGTGAAAACGGCTAGCTGCCGCCAGCGGCTTCGCCTGCGTGTAATCTTTATAAATTATAACCTATGTTACTCAGGGTGAATGTAGCTTTCTAATGGTGAAAGAATTTTTGAAATCGGCGCAGTAGTTTTTGAGTTTATTCATTACAAACATAAACACAAAAATACAAATCTTTCCTCTTTATAATATTAGTGTAGATAATACTAGCTTCTTATGTCGATAAAAAGCCGATGTCCTTCCTCAGGATGCCATCTATCACCTTGCCAAATTTTGTCGAAATCCGTTCAGTGGTTTAGGCGTGAAACGGTAACATATTGACAGACAGAGTTACTTTCGAATTTATAATATAAGTATGGATGGGTAGTTTGTGGTATTGCATAGAGAGGCTCAATACTCGACAGAATAAACAAATAAAAAGTGTCGTTGCAACATGTGGTTGAGATCAAAATTGTACAGAATGCAATAATTAGGATCGTCTGAACTGGGGGACTCTACTGAGTGGCGTGGTTCCCGCGCAGGATAGACGGACTATTAAATTTAAATTATCCCTTCTCTCTCCCCTTACACAGTTTTTATAACAGCTGTTTTCGTTAAAAATAACTTGTAGTTGACAGCTCATTTCCTGAAGCTTCGAGAAGAATTTTAGTTTTAACCAGTTTCCCGATTGTTGTAATTAAGTTTTTGGTACACACGGCTACACATCAAGCTATACATTTCCAGTTTATGCTGATCTCGCATTGAATAGGATTTCCGTTCAATTTGAGGTCAGCTTATACTGGAAATGTATAGCTTGATGTGTAGCCGTGTGTACACATATAGCCTGAGAAAGGACATACGCTACTTTTTATCGACATACCACGCGGGCGAAGCCGCGGGCGGAAGTTAGTTATTTATATTCTTTCTATTCTATCACTGAGTTCATTGCCAATACTGCAACAGCGGGACCGGTTTCGAACTCACGTCTCTTGCCAGTCTGTGTTTTAACCACTAAACTATGACCGTTTTCTTTCTTCATTTTAGTATACTAGGTACTTTATGTTCCCAGACTCTTTTATCAAAATCTTATAAAAGCACGGCACAGGCCTCATTCGTACGTACGGGGTGCATTCAACAGCCACTTTGGCAGAATCATAATAGGAAAATATTATGAATCATCGTAAAATGTCACAAACTGACAATTCATAATATGATCTCAATAAATAATTCATCTGTCTGACAGTTTTCTATGGAGATTCGTAAAATGGTCCACACATTATGAATTGCTTTTGTGTCAAATTAGAGGAATTGCTAATGACAGCTGGAAATTCAGGAAATGAATCGCTTTAAGAGGAATTGCTAATGTGGCCGTTTTAGGCCCACAGTAGGTACAGGTAAAGTTTTATTCCCAGGCCGATTCTACGTACACGCTCAAATAATGATTTCTCTATTATGGTGGCAATAAATGCGATTTTATTTTTACTTATAATTTCATGGCGTGATGTAATGGAGTAGGAATGTATTTTAGGAGCGGAGTCCATGTGTCTGCCGGACTTCTTGCCGGTGCACCCGGGCCGCACGTCGCCGGAGCCCGAGCATCAGGACGAGCAGATGCAGCAGATCATTGCTGAGCTGGAACGGACCAGGTTTGTGCCATTTTTTGGTTGGTATAAAGAACCAGTCATAACTGTAGCGCGCTTGATAACAGACGCAAGAGTATGGAGCTGGATGAGGTACCTAGTTTTGGTATAAAATGTATAACTTTAAGGGTCTATACTACCTCAATACTACTCGCGGCCTGAGTGAGAGCGAGACGGAGTGGGGTACTAGCGGCTCCAAACCTCGAATAGTTTAGATAATTGCTTTTTACGGTGAAAATAATGGCAATAAAAAAAATCAAAAACAGTTTATAGTTCGGTAGGTAGGTAACTTTGGTTTAAAAAAAAATATAAATAAGATAAGAATCTCAAATAATATCACTCAATCTGTCTAGCCTTTTCCCAACTATGTTAGGGTGTAATCGTTTTTTCGTCAAACATAGGACCTAGCATCAATCCTCAACTTTAACATAATTATTTATTTCAAAATTAATGCTGCAGTATTTAAGGCCTAACTGAGGATCATGCTAAGCAGTTTGAGGTTGTATAGGCCCTTAAGCCAGGCTGCGCATGCGCACTATTGTTTTTTAAGTAAGATTGGTAGTCATTTGTAGCCTACTTCAGAGTGGCAAAGTTATTTAACGCGAACTTTAGGTTCTGCTAAATGGAAACGTGTACTTTTAACCGTTCAATCCGGATGTTCGTTTGGTATAATTATTCCGTTCATATGCTCAATATTATTCGTGACATGACGCCGCCATTTCCTAACCACGTGATGTGATTGCTAATGTTTTTGTCTGTCGTATTGGCCTGCATTAAAAACTTTTTAATGCAGGTGTAATAGGTGGTAATTTCGGAAGTCGGTGGCAAAAAACGAAAATTGAAAAGCAAAGACACCGACTTCCGAAATTAAAGTTATTTTTCACTTTTTTAGTGTTTTTTTTGGAAGTCGGTTGTTTTTTTTTTTTGTAAAAAGTTTTTATTTTTCACTTTTTAGTTACTACAAACGTCCCACTTTGCGTATGTTGATGACATGTTAGTTGACGGAGTCAATTAACATGTCATCAACATACGCAAAGTGGGAAAAGTACGTAATTATTGAAGCTAACTCAAAAACTACGCAAGCAAAATTAATAAAATTTATATGGGACCTCCTCATAAGCATAACCTACCAAACAAAAAAAGAATCATCAAAATCGATTCATAATTGGCGGAGTAATCGGGTAACATACATACAAAAAAAAAAAACAGACGAATTGAGAACCTCTTCCTTTTTGAAGAAGTCGGTTAAAAAGAAAGTTGGGAAGCAGAATTGTCATCAGCAATGGAGAGGGCTATGTGCTTGGAGTTTTCCCCGCGTGATCGAATCAGAAATGAAGAGATCCGCAGGAGTACCAAGGTAACCGACATACCCCGAATAATTGCCAAACTAAGTTCAGTGTCAGTGGGAAGCCGCAGAACAGAGTGCCGATGGGGCCGAAAGGTTCTGGAGTGGCGACCGCGTAACGGAAGACGTAGCGTTGGAAGGCCCCCCACCAGGTGGACCGTTGACCTTGTGAAAGCCGCAGGAATCCGCTGGATGCGAGAAGCAGAACCGGTCGATGTGACGACGTTTGTGGGAGGGACGTCCAGCAGTGGAGTCTTTCGGCTCAAAAGATGATGACTCTATAGATTTTCCTTTTCATCTTACCACCTGCAGGTGTGAGTTATTCGCGGAGCGCTCTCGTCGCTCTCGCGTGGAGGAAGAGTTGTCCCAGGCTCGCTCCAGCAACGCCTTGCTCCGCGCCGAGGCCGCGGCCGCGCGCGCCGCCGAGGCACAGCTGCGCGCGCGCCGCGTGGACGCGCGCCGCACCGAGAGGGACTTCACCGGCCAGCTCGACGCCGCCGCGGAGAGGGCCGAGAGCAGTCTCACTGACGCCGCGGTTAGTAACAAAAACTCTTTTTCAATGAACCACTTACAGACACTTTTTAACCCCCGACGGAAAATAGGGGTGTTAATAAGTTTAACGTGTGTATCTGTGTGTCTGTCTGCGCCATCGTAGCTGCTAAACGGCTGAACCGATTTTGATTTTTTTGGTTTTGTTTGAAAGGTGACTTGATCGAGAGTGTTCTTAGCTATGATTCAAGAAAATCGGTTCAGCCGTTTGAAAATTATCAGCTCTTTTCTAGTTGATGAATGGATGTGCGCAACTTCCACAGGTCTAATCGATTGGAAATTTAGAATTATCTTATTTCAATGTTATGAAAAGAACATAGTAACCTTGAGCTGATGCTGCAGCATCACCTGGAATTTGCAGTATACCCAACTCCCTCACCAACTTACAGCAGCGGACTCATTGGAAAGGTCTCAACAAATAGGTTACAGATAGATGGTGATCAGGGTATGATGATGGAGTGGGAAAGATAAATGAGAGTAAATTAGTAGGTAACAAGCTTCACTGTGGCAAAAACCGTACAGCTACGCAGATTTCGGCGAGCTGCGTCTTGATCGTAGCGTTTCTACTAGTAATATAATATAAAATTTAGAAAGCTGGAAATAAAGATTAAATTAAAAATTTAAAAAACCCCCGACAAAAACAAAGCGTCTAGAAAGTAAAAAAATAATATCATAAAAGTTGTAGGTAATATTTTGATCCAAGCGTAAGCGTCGTCGTGTCGGGGGACGGCTAATGAAAATAGGAAGTTAACAGCAGCTATCCTTTCTACGACAGCATACATTCATTATGCCTAGGGCCTAGTGTGTATTGGCGTTTGTATTAGCCGTCACCCGACACGACGACGCTTGGACGCCCATTCCAAAGCGTAGTAGGTTCCTATGGAGAAGAAGGGCAAGAAACTCCATGAACAACATTCTAAATCACAATATTGCTACAAAGTATACATTACATCATTCATGTTGAAATTGTACATGTAGAAAAACGACAGCTATTGGAACAATCAGTATCAGCATCTACCTACCCACCGGCCCGGCCCTTGCTCGAGCTGCTCCGCGCCGCAGCGCCTTTAACTTTAAAATATTCGTCCCTAAATAATCCCGATCCGATCCAGCCTGTCCCTTGCTGCCCTCCCCTGGCAACGGTAATGCCATAGCAACGAACCTAAAGACATGACATAGTAATAACGTCCTGTCAGAATATGAATCAACGATTCATTCGTGTTTTTGAGTGCATTTTCATTTTCAAATGATACTCATTGTTATAGTGTATGGATAACATAGTAATTAATGAGGATTATGAATTAGATTTGAATTATGAGTAAAAATCTAAATACGTGTATAGATGAGCGAATCGATGACCGTGAAATGCGCGCGCCCGCTCGCACTCCGGACAAGTTCGAACATCTCGAATTCTCGAACATTTGTTTTATCCGCCACTTCATTCCGCCTGCGCGGTGCGCCGTCACTCAGGACTCATCCTATTCGAGTAATCGCTTATTTATAAGGTAGAGGATAACTTCATTTCGATTTAGGAGAAGTCCTTCCTACTATGTTGGTGATCGGTTTACAGGATAACCTGATGCCGCTGAATACATTCATGCTATTTAAAAGTACCTACATGGTACTTCATAACCCAGGTCGTCAGACTTTCGGGCTTCTGACTCTATAGAAGTTTAAAACGAAAATAAATGTTTACAGACTCGAGCGGCGGAGGCTGAATCAACGATAGCTAGATTGAAGAATCAAATTAAGAAATTGAAGGTAAGTCCATTCTCGATTTGTCATGAAAGCTTGACACTTAACTGTATAACTGTATGTATACCCAGTATGTATGTATAATGTATACCTAGCCATTTATGGTTCGCCGATTGTTTAACTATACTGTCTGCTACGCGGATAGTGAAAATGTTAATGGTGCGGTGCGACTTCGTCCGCGTGAAATATTCGAGTATTGCCGAATATCATAGCTTAATATCATATATTATTTTTAACATAATATGTATCCCATGACAATCGGCAATACTGTAGCTTCCCATTATTAAAAGAATTTTCGGATTCAGATCAGTAGTTCCGAAGATTACCCTCTACATACCAACTCACAAATGTTACTTTTTTGTAATAGTAGTACAAACTAGCGACCCGCCACAGCTTCGCGTTGGGAAAATATGAATGAATTCTTAATAGGCTACATTAAGAATTATGGGTTATGCTATGATTACCATAATCAGGATATTAGGTACTCACGATCCACGAACTTTTGCATTTTATAATTTAATCGATTTTTTTATATCGAACGTGTGATCAACCCTTTTGTTGGATCGTGAGCAATTACCAGTAATTCTGTATACAAGGTGTAATTGACATAACTGAAAACTAGAAAAGGGGTCATTATACATATTCATCCATAGGGAATATGCATGTATTTTTTAAATATTTTTATTCGATAGTTTACATCGTCAAATAATAGTTTAAAAAAATTCAACGGCAAAAAAGCAATTTAGAGTACTTAAAAAAATGTTTAAGAATATCCAACCGATTCGGGCTATTTAAACGCCCTCCATTCGGCGCGCTTGGTGTGGTGACGTCACAGTCCGTGAAAACAAACAAGCAACTGTCAAGTCAACGTCAAACACTCCTTTTTGTAGGAGCGTTTGACATTGACTTGACACTTGTCGATTGACTTGACATTGACATTTTGATTGTTATCCCGGATTGTTACGTCACATCCGCTCTTAGCTTTTCAAGTATTTTAATTACCCACAGGTTTTTGGGACTTTTTAAAAATTAATTTCTCTCTCAAAAATAAATTTTATTCAATAATATTGATGGAGGCATAATTCTGAAGTAATATAGTTTATAAAAAAAAATATTTGACCCATATTTGAATTACATGCATATTCCCTATTATAAACAACTTTTACTATTGGACCAACAATGAAATCCCCAAATAATATATTGGAATAGTACATACATAGGAATACAACATAAATGTATTGGAATAGTACATATTCCAATACATTTATGTTCGCATAACCGATGACAGGGGCTATGATTTTTTTTTGTTTGGAATTGCAACGACCCCTTTTACGGTTTTCGATTATTGGAAGTACACCGTGTATAACGTACTTTCTGAGTTTATTTTGGACATAATTGACATTAGAGAAGGAAAAACATCGTGAGGAAACCATGCATAACACACTTTCTATGACAGTCCTAAGGATTTTGTTGTACAGTCACGGACTTTAATTGATGAGCCACCTGGCACTGTTCGTATTTTAGCCGTGTAATGCAAATCGGGTTTATTCGGTTCCCGACACGCAAAGTCTTAGAAGAAGAAAATTATATTTCATATCTTTACCGGTTGGCTAACCTGAGAGCCAGAACTACAAACTTGACAGCAGAGTGACTACACAAAGTCAACCAATTGCAGGTCTAGCAACAGTAACCTAGCAACGATAAACAATTGTTGCTAGGTTACTGTTGCGATAGTAAAGTGAGCGTACGGAGAAATTCTCTGACATCGATATTTCAACTGTCTTCAATTAAGTTTTCAGAGTTATTGAGTTAATGAGCTATGATTCAAACGAGGTCAGTATCAAATAGATTGGATAATCTTAATGCAACATTGTATTTATTTTTATCATTAAGAACTTATTAGTCAACCTCTATGGATATTTCCGATTAAAAGTAATTTATTTGTCATCTTGTTTACGAGCTTGCGAATTGACGTCGTGTTTAATCGTGTAATCTCGTGAATGTATGAAACTGCAAAATTGAAAAGTTTGAAGGTGGCTCATCAATTAAAGTCCGTGACTGTACATGCATGTTGGTTACAGTTACTTGCCTATTTAGTATTTTTAGGACTTTAAAATAGGAGTTATTTGAGGTTCGATTTAATACATGCCTTATTAAAGCGTGTGTGTGTTGTCAGGAGGAGCTGTCGGTGTCGCAGGAGGAGGCGCGCGCACTGCGCGGCGTGCAGGGCGCGGCCGCGGCCGGCCTGCGCCGCGCCACGCTCGTGGCCGAGACCTCGCTGCGGTAACTACTCAATCTGCCTAGCCTTTTCCCAACTATCTTGGGGTCGGCTTCCAGTCTAACCGGATGCAGCTGAATACCAGTATTTTACATGGAGCGACTGCCTATCTGACCTCCACAACCCAGTAACTGGGTAATACGATACCCCTTGGTTAGACTGGTTGTCAGTCTTTCGTGCTTCTGGCGACTCGTAACAGCTGTCAAAGATCCACAAATGACAGCCGGGACCAACGGCTTAACGTGCTTTCCGAGGCACGGAGGAGTCTCGATATGTGAAAATGGTCACCCATCCACGGACCAACCCCGGCAAGCGTAGCTTAACCTGATGGATCGACCCGAGCGGCTGTTATTACTTAGCCACGAGCTCCTCGCTGCGGTAACTACTGATTCACTTATTTATTGACGAGCTGGGTGCTGGTTTCAGGAACAAATATCAACACAAAAATTTGCTAACAAATTGTCAAGCGCCCGTAATCTCCTGCGATTTGATGAATTCATTATCAAAAACCGATCGCATCACTGGACTTGCGTTTCATTTTGACGCGTCGTTAATTTTCGTTGCAGAATTTTAACATAACACCCTTTTTTAACCCAAATATTTTCACGTTACAGAGAGCTCCTGTCAGGACTAGAGCAGCTGAAGACATTAAGCACGAACCTGGACCCGACATGATGCTGAACTGTTTCCAACCTCCTCCGCACTTCCCCCCTCCCCCCGGATGAGCCACAGACTGGCGCAGTAGGAAACAAATGGAATACCATAATAAACGTTTGAATGGGCATAGAAACACACACACAATGCACAATGGTGCAATTACTACTCGCCATCACTAAGAAAATTACATTATCTAACACTATAGTCCGCGCGCGACTGCTAGTCACCGCTTGAGGTATATGAGCGATGTCACGCAGTCGCGCGCGGATTATAGCGACCTGTCTCTGCCTCACTGATGTAGCGACATGTGAAAAGTTATACATTTCTGTGCTTCATCAAGTTAAATAATGTATTATACACATACACCTTCAGGAATAAATTCTCTTTTTGATGGTGAGAACCGCATCAAAATCCGTTGGGTAGAAGAACTGAGGCCCTAGACAAAATCACATTCTATCAGCGATAACGATGATGTAAAAGGCAAAAATGTATAGGACTGACAAGAGCTGTCTAAAAGCTTATGTCAATCCTGTTGAAAGTCGTTGTAGAAATACGAAAAGCGATTGTCACATGGTTAGGCCCTCTGTTATTTTAATTGAGAAGGACGCACGAAAAGCGACTTTATTTTATTCTATTGTAGATACATTTTAGATTAATAATCGTAACATGTATTCGGCTGCCTGGAGAATATGATCGATGTAAAAACTTAAAATCTTACTAGTTGCTGCCCGCGGCTCCTATTTTTTTTTTTTTTAATAAGTTATTATTTACTCCTTATAACATTAGCCATCTGCCAGTGAAAGTCCTTTTTTTTGTTATAATTATCGTATATACCTTCATACGCGTTTAGTAAAAAGTTGTTATTTTGACATTACAAACAGACACATCAACGTTATTTATTTGTATAGATATAGATAATTGCGCCGTTTTCTGATTACCGGTTAAAGAAAGACAAATCAATTCTCTGTTCCGTACCTAAATCAGCTGTCGAATAATTTTCATGAAATATTCTTATTTGCATCAAATATAATTTTGAGAGCTGTGTTGATGATTTAAATTATTATATTTTAGTAATTATTTTATCATAATTGCCGCGGAGTAAATTTTGATCAACGTACAATTGTGCTGCAAATTGCAAAAAACCTAAGAAATTTTGAATTTCGCGTTACGCTTTTCGGGCTACATCGAATGCTTTAATGAAATGTGTTTCAGTAAAAAAAAGTAATCCATTTGTTTTCTCCCTGTGTATTATTGACGATTTATATTCCGATTGGATTAAAACCGGCTATACATCGGCTATTCTTTGACCCCTTATTAATAAACACGGAGTAAAGTTACATCATTTTTCGAGGTCTAATTTTACTATAACTTTCTACGCGTTTATGAACAAGCAATATCGTGTTGGTTGTATGAATTATTACGGTGTGTATTCAAACATTGCGCGGCAATCGGATCGGCTGTGATTAGACGTCTGCCGCGCGGGATGTGCCGCGCAGTACTGCCGCGCAAACATTCGTCGGTTTAGTCCTAACTGGAGCGCCAGAAATGTGTCCTGCAAACGACGTATGTTTGTGCCGCGCGCTTGCCGCTCAATATTTGGAAACACATTTTACACACTCATACACATTTGAAGTAATATAGGGCTTCATTTCTTTTTATTTATTGCCCAGGTAAATCACTCGTGTGTCGAGTAATTTGTTGCTGCAATTGTTCGACCATTGAATCCGCGGATTTTTATTACACTTACAACCGTTTTCTGTTAGCTCCATCTCTCTCACACTAAAACAATGATAGGTTTAACACGTCATAGTACGGCCCCAGGATTTCAAACTTATTTTAATGGCTGTGATTGGCTGAGTTTTCAAGAGTTTGTCATTCTGTTTTATATTTATATAATTTGACAAAATATAGAGAATAATCCAAAAAATCTATTTTATTTGAGTATATCAAATAAAATAGATTTTTAGTAGCCGGATTTAAAGTCCAGTCGGAATATAACGTGGATAGAAAATGAATATTAAATAAATTGACCATCGAAGTAAAACTGTGTATAGTATACAACATCTTCCATTTTTCTGTAAGTTGATTTACATTTAGTATTTTTTTGTAATTGGTTGTCGAAGAATTAGCGTACTGAATACTTGTTCACATAGATTTTAGAACACATCTCGCCCTAGTACAATATGGCCGCCGAATCATGGCCGGTCTGAACATAGGCTCTCCGTACGATCGCGCATGTTCTCTCACTCACACTAGCCTCATGTCACTATTTGGTTCCTAAAAAATATTATTGCGCCTTCTGAGTAGAGTTCAGACCGGCCATGATTCATCGGCCGTATTATACTTGTAGTATTTTCTCTCATAAAATTAAAGGTATTACTGCACCTTTATGTCCGCTAAAAAGGTTTCTCACGGGGCAACACCCTGCTATTGATACGGTTGTAATCGGATACAAACAATAAAAGCGTACGGTGTAATGCCATGTATAGTATTTATACTGCAGAAAACATGCAGTGCGATGCTGTTTGACTAGTACGATTTAAATAGTTTAAAGACAATACCGTGAGTATCCTTTTCCTAGGTCAGCTTCATGTCTTACCAAATGCGATTTATTTAAGAGACCCGTAAGTCCACAACCCTGTTGGGGGTCCAACTGTTAATCCCCGTTTTCACTAAAACTGGGCAACAGCTAAATAAGCGTGCTGTTTGATTTCCAACTTTCGGCGCTGAGCGGAGTGTTGGAAATCCAACAGTGTGCTTTTATTTAGGCATTTATTTAGGTGTCGCCTATATAATTGTAAAACATAAAGGTAGATTTTCTTCAGTTTACTCGTGACGAGACTATTTCGAATCTTGTTGTGATGGTGATATAAATTTAAATAAACTGACACTCGCTGCATATGCGTAACACACCTCTTATGTCAATCGCTTTCATTTTTATATCCATTGCAGCATAATTATGTTTTTTAATCCGTGTTCATAAAAATCAGTGGGATAATCGCGTAACACACATAAAATGACCGTAATGCCTTTAATTTGGCAGTTCACCCACGTTCATTGTTACGTTATTGAGCAGACGAACTTTTCAAACATGAGGCAATGGGTTAGGAATTTCTTTTAAAACCCTCGGATTTGGAATGCAAGTGTGGTATGTGCAATTAAGAAAGAAGAAGAAGAAAGAAAAATGCGTTTATTGGCATTACAGAAAAATACACCTTAAAACTATAAAAACAGAATACAATCATTACAATGCCAAAAGGGCCTCAGTCCAGCATAATGTCAGAAGGACAAAGTGTACCATCTGACGCTGATTTTTTTATTTAGGGTGCTGTGTTCATGAAAAACGAATGAACGACGAATGTTGTTGAACTGTCAAAATGATATCGATTGTCATTAGAAGTGCGAATTGAGGTGCCGGATTCTAAAAGTCTATTCAATTTTATTTGTTGTGAAATCTCATGTACACATATTGATTTATGTGAGATTTTATAGATCTTGATCAGGCTTTCAGTAACCGGGGTTAGTATTATAATAAATTATGATAAAAGAGGTCTGATGTATTCTAAGGTTGTCGCGTTTATTAGGCCTTAAGCTCTGGACACACATCTTGCAATTATACTGGAAAAGTGATTCTTTTGTAGATGCTGCAACAGATGTAAAAACTTTTTTGACAAGTAAAATATTTATTTTCAGTAGATTTTACTTGAATTTGACGTTCAAGATCGCAGTACTATAAAAGTTTATGTATGTAACTCTGGGTTAATAACAATGTATAAAAAATGTATTCTACAAGTTGTGTCAAATGTTTTTGTTTTCATTTACACCACGTGTTGTAATGGCTAGTTGTATACTAAACTTGTAAAAAAGGTATAATTTACAAGACTTGTTGAATGCAAGTATCACATCTTGTATATGAACGCAGGTTTAGAGTTTCTGCTTGATTATGCCCAGATTAGTCAAATCTGTGCTATCATTTAGTTAAACAGGATCATGAAAAAACATATTATTTCTGTAACCAATATTCTATTTGCACGATACTTTGAAAATTACGTAAATAATGTAATGTATAAAAAATATTATTCCCAAATGCATTGTTTCGCTGTGAAAAAATAATGTATTCCGAGTCGAAAACTGGATTAATATTATTATAGGCAATGATATTAAAAGTAAAAAGAGGTAGATAAACATTCGATCTTCAAAAACGGCGCAATGTCATACTATTAGATGACACGTGGAAGTAGAAAGGCATGTTGTAA
The DNA here is from genome assembly GCA_947363905.1 of Lithophane semibrunnea. Taxonomy (NCBI): domain Eukaryota; kingdom Metazoa; phylum Arthropoda; class Insecta; order Lepidoptera; family Noctuidae; genus Lithophane; species Lithophane semibrunnea. Next base: position 15,657,796 of record OX376201.1, read on the forward strand.
TAATCGGGAGCGAAAGAGAGACAAGACGATATGTAACTAGGCTAATTAGCAAAGTTTTAACGTGTTACTTGAGGAGCGTGTATAACCGTATCCACCCTTTTTACTTATAATATAATTGATTAGAGGTATGTTAATTAACTGAACCTTCGCTAAAATTGTAAATACGAACAAATACATATATTTTTGTGTGCCATTGAGGCTGTATTCATTTATTTAGTGGACAGACGTTGCTTGATATCAGTATGAATGTTCTTCCTGCCATCTGCAAATGATTTCATATCTTAATTATAGATATTATGTGTTTCGTGTAAAGTCCGATTCTCTCTAAATAATTAAAAACTAATTTGTGCTTGTTCGACAAATGTTATTGTACATTAAACTGTGATTCATTATTTTAAAATGTTGTTTTTCTGTATTTCTTTGCCGTGACCTTTTGTACCGTCAACAACACGTCAGCGACACTTGAATTACAAATGCTGACCTTATTTCTAATAAATAAAAGACTCTTTTCATATTGATACCATTGACGTGCGGTTGTCTGTACCAATTTGATACTTCTATAATGGAGAAATAACTGCCACTTTCTCAATTCAGATGTCGCCACAATCACTAGTCCAAGAATGTGCGCGGTTTGTGGTCTAAAAACAGTGTTGCCACCTATGACGAGTTTTCAGTTTTTAACCCCCATGGGTCATTAACATTTAAGGATCCGAACAAACCCCGCGTTGTCCGCGTATCTTACGCGACTCCTTTTCAGGGTTCCGTACCCAAAGGGTAAACGTACTGGTATACTCCTAGATTTCGAAGCGTGTCGTTTCGGCCGTTTTCTATGAAGACATAATACTGTTACTAGTTTATACTGTGGTAGTAAGGAATTCAATAAAACAATTAACTTTCAATCAATCCTAATGTATTATAAATCTTCAACAGTAGGAATGTGCGGTGTATAAAATAACATTAAATATTTCCTTAAATTCCTAACTAGTAAGCATAGCCTAGGCTTACAATAAAATTTTGCTAAATAATATCTTTGATTGTGAGTTTGCACTTTAGTTGCACATTAACATTAAAAAGAAATCAGATCAAGAACAAAAAGTAAAAGTAAATAATATCTGAAGTGAATTTATATAAAATGTGATTCAATTCGAGATGTTTCTTCATCAAAAGTAACAGTCAACAGGGGGCCTAAACCGGCCAAATTAGCAATTCCTCTAAAAGCCGTTCATTTCCTGAATCCCACCTGTCATTAGCAATTCTTCTAATGTGACATAAAAGCAATTCATAATTTGTGGACCATTTTACGTATCTCCATAGAAAACTGTCAAACAGATGAATTATTTCGTAATATGAATTACACGCAGATCTTATTATGAGTTATCATTTTCAGACTTATTACGATGATTCATAATATTTTCATATTATGATTCTGACGCCCTCTGGCTAGGTGTAGCGACGATCTTCGCAGGGTGGCTGGTAGCAACTGGATGAGAGCTGCCGAGAATCGAGCTGAATGGCGTGCATTGGGTGAGGCCTATGTCCAGCAGTGGACTGCTATAGGCTGATGATGATGATGATTCTGCTAAAGTGACCGTTTTAAGCCCCCTCTGTTCTTTAGTGAAGAACAGTTGACTGTTTGTTTGGCTGTTACTTTTGATGAAAAAACTGGCCGTTAGTCTTCATTTCGAGACTTTCTAGACTTGAATGTGATGATCAGACCGGAGGTAAGTCACAGAGGAACTGGCTATCTTACCTCTAACTGCCGAAGCAACAATAATGTTAACATTATTGTTATGGCGACACAGATAAGAGGGTGGTAGCTAGCCAGGCGGACTTAGAACAAGCCCTATCACCAAACAAACCGAGCAGACTAGGACCTCAGTCTGAGACAGGTGGTCTAACCACTAGACCACAGAGGCGGTTTGGTAGTCATGTACCCTACTACAAAAACGTGGTAATTTCCCGGAACCGAGGCCTTAGTGCGAGTTTCTTTTAACTATCTTCACTTTGAGCCGAACGCGGTCGATGCGTAAAGTGAAGATGGTTAAAAGAAAGTCGCACTAAGGCCTCCGGTGTCTCGAATTGAACACGGAAAGTAAAATACGCGTCAAGCCTATTTAAAAAAACTATACCCCGTGTCCTAACCCAAAGCGAGCGTTACGGTGATCGCGCGAGGACGTCATCATACTCATAAACGAACGAAACGATCGCTTTCGGTTAGGGCACGGGCTACTGTCTCATTGGGAAGAAATTAATTATACTTCGTATAGAAGCGACGCTTTTAACGCGTCTTACCTCCTATTTAAAAGCGAGCAAGTCGCAAAGTCGCTTGCATAAGGCACTTTTTGTTTTCGGAAAACCCAGAAAGCGCCCTCTGCAGGCGCGACCACGCGTTCATGTTCACCGAACAAAAATGTGACATACTTTTATTCACGCGACGATCGCGAAATCGCTTTTAAATAGGACGAGGTTATCCGAGCAACCCTGACCCCATTATTGTCCTGGGTTCGATCTCAGATCTGGCAGTTTTATTGATTTTCCATTACGATTTTTTCCTGGAGTCTGGATTTGTGATTTGATAAACTCGCCCGTTTTGCACATAAGTGGTGAATCGTGAGTGTATCACCTCTGCCTAGTCCGTCGGGGAGTATAAGCGTGATGTTACCCATGTATAGTGTTGTACAGATGGTCCCAATGCGCGGGACACTGCAGGAAGTACTTCTTAGTCGCGCTACAGAACCGGGACTTGTACTGCTCGGGGGACACAACTGTGGGCTGACCCGACCCGAGGTTCTTCTTCACCAGGTGTTCCAGCTTCTTGTCCCAAGTGAACGTGCGGATGTAATCTGTTGATAGTTGGGATTTTTATTTAAATAAGTAGCTGCGCCCCGCCGTTTCACCCGCATAAGTCTCGATCCCGTGGGAATATCGGGATAAAAAGTATTCTATGTCCTAATCGAGGCCATGGCCTACCAATGTGCAAATTTCATCCAAATCTGTTCAGCCGTTTTACCGTGAAAGCGTAACAAACAGACTCACTTTCGCATTTATAATATTAATTAGGATAACACATACAACAAAAAGAAACGAATGATGGATTTCGTGCTAAATGAAGGGGGCGAAACGTTGACGGCTAATATCCAGGGTCAAATAAAATTAGTTAGCGAAACTCTCCAGACGTGATGGGTATCGCTGTCCAAATATGACAAAAAAAAAAAAAATTGTCCACTGCTATAATGTCGTGTTGTTGAAGTTTAGAAAATCAGGTTTTTATTTTTTCTCACGTTTAGATATCAATTATCATATAAACTGTGAAGTTTCCCCAAAAAACTGTTTAATTTAACAGATATTTTATTATAAATTCGCAATTTTTATTCTGACTTAATAATTACTAGCTGATGCCCGCGGCTTCTCCCGTGTGGATGTCGGTTAATATATACTAAAACCTTCCTCGAGAACCACTCTATCCATTGGTGAAAACAGCATAAAATCGGTGCAGTAGTTTTTGAGTTTATCGCGAACAGGATGACAGACAGACGCGGCGGAGGACTTTGTTTTATAATATATAAGTATTATTGGTTGGTCTTACCAATAATGCCCAGCACAAGCGTGTTGTCTTCGACGCCCAGCAACAGCGAGTAGTCCATGACGGTGTGTGACGTCAGGAAGTTAGTGTCGCGCTCCACGGCCGCGAACAGCACGCTCGCCGTGTGCGACTGCACGTACAGCGGGCTCTCCCAGCGCACTGGACGAAAGAAAACACGTTTATTGGGCACAAACTCAAAGCCGTTTATTTTAAATGAAAAAAATAATTTTACAATTGATCGAAATATTGATGAACATACATTAAAAAAAATACCTTCAGACGAACATAGAACTTTAACGTTAAAATAAAAGTGGCAGAACCAATGTCATTCCGCGATATTAACATTAGGACGAAATTATAATTCTAAGTCGGTAAAGTAGATTCATAGCAGGCGAAAATAGCCCTAAAATGTGACGATAATATGGATGGCATACATACAATTGAGCAAGTTCTCGTCCATGAGCACGGCGAGCGGCGTGGTGTCGGGCGTGAGGCGGTGGCGCGACGAGCCCTTGAGGTCGAAGCGCGTCGCGCGCGGCGCACAGCTGTACCACACGTTCTCCATGACCAGCACGCCGTTGCCCGCGCCGCCCACGCTGTACACGCCCAGGATACGCGCTGTGGGTACGGGCCGCGACCATTATACCAGGTTGTCCTACCGCAGGGCGAAGGCCTCTCCTCATACCGAGAAGGCACGAGGGTTGATCGCCTCGGTTGCTCAAGACGGGTTGGCGATTTCAGACTTATTAACTACTAGCTGCAGCGTAAACCCTGGTAATTATTTTTCTAAAATAAAAGTCAGGTCTCTGCCAGTGAAAGTTCCGCCAAAATTTGTTCAGCCGTTTCGGAGATTAGCCCAAACAGACAGACAAATAAAAAGAAATATTTTGTTTTTATAAGGACCGTGTACTTTCATGCATTTGCATTTAGTAAAAAGCTGTTATTTTGACACAGACACTTCAATTTTATTTATTTTTTATTCAATTTTATTTATTTTTTATTCAATTTTATTTATTTTTTATTCAATTTTATTTATCACGATGTTTTTCCTTCACCGATGTCATTAATGTCCTAAGTAGTAATTATAGTTAGCCACGAATTTAGAACAAGGCTGCCAGTGATGACCAAATGGTAAATGGACTTACCCAACAAGCTGGGTAGTTTGTTTTGCTTGCAGTTCGTGACGTATCCAAAGTAGTGCGGTGCGAAGTCCAAAAACTGCTGCCATTCAGGCTTCGTCATCTCTTTCAACACGTATCTGTCATCTGTTTATAAATTATAAATTTTATTAGCATAAGCATATCAGCCTATAATGTTCCCACTGCTGGGACACAGGCCTCCTCTCTGTGAGAAGGAGTAGGCCGTAATCCACCACGCGGGCCCAGTGCGGTTTGGTAGATGTCACATGTCTTCGAATTTTTGGTTCTAGGACATGACAATTTCCTCACTATCTTTTTCCTAAACCTCCGTTTTGAGAGCAGCGGTGGTGAAATGAGAAATTTTATTTTCTCAAACATGCTTGGAAATTCGAGCATTATTTTGACAACCTTCTTCGAGATAAATCGAAATTGCCGTACTGTTCAAACCTGACTTTGCCGGTCGCATCGTCATTTATATGACGATGCGACCGGCAAAGTAAGTATGAAAATCCATATCTGTCGTGTTTAGCGGCCAAATGAATTACTATGAAAACTCATATCTGTTGTGTTATATAAAAATGGAACGAACTTTTTACTTCAGCGTATCAAAGATTTTATTAGGATTTCGATTTGGCTTGCAAATAGAGCTGTTTAAAATAAAGAAGAAACAAATGAACACTATTGGCGCGTGAAAAATTATCGTTGTTCGTCATTGATTCTGGAAATTATAATTAATTTACTTAGTTTGAATTTCCGGTCATTGTTTGAGAAAAGTACTATACAAGCCTTGGCCGCAACCAGCTATTGATTTGTGCGCCTTGGCCCACAATTTTATGATCGTCCATCAATAGCCCAGTTGCAGGCCGCGACAGAATATACTATTAACCCTTAGTATACAGGCCCCTTTTTTATATATAGTGGAGTTTTTTGCCCATTCTTCTTCGTACGAAAACTAACTTTTGGAAGGGGTGACTAGAATCAATTCAATTTTTTTTGTAAATTTTGATGTTCAAAAGAGTGACTCACTGAATTTCACAGACGTGATGGATATCGGTAACACATAGATTTGAAAATTAAAAACCGGCCAAGTGCGTGTCGAACCACGCACAATGAAGGGTTCCGTAGTTGGGATGAATTTATTCCAAGAACAAACCTAACATTGTAGTTGCAAACGAATAAATAATTTGATTTGATTTGAAAAACTTGTTAAACATGTTTTTGCAACTGCAAATGTAAGTTGGTCGATTATTACTCGGTAACTTGTACAGCCTACTTAGCTGTGATAGTTATATCTTATATATGGAAAAGTGAACTGGTGAATAGTTTACCTTTAGTTTTACAGAAGGTAGAGCCGGACTTCCCGCCGCGCGCCGCCCACGGCACGCACTGCGCCAGCGAGCGAATGAAGCCCTCCTCCACCTCGCACAGGCCTGCGGGGATTTTTGTTTTAAATCATTTATTGACGCTATACTATTGCGGTTTAACGGGAACGCCCTTTGCTAGTTGACATACTGTATAGCTATCTTGCCAGCTACCCCTGATTATCTCAGCAACGTGACACTTTACGGCACAATATCCCTGGACATTTTATATGTGTTCAAATGGCTGTATAACTTTCTAAAGTTATAATTGGATTGGTCTCTAACCTCTGACGTCATAATTTTATGAAATTGTGTATTCAAAAGGGTACCCTACTGGCTACTGTCTCGAACTATAGTCTGACCGGGACCGCTGTTCCGCGCCTTAGGAATGCTCGGCGAGGCGGTGGGCAGCGTTGACCAATGAGCAGCGGGACGCAGTGAGTGTTGACCAATGAGCAGTGGGACGCAGTGAGTGTTGACCAATGAGCAGCGGGACGCAGTGAGCGTTGACCAATGAGCAGCGGGATGCCGTGAGCGTTGACCAATGAGAAGCGGGAAGCCGTGAGCGTTGACCAATGAGCAGCGGGACGCCGTGAGCGTTGACCAAAGAGCAGTTGGACGCCGTGAGCGTTGACCAATGAGCGGCCTGCACTGCCTAAGGCGTGGTACAGGGATGATGTCAAACTATGTGAAAAGTGAGCTTGTTTTGGATTTTAGTTACAGTCAGGTTTTTATTTGTTTCAATTTTGACTAATAATATCATTGCGATAAAGGGGAGATATGACGACTACTAGAGAAGCATGAAAGAAAAGAATGTTCCCGACCCCAAATAAATTAGGATAAGGGCGACAGAATGATGATGAATATCATCGCCGTAAGATGTAGTGTTGTATGGAATGTGTCGTACTATCAGTCCGGTCCTTCTCGTCGTAGCAGCCGCACTTGTCCACGTCTGCGCGCGCGCCGCTGAGCGGACACAGCAGCAGGTGGCGCAGGCGCTGGAACTGCGACGCGTAGTACACGCGGCACACGAGCCCGTCCTGCCCACAGTACAGGGAAAGAATAACATTACAACCACTTACAACCTATTGTATGTACACAAAAACATATCAAAGTTTAAGAAAATGTCCGATATTCATAGTTTAAATACCAGGAATAAACACAATCTTGCTGTACATCGCACTCGTCTCCACAGAGTAGGCAAGTCGTTAATGGGTCAATGTATACGCTTTTATAACAAACTTTCCATTGACATTCGAAACTTACCCATTAAACGATTTAAAAGCTGTATTAAAACCAAACTTTGTAAAAAAGGGTACTATAAAATCACAGATTATTTAGAAGACAAAAATGCATGGGATTGAGCTGCTCGCTCTGCTAAGCATTGTGACATTTTGAATATTATGGAAAGCCATAAAAATATACCTACCAGTTTTATATACAAATTGACATTATTGAATATTATATACAAAATGACATGATGATTACTTATAAGTATTGTTTTATTGTGAATGTGAGGACTATGTGGATATTTATTTTTCGTTCTGTTAGTTTTAGGGAAGGTCTGGCAATTTGAGAACTTTATGCGACCTACCCAAACGTCCTTTCTTTGGTATTGTTCGTCGAGTCGTTGAGCTCCTTTAGTTCTGAGTTGAGCTCCACTATTACTGACAAATGCTTGCACTGACTGGACAGGTCCACTCAAATCTGTGTGGTTCTTTCCTCAAAAGACCATTTCAGACTCTTATCTACATGGTCCTCATATGGCCTGACCAAGATTATATCTGGACTTTAGAGGAGACGGTGACCTCTGAGTTTGTTTCGGCCTTTCTTCTCAGAGTAGTCAGATAGGAAACGCCGACCTCATCTAGCTTATTTTTACAACTTTTTAATATGACGTGTAAAAGTGATTCCAATATCCTATTTACAGAATAAACAATTTCATTTCATTAATTTGACTACATCTGATCGTGAAACACGAATACAAATAAAAAAAAAACCACCACCAGCATTAGCCGTTATCTACGCTACGCATTCACACAACTCTTATTTTTGGTGTGAAAAATCGTGCAATACACTCACACGCAAAATATTTATCTTATGAATGCATGCAACGGTACAGGAGTTGTGGGCGTATTTTAAGTTAAGTTATAACATTTTAATTTACTTTTTGATTTCGTGTATTGCGTCAGATAGTAATGAAAATAAAAAACGTCAAAAAATAATATTTCGATTATTTAGAGAGTAAACAAATATCAACTTTATGACAGTCGAAATTAAGTTGCTTTAAGAATGAAAATTTTTTTTTTGGTATGAGTTATTCTTACATACTTTCTGTTGATACGAGCTTTCAAACATACCTTGAGCAGTACTTCCACGTGGTCATTGGACTTGGCTAGTTTAGACTTGTCTCCATCCATCTTGTCTTTTCCCATTGAGTTTGTGTTCTCATTTTCTTCCTGCTCCGATTGAGTGCTAGAGTAATGATAATTAAAAACCATATAAATGAACTGTTTTCATGTTACTGAATGGCAAACAAGTTCAGAGCCCACCTGTCGGTCTATTCAAATCAAATCATTTATTTCTTTACAAACATGTGTACTGTTGTCATAAAGTTAGTTCTCCATGTTTTGCCGTCACATGGGCACGCAAATCATAATCAATTAATATTCCCCGTCCATTTTAACATTACCGGTGGTAAGTGGTCATCATTGCCTATGGAAATCTACACTTGGTGCAAAAAAAACGACTCACCCCGTCGTCAAACAAGAAAACTTAAAAAAGTTCAATTAATAATATCCTATTAATTGAACTTTTTGAGTTAGATTACGTACGTGAAATTGATTCATTAGTTTTTGAGAAAATCGCGACATTAAAAATAGTAAATACCTGTGTCGCATGTGCGTGCGCGTGCGGCGGTAGGTGACGGACGCGAGCGTGGCGGCGATGACGGAGCCCAGCTCGCCCGCCAGCACCGCCACCGGCACCACGCCGCCCATCAGGATGATGCCGCTCTGTCGACACGCAACATTCAATGAAGGAAACTGACCAGGATCAGACCTAACCTCGAACTAAATGGCACACGATCTCATACAATCTTCATTTTTAACGACCCACGAACAAATCCGTCTGTCCTGTATCTACAGATACGGCTCAACAGCGTCCAAGAGCTGTCACTGTCAATATTCCACACACCCACAGTATTTCGGGCGCACTTTTGTATGGAACTTCGGCTTTCTGAGCTGGTTGGAATAGTTTTCTGTACTCATTAGTACCTACTAGTATTGATCATCGTTTTTTTTTTTGTTTCATCGCTTTTACGCTACCCAAAACTACCAAACTAACCTAATGGACTACTAAGTCCGAAATAAAAGATTTTCATTTTTTATTTTTTTACTTTGTTTAGAGTTCGAAGTTCAAAGTTGTATTTACCTGGTTGGCTGGCTGGTTGTTAGACAGCAGTTGTGATAATATCTGGCGGACTGTTTTCTTGTCACCCTTTTCTTCGTCCTCTTCCGTGCCTAGTGAATTACATGATTTTATTATGATGATCTGCTCCGTTGCAGTATTGTGTATATTTGATTTAATATGGGTTTTGCCTGAATTATATTATTTTATGTATTTATTTGTTATTGTTAAATACCGGGATTCCTGAATTGATTTTTTCTTTATTTACAAAAGAATTGTACGTTACACAAAGGAATTTTCGTTCAAAAATTTTCGTTACATAAAGGAAAATAATAAAACAAAACAAAAAATAAAATAAAAGTGTTTAAATCATACGAACCTAACGTTAATTACCTAACCTCAATTTTACATGAGGTTTGAGGATTTATTAATCTCTAGGTCTGACTATTTAGTTACAAAACAAGTAACAATTAGATTTTTTTTTCATTAAAGAATTTCTCCTGTAACTGGATAGTTTTAATATACCTCAATATAAAACAAAATGTGGAATTGTATGTGAAAGTCGAAGTATAATCTCGACAAGGGTCAAAATGACCACCACCAAAAATATACAGGCTGTAAGGGTAAACAGACTTGTCATTCTAACTATGGGTAGTTGACTTAAATATAAAAACAAATGACCGAAAACAACAAAAAAAAAAAAACGTTATTTTCATTAAAAGATTTTAAAAAGTTTCTATCCGACACCGTGCTCGCTAGCGAAACAGCTGACTAACTGACGGAGGGGTCGCGCTCGCGGCCGATCAGGTCGCGTCCCGCACCCCCCGCCCGTGTTGAGACGCAAGTTCGTTGCCCTAGCGCATAGGGCAACGAACTTGCATCTTTTGTGGAAAAAAGTAGTTTAAAAAAAATGAAAAAAAAAATTGTAATTTTCCATTGATTTTACGTTCTGTAAATGAAACCAAACCACTGGTTGCAAGGATAACGGTGTTTACCCTAACTCCCCGTATAATTTTATAAGTTGGTAAATTATTGGTGGAATCCAAAGTATTTTCTCGACGAGATACAAATTATTTATTATTATATATTATACTATAGATTATTCTGTATAATTATATATTATAGATTATTCTGTACCTGCATGTTCCTTCTCTGAATCCTTGTTATTATCTGAGGTAAACACGTATGTTGTACCTGAAAAGTAATTTGAAACATTATAACCACAAAACCATGTTTATCAATTGTTTAGCCTAAACACCTTTTAAACATGACATTTCTGCATGGAATTTGACATAAAACTGACATTATACACGCGTTGAACAAGTGTCTAAGTTGTTGTGGTAAGGCCCAAAGAGTTTGAACGCCAAGACTCGTGGCATTTGTGGTCTGAAGAAGGAAGCTGCCGAGCGGGGTCGTGAGAGGGTTGATCTCGCTCGTAGAGGGAGGCAACACCTAACTCGCCGAAATCACGCCTGCATCGTTTAACGCAGGCGGGAATTTGGGATCCCGGGCGCTCACAGTGGGCACTCTGTCTGCCCACTGACTGACCTCAGGGAAGCTGCCTAGCACACTGCACAGTTAGATTTCGGGGAAACCCCTTTACAGTCTCCCCAGAGTTGTGCCCGAACAGGCGTGATGTGTGTTAAAACGTTCAAACGGATAGATAAAATAGTGCCATTTTGTGTAATTATAATTATTATATAGTATGACTACTCTTTTCTAATGCATTGTGCGGTTTTATTATTTGTAACGTGACGATATTATCGTGGACGTCCACAAAATTCAAAGTCAAATAATTTATTTCCAAGTAGGCATATAAAAGGCACTTTTGAACGTCAAAAACGAAGAAATAGAACTGATTTTAGTCGCCCCTTCCAAAAGGTAGTTTTCATATGGAGAAGAATGGGCAAGAAAATCCACCGTTACTATTTTAATTTTTTTTAACAATATTTTGTATACATCAATTATATAATTATATGTGAAGACGATGCACACCTAGATTAAGATTACTGTACCACAATAGTTAAAAGGATTTAAAAAATGGAGCAAAGACAAATAAATTAATTCAGAAACAGTAATTAAAATTCATGAATAACTTTAAGTTTGTAATAAATAAGTAAAATACCTGAGTTTTCTTTACTGCCATCATCGCCAGAAGAATCATCCAAATCAGATTTCTCTTCAACTACAAACAAAAATAGATAGTGCAATTCAGCGTCTTGTGACTCTTATGTCATTGTAATAAGGTGGAAATTGGAATGATTATCTTGGTTCGTGGAAAGTACTTAAGATCAGTCTGTTCTTTTAATTTGTGGTAGTTCCAATCCGGGCAAGTAACAATGTCACTTTTTAAATTTCACATGTACTTTATAAGTTTATCATGGATATGAGTGCCCTCAATGAATGTAAACATCGTGGGGAAACCAGAACTTACAGTTAACTAGCTGATGCTCGCGGCTTCGCCCGCGTTGCTGTCGGTTATTATATACTAAAACCTTCCTCGAGATCCACTCCATCCATTGGTGAAGACAACATGAAAATCGGTGCAGTCGTTTTTGAGTTTATCGCGAACAGGACGACAGACAGACGCTGCGGAGGACTTTGTTTTGTAATATGTAAGGAATATGTAAGGATATAAGTTTGAAATCGCCAACCCGTGTAGAGCAAGCGTGGTGACCACTGCTCGTTGCTTCTCTGTATGAGAAGAGCCTTTGCTACTTGAATTGTGTCTTTTTACCCGACTGCCAAGGAAGGGTTATGTTTTTACCTGGATTGTCAGGCTGAGACTTGGTCTTAGCAGGAGGACTGGACCACTTGTCCTGTGCGTCTCGCAGCATCTTCTCTCCCGAGATGATACGATCTGAGACGCTCCACAAACTACGCACCACGGCTGGAACAATCACCATCATATAAGACATCTTTTTTTAAATTGTTTTTTTTTGACAACCAATTTGGTGTCAGTTACTTAGTACAGCTATTTAGTATTTTAGGACCCCAAAATAGGAATTACTTACGGTTCAAAAAAGAGGCGCAATCATTATATTAGTATTCAATGGAATTAGTTGAGATACGATTAAATACATGCTGTATACTGCCTACAAAAGCAATCAGATCTCTATTTCAATAGAAATAAGGTGTATATTCGCTTACCAGCAGTTGTATTGTTCTCGTGCAGACTAGCCGATGTGAGCGCGAGGTGTATTTGCTCCATGTGTTGCTTGAAGGCTTGGTAGTCTTTCTCTGCATCGCCGTCTGAAAGGCCGCTGAATATCTCGTGACCTGAAAAACGTAATACATTATTTATACAAGGTGTAAGGGTAAACACTCTTGTCACACAAACCATGGATAGTTGACTTAAATATAAAAATAAATGACCGAGTAACAACAAAAAGTAATTGTTATTTTTATTAAAATATTTTAAAAAGTTTATATGCGACATCGTGCTCGCTAGCGAAACAGCTGACTGACTGAGAGACGGGTCGTTCTCGCGGCCGGTCAGATCGCGTCTCACGCACTCTACCCGTGTTGAGACGCAAGTTCGTTGCTCTAGCGCATAGGTGAAAGGGTGAAATACTCTACTAGTAAAAAGTAAGAAAAAAAAGTAGTAATTTTCCATTGATTTTGCGCTTTATAAATGACACCAAACCACTGGTTTCAAGGATAACGGGGTTCACCCTAACAGCCTGTGTACTTAGGGGCATCATTATGATTTGCAATGAATATGTCAAATTATCTATTGCAGCTGAGATGAGAATGCTAATGGAATGTGTGGTATTACGCGAATGGATAGAATAGGAAATGATAAACAAGTTAAATTAAATAAAAAAATTAAAAAACCCTCGACAAAAACATCTAATAAACGATACTTTTTTATAGCTAAGATCAAGTTACCTTTCAAACAAAACCAAAAAAGCAAAATCGGTTCAGCCGTTTGGCAGCTACGATGGCGCAGACAGACACACTCGTTAAACTTATAACACCCCTTTTTTTTGCCGTCGGGGGTTAAAAAGGAAGTCTGAAAGTGACACCGGTGACTGAAAAGTTGTGTGGAAATCAGCATAATTATGGGCATGTGTGCGGAAGAATGAGGAAAATGACTGACTTGAGGAAAGTTTTGAGTATGAATGTGGATGGCTATAAGAGTAGAGGATGACCAAAGAAACGATGGACGGACTGTGTGTGTGTGTTAAATGATTTATTTCCGTAAGTAGGTTTGTACAAACACTTTTACACATCAATCACATTTTTTAAACTAGATGAGGTCGGCGTTTCCTATCTGACTAGCCTGAGAAGAAAGGCCGAAAGAGGTCATAGTCTCTTTTAAAGTCCAGACATAATCTTGGTCAGATCATGTGAAGACAATGTAGATTGGTGTCTGAAATGGTCTTTTGAGGAAAGAACCACACAGATTGAGTGGACCTGTCCAGTCAGTGCACGCATTTGTCTGTAATCGTGCAGCTCAACTCCGAATTTAAGGAGCTCAACGATTTGACGAACAATACCAAAGAAAGGACATTTGGGGAGGTCGCAAAAATGACTTAATTAATTGTGAAAGATGATATGGCGAGAAAGGGGGTGACTACTGAGATGACGACTAATAGAGAAGTATGGAAGAAAAAAACTTAGTAATAGAGCCCAGAGGGACCGTACCTTTTTGTACCAGTTCGTTGAGCTGTGAGATGAGCGTGTCCCGCATTTGTTTGGTGTCGTACTTTATAGATATCATGTCGGGAGGCAGCTGGATCTCGTAGGGCGTTATCTTGCTGTATCTGTAGGATTGAGGCTTTTTTATTTGTATTTATATTTATTATTAAACTCGAAGTCAAAGCATTTATTTCAATTAAACCATTTTCAGATAGTTTTTAAGTATCCAAGGAGTCGGTTAGTCGGAAAGATGAAGCCCTTTCCAAAACCTAGTTGGTTTTCTATGGAAAAGAACGGGAAAGCAACACCATTATTGTCACTCTAAGAAATTTTTACCTATTATTATAGATGAAGGAGTATTGTGGACAAGTTTTAATTCAGTCTTGTTCAATCGCTTACCATTTGCGTGTAACACTGATATTTTGATTCTTGTTCAAGAACATTCCAAAGCAATTTTTTTTTTGAGACGTTCTTATTTAAAAACATCAAAATCTAAAGTCATTTATTCAAATTATTCTGAGAATCAGCCCTTTTTGGAACGTCAAAATTAGATAAGGCAGTCCCCGAAAACGCCCGCCCTTCACCACTTCCTAGTGAAGAAGAACACGTACCTGAAGCAAGCGGTGGTGAGGTGGTGCACGAAGGCTTGCGCGTGCGCGTGCAGCGGGTGCGGGCACGTGTGCGCGCGCACGTAGCGCGGCGCGGCCATGCGCGCGCGCACGTACGTGGCCAGCGACAGGCCGAGCGCCGCGCGCGACACGCGCCGCGCCGCGCCGCTCGCGCCGCACGCCTCGCAGCGCGACCAGAACATCACCTGCACGTGCGGAACTTGCATAATTACTGTACTCGTGGTAGAATAATAATAGTCCTGTACACCGAATTTCGGCCACGGCGGCCAATCTCAGTGGAGACTCTACATCGACATGGGAGATATTATAGTGCCTTTTATGTTTTTAGTCTAACGGAGATTAGCTTGAACAAACCGACTGACAGAAAATTTTAGAAAGGACATGACCAGTTCCTGCATTCGAATTCGGGAACTTGTGCAGGATTACAGTAAATACACTATGATTTAAAAATAAAGATCTAATTTATCATGGATAAATTATTCCGAATTAAGCCAAGGTTAAAATATCTGCAAAAACAGTATTTTAATTGCTTCCGCTTTTCTAGAGTGCGTTTCATCAAATAGTTCCTATGACATAGTGTTGGTTCCCCTGTTGTAAGACGAACATATTTTGAACGTTACGGCGCCACCTAATAGGTCCGTTGTTAAAGTGCCAACATTACGGCATAGGAACTATAATGATGAAACGCACTCTATAAGTACTTCCCGATTTTGACGTTTCATTGTATCCATAATCATCCGGTAACCATAATAAGCTACACAGTACGGGAAAATAAGAACGAGTTATTTTCGATCAAGAGAATAAATGACATGGAATAATATATATAATGCACGTTTTGTTTATAATTAATTTAATTTATTTACATTTTCTAATCTAAGTTTACACGCCTACAGGTTAGGTTTTTATTGACATTTGTGACAATCGAACACCATAATAATCACTGTGTTTATAGGACTGTTATTTCTTTGACAATGCATCTGACATTAGTGGCGGGACCACAGGCACAATATATTATGGTAGCAATCTTTTCATAAAATCCCCAATTAATCGATTTGAGTCAAAGCATGAAAAATCGATTCACAAAAAAAATATTTTTGAATTGATATTTTATTGTACTTACCCTTTTTAACTGTGTGATTAATCATAACATAACGCCCAGGACAGGGTTGGGTGCGATTCCCCGGCACAGCGCTACAGCGCTTGCGACCACTAGACCAACGAGGGTGGCAACGCATCAGCAAAAACCCTGCTATGGGCGGCGGTGATTGCCTAATTCCCGTAACTAAAAACGTTCAAATTCAAGTCGCAATCTCATCTCTGCGACAATGAATGTCAAAAACTTGTCTTAAACTCGATAACCACAACGCCTAGCGCCATCTCATATCGAAAAGCAGAGTTAATTACTGAATACTTATCTTCATTTTTCTCAGTTTCCTGATCTTTTAGACTCGTGAAACTTTTTTATCTGGAAACTGTAGAATACAACAATTGCAAAAATATAACAATATTTTCTGCACATTGATTTCGACACCTATGCAGGCGCCCATAGTCCCACTGGTCATGTCATTTAATTTTTTGTTATACGTTTATAAGGTAAACGTTCATATAAAATTAGTAAAAAGCTGTTATTTTGACATTTCAAACGGACACTTCAATTTTATTTATTTCAATTTATATAGATGTTTTGATTAGCTAATTATGTAACCTTCAGAAAGCGGGTGTTTACCTGTTTGCTCTGCTCCTCCTTGACTTTGTCGACGTTGCTGTGCCCGATAGTGTTGCACGTTATCGTGATACACACGTCTCCGTGGACGAACCTAAATGAGAATACAGGGTCAAATTAAATTAGTTAGGGAAACTCCGTCCACAGGTAACGATATGAAACACGAAAAAAAATTGGTGTCAACAAGCCTATGAAGTTACTAGTAATAGAAGATTTAAAAATAAAAAACTTTTTTTGCAAACCTCACAGACGTGATATAAAACAATAGAACATATTTTCCAACACTCGTTGACCACAAAAAAAGAACATCAAATCTTTTTCTTTATATAATATTGTTTTTGGAAAAATAACTTTAAATCCCAGACAAAAAGTTCATATTGCGCTACAACTTCATTAATTCTTACATATTTTTCCATAGTACTAACATATAACATAAGATCGCAGCTGTAATCCCCGAAGGGTTAGACAGAGGAGTACCTATAGATAGACAGTACACTCACATTTCGCCATTATGTAGTGTTTAAAAGTACTAGTCATTCTAAAAACCACTTAATTTACACTGATATAAAGTTGATATTTGTCTAAGTGGAAATATCATACAAACTATTTGAATATAGAATAACTGAGTTGGTCGGCTAGTACGTACCTCCGCACGTGCTGGTTCATGGGCACGTTACAGTTCGGTGAAGTACACTTGTAGTCTCCGTTAAAGCAGTACTTCTCCAGGAACGCGCCCAAAGATATGTCGTGCCGGCCGTACATTTCCATCGTCACTATCCTGGCAAAATAAAAACAAGATGTCTTTTTAACATAACAAGGGATAGGCAGAATTATGTAGTGAAGTGTGTATGTGTGTGTGTGTTTTCATAAAATGTAAGTTAATGTAATGTACACGTTACTTTACATTTTATGCAAGATATTATTACAAAAATGCCAGCATAAGCTGTAACGTGGTAATATTTTTTTTTAACTTTTTGCATGCCATTTTAAAGCTACATGTAACTATAATGTAGACATAATTGTGTAAGTACGCTAATAGGGAATATGCTGTGCTTTCCCATAATATAGAATACATGATAGATCTATAATTAGGGCAAAGATTGTGGGATTATAATAATAATTCAATAGTAATTATAGTAGTAGTAGTAGTTTAATAGGCTGCTATTGCTAAAGTGATAAAAAAACATGCAGGGGACTGCCAATCGAAGTAAAAACTAAGCAACAATGCGTAACCTTAACGTAATTCAAACGGTAGACGGTAGATGGCGCTAAAAACATTTTTTCAAGCGTGACGGCGACGATGACGCGAGTTTCATGATTTTTGTTCACCCGAAAAGTGCTCAACGCGCTTAAAGAAGTTTTCACTTCAAAAAAGTGCTAGAAATTCATAATACTTGCCACGGATTGACGCAGAAGTCGGGTACATTAGCAGACTTGTTGCTAAAGCTGTAGAGCAACAGACTCAGCTGTTGATGGTTCTCCGGCGCCAGTGGGTCGAGCGGTTCGTTGTCATTCGATTTCTCGTTCGGGTCCACTTCGGGTTCTTTCGGCTTCTTCACGACAGATGGCTTGTGCATCGGACATTGAGCTGAAATCGGCTCGTTATGTAGATCGAGACTTGTGATGATTGATTTACGCATATTTGAGATTTTAATATAAAAAAAAATACATACTTAATAATTTTGATAAGTCAGCGAAACAGCTTTGTGAATTTCAAGAATTCCAACGGCCATATTACATTTACTTATGTTTTTTTTAATTATTAATGTGCGCATATTAAAATACAAATAGATACGAAATAATATTTTTTTAATTTATTTATTCATCAACTTACATTTACCATTTTACCATATAATTTGAGTACAAGGGAACTGCTTATTATTTCATTAATACATTTTTTTTTTTAATTTTTCTTTAGACTTGGTTTAAATCATCGAGCCATTTTTGTAATAAGGACGAAATACTGTTTTTACTTTTAACACAAGTTTAGTGTATAAAGTAACTGACATGCTTATAATTTGTAACATTTATCGTCATAACCAGTATTGAAATTTTCCACCTTCGTGGTTTTGAGCCAAAAAGGTAGCAAACTCACGATCAAATTTTGCAATATAACTCTTATCTCATTGTAGTAAAGTATACATTAGAATGAGTTCCGTGAGTTTCATAAAACCGTCGGCGATCATTCTAATTTGTACCTTACCTTACCGCGATAAAAGTTACATTGCAATGACTTAATAATGGTTTTTATGCTGATCGTGAATATTCTACCTAATGCACAGTAACTTACGTTTATGTTTGTCGTTAACGAGCCGGCAGCCCGTGGCTCTGTAGTGCGCGAGCGCCGCCCTCAGCGACGCGTCATCGGCCGGCGCCGATATGGCCATCTTCGCGAATGAGTGGAGCTCCTTAGAGAGTAAAGTGTTACATAGGTTTTAGAAGGGAACGCAATTCAATATAAGCACTGAAAACGGTAAATCCTGTTAAAGCTTGTGCACTTTGAAATGACGCACCCCACTACCGCATTTTCGTACACGGTAATGCGGAATTCTATGGCTAATGCGGTAGTGGGTCGCATCAATAGTCTATTCGCTTAAATAGTGACGATTAGGTGTACCCTAAAAGGTGTACGTGAACTGTGTGCGGTACCTTGAGCTCGCTGGGCGCGTGCGCGGCTCGCGCGGCGTGTGCGGGGGCGACGTGAACTGTGTGCGGTACCTTGAGCTCGCTGGGCGCGTGTGCGGCTCGCGCGACGTGTGCGGGGGCAACGTGAACTGTGTGCGGTACCTTGAGCTCGCTGGGCGCGTGTGCGGCTCGCGCGGAATGTCGCGGCGCGCGCGGCGTGTGCGGGGGCGGGGCTGCCGCCGACAGGAGCGGCGCAGGGAACTGCGCCCTGTGCGCGCAGCGCCGCCCCGCCTCGGTCTCGAGGTAGGGCGCCGGGATCATCATGTTCGGCGACATGGACAGCACCACGTCGTCTGTTGACCATCTACAAAAGGAAATAGTAGCATTTTTGGAGTTAAGATACTTTTTACGCGACTGCGACACAGCAAAATCAGGGTTATGTTATCATGCGTCTATCTATGTATTTTTTTGTACTATGACAATGTGGGGAATCAAATAATGGGCATGAGAAAAAGCCAAAAAAAAAAAAAAAAATTATTTTAACTGTGGCCCTTTTCAATTGGGAGTGTCCATGGAAGCACACAGCATATCGTTACGATCTGTCGTTTCAGAAATCTTATGGAACCGCGTGCCTGTTTCAATTTAGCAATGATCATCAGATCAACACATCTGTAAATTTTTCGCACAAACGGCTCGGTATATCGTTCAGTCTTATCTATAGATCGAAAACGATAAGGGCATGCTCGCCTTAAATGAGATGTCCACTGCAGACATCAGTGTCTAACGACAAGCCCTACGCTGCCCACATTGTCTGATAGTTTTAAAAACTTGATTTTAATTAAGCTGACTTTCTAAATTCGACTTACCGATCGGTATGCGGATCTGCCTGCAGCTTAGCTTCCTCTTTCGGTAAGAAAACATCGTCATCAACAGACAACGTAGCGCGCAATGGATCACTAAAGTCTCTGATCGGAACTCCACAACTCAGCGTTTTATCACTCTCTGTTTTACGCATAAACGGTTTTGAACTCTGCAAAGGATCCTCTTCAAACGATTTCTTTTGAATAACTTCATTTTTCTTTTCTTCAATACTACTTGTGTTTTTGGTAATAACGTTTTTATCATCACTTTTCGCAGTATCTTTGACGCTCGAGTTTGTAAAAATATTGTCAGATCTCGAGGATTCATTGCTATCGGTTTCATTGCTCTTTCTCGATTCCTCGTTCAAGGAATCTTTACGTATCACAATATCTTTTTCACTTTCATTACTTTGAGTATCATTATTTTTAATATCATTTTTAACAACGTCATCTTTCGTTACGTCGTTTTCATTGAGATCATCGTCAAACGTCATGCCTGGTTCAGGGAGGATTGCTTCGATATCTCCTAGAAATGCCTTTTCTAGTTTCCAGTTGTAGCACGCTAACAGCATGAATTTGACGACTTTCTTCACTTTGATTAGCTCTTGTAGGGATGCCCCACGTAGCAATATGCAGCATGCTAGGTTTGGTTCAGCACAACCTTCAAGTACCATTAGTGTTTTGCTGGAATCTGTATAAGAAGAATTGTTTGTGTTAGCTTAGGTCGATAGTCTGGCCAACGAAAGTTGATCCTGAAAACACGCGCGAAATTAAAAAAAAAAACAAGACTGTTTGTCCCTAAACATAGAGCGATAATTCGTGTTGATAATAATTGAAATTTAATTGAAATAAAATAAAATTTCAAGTCGTTACGTCCAAATGTGGATCGTCCGGTGCGGAGCCAGCTATTTGGCCCGGTAGGAGTAGAGTCACTCACAATTCTTGACGTAGAAGTTGGTGCAGGTCCCGAGGCGCGGCATGCCGACGCGCGCGTCGATGGAGGCGAGCGTGTCGGCGCGCGTGGCTCGCGCGGCGCGGGCGAGCGCGCGCACGCGCACGCGCGCCGCCAGCGCCACGCCGCCGCGCCGCAGCGCGTCCTGCACGCCGCGCGCCGCCGCGCCGCGCACGAGCACGACGCGCGGCCGCAGCGCACTGATGCGCGCCGCGCAGCGCACCAGGTACTCGCGCTCCTAATGATAACGCGAAATCATCAGGGCAACCCGCGAAATTCTAATTTTATTACGTTTTCGCAATTTGCAAATCATATTTGGATCAACACAACCTGAAACTGACCGAGAGAGAGAGAACTGACTGAGCCGTCTGATACACTTGGTAGCGTCAATCTGAGATCAAACTAAAATAACTGCTACCAACTGCATGACAGCTTGAAAATTGAACTTATGTTGAGGGAGGCCTTTGCCCAGGAGTGGGACCACGTAAGCAAATAAAAAAAGAATCTGTCGGGTGTATTTTTAAATATGTACAAAGTATAAAACATAAACAACGCAAAAAAATACTAATAAACTTTTCCAACAAACCTGCATCAATACAGGTTCCAGCGAAGTAAGTTTGCCTTCAACTCGCTGATACGCGATAGAACAGTCTAGAAGTAATATCGTGGGGTTCGATATCTGCTGCGGCATACCTCTGTATTAGAACAAATACATACAGGATGTAGGAAAAACAAAAATCGACGGATTCTGTGAGTACATCTAGGTAAAAGAGAAAATTTTAACGACTTTTATTATTACAGTTATCCAAAGAAAATAGGGAAGCACTACCATGGCTGTAGCAGCTCTTTATTAGATCTCATATCATCACGAGTTCGTAATTCCGAACATAGACGATGATTCCCGAAGCCATACTTTTCTTGGGGCTGTATGTATGTATATGTACCGCTAAGAAGAGATGGCCTTTATTCTCAACTTTTTTTCAACTAGTGCAAGCTCGATGTTTGCTTGGCAGTTACAACAGCGCTGCGCTGCGCCTCGCCATTAGAGCGCCGGCCCTTTTGGGTGTTAAATAGTAGATTAAAAGTACAGAAGTTCGTCATTAGGAAATCACGCATCGGACCCACGGCTTGTAAATAAATAAATAACTAACCTGTGTGCTACGTTCTTAGTAAGCACAACTCCCTGCACGACACAGCTGTCTCTCATAGTACCACCCGGCACTTTCTTCACTTGCACGTAGTTCCGCACGTCAATGTCATTGCTGTTCACGTCTGTACACACACGTTACAATTACTATTTATTTTACGACTGATTTACGTTGATCCAGTATTCATAGTGCAGCAAGCTTATCGGGCCCGGTGGAGGCGAAAGCTTCAGGGTAGCCCGCGAAATTTAAATTTTCTTACGTTTTTTGCAATAATATGCATGTATTTTTTTAATATTTTTATTCGATAGTTTACATCGTCAAATAATAGTTTTAAAAAAATCGACGGCAAAAAAGCAATTTAAAGTACTTAAAAAAAAGTTTTAAAATATCCAACCGATCCGGGCTATTTAAACGCCCTCCATTTGGCGCGCTTGGTGTGGTGACGTCACAGACCGTGAAAACAAACAAGCAACTGTCAAGTCAACGTCAAACACTCCTTTTTGTATGAGCGTTTGACATTGACTTGACACTTGTTGATTGACTTGACATTGACATTTTGATTGTTATCCCGGATTGTTACGTCACATCCGCTCTTAGCTTTTCAAGTATTTGAATTACCCACGGTTTTTTGGAACTTTAAAAAAATTAATTTCTCGCTCAAAAATAAATTTTATTCAAAAATATTGATGGAGGCATAATTCTGACGTAATACAGTTTATAAAAAAAAAATTGACCCATATTTGAATCACATGCATATTCCCTATTTGCAGGTCAGTATCAGGTTGTGTTTGATTTGCGACCGTGACAAATATGGATTTATAGAATTATAATCATTAGAATCAGCAATACAACTTATTTAATTTAATTAGAATGTTTATTAATTAATTTTTGTTACCTATTTTGCTGTGCCCTTACAGGGTCCATAATTGTATGCAAATATATGAATATGAATAAGTTCACATAAGTGAACTGAATGACAATTTTTTTACTTATTCTGATACTAGCTGCGCCCCGCGGTTTCACCCGCGTAAGTCTCGATCCCGTGGGAATATCGGGATAAAAAGTATCCTATGTGTTAATCCAGGTTATAAGCTATCTGTTTGCCAAATTTCATCCAAATCCATTCAGCCGTTTTTGCCTGATTGAGTAACAAACATCCAAATACACAAACACACAACCTTTCACATTTATAATATTAGTAGGATGTCACTGCTCTTGACCTCGATCCCGCCAGATGGGAAGCGATAGATGAGGTCTATGATGGAACGAGCAAGCCCAGAAGATGCCTGTTCACTCTTGTTTTGAAGGCTGACGGGTTATACGTGGAAGGGAACACAGATGCTTCCACACTTTGGCCGTGCGCATAATAAATGTGGAAGAGAAGCGCTTAGTACGACTAGACGGTATATCGACCAAGTGCGGATGGTACCCCGCTGTACGCCTGGTGGTCCGATAGTGAAAGGGAGATGGTGGGATCAGGTCATTTAATGAAATCATGACATTTAGCACTTATATGAACTTAAGGAGTTGTGCTGCTGATTCTAATAATTATAATTCTGTAAAGCCATATTTGTTACGGCCGCGAATCATATTTTAATCAACATACAAACTGACACGGACCTGTCAATTGCAAAAAACGTAAGAAAATTTGAATTTCGCGAGCTACCTTAGCGCATACCCCTTAATTGGAAATAACGATATCACAGTGGATAGAGCACAGGTAGCCAGGTGGCCGCGCGAGACACTGTCGCATCAGTAGACCCAGGTGATATTACACGTACCTAGCACGATGGTATCGGCGGCGTGCACACACAGTGGATAGAGCACGTGTAGCCAGGCGGCCGGGAGCGCGTGTCGCGCGAGACACTGTCGCATCAGTAGACCCAGGTGATATTACACGTACCTAGCACGATGGTATCGGCGGCGTGCACACACAGTGGATAGAGCACGTGTAGCCAGGCGGCCGGGAGCGCGTGTCGCGCGAGACACTGTCGCATCAGTAGACGCAGGTGATCTTCGCCCGACACGACGATCGCCTTGCATATGTGGCGTGCTTCTGTCGACACTGGGCAACCAACTTTAATTTGCAATAACATAAATAGTTGTTACAATCAAAATGAAATATTACTTCAATAGCCATACCTCAAATATTATAAAAATTCAATCAATCTGCCTAGCCTTTTAGCCCAACTATGTTAGGGTCGGCTTCCAGTACAACCGGATGCAGCTGAATACCAGTATTTTACATGGAGCGACTGCCTATCTGACCTCCATAACCCAGTAACTGGATAATACGATACCCCTAGGTAAGACTGGTTGTCAGAATTTCGGGCTTCTGACGACCCGTAACGACTGTCAAAGTTCCACGAATGACAGCCGTGACCAACGGCTTAACGTGCTTTCCGAGGCACGGAGGAGTCTCGGTATGTAAAGATGGTCACCCATCCACGGACCGACCCCGGCAAGCGTAGCTTAACCTGATGGATCGACCCCCGCGGCTGTAATTACTTAGCCACGAGCTCCTCGAGAAAATTATGGTGAATTATTAATTGATGGAAAATTGAAAGAAATACTCACCTTCATTTTGTTCTAACACAGGCGTCTCTTCTTCACTAGACGATGATTTCTTCTCTGGAACAATTCATGAATTTACTTTTCAACTGAATTATGCTCTTATATAATAGGCGTTAAGGTAATTTATTGCATGAATACCTGTTTTAGGTGTTTTGATCAGCCTTGCAGAGTTCTCACCAAGGTTGAGGTCGAGGCAGTACGATGAGACGCTCTCGACCAATCTAGTTGATTCTTCCTCCGCTGTGGACGAAAGTGTATTTTGGAGATATTTTAATCATTACTTTCTGAAAACCTTGTTAGTTTAACACTTTATTTTATTAATCAAAGCCCGTGTTATCCACTTGTCTCTCTTGTTGTAAAAGGGCTTATTTTTCAGTACATAGGTAATTTTTATCGATAGAATAGAATAGATTTATTTATTTGCAATGAATGTAGGTATATATTATTAGGTGTTACAAAGTTTTATGGTTCCTTGTACATTCTACCTTAATTGGCATGCAAATTTACATTTTAAAAGAATTTAATAAAACTTAAGAATTCTTGTACTGAATAATAACACTTGTGCAAAAGTAATTCTGTAACATGCTTTTTAAATTTAGTTAGCGGTTGTTCCTTGACATTATTTGGTAACTTATTATAAACAAGTGGTGCCATACAAATAACACTTTTTCTTAAAAGTGCAGTCTTAAAAGCACCCGTGCTTAAAAGATTTTTATATTGGGATCTAATACTTATTGTTCTATTTCCAGTTTCTTTCAAGGTGGTAAACTGGTGTGAGTCTGAATTATGCTCTTATTTTATTGGTTGTAAACTGGTGTGGTATCTGAAGAATAAATATGAAAGTTTGAACATAATATTGAATCAAAGTTGTAAATGTCTGACTATTGTAAATTCTGTAATATGCCATCTGCATAACTGTACGTAATCGTTAATATACCGAACAGATTAAATAAATGTACAGATAAAAAAGGAAGACCGTGTTTGATTTTTTACCACTCCCAGGTTGACGTTATTTCCTAAACAAATGTCTTCTGTTATGCGGTTTTGTAATAGCTTTTACTAATATCCCGAGCCACCATACCGCTACTCGGGAGTCGGAGCATACGTTTTAAAAGAATAAATAAAGACAGACTAATATTTATTTATTTATTTATTGGATCGCCAACAGAGGCTACACAGTTACATGCATGTTAACGTGATTATACTGAACAATAGCGACCCGCCCCCGCTTCGCACGGTTTTCACAACTTGACAAAACATCAAGATTTCTTTATTATAAATATGCAAGTTTAATATTTATTTATTTATTTTTATTTAAATGCCTTAAAAACTACCATTACAGGTCGTAGCCTAATGCGTTAGCCAAGGAATTTATAAATAATTAAAATTAAGATCATAGTTTATAACATAACATAAATAATAGTACTTTTGCGAATTCACCCCAGTGACATGTAAATATATCAATTTTGACCTGAATATCATTGATGGTGCGAATTGCTTGAGTAAGAGGAGTTTTGTGATATTCATTTATTATATATTGCTCGCGGCTTCGACGGCGTGGTATGTCGATGAAAAGTACCCTATGTCCTTCCCCAGGATGCCATCTATCTCCTTGCCAAATTTTATCGAAATCCGTTCAGTGGTTTAGGCGTGAAAAGGTAACATACAGACAGATATACCGACAGACAGACAGAGTTACTTATACTATATTAGTATGGATAAGCCTCCCGGAATCGATATTCTAAATGATGGTGATGATCGCATCAAAATCCGTTGCGTAGTTTAGAAGAACAACGCAGTCGCACAGACGGATACGAAAAGTGACTTTATTTTATAACTAGCTTCCGCCCGCGGCTTCGCCCGCGTGGTATGTCGATAAAAAGTAGCCTATGTCCTTCCCCGGGATGCCATCTATCTCCTTGCCAAATTTTATCGAAATCCGTTCAGTAGTTTAGGCGTGAAAAGGTAACATACAGACAGATAGACCGACAGACAGAAAGACAGACAGAGTTACTTTCGAATTTATAATATTAGTATGGATATGAATATAGATTATTATTGAATGCCTCATTGGTCTAGTGGTCACAAGCGTTACTGCTGAGCATGAGGTCCTGGGTTAGACTCCCAGGTTGGGCAGTGTTATAGGGGTTGTCCATCAGGAGTTCCTCAGTAGCAGCCCGGAGTCTGGATTCGTGCCCGGTTGATGGCAATAGGCTCGCCCCCTATTACATGGGACTTAAACATAACTGGCGAAATGTGGGTGTACTATAGGATCAACTCTGCTTAACCCTTCGGGGATTACAGACGTGATTTTATGCTATGTGTTATTAAATTATTCTACTGTGTTTCTACTTACGTGATTCATCCACATCAGTGGCCCGCGGCGGTAGAACTATGGGCTTATACAGAGCGTAGTCTGCGAACTGGGGTAATTCCGTCATACCGTCCATGTAACCCGCGCTTAAAAGGTTCTGACATACTAAAGTTGCTTGCGCTCTGAAAAAGAAAACCAACCTTACCTCCGAATCCTTAATGCCTCCGTAAAAGTCTTTCTAAACAATCGAAAAAAGACTTTCAAAACCAAGAAATGAGATGTATTTTTCTGTACTATTTTGTGAGACGCCAAGTTGCGTTTCTATACCAAGTAAGATTAATTTTCTTTCTTTTCTTTGTACTTATTCACCTTGTCTTATTGTTGGTGTTATCCATGACCCATTGCAGAATGTCGCAGCCGCGCCAAACGCCACTGTAGCGCACAAGACGATACCTGAAATGATATTTATTTTTCTCCGTTCAGGCTTTAGATAGTGTACAGAGTGACGGAATGAGGATGTCGGTACCGTACCGTATTACGTTTTAAGATAGTACACAAAAAATCAATTATTCAATTTACACAAGTATTTTGACAAAATTCTGTTCTATTAAGTTTCTAAAGATACAGATAATCGGCGCAAAAGCCTACTTAGAGTCGCGTTAGTTTAGCACCCATTGAGTAGGGAACATTCAAAACTGAAGAATATATACAGGGTGTTAGGGTAAACACCGTTATCCTGAAACCAGTAGTTTGGTGTCATTTATAGAATGTAATGTCATTGGAAAATTACAACATTTTTAGTCTTTTTTTTAAACTAAATTTTACCACAAAAGAGGCAAGTTAGCTCATAGGGCAACGAACTTGCGTCTCAACACGGGCGGGGGTGCGGGACATGACCTGACCGGCCGCGAGCGCGACCCTTCCCTTTAAAATCTTTTAATGAAAGTAACGTTTTTTTTTTGTTGTTACTAGGTCATTTGTTTTTATATTTAAGCCACCCATGCCCCATGGTGCCCCATTACCCATGGTTTGAGTGACAACAGTGTTTACCCTGACAACCTGTAAAAGGCTTGGCTTGGTGTGGATCGGTTTGGCTTGGTTTGGATTAGCTCGGCTTTGGCTCGTCTTGGCTTTAAATGGCCCTGTTCGGTTCTTACCTGTGTTGCTGCGTGGGCAGCGTGAAGGACAGCTGTCTGAACACGTCGTGCAGCACCTCCTTGTGCGACGTGCGCGCTTCACAGCGCTCTTCCTGCTCGCGCGCGAACATGAAGTTGTCGCGCAACTTGCTCGCCTGAGCAGACTTGTTCTCAGGGAACTTTACCTGGTAAAAAGACGGTTATAAAGAAAATAAAACTATGCCTACAGGCTACTTCCCGCAACCCTGGCAGGACAACAGAGACCTAAAGTGAAAAAAGTGTCACAAAAACCTGTAAGTTTTCCTGCAAGGTCCTCAGATCAGGCGGTATCTCACCCGTCATGTCGTTCTCCTTAAGATAACTCAGTACCACATTGCAACAATAGTTGCATACTCGTAGACCGCCGGCGCAACCAAATATGTGCCCTGAAACAAGCGAATATGGTTTGTTGAAGCTGAATATTGTCTGCAATAATTGACTATGGTTAGATTCTATTGATGAAAAACATTCTTCGACTCTGTGTCACTAACACTGACAAAGTCATGTAAAGTCATTTGATTGGCTGTTTTTATTTCAGTCAGAGCAATTGAGTTTGACAGCCCGTTGACTAATTTGTTGGTGGATTAGTATTTCAGTAACCTGGAGGACCTTGTGGCTAAGTAATAACAGCTGCATGGGTCGAACCATCAGGTTAAGCTATACTTGCTGTGGATACCAAGACTCCTCCGTGTCTTGGAAAGCACGTTAAGCCGTTGGTACCGGCTGTCATTGGTGGATATTTGACAGTTATTATGGGTTGTCGGAACCCTGCAAGTCTGACAATCAGTCTTACCAAGGGGTATCATATTATCCATTTACTGGGTTGTGGAGGTCAGATAGGCAGTCGCTCCATGTAAGATACTGGTATTCAGCTGCATCCGGTTAGACTGGAAGCCCACCCCAACATAGTTGGACAATGGCTAGGCAGATTGATAGTATTTCAATAACCAGGTGTTAGTCGCTTCATTTATTTACCTGGCACTCGTTGGCTACAGCATCTAGAACAGAAGATCTGTCCGCACACACGGCAGTGGTGTCTGCGTCGTAACGTACTGAACCGTGAGGCACATTCATAGCACTCGCGAGATATATCATCCGGCATCCAGTAGCGAGCCAGCTCCGTATCTGCGTACTTTGTTCCACCCTGGAAATAAATTAATAATTTACATAAAATGGTGGAGGAGTTTGTGGCTAAGTAATACCAGCCGAACGGGTCGATCCGTCAGGTTAAGCTACGCTTGCCGGAGTTAGCCGCTTGTCAGATAGGCAGTCGCTCCATGTAAAATATTGGTATTCAGCTATACCCCAACATAGTTGGGGAAAGGCTAGGCAGATGATGACATAAAATGGTGCAAGTAAATATATTTTAATTCTTTTAATGGCAGTTTCTTTGAACATCAGAAGGAATACAACCTCATAGTATTGTAGTGAAATTTCTACAAGTACTAAGTGTACAAAGTGCATGATATTTATTCAATTATCTTAATCAAGGCCAATAATCACTAAATATATCATTGATAAGTTACGTAGGCAGCCAAACATCAAGGATATTTTTATTTAGTTGATTCTTAGCAAGTCTTTCTTGTTTCTATTGATTCTATTTGTAAAACAAATCTCAATTGCACACATAAGCCAACCTTTTATAATAATAATTACTAAGCTACTTATTGTCTACTTACGCCAGACCCCAAGGCAATCAGACTGCTTATTCTTCTAAGAACATTAGGCAAGCTCCTGCCCTCTAACTCGACGGCGTACGACCCTGTCTCTGGTTTGCCATCATCATAATCTTGCTTTTCGTCGTCAGTTCGAGGGGCGTCTTTACCGTCGCTCATCACTCTGTTTTGCATACTTTCTACATCCTCACTTGGCGAAAATATTGGAAATTTCCATAATTTATTAAAGAACGTTGAGACACCACTCTGGGCGGACTCTGGTTCGTAACGAGGAAATTCTGTAATTTGAGATGTATCATATTTATCCATAATCAGGAGATTATTATTGAATAATTAGTAATAGACATTGAAAATATTGAAATGTATTTTACGCTTAGCAATTTGTGGCTGCTTTCCGAATTAGGAAATAATCGCTGACAGCGCTCACATCGATATCTTGCGTTCCGTTTTAGATATCACAATTATGACAGCTGACGGCTGTCATCAATTCGGAACGCTCGTGAACGCGCTCACAGTCCTCGCTCAACTTCAAAACATAAACATAACCTCAAACAAGAAGGACTGATTGTATATTTTTTGAAAATGGAAGTTCTACTATTTGTTTGTTGGTTGACTCTATCGACTCTGGTCGCCATACTAACGACAGCATCAACGGGAGAGAAGAAGGGATGCGCAAGCGACAAACATTGTCCAATAGGACAGTGTAATTTTAATAAACTTCTTAATATTCAATAAATTATCTAATTAAGTAATGTATAATCTATTTTGTAGTTTTACTTAGAACATCCTTTATCATTTGAATAAGTTTTATATTTAGGTACATTAATGCAACTGATAGGTAAGTAAATGTGAAATTCATTCTTGGCAAGTAGATTTTCTTTTTTTTAAATACTTCTTATTCATGTACTTAAGTATTTAAAATATTTGAGAAGGGAACTTGTTACCATTGCGCAATGTATTGGGATGGGTATATAAATAATGTTCAACAATAATAGTAATAAAACATTTTTATTAACAATCAATTAGAATCACAGTATAATCAGACTGAACCTGAGGTACCCTGGTCGCGCTCCAAGCCACAATCTTCTCCTTATTATTATTTATGCTAATATAAGAAAAATATCAAACAGTACAACAGTAACAAAATTCTTATGTACTTATATTATTAACTCCTTATCTATTTTAGTAAATATTATGTAAAAGCACAAACATACAGTGCAATTTAAACATTAATAAAATTCACAGATTTTACCAGGTATTTCTATTCAAACGGGTACTGTTCAAATCTTAAAACTAATAAAAAATCACAAGTAGAGCTATACTTAGTACGTATTAAAACAGGTAAGTACTTACTGATCAACAATCACAGTATACTACTAAGTCAACAGGTACTGATCAAATCTTAAAAACGAATAAAAAATCACAAGTAGGGCTACTAATAATAAAACAGGTGCTGATCATATCTATACTTACATGTAAAGATCTATAAAAAACTTCAATTTAATAGTTGTTGTTAGTCTTGTTACACAACAACTGCAAAATGAATCAGTTCCGTGTTAACAGCCAAAAAAAGCACAGTAAAGTCTTACATCAGAGTATCAGGCCATCGTTTCCAGATGTTGCATTGAGATCCACTATCTTTTTATAATGTTTTTTTTAAGCTGTTTATATTTGACTGGCACTGGATACCAGTAACATAATTATTGTATGTTGCACATTGTTCTTGCTATGACGTCATACACCATCTCAAGATGCATTTTTTCTATGCTCACTGTATAATGTGAGTAGTAACAAAATGCATGACTCGTTCCAAATGAATAGAGGTGGTTCAACTCTTGATCTACTGAAAAAAAAAAATATTAAGAAGGTACTTCCGTTCCTACTAACACTGCAATAATATTGTTTGTGATGATTTTTTTTACTGAATTCTTCAATAATAGCTTAATAGATTTGAATGAAACTTGGCACATAGATAATCATATCCTGGAATAAAACAGGATATTTTAATATACTAAAGAAAATACTTTTATAAAATCTGAGAGCAAGTTCTTAAGAATTAACTGTCAACATACTAATAACACAAAACCATAGAACACTTTTATCTTGCTTTTGTTATAGATTAATTATTGGAGTATGCGTAACCACATAAACTGTTGTCAACATGATGTTATGCAAAAACAACAGGCACATTCAGCTAATAAGTATCTTCTGCACATAACCAGATAATAATATAAAATACTTACCGTACTGTTTTTTGGTTCATTCAGCAGTGACTCTGTTTCTCGGCTAGGCATATTTGCATCAAAGTCATTCACCAATTGCTGTGACTCTGTTTCTTAGCTAGGCATATTTGCATCAGTCATTCACCAATTGCTGTACATATTCAGTATCTGTAAACAGCAAGAACCAGTTAAGTAAACATTTATGATTGATCAGAAGACAATAGCTAAAGAGTGGTTGTATGCACTTTAAAAACTGTAAGATAGCTTTTGCAAACAGACAGCCAAGCAGTTGTGGGCTGTAAAACATTTCCATCATAATCGTTTAAGCAGTGGGCAGAACTGTAAGTGGACTAAAATTCAGCACTTACCTCTCTGAGCCCTCTCGTATTCCTCTGATGTTAGCATAACAGAAAACAGTCGCCCGTGATTCTCGTCGGCTATATTCATTTGAGTTTTCGTGGTTATTACAATATATACATCAAATTTCTTCTTCTTCACAATTTTGGAACTATTGTACGACTCAAAATAAAACAATACAACTGTCACGTCTGTCACTATGACACTATTTGACAGCCACATTGACAGCGCTCACAGTGATAATAATGTAGGGCATGGTCGGCGTTATCGCAAAATGGCGCATGTCATGACGTCATCTATGACGATTCAAGGGATATCGTTATCGCGATCAAACTAATACGGTACGGGTTTTATCGCGCCCAAATCGATTACAGCGTAATAAGGAACGCACCCTGTATGTGTCAACAACACCTGACTGTGTCAATGTCATTGTCAAATTTCTTGTCATATTTATGTCGTTCTCGATCTGTCAACTGTTCTATCCACAGACTATTATTATTTTTCATTTCATTTTCTTTCTTTACAGTTACAGTTACACTTTGTATGTGTATTATCAAGATAGCACTAAATTCCACGCAAACGAAGTCGCGGGTAACAGCAAGTAATTTAATTCCATCATTTTCTATAGCTTGGCCAAGAGGCTGGACTCTTTTAGATTGTGTGGCGTCCCAAAGTGCTAAAAGGCTATGTCCCAGCTTTTTTGTAGATGACAG
This sequence comes from Lithophane semibrunnea, assembly GCA_947363905.1. Taxonomy (NCBI): domain Eukaryota; kingdom Metazoa; phylum Arthropoda; class Insecta; order Lepidoptera; family Noctuidae; genus Lithophane; species Lithophane semibrunnea. Next base: position 15,690,899 of record OX376201.1, read on the forward strand.
CAAAAAAATGACAATGCAATGACAATCATAGAATGATGACAATCGAATTTGACAATTTCGTCAATTTCCTGACTTTCATATGCAAGATAGCTTCTTTTCTCGTAATTCTACCAGTAATATCAGTTATTACTTCCTTATTTAATTGTACATTTATTAAAACAATGGGAGAAGTGTCGCTGGAAACTGCGGCTTACGCTAAAATTATCTTACATGCTGCTAAATATCCGCACTGCGCTGTGAATGGCGTTGTTTTAGCGGATGCCACAAAGATCCGAGATGGAACTAAGTATCAGGATTTGGATATTGTGGATACAGTTCCACTGTTCCACCACAGCCATTACTTGTCTCCGATGGCAGAGATAGCACTGACGCAGGTACTTATCTATTTAAGGCAAACAAACTTGTGCTAGGTTAATTTATTTATGACTAGCTGCGCCCCGTGGTTTCACACGCGTAAGTCTCGATCCCGTGGGAATATCGGGATTAAAAAGTATCCTAGGTGTTAATCCAGGTTATAAACTATCTATTTGCCAAATTTCATCCAAATCCATTCAGTAGTTTTTACGTGAAATAGTAACAAACATCCATCCATCCATACTTACAAACTTTCGCGTTTATATTATTATATAGTTAGATTTTCTATGATAAATTTGTTGAAAGAGTATTTGATGGAGTGCGAAAGTTCTATCTTCACGATCACCGAATCGCATTTGTATTATCTAAACACGGTCAGTGTTTGTTTGTAAACTTAGGAGATTATTGTTATTCTCGTTCTTGTTAGTCATTTCTGATTTGGATGTGTTTGAGGAAATTATTGTACAGAAGAATTATTTATAATACAGACTACACATTATAAGAATTGTAAAGAATGTATGGCTTTCTTTATTTTGTCTGAATGAATGAAAAAATGTAGCTTGTATTTGACTGCTGATCCTACTTATCTGGAAGGTACAATACTTAACATCATCTCATCACCCCTTTATTTTACCATTTATAAACACATTTAAAAAGACTAGGCGGAAAGAAAAATATGTACTAAGGTGATAGATCTTACCATATACATTAAAATATATCACATGTGTTTTCACAGATAGAGACCATGGCTCAGGCAGACAACCGTGTGATAGCCGGATACTATGCAGCTTGCGAGAACTTTAAAGACAATACTGTTGAGAAGTGTCCCGGCCAGAAGATAGCTGAGAAAATTGCAGAACACTTCCCTTCTGCCGTCTTTATTGTGGTAAGAACTATGTATTTCATTGCTAAAATAAAACGCAGTTTTGATGTAAAAAAACTCTTCAATGTCCGGTATATGTAATGTGCTGTTTCGTTATGACAACATCACATTACATATACCGGACATATTTCTATGCAGCACTAAGTTGGAATCTGTCAAATGTTTCACATATTTAGGTCATATAATGACTGAGAAACTTAAAGACGACGAGGGCATTGAAAGACAAAGATGTTCGCTCGCAGCTAAGAGTAATATTTTGGCACGACGATTCGCGCAGTGTTCAAAGCAAGTAAAAATTACTCTGTTTAACGCATACTGTCGGAACCTTTACACATGTGCCCTATGGTCCAAGTACACGCAGCGTGCTTACAACACGTTGCGTGTTCAATATAACAACGCATTCAGATGCATACTGGGTCTGCCTTGGCGGTGTAGTGCGTCCGGCATGTTTGCCGAACGCAGGGTGGATGACTTTTACGCAGTCATGAGATATGAACGAACCGATGATGATATGAACCGTATACATAAATCTGACAATGGAATATTGAAGGCCATATACGAGATAAATTATTTCTTTGTATATGGCAATTAATATTCCAGCTAAAATAATACCAACTATTGCTATGTTTTATAATATTTTTTTTTTGTTGAATTTTTAATTTGTTATTTGTTGTGAATTTTATATGGGTGTATTCCTGAAATAAAAATGAAAAAAAAAAAAAAAAAAAAATTTTTGTAAAGGTACTAATTGCATGGCATGAAACTTTTTTGACAATATAATATTACCTACAGTGGCAGTGTATAGCTCCCAGCACAATTCTAAGGCTCTGGTGAAACTGAAACGAATTCCGCACCACATGCAGGAGGAAATGTGCCCACACCAATTATGTTTTACTTGAATGTAGCAAATAGTCGCATGACTTCCCAATCATTAAAACAGTCGACACGTCCTGCATCCTGCGCTTTATTCGCCTCAGTGAAGCTAGAGCTGTAGAGTGCCCGTGAACCCGTCAATGCGCTTGAAAAAAAAATCATGAATACCCAATCTGAGTATAAATCAAGAAGCTGACATAGTGAAGAAACTTAGACATTAATGAAAAATCTCGTTTGCTAAACTGTGTAATGGTGGTCCTCAGGTGGACAATAAGAGGCTGATGCAGCATCTCGACACACCTGCCATCAAGTTACACCACTACGCTGACGGAAGATGGAAGTCCAAGGATGCCAACAAAGTCATGTTCCGTAAGTAGAATTATTCCACGAATAGTTAAATGGATTTGGGCGAATGTGACATACATATTTTCCCATTCAGCAATATAAAAAACCGTAGAGTAGTGCTGGCCCCTTTTTTTTATTTGTGTGTGTTAAATCATCAAATAACTTCTCTTCCCGCTCTGGGTGGAGCGGGAGGGCGTGTCAGACTTTTACTGACTAAAACCCACCCGTGTTCCTTCAGTTGCCTGTTGCCCCCCGGTATCCCTTTCGCGCCGTTGACCCGGGCCTGGTCCTTTTCGGACGGCGAGCTAAGAGCAGTGCTGGCCCCGTGGTAACGGCCGCGACTTACCAGTATCAGTAGTAGTAGGTCGTGGGTTCAAACCCAACAGGCATTTTACTATGTGTAAATTATTTCATCGTGAGGAAATCGTCATGTCCATGCACTAAACATTCGAAGACTTGCGACATCCACATCCCGCACGGGGCCCGCGTGGTAGATTATAGCCAACTCACAGAAGAAGGCCTGTGTTCCAGCAGTGGGAATATTTTGTCGACAGAAGAATAGACAGATGCGATTGTCAATCTGTCATTTTGTCTATTCTTCCGTCGACAAAACGTTTGTGTTGTGGTACTGGTCTGGCTACTCGTGCAGGATGTGAGAGAATATATAAGAAATAAATATTTATTTATTATTTAGGCTTATTTAATTTAATAAAGTACACTTAGGGTGAATTTCACCAAACTTTTATACCGAGTATAAGTCTTATACTGAGAATAAATTTTGAATTTTTGAATTTTCCATACAAAAACTGTCCGACGTCAATTTTATTCCAGGGATAAAAGATATCTGACTGATAAAATCAGCCCTTACAAGTACATTTTATTTACAGTAGGACATGACATCATCATGTTGACAGATTTTATTGCAGACATAAAACTGTCTATTCTTAAAACCTTTTTTTAAATATTTTATCTTTCTTACAGAAACTCCCTATGTCTTAGAGACTGCATCGCACTTGCTGCAACGTGGTGTCCAAAGAGATCTTGTGGATTTTGATAACTATTTGGATGACCTGTCTCAAGACTGGACCAACCTTGGCATAGAGAAACTGATTGCTAGCATCAACGCTTCAAACACCATAGACTGTAAGGAGGATGAGAAACTATACCGATAATGTAAAGGGAATATTACACTCAATGTAAGCTATACTATTTAATATCAATATGGTCGAAAGTTTTTACTAACATCAGAATAAAAAAATATACGAAATAAATAAACTCTTTTAAAAAAAAAACTAAATTAGTCTAAATTGAATTTTCTATACAAACAGTTAAAATGTGTGTCTGCAACTAACAGTGGTCATAGTCAGGAGAGGCGAGCGTAATTTAAAATTAAATTTTCTATACTTTCCTTCGTTCGCACATCGACGCCGCCGAAATAATCAACAACGGATCGTTCACTATAACTTGTCCCTTGCCGTCATATTGGCACTATTGCTTCTCAAGCTTAGTTTCAATACTAATAGAGTTGAAAATGGCAACTGATATCACAGTACTACCAATCACATGACTGCAAAATTCAGTGTTACCAATCGCTTCACGGGTCAAGTTACAATGAACGCTCTGTACACAACACATTGCCAAGGGCTGTCACTTTTGAAGGCGATCTTAGTAAGCTCCCATAATATCGACTTAGGATAGTGTTACATTTCTGGTGTTAGAGTAATTTATTGTATTATGTAACTTGAATATACGAATTTTATATTAAGATTGTATTATGGATTGCTATACAGTATGCAAGGGTAAACACCGTTGTCACTCAAACCATGACTTAAATATAAAAATAAATGACCCAGTAACAACAAAAAAAAACCTTATTTTCATTAAAAGATTTTAAAAAGTAAATATCCGTCACTGTCCCGATACTCATGGATACGCGTTCGAAAGAGCTGTGAAACAGCTGACGGCCGGTCATGTAACGTCCCGCGTGCCCCACCCGCCCCCGCCAACCGCCGGCCGTGGCCGGTCGTTGCCCTTGCGTGTAGGGTGAAATATTCTACTGGAAAAATGTAGATTTTCTTTAAAAAAAAAAGTTGTATTTTTCCATTGATTTTACCACTGGTTTCAAGAATAACGGTGTTTACACTAACACCCTGTAGATCACTTCCTCCATTTACTGTCCCAATTCTTAGCACGATTCCTTCAAAACCAGCGCATTTCGATTTTGTAAATACGGCCGATGAATCATGGCCGGTCCGAACTCTGCGCAGAAGGTTGCGTAGTAACATTTTTTAGGAACCAAAAGTCGCGTGTGAGTGAAAGAACATGCGTGAAAGTTCGGAGAGCCTATGTTCAGACCGATTCATCGGCCGTATTTGTAATGCTATAATATTTTTTGTAAGGAGGTAACAGTAAAGAGAAATAAACATTGAATTTCGTAATAGGACCGTTGGAAGCTGAAACAATAGAAACTAGTGGCCAAAGAAGTAGATTTCCTTCTTTTTTTTTTCATCTCTTCTCTTTGAAATGTCTGTTAAAGTTTATCATTATTTACATAAATAAAGTTCTCAATATTTACCCACGCATGTGTTAAAATGTAGTCAACTTATATAACACAATCCGTGAGAATTAAATAGGCACCTTGATGGAATGCGATACCTTTCTCTGTTCCCCACGCGGAACCCTGAGTCCGCCTTGTGCGTTCAGTTGCGAAATAGTGATAGCATGATTATTTGTGTTAGGAGTGAGGCGTATTTATCGTCACAGATAGAAATCACAGATATTAAAAAATAGCAGATAGCAGTTGCTCCTAACGATAAGAAATATCTGTTACTTAAAATCACAGATCCTCAAGACTGTTACCACGGCTGTTACTGTTACAACTTCGGATACGATTTTCGACTTTAACGAAAAGAAATAAAGAAGATATTCAATTGAGTTAATACGTATTTATCATCCGTACAAAAAAACAGGCTGTTATTTTATAACAGATAGATACGATTTTCGACTTTAAATCAAAAGAAATAAAGATGATATTCGATTGAGATACTTATTTATCGTCCGTACAAAAATCACAGGCTGTGATTTAATAACAGATATTTGGATCTGTTATTTTTTTGTCAGTCACAGTGATCACAGATATCGTGTTTCACCTGTTACAACCCATCTCTAATTTGTGTTGTGACGTCACAGCGCCGGGTGATTATACTCCATTTGAAACAAGATTAGAAATTTAAACAAAACCTGTTTACAGTCCGTTCAACCGATTTTAACTTCTATACCGTAGGCAAAAGGATGCCATTAAAAGCAAAAAACGTTGCACAATACCAACTGTCTACTGCAGCTGCTATTTCTCATGCCACCAACGCAATAGAATAGAAGTCAATATAGGTTGAACGGACTGTAAAAAAGGCTTATTTAAACTTTTAATCTTATTTCAAATGGAGTAGTTAACTTGTACGGATGCAAATCTAATTTATGCAGAAATGTTTACTTATATGATTTAAATGTGTGTGTGAAACGTTTATTATTATATATATGTTATTGTTATTCAATTGTATTTAATTCATTCCTTATGCTGACTTTATCATTCAATGTAGTATGTTACTTACTATTGCATTTGCAAGCACGATGCTCCGTTCTAGTTCTTTATAAAGGTTACCTCCTCTCTTAAGTTGGTTAAAAAAGCGTGTGAAATCATGATTTTTTTAAACTGTTTTTCTTGTACATAACATCCTGTATTCCTCGAAGGGTAAAGCAGAGGTGGCTACCACATTTCGCCAGTTTTGTTTAATTCCATGTGACAGGGGGCGAGCCTATTGCCATCAACGGGGCACAACTCCAGATTCTGGGCTGCTTCTTAGATGTTCCATATGGAAAAACACTTAGGGCCTTATCACACTAGCGGTTTGCAGCGGCTGCGGGGCGGGGCGGGCGCGCAGCGAATGCGTCGCGAACACGCCGCGGCTGCACAGCAAAGACGTCGCAGACGCGTGGCAAACTCGCAACTTTTTCTTTGCGTGTTTGTAGCTAGTTAACGACGTACAATACAATCAGTACACACACACACGCTGCTATTCGCGGCGATCTCGTTGCGCGTGCGCAAAGAATTCGCTACGCATGCGCCGCGTGTTCGTTTCGCGACCGCTCCGCTTTGACGACGTTCGAACTCCGCTAGTATGATAAGGCCCTTAGCCCAAACCAACAGCTTTGCCAATTCCAAGACCTCATGCTCTGTACATCTGCTGTAATGATAAGTCAAAGTATTTTATGTTATATTACAAAAGTTGTGTAAGCAATATTTATTTCAATAAAATATCAACAGATATGACTATGTTGTTTTTATTTATTGTTTAACTAGACCATTGAAGTATTCCTCGATCAATACCACGCATTTACTCATGCCGCTTAGATCGGCAGCTTTTCCTTGAAACTTGCCGTTTTTGAACGCACCTTTGCCTTTCACCAGATCTGTTAACCTGAAATGTACGAGGCATTTATTTAATAAATAGGTTTTGGCTAAAACAATGGTTCCTAAATGATATTATAAATATGATACGTAAGTATCATATTTATAAAATCATTTAGGAACAATCAATATCATGAATATATTAATTTTATTCCACAATTTAATTAGTGTTCTACATATAAAAATATTCAGTCATTTTTAACAAAAAAAACACCACAAACTTAAATATAATTTAAATTTCGGAAGTCGGTGTCTTGGGTTTTGTATTTTTGGTTTTTGCCACCAACTTCCAAAATTTTATAAATTAAGGAATTTTAAAATAAATTTTATTGTCCTCGCAAGTGTGTTCAAAAACGTCGTTTGCTATCCGTGAGTATTTTTCATGACACTTGCATTAAAATGCACTATTTCCGGCCGTTTCGAATCCTGAATCTAGTAAAATATGATCGAAGAAAAATACTTACTTATCGCCCAAAGCAATACAGTGCTCTTCAGGCCCCTGAATAATAATCTGTCCCTGTTTTGGTTTATCCGGTTCTTCGGAAGCCAAGAACAAGAACAGGTCTTCTCCCTCCAAGCCCTTCATGAGAGCCCGGTTAAATTCAGGAGTAGCTTCCTTCTTGAACAAGATCACGTATTTAGGCTTCGGATTGGAACTCTTTATTTTCTCCGCTTCATATTGAGCGAGTTCTTGTAGAACATTCTGGAGGTTTTTGTTTGTGATTTTCAAGTTCTTTTGCAGTTTTTGTATCAAATCCTCGTGTCTGGATGGTTCGTTTCTGAAATAGATTAAAAAAATATGTAAGGTCTATTTAAATCCTTGTTTCCTGATGTTATTTCCACTTACACACAAATAAACTTTATGCAAGTATAAATAAAGTTGATTTTAGACTGACTAATATCGTTGAAAAAGTTATAAAAAAAATTGCGCAAAGCGAACCTTATGTTTAGGCATTACAGTTATTTTTCCTAATACAGGTGTTTGTTTACGTGTTTGGCAAATCAATTGCGAACGCAGTTAAGTACGTTTTGTTCGCAAAAAGCTGAAATACAATGTGCTGACGATTCACCGCCGTAAGTTGGCGCTCAAAATAAAAAAAAACAAGAGTATGAATAATTTTTGATGTGAACTGAACATTGATTTGACTGCTTCATTGGTGGAGAGAGAAGGAAGATATACCTCTGTCTCTCACACTAAATCTCTCCTTTCATCATGAATTTCTTGGTTGGCTGTTGTCATACAGACTTCAGCAGTCAATATTCATCCCAACCACGGAACCCTTCACTGTGCGTGGTCTGACACGCACTTGGCCGGTTTTTCTTCTTTGATTTAAAGATGGTTGAGGACAAAACACCAATAAAACAAATTATTAAAAAAACAAAAAACCCGACTGCAAAAACCTATACCTAACCGAAAAGGGAAAAACAAGCATTGAACTTTGTTTTTTGTAAGGTATTGCAGGCCAGGGGTTACGCAGGGGGCACAGGGGGCACAAACAAAAGTTACACCATATTTCAGTTTTTTGGTTGATAGTAGATGTCGTATGTGAAAATCCATCAAGCCGTTTAGGCTACAGAGCGTGCCAAAGAAATAGACATACATACAAACATACATTCATACATACTCTCGAAAAACATTACCCTCCTTCTGGGGGTAAAAAGTAGAACGTGTCTCACTTGAGTAGCCCAGTCAGCGCCCTCTCTCTGTCGGTCATCAGTTGGAATGTTTTCGTGACTCTGTTGCCCACCAGGAACTTGAGGATACTTTTACCTTTCTTGCCCGGTTCCATTCCTAACAGCTTTATCATTTGCAGTTGACTGAAAAACGTAAATTTTTATTATATGAATTATCCGCTCAAATGTCAATTGGCCTTCTAATGGCCGATAAAAATTAAAATTCTATTGTGTCTCGTTAATGACAGTTAGAGGTTTATATTTCATAGTATCAGTCTGTGGGCGGGGTACACGTGTGCATCATACAGAGCCCTCCGCGTCCAGTTCAACAACTCATTCAGGGCTATATTGGGGCTGCCTCGCTACTGCAGCGCCCCAGTCATGTTTGCTGAGGCGCGTACCGATTGCTTCCCCGCAACCATGCGCAAGTGGGGTGCGTCACTGGTGCGTAGTACCAATGTCGCCCTGGCGATGATCGCGGACCGGATGGACTGCCCATACATACAGCACTGCTGTGATAGGCATGTTGCCGCCAGCAGGGCCGGTTAGGTATTATTTCTTAGAATTTGTGTTTTTATTGTTTTCTGTATTTTTGTGTACTCCACATTATTATGAGTTAAGATTGCTCGAAATAAATGTATTTTATTAATTTATTTATTTGTAGTGTAATATTTAGGTCATTGATTGTTACTAATAATTGAATTTTATATAATTTACCTACTAACGGCACGCATTATTCAAATGAATTAATTTCTTAACATAATATTGCAGTATCTTATGGTCGAAAGCGCTACTCACTTGAGTCCTTTATCGAAAGTCAAATGTCTCTCTCGAGATCGAGATTGTATTCCCGAGTGATGACAACCTAATCGGCATGTAATTATAAGCAATAAAAATTAAAATAATTATTTATTGTTATAGCTATAATAATTACTTATTCCTACTTGATAGGAGTTTGGCCAACTATTTAAAAAAGGCCCTGTTTAAGAAAAGTCAGTTGTTACCTCAGATTGTTGACGTGGGTACCGCAACACATGTTCTCGTCAATAGTACCAATACATATGATTCTAATCGTTTCCATGCAGTCTTTAGGCAGCCCTCTTGTGTGTGCCTGAGAAAAGTCAAAGACAAATAATTTATTTCAGTGAGGCACATAAAAGGCACTTTTGTTTGTTAGACTTTGCAAGTGGCGATGATGATGTCTGAGTTTGTTTCAGCATTTCTTCTCATTACTTGACAACTAGGAAATGTCAGCGCAGTCTAGTATTAGAATATTGTTAAAAAAATTGACAAGTAAAAGTGTCTAAGAGCGAGGCCCCATTAGTGCGTTGCGCTGCGTTGCGTCGTCGCTGCGTCGTTTTCCATACATTTTTTATGACATGCCCCATGTCCTAACCTCGCATTTAGTGATTAATATCACATTTTATAAGTTCCGGTCACTTCTTAACTTAAAACAAGCGCGCCGCAGACGCAGGTGTGGCATACAATGGGTTGATCCGTTGCGACGACGCAACGCAACGCACTAATGGGGCATCACCCTTAAATAAAAGATACTACTTAATTACAAATATAAACATAATTTCATTTCAATAAAGTTAAAATAAAAAGTGGGATAAGCTTAAGGTCCACACGTACCATCATTCACTTTACATTACACGAGATGGATGATACGAGACAAAAATTCAAAAAAAGAAAAAGAAAATAAAATACTACACCTCATCCAAATCAGGATCAGAAACTTTACAAATTTTCACATTGACTGGAACCGCTTCCTTGATCAATTCATTGCATCTTTTTTCCGTGGCAGTTATTACTTCATTGCTTACTTTATCAGTGTCCAACTCTATGTAACTCTCGTCGGAGCCTAGCCACCAGCTGGTTGTTGGTAATTCATGCTCTTTCTCTAATATTGCAGACAGTAAATGCTGGCCTGAAAACATGTTCGTAGAAAAACATATAAAGCATCCAATATTTTAAAGTTACCACACACGTCCCTGCCCTGCCCCCCCCATGTAGAATAGTTCACCAACATTTAGTTGGTATGGGACAAGCGAGTTTTTGGGACATGCTTTCTCTGTATGGGAAGAAGCCTTTGCCCAGCAGTGGGACAATAATAGGCTGATATTATTAGTCACCTGAATGCTGCTGCATATGATCAAATCGTCTGTCCCAGTCGATCTCCTGTTCAACAATGGTACCCAACGCAATGGGCTCTTTAGTAAAATGCAGTGCCTCACTACCTTTGCGAATGACTTGTACTACTTCTGTCCTGTTCAACCGACCTAGGTCATGGGGCTATGAAAATGAAATATAAAATGATCAATTGAGTATATTTTAAAAACTAATAAATATTTAAGAAACAAGCATTTTAAAGTAACTGAAACAATAAGTCACATGCAATAAACATGGTAAAATATGGTGGGCTAACTAAAGGCTTAACACAAATAATATAGAGTAATTTCTCATTCACGTGGAGAGTATTTGCTGTACGGTGTTTTAGTGCGAAGATACAACAAAATAAATACTTAAATTATCAGTTGCTGCAATACCTCTTAAAATAGCTTTGTTCTTAATTGCTGTAAAACTTTAAAGATTATAACATACTTGACCACCACCCGCAGGAAACAGTATTGTGTTCTCCAAAGTGACTTGGTATCCTTCAAAAGGTGAAGTCTTTCCATACTCAACCACTGGCTCCGTTGTTGGTTCACATTTTATAACTACTGACGAATACTGAAAAAAATTAGAAGTGTGGAATAAAAATACATGTTACACCGACCCCAAATAAATTGGGATAAGGGCAGGAAAATGATGATGATGTAGAGGGAAGCTTTGTACTTTATGGACCAGCAATATTCTCTTATCAAGGGCACGTTGTTCTATCAATAAATAGGTATTCATTAGAATTTAAAACGCCCAGTTGGTTTTTAATCACATGCTAAGGGTTCATTCCGAAATGTCACTGCTATCCTATGTTGATTTTTGAATGCATTCTTATTATGCGTGACGTCTTAGCCAGGGGAATACCCGTCTCATCTATAAACTAGAGGGCTACACATTTATAAGGTAATAAAGTTATTAAATGGTTGTTATTGTCCCGATCGCAATTATCTCAAACACTGGCGAGAGGGGGCGCCTCTATCAAGTTTCTGCCCCGGTTCGAAAAAATCGTAGATCCAGGGCTGCCTTCGGGGAATACAGACGTTATGTTATGATGTTAATGTTACATGTTTTGTTTTACTACTGAGAGGCTCGCATTTGCCCACTATCTCACCTGAAGCGAAGATGCTGTTGGCGATGACAGACACATGCCTTTCTAAGGGTTAGTACTTGTATAGTTGTCTTTTGTTGAAAGTACTAAACATTAATAAATAATAACTAGCCTAATGTTTGTAGACAAGATGGTCTGACCCACAATGTGGACTGACGGTCTGCCATACCAACCTTTTTTAAGAAGCTATCTTCCTGGCACTTGAAAACCATAGTTATTCCTGGTTAATCCTCGCCTTGCACTAAATGATGAAATATTTGGTAATTTACCGCCTTACAGGTTATATTTATTCTTATTGGAAGCAGAATTACATTTACATAAGACGAACCTATTTGCCTTAGAAATAAAACGATTGTTCCAAAGAGATTTTTACTATTTTTAGCTAATAGCTAAGATAAAAATAAAGCCAATATTTACTAAAAAGCCGACGGGCACAGCTGACTTGACTCACTGACAGCAGCGAAACAACAAGCGTCAGTCAGGCAGTGAAATGACAGCTGACAGCTTTCAACCAGTTTTGAAATTGGAAGTGTTATTTTTTCTGTTTCTCTCATGGATTTACAGATTATAAAGTAAAACTAATCCAAAAGCTTAAAATATTGATGTACGTATGTATGGACAAATGGCCTCGGCTCGGCTATTTCTCTTATCTCGTTTTGCCTCGGCTAAGATAGCCTAACAAAAGTAAACCTAATGTGCAACCCCTATGGTTAATTTTTGTATGATACGATTTTTGGAGAACTCAGTCGTTTGTATACATCCATGGAATTTCTATTGGGGATAAAAACTGCCACTTGGTCACTTCAGATGTCGCTACTATCACTAGTCCAAGAATTTGACATAAAAACTACTTCTATTTTCATTATCTACAGGGACTTGCAAGATATTTTATAAGGGTATGTGTGTTTATATTATCAATTTATCGTAGTAGATCAGTGCTAGAATTAACCTATTAGCAGTTTTCCAGGGCAGGATATCAATAAGATAATCCTCGAGTTGGTCTTTGATTCCGATCAGGTTCATAATGTTGCAAGCCTCCAGTCTTCACGAAAAAAATGAACAATTACCTATAAATTATAAGTATTACTTAATATTCATATTTTATTTTATTTCCACTAAAGTTGATTTGACAGTGGTACATGCTTCGCCTTTCCTTAGCTCGTTTTCTAATAGTGCTACAGTCCAAGTCGTATATATTTATATAGATTTCGTTTAATTTGTGATTTTGTGATCGACACAAAACAACCTGCTGCCACCTATGACGATGCACATTTACTATTGTACCATAATTATAAGGATTGAGATAAACACCGCTTTTCATTTATTTTTTATTATCTAAATAATTCTTGATTGCCTGATCTAATACAGATACAGTGAAGTCGACGTCCTGTTTGTTGATGCACATCGGCGGTTTTATCCTCATTACCTGTAAAAATGTAAGTATGAATGAATATAATTTGTTCGGGTAGATATTGACTTATGTCCTATTTAACCAATTAACAGTCTTCGAAGTATTCCCTACTCAGAATAAATTGTTACAATTTGACATGATTTCATTAAAAAAAAATCTTCTAAAACCATTGTCATAAAATTTTGGACTACCACGATATTCGCTGACTTTTGGGCACAGTCAGTCAGCAACACAAGTTTACACAAATAGTCAACAAAGCGGTTCATATAACTTACATTGTTCCATCGTCCCCCGCGTCCAATAAGTACTCCCATGTCCTTCATATCCTCGTGGATTAGGTTCACATCGGTCACACTCAAGGGTTCCTTGGTTCCCGGCACGACGAATTCAAAGCCCAGCATCAGGCCCTTCCCGCGCACGTCTCCGATCACAGGGTGTATTTTTTGCAACTGCATTAGTTGTTCTATAAAGTATTTGCCAGTAACTTTGCAATTATTTTGCAATTCTTCTTCTTGTATCACCTGGAACATAGTAATTATTTTTGATAAGTTATAGACATAAGTTTAGTGGATGTCGATTCGCATCATCTCTGCCTAGTCTTTTCCCAATTAATATGTTGGGGCCGGCTTCCTGTCTAACCTTAGACAGCTGAATAGGTACATGAAACGACTGCCGATCTGACGGGCACAACCCAGCAACTGTGTGACACGGTGCCCCTTGGTAAGACTTGGTTGTGTGACTTTCAGGCTTCTGACTATCCGTACCGACAGTATAAGATCTACGAAATGACAGCCGGGACCTAAACCCCTTAAAGAACATTATAGAGTGTTTTCCGAGACACGGATGGGTTTCGGTATGTAATGGATGGTCAGCCATCCACGGACCGACCTTGGTAAGCGTTGCTTAACCTTGAAGATCGACGCGTCTGTTATTAAATAGCCACGGTAGCTGAGTTGTTATTTTGGACTTAATTCATTGACTGCATCAAGTGGCTATTGATTTCGTTTAGCGTGACCATGAATTATGATAAGATAATACACACATTTATATAATTTTTACTACAAAAGGACCTAAGTATAGGTATTGGTTGTAGGTCTGTACTTGTATTTATCTAGGTGGACAATCTACCTACTCTGTTATCTTTTCATAGGTAGTAGGTACCTACCACCAAGTGGTGCCATCATATCATAATAATGGATTCATTGTTATGTCTTGCTCATTGCAGAGGATAAAGATAGCATAACAAATCGTTTAGTGAGCTAATAGGCAAATTAACACCAATCACACAAGGTACCTACTTAACATGTTTTTCAGATCTATCTACTTTAATTGCGTAGAATGAAGAATTGGTGCCGATTCTGTTGTTCACAAACGAAACTAAATTTAAGTTCAGTGCATTTTTTTCTTTTTATTTCATTAACAAAAGGACAGAAAATAAATATTAGTTTAGTCCTGTCAAATTAATTAGCGCCTGACTTAAATTGACGTAATTTTAGTAAGCAAGTTTTTAAATCACGTATAAACTTTTATGGGCGCTGATTAATTTGACAGGACTAAACTAAAATTAAACTAAACTAAAATTTATCTTCTGTCCTTTTCATAATTAAATAGAAAGAAAAAGATGTACTGAACTTAATTTTAGTTTAGTTTGTGAACAACAGAATCGGCACCAATGTGTGTACAAAAAAAAATGACGAAACTCTTATTATTCTCTACTTATATGCAGCCAAGCTAGTAGGTATCTATATAACTTTGTTAAAACAAAGGTACGACAGCTCTTTTCTGAACCAATTAGTACTTATTTCAAACGGAGATTCCAGGAGATTCCAACTTTGACTGCCTCTTGCATAGTTGTCATAATATTAAGCGCAATTGCTGGTTCAGGGATCGATGCTGATAAACAATTATGGTGATAAATGAATATTATGCGTTAAAATAACATAGGAGGTTGGTAAACTTACGTCCAGAACAGCTTTACCGACTGCTCCAGCCATCGGGTTGCCGCCGAAAGTGTTGAAGTACGTCGTTCCGGCGTGCGCGGCGGCTATGTCCTTTGTGGTGACAACAGCAGCCATTGGAAACCCGTTGCCTATGCCTTTGGCCATTGTTACAATGTCAGGAACCACGCCGTGGTTTTCGAAACCCCAGAACTTGTCACCTGTTCGTCCAAAGCCGGTTTGAACCTTCAAACGACAAAAAACATTATTGGGTAACAGTTATTATTTTAACAAAAGACTGGAAGACTACGTACTGGAAATAAACAACATAATCAGCCTATCATGTTCCCACTGCTGGGACTCAGGCTTCCTCTGTGTTAGAGAAGTCTACCACGCACTGGCTCAGTGCGGGTTGATGAATGCCACATAATTTTAAATTGGTTCTAGAACATGCCGGCTTCCTCACGACGTTTGCACAGATTTTTAGCGTCGAAAAAATACAAGGAAATATTAAACCATAACTCACTTCATCGGCCACATATAAGCCACCATATTTCTTGACGAGCTGGTGGGCTTTCTTCAGGTAGCCTTTGGGGAACTGTACGGTGCCGTTGACTCCTTGTATAGACTCCGCGAATAAAGCTGCCAGACGCCCCTTGGGGATCGAGTTTTCTAGAAGCTAAACACGAGAATGCGAAAATGTTGATTACAATTTGAGATGTAGGTGAAAGTGCAAAGATGTCGGTCGATCGACGTCAACTGTCAATAGGTATGCCTCAATGTATCATGTCGAGTCTCAAAAAATTACAGGTTTTCAACTTATCTTTGCGTTAGAAAAGAACGAGATTTTGTATGTGTCTGTCCTCTTTGTATTGAACTTACCTCGTTAAGTTGGTTAACGTATTTGTCTGAGGTCACGCAGTCGCCGGGGCAGGCACATGCCCCGGGCACCTGAGACAGTGAGTCTCGACACCCACCCCAAATGCCTCGGTAAGGGTCTGGTAACATGGTCTGAAAACATATAGAGAAAGCGACTGAAAGATGTGTGATATTTCTGACTGAAAAAATACAATAGACGCAGATATATTTAGTAATCTATTCCGCTTGACTATTTTTCAGAGTTATAAAAACCCTATAAGAAATCGACACGTGTTTCACCTCTCAACGAGGCATCTTCAGGATGACGATTGACCAATTGCAAACCAGAACGCGACGTGTATTTTATAATTATTGTATTTTATAATGGATTTCCGCAAAGTCACGCCTGAATCAATTTACTGTTTCTGACTTCTCTTACCTTATTATATTTTCAACTGTTTTTGCCTAAGAACAAGACCTACTGGAGTATTCTAGTGTTGTTGGCTGGTTATACATCAAGCTATACATTTCCAGTAAAAGCTGACCTCGCATTGTACGGAAATCCTATACAATGTGAGATCAGCATAAACTGGAAATGTATAGCTTGATATGTAGCCGTGTGTACCTACTGCTATACCCTGTAATTTGTGTTTGTTACTTACGTGGTAGAATCCAGGCGGTACAGGTACTTTCATTCTGTAGGACTGGGTCGCGGTAAGCCCCATCAGGGCGGACGAGTACCCATGGTAGCTGCTCTGAAGCGACACCACGTCTAGGTTACCGGTGTAGGCCTTGGCTAGTAGGGTAGCAAGGTCATTCGCTTCGGTCCCACTGTTCACGAGATAAACCACCTGAAATGATGAAAATATTATAGGTTTGAATTTTCAATGAGGATCGTAATACCTGAGGATTTTCGATGGGTCGAAAGCCGCTTAAGGATGCAACCTACAAATTGCTTAGCATGATCTCCGGTTATGCCGAAAATACTGCAGCATTAATTTTGAAATAAATATATGTTTATTTATTTATTTTTATTTAAATGCCTTAAAAACTACCATTACAGGTCGTAGCCTAATGCGATAGCCAAGGAATGTATACATAATTAAAATTAAGATCATAGTTTATAACATAACATAAATAATAGTACTTTTGCGAATTCACCCCAGTGACATGTAAATATATCAATTTTGACCTGAATATCATTGATGGTGCGAATTGCTTGAGTAAGAGGAGTTTTGGCCAGCAAGTTGGTCCTGGCTGATGGTACGACCAGCAGTGGCGGGGGCCTTCGCCTCCACACATAGCGGTCGGGTACGTACACACGGCTACACATCAAGCTATACATTTCCAGTATAAGCTGACCTCGCATTGTACGAAAATCCTACATAATGCGAGATCAGCATAAACTGGAAATGTATAGCTTGATGTGTAGCCGTGTGTACAAGTGCAACCGCTGCAGCACTCTCGGATTGTGCTCAATGCCTCGGAGCAGTTTCACCACGTACGACACCAGCGCAAATTCCCGTCGCACCCCTAGTTGATGTTACAGCTGAGGATTGATGCTAGGTCCTATGTGTGGTTTATAGTTCGGTTTAGAGGTAACTTTGGATTTTTTTTCTATCGAGAAAATATTATGTAATCGTGTTTTCGCCAAACATAGGGACCTAGCATCAAACCTCAACTTTAACATATATTTATTTTAACATGAATGCTGCAGATTTTCGGTATAACAGAGGATCAAGCTAAGCAATTTGAGGTAGGGTACGCCCTTAACTGTCGATCGGAGAAGGCGTAACAATTAAATAAAATTCTATTGTGTCTCGTTAATGACAGTTGAAGGTATTCTGCGTTTACCTACCTTCTATTTTTTTTATTCAAGGATAGCTACGGTACCACCTACCTACCATTCCATTCTAGCTAGCCCTCCAACTATCTTCTATAATATTCAACTTGATATATTATTTTTTTCGCCATACATGATGAATCAGCATCGCCATACAACGTGGCAATGCTGCCAGCCTTTTGGGCACTTCTTCCTGTTGATAGCGCTGCGGACGAATTTTTTGATGCCCTATGATTCTTTCGCCTCCTATTTTTTTTATATTATATCATACATACTTAATTATAATTTTTAGTCTGTTATCGTAGGTAATATTATGTAAATATTACTTATCTTGTTTTAAAAAATAAAAGTTAACTTGATACAATCAGTTGCATACTGCCTAGGTAAATGCATTCATAAATACCCAATGCGAAAAATAACTCGTAAATTCTCCTGTAAACATAGCAACCGCAAACTTATTTGGTAGACGCCTGATAAAACTGATAGGTAAGATATCTATTTATAAATATATCTACTGGGTGTTTAATGCACGGGCATTCTCTTAAGGGGTCTTTGTACGCATCATTATTAACAACTTTCCTTAAGTCCAACCCAGAAATCGTGAAAAAAAATATCCCAAAAGAAACTAATGTTCCCTACATTTATGTTGGCATAGCTTGTCAAAATGAAAATACATTCAACCTGTATATGTATAACCTACATAATAAATGAGGAATGATGGAGATGCTTTCTAGGTACTTGAATGTAAAGTGCAAAATTATCACGAAACAACAAATTCATTGTTTGAATCTCTGTTCTTATCTTTTTCATGATAATAAGACCTTTGATGCGTAATACATATAATAATGTCAATATTATTATAATAATTATGATTATTATCGCAATTTGTGACCTTGTGGTGGCCTATGTGGCGCTTGTGCAGGTTCAAGATCCGTCGGTTTAATTTAAATCGACAGATAATAATTATGCGCTTTCATAATTCTACACGTCACGATATGGGCTCAGAGTTCTCAGACCAAATAAAACCAAGACAGAGCTACCCTATATATAATAGTAATCTATGGACAGTGCGCTGCGAACAATACAGTGAAGCATGCTAAAACTACACCTCCGCTCTGTGCATACACGCTCACACGCACACATTTACAACCGTTTACAATCAAACTACACCCTATGACCTCACTAAGCGCACACGTGTTAACGAGCAATGCTATTCTCTAAGGATACAGCCTTGTGGTGCAGCGCTGCCGCAGCGGTGAAAAACAATTTAGTATTCACTAAGCTGCGTAAAGCTACACTAGCGCTCAAGGCTGTGACGGCCGTGAGTTAAAACTACCCAACGTAGGCCGACGGAGGGCAAATTTGACAGTTCTTCATACATTTTGGTATTCCCTAAAAAAAAACAGCGACGAGGACGCTTACAGCCTCGCCCACAGCCTCGCTTAGAACTGTCAAATCCAAAAGCTACAATAATCGTGCGTAATCGTGAGTGTCGTGACAAAAATAACAAACTGAACCTATTCTAATTAGATCTTTCGATTCTTATAAATATCTACTTATTTGAAAAAATGGCAGCTCGGTTAATTATAAAGCTACATTTATTAGAAGAAGCTAAGAAATCTGATGATTTGAAGAAAGCTCGACAGGCGAAACAAATAAGAAAGTTTACAACAATATCCCGTGATACGGAGTTTATCCATATTTACAGGCTCTCTGAGGATTTAATTAATATATTATTAGATGACTTAACTCCGTTTATGCGTCCGCGAGTTCGTTCCAGTGGTTTAACCAAGAGGCTAAAGGTTTGTTTACTGCTATGTTTCTTGAGATAAATATGATCGGTACCACACACCAACGAAAGCTTATTGAATTCCTTATGTTCCAGATATTATGTACACTATCATTTTTGGCTAATGGAAGTTACCAAAAAATCATTGGAAAGAACGTAGACACGTACATATCTCAGACTTCTGCCTCTAGGGCAATACACAAAGTTGTTGATGCTCTTAATAATAAGAGCATCATTAGTAAATATATTAGATTTCCGCAAAACCACAATGATCGACATGTGCTCAAGTCAAGGCAAGTACCTACCTATCTAAATTACTTACATTTTCTTGTTAGTCTTTTAACTTACAGGCTGATTACTTACAGGTTTTATGAGAAATTCAATATTCCAGGGGTGCTAGGATGTGTTGATGGCACCCTGATTTCCATGATACGTCCTAAGGAACATGAGGAGAGGTACTATTGCCGAAAAGGCTATCATGCCAGGAACGTTTTAATTGTAGGTAAACTGTTGGCCCTTTTTAATTAAAATAAAAGAATCCGGTTAATTCATAAACTTATTTCAGATTAATGATACTGACCTGAACATTTTGCATGTGGATGTGACTTTTGGGGGTGCAACACATGACAGTTTTGTTTTTTCGAACACTAAAGTAAAGGAGCATTTGGAAAATTTAAATAATAATGGAGAAAAAGTGTACTTACTTGGTAGGTTATTATTTACAATACAATGATAATTGATAACACAAAAGTCAAGATTGCACTTAATTCCAGCTTCATTCATTGATTTCAGGTGATTCAGGATATCCTCAAAGGCCTTATTTAATGACTCCCTTTAGTAATCCAGAAACTGAGACTCCAGAGAGCTATTATAACAATTTACACAGCAGTGCACGGAACAGTGTGGAGAGGACCATAGGAGTACTGAAAGGACGGTTCAGATGTCTATTAGTTCACAGGGTATTACATTATGATCCTATAACGGTGGGAAAAATTGTGATAGCTTGCTGTGTTTTACACAACATGTGTAATCGAGCCGGGCTACCAGCTCCTAAGTTAGACCAATGTGACTTAGATGAAGAATCTAGATTACTTGGAATCCTAACACATCAGGCTCCAACACATGATGATTTAGTGAGTGGGCAGATAAGTAGGCGAGATTTAGTTAATCAATTATGGCTAGCACATCATATCTAAATTTCATATGCTTTCCTTTCTTTCCAGACAGACAACATGTTTAGATAGGATTATACTCACCATAATTGATTAGATAATCTTGACATTTAAATTTTTAATATGAGTATAATTTGTGTATGTTAAGTATAAATGCATAGTGTCATGTCATATATTTAAGGTGTGTTTAAGATAGGTATATTATTTTATGAAAAATTATTATACCTTAGGTAGGTATGTATTTATACCATTTTCTCTATTTTTACTAAATTATAAAATGTGCATGCAGTATGGGGGAGTGAGAAATTAAATAGATACCTACACAATAATGTATTTCTTTTTATTTCCCATTAAAACAATCAATCAAATCAAAAGTCATTTATAACATTATCATAAACTTAAAATCTAAACTTAGATTAAAATTCATCCATGTTTCGGGGATTCCCTCTTATGATGGATGCACATAAATCCTGCAGTGCTTGGGTCTGCCTTAACCATGACTCACTTATTCCTTTGAAAGTCTCTAACATCCTCTGCTGGTTCTCAATAAGGAGTCTTTCATTTTCCAAACGCCTCTCTTCAACAGCGACAAAACGTTCAGTCAGGCTCGCCATTTGTGACTGCCTTTGAGAAGGTGGTGAGCGCTGGATCAGACGGCGTCGTGCTGTTCGACGCGTACGAGGTGCTATGAACAGAAAAAATGCAACAAATTAAGAAACTAGAAGTATAGGCCACTATGTAGGTAGGTATAACAGCAACACATAACTCTCTCTGGAGGAATAGACATTATAATGTAGACAATGTAGTATACATGTTGATTGAATAAAGGCTGCTGTAGAAAAACCTACAGGAAATCCCAACAAATTGGCAGAATCAAAAGTCACCGACAAGTGAGACAACTACATGGTGCTTTTTTACACTAAACCAATAATTTAACCAAATTATAATTAAGTTAACCTTACATGAAGAGGCGATTGGGGCATTACTCCTATGAGGCACTGCAGGTGATGATCTAGCCTCAAACTGTAATTTGAAAAAAAAGTTATCTAAATGTCCATTATAACATAAGTATTGTAAGACTTTCATTTAAAACCTCACCACTTGTTCCGTGTTAGGCTGGTTTTGGATTGGTATATTGTCCCTATACCATGATGGGCCTGGTTGTACATCCTACAAATATATTTATATTTTAATCAGCGTCATCAGCCTTATTTTGAATTTAACATCACAATGTATAGATAATAATATATATTTTATAGAATTAACTTACTGTTAGTGATGTTGTGGTTGGTTCAGTCTGTTCTACAGGGAGCACATGACTCTACAAAATTAAATTTGAAAAATTATAATTTCCCATTAAACTGTTTTCATAATGATGTAAGTAATTTAAAACTAGTAATACCTGAAGTATACTCTCTGATACTGGTGTTTCATTTACCTCCTCTGTAATATCTTGGATACTCTGCAAAATAATTTTGACTTATTAATACTTTGGGAAGTAAAATAGGCACTTATGTGTAGAATAATATTTCAATAAACATACCAAGAGCACATCATCTGATACTTCAGCATTTGGCACGTCAGGAGCCAAATTAAAACTAGGCCCAGGTTCACTAGCAGGCTAAAAATTAAATTATTGAAAATTAGATTGATACATTACTTACTAAATATTTTACTTCAATAAATAAAATTAAAACAAGCATAACTAAAAAAACCATTAATACATGAAGGTCAATTTCCAGCTCCCTATCACCAGTAAAAAAGCTTTCGCCACCC
The DNA here is from genome assembly GCA_947363905.1 of Lithophane semibrunnea. Lineage (NCBI taxonomy): Eukaryota > Metazoa > Arthropoda > Insecta > Lepidoptera > Noctuidae > Lithophane > Lithophane semibrunnea. The sequence goes on from OX376201.1 coordinate 15,713,550, forward strand.
ATTATTGCAACTATTCTTTCTTCAATTGCAGAGAGAACCCCTTCCTCTAGTTCACCACCACCTGTTCGTTGCCTAGCCATCCGTATTTGACTAGCTTTTTTTCTTACCGCTGACTTCTTATCCTTCCAATACTAAAAACAAATATCCAATGACTAAATATCTCGATTTCGCATAATCATAACATAATAATTATTGCCAATGTATTACTTATTATGTACTGGATATTTAACTGTGTTCCTGACAGTCAAAGTATGAAGATTAATATATGCAAGCTGACGAAGCACACCAGAAATGTAACACGTTAAATTATTCATTACATGCAGTTAACAAACCTTTGACCATTGTTTCCAACTTTTAATGCAGCCACTTCCATCACTGTTTAGCTTGGTAGCTACTTCCTGCCATGCTGCTTGTGTGCGGTCTCGAGCATGTGATGTCCGAGGGTGCCCTGTGGCAAGCCAACGTCGCTCTTCCAAACTCTCGATTAGCATCTCTACTTGTACACGGGATGGGACCGTACTTCTTGGCATGGTTAACCGCTTAGAAACTGACACAGCACTATATAATTGGTCACAGAACTAAGCACTCGCTAATACAATAATTATTAAACAATCGTATGCACCTCAAAGTTTTGAAACTATAAATTCAAGTAGTTTTTGTAGCGTCGCGTCAGTGTCGTTCGTTTGTGATTGTTTGTTTTGTAGGTAGGTACTTGAAACTACTTGACTTGTGTTTATTTTTTTATTCGTCGTCGCGCGTTGCTCGAAATAGGCAAAGATATCATCATTCAACCTTAAAATGTATAATAATTTGCAATTAACTCTCAAAATTATGATATTTGTATATAGTTTTACTCTATTACTTAAAATAATTATAGATAGTCCTTTAATATATAAATTAAACCCATAAAACTCTCAGTCGAGAATGATCGATTATAATTTAAAGCATTTGTTTCAAGCCCTTAATTCGTCGACGAAACAGCGACGGGAGGGAACAGCCTAGGGTTCGTCGACGACCACAACTACGTTAGTGAATACAGTTTGAATCAGTGCTACTCGCTCGGTCGATCTCAAGGCTGTCTCGACGACGAGCTCGTCGTAGCTTACAGCCATGAAATTGTCTTTTAGAGAATAGCACTGCAGGTCCGAGGGGGGATCCTGGGGGTCATGACCCCCCCCCAAAATCATTCAAGCTGTCGAGAGACTGAATGCTTTACGTACTTATCAATTAACCATTTCCCTAAAAATATTCCTCGGTACCAATGGTGACCCCCCCCAAAATCATGGGCTGCGACCGCGCCTGCGTCTCGTTAGAAATTATAAAAGCGGACAATAATTATTTTTCTCCAGGCGTGTGCTGATTGGAAGAATTGACTGCCCCGGCCGCTCCCTTTCACAGAGAGGAAGCCTGTGTCCCAGAGAACATTGCTCCCTCTAACAAAGAGGAAGCCTGTGTCCCAACAGTGGGGATATTACCAATCAACTGATTACCTTGAGGTCTCCAGGAAGCTTCGATACGAGTTGCTCGACATACTCGTAAATCTTCGGGTGGCGGTAAATGTTCGTGCAATGCCACAACGTGTTTATTTGATCTTGTAAAGCGCCGACAACCTTGCTGAAAATAAAAATCAAATAGAGAAACGGGTTCTAATAAGGGTATCTGGGGCACAGCCAGTGACGGACTAAGTAAACTATGCCTGTCGGGACCCTGGGCGTAGAAAATTTTGAAAAGCAGGCTATTGAGGACATTTTGGCGTAGAAACGTAGTGTTCCTTTAAACTACAAATAGCCTTTTACTTACTGAACAGTCCGCCAATGGGCACAGCTAGTAAAATTCAGGGTCAGACCTACTGGTTTGGCCCTAGTTAGGTTGTTTTTTTTCTTTTTGACCGGAAATCGTCAACCTACGTAGCTGTCCTTCAAGTACTATGAACTTTTACACCAATGCAAAGTGAAAGGCGCTTTGAGTTCCTTATTTACAAGTGAACCCGTGACTATGCGACAAAATATTTAAATATTTACCTACTTAATTATTTCCATTCCCCTCATGTGTTTTTAATTTTATTTAAATTAGTCCAAAGTTATTTTAATTTTAGATTACCTAAATGCATGTCTTTATGTAAGTAGGTCTGTACGTAATTTACATTCATATAAACTGTTGAATAAAAGCATATAACCTACCCATAGAAATATTCATATATCTATGAACCTACTTAATTAAATACGTATTACGTATAATAAATTGTAGAAAGGAGCTCTGTTTGAAGTAAGTAATAGCCAGACTCCTTGTGCTAAATGCGATTAGGATGGCCCATCACCTATTACGTATCTTTCATATTTTATTATATTTCAAGAAATAAATGTAGTTAAAAGTCTTGTGTACACTGTAGGTATGTACCTGTACCTCGTATTCATGGTAAACAATGAGAAAAAATTGTTTATCTTTATATCAACAAGCTACACTAAGTTTCCCGCGACAGAAAAACATGTTACCGAAACAATTAGTTTTACAAATTTTAGAAAAAATGAATTTTTTTCTTAGGTAGGTATTGATGACACGAAAATAGATAAGTACTTGATATATTATATAAAAACAGAAAAAAAAAAATATACCTATGATGCACCAAACACAACCGTGCTTAAACACGTATGCAACAAATAAAAAACAAACATGTAATGCGGCACGGAAACATGAACGTTCACATGTCTCTTTTTTTTTCATTTATAATTATTTTGCCTATTATCTTTGGGAACAGTTAGAAGGACCACTCAGCTTGTAATATAAGTAGTCTTAGTCCCACAAGGTCCCACAGTCTACATCGGTCGGACAAGTCTGTAAAAATCTCAACGTGAAAACTTGGGGCGGGTTGTTTCACGTCCACTTTACGCGCGGGTAAACGTCAAAAATGGCGCTAACTATCGTCAAATCAAAAACAAGCGTTGTTTCACGAAATAATGGAATAACTTTGACACAACGCTTTGTATTTAACGAACGTTAAATTTGACGTACCTACGTTGTTACGTTAACCAACCGTTTCAAACAACCGGCCCTTAGGTGAAGTAAGCTGTCAATCCCTAGCGTCAGGTAGAGTGACAGCTCACTTCACCTAAGTTTTCACGGTGAGATTTCTACAGAGAGAGGAGCTCGTGGCTAAGTAATAACAGCCGCAGGGGTCAATCCATCAGGTTAAGCTACGCTTGCCGGGGCTAGTCCGTGTATGGGTGACCATCTTTACATATCTAGACTCCTCCGTGTCTCGGAAAGCACGCTAAGCCGTTGGTCCCGGCTGTCATTTTTGGATCTTTGACAGTCGTTACGGGTCGTAAGAAGCCCGAAAGTCTGACAACCAGTCTTGCCAAGGGATATCGTATTACCCAGTTACTGGGTTGTGGAGGTCAGATAGGCAGTCGCTCCATGTAAAATACTGGTATTTAGCTACATCCGGTTAGACTGGAAGCCGACCCTAACATAGTTGGGAAAAGGCTAGGCAGATTATGGTGAGATTTCTACAGAATACTGTTACTAATACTGATGCTAGAGAGAGTAACTACTGACAGCTCACTTCACCTAAGTTTTCACGGTGAGATTTTTACGCTGGCCCGGTGACTGCAGCGTTGTCGTTGAACCAAAATGTTAGACGTTACACCTTGTCGCTTTTAATAGTGGTTTGACTAGTTTCAATTAAAGCTTGCGATTCAGATATTTTTTAACTATACTTACGGGTGACAATGTCCAACAGAGACTGTGACAATGCCTCCGAAAAGGTCCAAGTACCGCTTGCCTTCGTGGTCGTATAGCCACTGCATGCGACCCTGGTGAAGCAGCAGGGGTCGCTGGTAAATGTTGTACACCGCGGGAGGCAAGTGCTGACTCTTCACTTGCTCCGTCTTCTGGTATGATGGACCCTGAAACATTGGGAGTGGTAATGGTACGGTCTACCATACGTGAACTACAACTACTGTCAGTACTCCATACAAGTGTGGCGGTATCTACATCGCCACATGCGAACTACGCATCAAAGACCTGACGTCACATAAATCCTGCATCGCGCAATTAGAGTTTACCGTGCAGCGGACATAATAATATACATATACAAAAACCCAATATCAATCATTGGGCAGTTGCCCGCCAGACACAACACCCGTCTGGTCGGTGGATCCTCCCTTTTCTATGGTGGATGAGTGAACTTTACACCCTGTTCCTCATACTCCTAAACAAGTTTAGACGTGATTACAAACTTGCCTACTAAAATTACGTCAATTTACGTCAGGAGCTGACTATTTGACAGGACTAAATTAAAACTTTATCTTCTGTCCTTTTCTTAATGAAATAAAAAGAAAAAGATGCACTGAACTTTATTTAGTTTAGTTTGTGAACAAGGGAATCGACGCCATTGACATACCTATTCCATTTGGCCAATATAATATTTACAGGGTTACATTTTATTCGTTTTAATCCTCTGAAGGGGTTCATTGTACTCATAATTATGAACAACTTTCACTACGGGACCAAACCCAAAAATGCGAAAAAAAAAATCAGCTTTTCCCTACATTTATTTATGTTCGCATATCTCGTCAAATGTAGGGAAAGCTGATTTTTTTTTTGCGAGAGGATAAAATCGAATAAAAAGCCCTGTAGGTATATTAACGAAAACTTATCCGGAGATGGTGAGCCTCACTCGATGTGCAAAGGGCTGATTTGATCAAAGTCAGATATCTTATAACCGTGGAATAAAATTGTCGTCTGACAATGGAAAAACTGTCAAAAATTCAAAATTTATTCGCAGGATAAGACTTAACTCGGTATAAAAGTTTAGTAATATTCACTATATAAAATAGATGAAAATAAAATTACCTAAAAATAAGTACCCTAAAGCTGAATAGTTTGTTTGAACGCGCTAATATCTGGAACAACCAGTCGGATTAAAAAAAAAATTGCATTTGGTAGCCCAATTCTATAGGTTGATGTATACGTCAACTTCACGGTATGACCCATAGGAGCCGAGAAAACAGAAAGAAAAGTCAGAAAGAACGCTAAGCGAAAACGAAGTAATAGCGGGCGGGCGATGCGATGCGACGCGGAGGTTCGGGAGCATTATCTCTGGGATAGCATTGGAGCTGCCCAATGGATAGTTTCTTAATAAAAAAAATAACTCACCGTATATTGTTTCGGTGTAAAATCACATTTTGGGATAGCAGGCACTGCAGCAGTTGCATATCGCCTAATCAACTTATTGCAGCTAAGTTTTACAACTGAAATCAGAACATAATTTTATCATGATAGTGTGTCGTCAGTTAATTATTATAATAGGTTAAGATTAATTCTACCTTTATCAGCCATAGTATTCGCGGTACGACGGCAAAAGCGATACTGATTTCGTCGTGTTGACCGCTGCCCTCTGTGGAATAAATCCACACCAACAAATTAATGTAAAGCTCAGTTTACATAGAGAGAGAATAATTACCATTTGATTTTTTCGTGGTACCTATATATTTTTATTTTATTAATTAATTAGATAAAAATTATTATTTATGTAGGTACTTGTTACCTACAAGTAAAAAGTGAAAAAATAAAACTTCTTAGGTAAGTTTACTTCACTACCTATAAATATAAGTAAGAAAAAAATAAAATCGTGTACCTATACCTACTTACTTAACAAAACGAAAAAAAAAACAACGCCGCGCCGGCTACTTCCGAAACTAAAATTATTTTACAAATTGTGGTCGCTTTCTTTGTTTGTGTTTGTAAAAAGTTTCGTCATATAAGTAGCCTCCTATTAGTCGTCATCTCACAATCAGTCGTCACAATTGGCTAGAAAGCCCTTTCCAGCCATTTCATCTTTTACACATTTAACACATCCATACATCGGTTTTTTGGTCTTCCCCTACTCTTATAAACGTTCATACTCGAAATTTTCCTCACGATATTTTCCTCCTTCCTCCGCACACATGCCCATAATCTTGCTGATTTCCACACAACTTTTCAGTCACCGGTGTCACTTCAGAAACGGGAAGAACGACAGTACGGAATCGTGACTTCCATCTAAAAATCAATGATGTAGATATTAAGGCAGACGTGGAGGTGGCGACTGAGTTTGAAAATTTCTTTACAAATATTCCCATTTTAACAACCAAAACTCTATCATCATCGTCCTCCACGTCTGCTTATTCAATACTAAAAGAATGTGTACCAGAATGTGACAAGCTTTTTGCATTCACAATTATTACTGCCGAAGACATTTTAGAATCTTTTAAAAATCTTGATGTAAAAAAAACTGCTGACCTTTGGGGGTTGTCAGTACATACCATGTCTTCAATAATTGATGTTATTTCACCCTTTTTAGCAATTGTTTTTAACTCTTGTATTGCATCTGGTGTATTTCCTGATCTGATGAAATTTAGTAAAGTGATTCCATTGTTCAAATCTGGCAGCACAACTGATCCTACGAATTTTCGGCCTATTTCGATATTACCTACTTTGAGCAAAATCTTTGAAAAATTAATTTTAAAACAAATGTTAGGACATTTCAATGCACATAATTTACTACATCTGAAACAGTTTGGTTTTACAAAAGGTCGTTCTACTACAGACGCGGGCGTGGAATTACTAAAGAGCATATTCGAGGCCTGGGAGGAGTCGCAAGATGCTCTTGGCATTTTCTGCGACTTGTCCAAGGCCTTCGATTGCGTACATCATGATACACTCATCAGGAAACTGTACCACTATGGTTTGAGGGACAAGGCTCTCGAACTTCTGACTTCTTATTTGAATAACAGAATTCAGAGGGTCGATGTTAATGGCAAGAGATCTGCAGGATCTGCGGTCACTATGGGCGTTCCACAGGGTTCAATTCTAGGTCCATTCTTATTTCTAATTTATATAAATGACTTACCTTATCATATAAGGGATAATAACAAGATCGTATTATTCGCAGATGACACTTCGCTCATTTTTAAAATCAAACGTCAGTTAGTCAACTTTGAACAAGTCAACGATGCACTCTCTAAAGTTGTGCATTGGTTTAATGTAAATAATCTACTCCTTAATGAGAAAAAGACTAAACTGATTAAATTTTCAACGCCAAATGTCAGGCAGCTAACTACCAACGTTCAAGTCAATGGAATAGAGTTGGACCCTGTTGAGTCAACGGTTTTTCTTGGAATAACTATTGACGGCAAATTACAATGGGGCCCACACATAGAAAAATTGTCAGGAAAGCTTAGTTCGGCCGCCTATGCTGTTAAAAAAATTAGACAGATAACCGACGTAGATACAGCCAGAATTCTTTATTTTAGCTATTTTCATAGTCTTATGTCCTATGGGATTCTTCTCTGGGGAACCTGTGCGGACATCAATAATATCTTTGTTTTACAAAAAAGGGCTGTTCGAGCCATTTACAACCTAGGTCCAAGAGATTCCCTTAGAGAAAAATTCAAAGAAATAGATATTCTGACTGTAGCCTCACAATATATATTTGAAAACCTGTTGTATGTACACAAGGATATATCAAATTTTAAGAAAATGTCCGATATTCATAGTATAAATACTAGGAATAAACACAGTCTTGCTGTACATCGCACTCGTCTCCACAGAGTAGGCAACTCGTTCATGGGTCAATGTATACGCTTTTACAACAAACTTCCCATTGATATTAGAAACTTACCCATTAAACGATTTAAAAGCAGTATTAAAACCAAACTATGTAAAAAAGGGTACTATAAAATTTCGGATTATTTAGAAGACAGAAATGCATGGGATTGAGCTGCTCGCTCTGCTAAGCCTTGAAAAAACCCTAGAACTTGACATTTTAACTTTAATTAGTATCTAAAATCATTAAATTATACCAGTTTTATATACCTACAAATTGACATTGTTGATTATTCTTTATACAACATGACATTATTACTTTGTAAAGTATTATTTTGTTTTGATTATTGTGAATGTGAGGACTATGTGGATCATTTTTCATTTTTTATTTTTTGCTCCTCTTTCCCTGTTTTAATGATGGTCTGGCAGTTTTGAGTACTTTCTGCGGCCTACCCAAATGTCCTTTTTTTGGTATTGTTCGTCGAGTCGTTGAGCTCCTTCAGCTCTGAGTTGAGCTCCTCGGTTACTGACAAATGCTTGCACTGACTGGACAGGTCCACTCAAATCTGTGTGGTTCCTTCCTCAAAAGACCATTTCAGACATTAATCTACATGGTCCTCATATGGCTTGACCAAGATTATGTCTGGACCTTAAAAGAGACTGCGACCTCTGAGTTTGTTTCGGCCTTTCTTCTCAGAGTAGTCAGATAGGAAACGCCGACCTCATCTAGCTTATTTTATTTTTTTAATAATATGACGTGTAAAAGTGATTGCGATATCCTATTTACAGAATAAACAATTTCATTTCATTTCAATTTCATTTCATTTCATTTCATTTCATTTCTTTCAGACTAACGGCCAGATTCTTCATCAAAAGTAACAGCCAAAGTAACAGTCAACTGTTCTTTTGCACTGTTGTATTTTCAATCCTCGACGCTGCCGCGCTGCGGCGAGGGTTGAAAATCCAACAGCGCGGAAGGGTAACTGTTACTTTGGCTGTTACTTTTGATGAGGAAACTGGCCGTTACTGTTAAATAGGTAAGTACACACGGCTACACATCAAGCTATACATTTCCAGTATAAGCTGACCTCGCATTGTACGAAAATCCTACACAATGCGAGATCACCATAAACTGGAAATGTATAGCTCGATGTGTAGCCGTGTGTACCTACTCAGTTCTTATTATATCCAGGCGCGTAACACTACGTACCTATACTTATTAGCTTTCTCTCCTTACCTGCATGCAATTGCCTTTAATTCTTCCTTTTTGTGTCCCAACATTTTGATCCATACAAGACAGCTGCAGCAGCACTGCAGCAGATGTAACCATTGTTTTCTAAATCTCCCCCTTCAGTTTAAGGCCATTTCAACCATCCCGTGTTATTTAGTCCGATTTACTTACTTTGCCATCGCTTTGCACGTGCACGAGTGAACTGAGAATACCGAAAGTTGGAGCAGATAGGGAGAATCGACACCTAGCGCCATGTCTCCAGAATTGGAGAAACCACCGAAATAGCAGAACTTAACGGTATTCAGTTTTGATTCTGCTGATTTTCAAACTAACATTCTCCAGCTTCTGTTGCCATTTCTCCAATCTGCTCTGGATCGCTCGTCAACTCGCATTAAGCACACAGGATGTCTCTTGCCGTATATCTTCCATAATTATCAAGATGAGATTGACTGTACATAAAGCGCAAATAAATTCCCAGGCAAACCTTTCTCTTTCATGGCCCACCACAACACATCACGAGATTATCATACGCTTTCTTCAGATCAATGAACACCATTTGTGTTAGTTCTCGTGTGCACGCAACTACCTACTTCTCGCACAATTTAGCGGATTGCAAAAGTGGCAGGCGCGGTCCGAGGCGAGGTCCCCCCCAAATCATTCAAGCTGTCGAGAGACTGAATGATTTACGTACTTATCAACTAGGTAACAATTTCCCCCAAAATCTTGGGCTGGGACCGCGCCTGAAAAGTGGCGTCCATTGTAGGGCCTGCTGTTCAACAGTGAACCATGAAAAAGTTGCACATTCAAATCTCAACTGTTTCTAAACATGTAAAGTTTTTTTTTACTAAAGGACTTGTCATATATCTGACTTTAATTTTGGATATTAATTTTAGACCCAAATGTAACAAAATATGATATATTTAAGTTTTTTAAAAGATGGGAAATGGCTCACTCAGTCCACCGCATGGGACACACTGAACCGGTCAACAGTGAACCAGTATGTACACACGGCTACACATCAAGCTATACATTTCCAGTATAAACTGACCTCGCATTGTACGGAAATCCTATAGAATGCGAGATCAGCATAAACTGGAAATGTATAGCTTGATGTGTAGCCGTGTGTACACAGTGAACCATCCTATTTATTTTACGGTAAATTATGTTTATAAATGCTACAAAACTCAAGATAAAGCAAGAAAACGTCTTGTATATCTTATCAAGTAATTAAATGTTTTTAACTAATACCTATAACTAATTACAAACAAAGCATTCCTTGTGAATTCACTCAGAGAACAACAGAATAGGTCTGTCTCACTCGCTATGAGGTTGAGCGTGCGGAGTGCACGCGTCAGCGGCGCCTCCTTCAGAAGGTTGGTCCTAGCACGCGGTTCCACCAGCAGTCGTGGCTGCCGTCGTCGCCACACGTACCTGTCCGGAACACACAGACTCACCTGGCCTAAAACAACTGCACTATGCACCTTCCCTCTCAGTAGTTTAAATATATAAGAGGCGAGTGCAAGATCCCTCCTAACCCTTAGCTCGTTGTATCCTACCATACCTAGAATAAATAAGGTTGGATACATTAACGGGTAAAATGGATAGATTCCATAATAGCGCATATATAAATATCTTATAATTTTTTTTTTTTGTAATTTATTAAATTATAATGCGGTCCGCCACACTGGCATCTTTAACTACTTGTACTTTCGTGTCCACGGGAACGGTTTGGCAACGTCGCGTTTAAAAAGTAAGAAGGGTGGCTCAATGTGTACCACTAGTTCACTGTGGGACATCTCACCTTAAATAGCCTGTACCTACCTAACCGACACCCATTCAAATAAATAAATATATTATTCAGTAGTGACTTTCCATGTGGACAGAGCCAACGGTCAATCACACTTGCGTTTTATTGCCCTTGACACTCCATTTAAACAACTACTTGAGAACTCTTCAGATCAGAATGTTTGTGAATTTTTTGCTACAACAACAACGATATGATGTGAAGGCAGGTCATTGGTGCCGAGGAATATTTTTAGGGAAATGGTTAATTTATAAATAGGTACCAACGTAAATAAATCAGTCTTTAAACAGCTTTGGGTTGCAGGACCCCCGCCCCCCGGATCGCGCCTGTGTGAAGATACGAAGATTTTAATTTTTATAGGTAGTAACTACACACAATCTTGTTAGATACTTATCAAACTAAGTTTTATCAAAATTATAATTCTGCCAAGGTCGTCCGTTGGATGTTACTAATAATAAAAATGATAACTAACGCTAAATTAATCAGTCACGTGTGGGAATATTATCAACACTTTTCAAATCTTTTGTTTTTACTTTAGGTACCTTATACCGTACACTCAGACCAACAAAAATTTGTTGGTCTGAGACCGTACAGACCGGCCAAGTGCGAGGGAGGCGCCTACCAAAACTTTTTAGTTAACTTACCTGGCTGAGCAATGCACAATAACATTTTTTAAGAACCACATGGTGACATGCGGCGAGTGTGGAGACTGTAGAGTACGTATCTAATGCGCGAAAGTTTGGACAACCCATAAGCTTAGACCTGCCATGATTCATCTGCCCGCCATTCGTGGGTTTCTTTATACAAAGGTATAATTTTTTTAGCCATATATTGAACAATAAGTTACCTAATGTAAAATCGATCATGTCAAAAATATAGATATTTAGAGCATCAACAAATTCATTCACATCGATGTCAATTTTTTTTATGAGTGTATTGCTGGGCAAAGGTCCCTTAGCTTTCCACTCTTCCTATGTGTTGCTTTCTGCGGCCAATCTCGCATAACAGCGTTTCCTAGGCCTCTCAACGACGACGCCCGTTTTCTGGCTCCCACTGCGTACGACCCTGGCCCATCTGCCCCTATACATCCTACACTGGGTGAGATTTGAGGAATCACATGAACAAGTTTCACTATGGGACCAAACCAGAAATCATGAAAAAAAATCTGCTGTTCCATTTTGACGAGCTATGCGAACATAAATGTAGCACCGTAAGTAAGGGTACAAGATACGCGCGAAAAACATAACCGTTCCTTCCTTGGCAGTCAGGTAATAAGTTACTAAACACTACATAATATAGTGGTTTAAAAAAACAAGCAAATACAAATTTAACATTTTTATTAAATAATATTCTCACATTAATAATAATCGCTCACGTTGTTATAAAAGCTTCCACACTGTTTGTTCCATAAGTTACTCTCACAACACACTGAACTTAGCATCTACAAACCACACAGTCTGTAAAAAATCGACTAAAATAATAATAGGCCTGACCGGAGAATGAAAAAAAAAAGGTTTTTTGTTTTTAAAAGCAACGCGGCAACGGTAGGATGCTGTAATGCCTCGTATAGTTTTCAGGCCTACTGTTAGTTTAGCCTCCGCGATCGTTCGCGCAGCACTCCGCGCACTTGCTTGGTGTACTCTAATGGCTACTACGCGACACTACAATTAGTCGTCTCCAGCTGATCTCTTCGCCTTCCTCAGGCGAGGCGACTGTTTGGGTGACTTAGGAGATTTCTCTGTAACATAACATACGTTTTATAAATACCTTCATTGAGTACAAAACAAAACCTAGTAAATTCAGCAGGATTATTGCCCAAACGTCAAGAATGCGCGTTGTTGAGAAAACAAGTTAGTTTACTATCTGTGCTGCTAGCGCCACTAGTGGTGAAACTTGGAAATTTTATACTCGATTTATAAAAAAAACTAACCTGCTTAGCACGGTTAATTTTTTTTGGGTTGCTGTTATACTTAATAATAAAATAAAAAAGGTACATACTGAGTTGATTGACGACTTCCTTGGGCAGCCAGTCGTAGTCCACATCGCTGGCGGTGCCGGTCTCGAGCGGGCGCGGCGCGGCGCGCGGCGAGCGGCGCCGGGCCAGCGTGGACAGGGCCTGTTGGCCCAACACTAGCGCCAACACAACGCCAGCGCCGAGGAACACGTACAGGAAGAACGTCTCGCCGTCCAGGCCCTCGGACACCTCCACGATGTTCAAAGTTTGGTTGTATACGGCCTCCTGTTACCGACGACATTTTATTAAAAAAAAATGTAGTGACAAAAATTCAAAAAAAGAATAAGCTAACATAAACTAAATAAAACACTGAATTTTGCAGTCATGTGATTGATAGTACTGGGGGCCACTACCACTACTGCTTACAGCAGTATTATTCTAATCTTACTCAGTGGGGGAAATAGATGGAGCTATACATCCTATAGAGTTTCATCTCTTTCCTACACTGAAGTAATATTAAAATAATACTGCTGTGAGAACTGGTGGTAGTGGCCCTGTTCTGCTAGTCACCATTTTAAACTCTATTAGTATTGAAACTAAGACTGAAAAATTCAATGCTATCAATGGCGTCGCGATTCAAGTTATGATGAACACACAGGTGCCGTATTATGAAGTATTATTGCCACCATTTCTCCAGTGTGAGAGAGAGATGGAGCTAGACCTGGCCGATAGCACCATCCCGTTTTCGCAGTGGAATAATGATGGCGCCTATACACAATTCGTAAGCATTAGCAATGTCAATTCACTGACCTGGTAAGAGTTTCCACTGGCGTCCCTGTAGTTGAGCTGGATGTTCAAGCCGAACGGTCTGCCGGCGAAGGCCTCGTTGGGGATGAAGGAGTATGCGAAAGTAGCCTCTTGCTTGGGCTTCACTTCCCTGTTGTAAGGCAAAGCCGTAAAGTTCTGGATGTAGTAGGTGTAGTCCATCGGGTATCTGAAGGAGGCCTCCATGGAATCCACCACATAGTCCTCAGAACCCTTGTTGATGAACCCAACCAAGAATTCAACAGCGTAGCCCGCTTGGATGTCTGAGTAGAATAGAATAGAAAATGTTTATTTGCATAGAATACAACAATATATACATTGGTTCCCCAGGTACAATCAGGCTAAGTGAATCATGACCCACTTTGACGATAAATCGTTTAAAACCGTCAAAATAACAAAGATGGCAGATGACAAATTCGTTACCAAGGAAATGTATATTGACGCGAATGTCGATCTAATTGTATTCGAATGTCTGTAAGAAAATAAGCTTATGGTGGGTCAGAATTCAATTTTTTCGACTGTACATGAGTTTGTTGCGCCACTCCTTCCCAGGTAAAGCTCTAGGAAGTGGTAAAGTGAAGGGCGGGCGTTTTGGGGGACTGTGTCATGTAATTTTGACATTCGAAAAGTGCCATTTCTCAGCCTAGTTTAAATAAACGACTTATGATTTTTATTTTTACTGCCATTTGACATGCGAAAATTTTTACTTATAACTGATATGATATCTAATTAATGAGTCCTAATTCTACAGTTTTAGGTACGAAAGTTAAAACCTATGTTCTAATAATTCTAAAATAAATTTATTTTAATTTCTGATGGTAAGTAATCTGCAGCAAATGCCTTGGAGTGTTGCCAGGGTCAAGTCTGATAATAGATGTGTAATACATTTCAAGTCATCCTCAACACAAGGTAGGTTACATTTTTTTAAACTTGGTTTAGAATTACAAAAAAATAAACAAAATTGTTATATGGAAATCTAATTACGTAGCAATGACATAAGTACTAAAGCTTATTGAATTGTTCTTGTTAATTCATTATATCCATTAAAATAAGTAACTGCTAATGATTTTCTATCATTTAATAACAGTTATATAATTCGCAATCATGTTTCTTTTTAGTTTAGAAGTGACATTCTTTAATTTGATAATTTATGAGGATGTCAACAATTTTTTTTTAATTCTTTGTATTATGGTATGTTTTTATAATCTCAACTAACATGGAGTGTGCTTCAAGAGATTTAAATGATATGTTCAAAAAGTTCTATAAATATTCTATCCAAAATCCTTACCGAAAACAGCATCTCCTAAGCTAGTAATAGGTTTCGTGAATAGGATAGTGGTATCAACATCTTGAGAGGACTTGACAATGGAGTCGTCATCGTCTCCCAGCGTGTCGTCCCCAACCACCTGGTTGTCTTCACCTTCAATGTCCACTACATCATCAAGCTCGTCTTCCTCAGCTCTCGCCAGAATTGTGTTGCCTGTAACATAGTGATTTAAAAGGAATTAGTCTGGTATTGTCTACTTATATAATTTTTTTAAACTGTGAATTTATTCTATCTACTTTATCTGTCTACTTTTCTATAAAAATATATTCATTATATTAAAATATTTTGTGTCTGTCTTTCGAAGTCTTATACCTGTCTTCTGAATTGTAAATTTGTGTCTGGCTAAACTTTAGACTTATACCTGTTTTTTTAAATTGTGAATAAGAATTATGAAGAAGTTTATAATCAATCAAGTAATGATATTCTGTTTGACAAGTTCTCAACTGCAAATTCTCAATTCAGAAACTAGGTGTTAACTCTCGCTACTGAAATAGTGTTATATAACATATTTTATTATAAAATCACTGTAAATGAGGACAATTTAGAAGGTATTGTGTGAGGCACTGTTTTTTAATGTTCTCTAGATATTACCACGCAAAGCTGTAAGCACAGTGGTTCAATATTGACCCTTAATAAGATAACTTATGGTTCAAAATCCAATATCATAAATTGATTATTACTTTATGCATAACAAACAGAACGTATTACTTAAAACCTTCCTCGAGAACCTCTCTATTCATTGGTGAAAACAGAATGAAAATCGGTGCAGTCGTTTTTGAGTTTATCGGGAACAGACAGACAGACACGGCAGAGGAGAGGACTTTGTTTTATAATAAGTAGTGATGTTATACATTGAATATAAGATAATATACAAACATATGGTACTTTTCAGTAAATGGCCTCAAACTTGTCTTTCTAATGTATTTTAGTTCAAGGATTTGATTTACCATAATTATAAGGATTTACTTCATAAATAAAGACTTTTTCAAGAAAGTTTAAGTAACCTAAAGTATTATGAAAGGTGAATATTACATGACCAATTTCCAAATCTAGGTAAGGCATTCTAAGCAGGTAGGTAACATATTAGAGGCCTATAAAACATACTGAAATAGCGGCAATTCATGGGGTAGTCATGAATTGTAGCTTATTTTTGCATTCGAATGAGGAGCTGCTGTGAAATGTCTTATCAACTAAAACAGAGGTTACTAAGTAATACCTCCAATAATAAAACATTATGTACTTTATTCTTGTTAGAAACTAAGTAACTGGTGTTTGTCATAATATAAAAAAGTTTTGGACGAAGACTTTCTCTCAAAAAGTGCGTAACATATACGATGCCACGTACTTATATCTACATATAACATAGATTTCAACATTGTTCAGTTTACTTACCGCTTTGGAAACACAGGAGAGCCGCAGGGAGAACCAGAAGCGTCAAATATATTAACTTCATTGTGTTATAATATGTAATTTATTACTTAAAAGTGTTATAAACTGCGGCGACTACCAAACTAGATTGTAGGCCATTCACTTTTGTAACAAACAGTCCAACGGAGCAAGAAACTTGAGGCAAAATGCCAATTTTCTTTCCAACTCGATTGACGTGGAATCTTATGTCACTAGTGATGTGCCGTTTTTAAAACCGATTATCGCAACAAAACGAAAAGTTTTATGTCTTTTCTTACGATTGGCAATGTTTTATATAAAATAATAATTATTAATTTATTCATGGATGATTTCAACTATTGTCAGTTATCTAATGTAAGATTATTCCATTTTAATAAAATAGCCTTGGCCAAACGCCTTGCCATTGGTCTGTGGAGTCGACAGACTGTTTCAAAAAGAGGCCAACGAAACAATAATTTCTTAATCCTTTTGAATATTCTTATGGATTAATTATCAGCCAAACAATTTGTATTTGATTCAACGCGTTGGTTTGGTCAGATGCAGATGATATTTTAATAAATTAATGTTTTTTTTTGTTTTTTTAAACCGTACACAACCGTACAAACATTTCGTTGGTCGGTACAAACACTGAGAATGCAACCCGACTATTTCTAAACTCGACTAGCTAAACTAAATATTCCAATTACTAACAAGTAACATCACTCAAGTTGTCAATTTCTTTTCCACACACGCCATTCAAGGTGCACGTGTATTATTCACGAAATTGCTCGATATTTAAACTAAAATGGATAAGCCAAATGTTCTCGCTCGCGTCGTCAAGGTCTTGGGCCGTACCGGCTCCCAGGGACAATGTACCCAGGTCAAAGTAGAGTTCATTGGAGAGACTAGCCGTCAAATTATCAGGAACGTGAAGGGACCCGTGCGTGATGGTGACATCCTGACACTCCTCGAGTCTGAGCGTGAAGCCAGGAGACTGCGATAAGCGGTAAATATTATTTATGTCTACTAAATGTCGCGGGATACGTTAAATTGGTTCTTGTACCGGAACAGAATGAAACTATTTTGAAGGTTATGTTGCTAAATAACGGATCTGCAAAATCTTCGCCCAATTAGGTACCTGAATTTACGTAAATTTGGGGTCGTAGGACGACTGAAGTAAACAAGAAAAAATACAGTTTGTTCAAGAGCCTTTCTTGAACAAACTGTATTTTTTCTTGTAGGTATAGTTACCTTTTTTTTGTTGATATTGCATTTGTAATTATTTGCAGCTTTCATATAACAAAGCTATGTCCTTTTTTTATAATAAAACATGCATTATGAAATTGTGTACACTATACACCCATATTCTTTTTGATTTCGTACTTACACAATCTCTAAATTAACTTTTTTTTTGTTCCAGGTCTTTGTACCAGTTCCTTAGGTTAAGACTCGCTATGTACCATCTATCCAACTTATTATGTTAACTTTAAGAAACCGTCAAAGATGACCATCTCATTGTATTCACACATAATAAACAACTTATTGGTGTAAATTGTGTTTTCTTTCACACCTCTCTAATATTCAATTTTTCACAGATTCATGCAATGCTTCACAACAGAGAAAGCCTCTTGAAGTGTGGATACCTGTTTTTATTTACTCTGGAATATCAAAATCAATTCGTTTTGCCAGAAACCTCCACTCTAGTCTGGTGCTTATAGGATTTACCAACACATTCTACACATCACGCTGAAATCATAATCTTTTATCGTCACCTACTATGCATTGAACACTCGAATGCATGTTTGTAAGCAAGTCATAAGTTCATTTTAGTCATCATAGTGGTTGATGTTGAAACAGCCTATCACAGTCTACTGCTGGACATAGATATCTACCAAGCTGCGCCACAACACCCAATCCACCTCCTTTCGCATCCAGTCTGTCTCAGCCACCAGCCTTACCAGCCCTGGCCCTTTTCCTCGTATTAAAATGTACCTACTTACTAACACAGACAACTGCGGCTCATCACTATCTTTAATAAAAACTGTAGCAGTTACCTAATTGAGCACACTACGAAGTTTCGCGCATGTTCTCTCACACACTCTCCTCATGTCACCATTTGTTTCCTAAAATTTTTACATCCGCTCTGCGTGAAGACCTCTATTAGATAGTGCTCTATGCCGCGAAGTTCGGAACTGCCAAGTTATAACAGCCGTATTTGTAGATGATATCGTTTATTATTTACCCAACAAAATGTTACAAATGGTAGGTAGCATGAAATGAGCAATGCAGGCACAGTGAAAACATTGAATTTAAAAAGATGTATGAATGTAAATGAAGGAAAAGGAGTACCTTTGTAAGGATTGTATCAGGTGGCATTTTGTAGTTTCTACCTACCCCATGGGAAGAAGGCGTAAGTTTATGTATGAATTTATCATTATCAGTGACAAATGAAGAAGATACCTGATAAATTAGGTAATAGAATAGAATAGAATGTTTCTTTATTAGAGTATCATGACTCAAAAATGGTTAGTAAAACTTACAACTATGTTAGTAAGAACTGACAATTTACAAAACAAAACAAAAACAAACAAACATAACAGACTTAGGTACTAATTATTGAAGTTAGTGATATTGTTGCTTGTGTCTACTGTTATTCAAAACTGCATAAAAGACTGATGCAACTTAAAAATAATATTATATTAAGTTATGCAACTACTGTACAAGGGGTACTGTATACTACCAATGTACCTAACTCTTTTTTATATCAGCTTGTTTGCATCTGTACTCACTGAATTAATACCATCGCAGACACAGGCAGTGAAGCACTTTACAAACTTATTACTAAGGGAATAAGGGTGAAAAGTTGTTCACCAATTGTGTGGGGACATAAATGGTGCACAAACCAAATAAGAAAATAAATTTAGCTCATGTACAACCGGAGAGTTGTGTTGTACATGAGCTAAACATTTTTTTTTCTATTTTTACTTCTTTATTAGCCGTGATTTAATTGAGAAGTATGGAAGAAGAAGAATGTTAAGCTGACCCTAAATAAATTGGGATAAGGGCTAGAGAATGATGAGAAAGTATTAGTCCAATAAAACAATCAGTTATCCCCAAATTGTTATTATGTTATCATAATATTATAACAACTGTATGTACATCACATCATCACTTTTTTATTTATCAACATAACAATTCAGATACTAAGTACAGATCGGCACATTACTTCCATAATATTGGAATTATTCATAATCACACATTATTACAGTACATATCAAGAGATGTAAATAAATAAAAAAAGTCTATTTACAAAAATATACAAAGAAAATATAATAATTTTCAATGAACAAGGCAATGGTGTTGGTGTTCAGCCTCACATTGTCACGATTTTCCTGGCCCTATGTTAACAGGGCAATATTTTGCATTTTGAGCACTTAGGTAGGTAACTCTGGAAGAATTGCAGGCGCAACTAGGTATCGTACTTGTCAGCTTCACACTGACTGGCCCAGAATAAACAGTTGCCTATACCGCTATAACATATTAATATCACTGCTGCCAGGAAGACTACACTGCACACGGTACATGGCTTCCTTTCGAGGAAGAATCCTATTAAATATAACACCATGAACATAACATGTGTGTTCACTAAAGCCGGGTTCACGGGCTTCGGTATTAGTAGCACAGGGATTAGCCATTGCAAACAATACATGTCGTCGAGTACGATTTCAGATTTGGATCACAATCGTGTAACACTGGCGTGGATTAACATTTGTATCGCAATCGACATGATTCGATTGATATC
This sequence comes from Lithophane semibrunnea, assembly GCA_947363905.1. Classification (NCBI taxonomy): domain Eukaryota; kingdom Metazoa; phylum Arthropoda; class Insecta; order Lepidoptera; family Noctuidae; genus Lithophane; species Lithophane semibrunnea. The sequence goes on from OX376201.1 coordinate 15,733,466, forward strand.
TTCATTTTTCTTTTCAAGATTAGAAACAAAATGTTGCAGTTCTGCAGTTCCGATTTGCGTTTAATTTTTGACAGCAGGCTAGCTCACTCGATTCACTAGAAAGAAAGTTGTCAATGTCATTGTTGCCCAAAGACAAAGATATAGGAAGATGTTGCCACACAGATTATTAAACCGAGTTTCCACACAAAACAAAATTCAGCATCACTTTGCCTGTTTGCCAAGATGAAGAAGAAGAAGAAGAAGCCTGTTAGGTCTAGAAAATAATTAAATACCTACTTTATACGCACTCCCGAATATTAGTGTTAGCTAGAGTCGCGACAATCTAAGAAGTCCGTTTTGACAGCTATAAAAATCCTTTGTGTAGCGACGAAAAAAAAAATTAGTTTCTTAAATACTGATTCTCGAGACATATCGATTAAACATACTTAGAGAGTTTGTAATCGACTACTTATCTACATTGCTTAAAACTGATTCTCAAGGTATATCGTTATAATACAAGTACGAGAACGAAACGTCAAAACGGATGTAGTGTGTCTATGTAATTATTTATGGTCACTTGACGTCTTGTCATTATTTCTCTGTCTGTTACTTTTAAATAATCCCTTATGTTTTAGCAGAATAAAGCCAAGATTCCAAATGGTCCTTTCGCTTATATGTATCAATTTATTCTGCTAATATAATGTCTCAAAATAATACAAAACCGGATACGCAAAAATCCGAAAAATCTCTAAGCATGCAACGATATTTACGACCAGACCGTTTCGATATCGAACCCGGAACGGTAGCGGCTGATTCAAAATGGAGGCATTGGTATACAACTTTCTCTAATTTTATAATTGAAGAGAATTCTAGTATTTCTGATTCTATGAAACTGAAACTATTGACGAATCATCTTTCTCCTACGATTTTCCTATTTATTAACGAATGCGATACATTTGACAATGCTATTACACGGCTTAATGAGATATATATCAAACCTTTCAATGAAATACATTCACGCCATATCTTGTCATCTCGCAAACAGCAATCAGATGAATCGATATCCAAATATATCCAAGCTTTAAAACTACTCGCGCAAGATTGTACGTTTAAAAGCGTAACTGCTAATGAGTATAAGCAAGAGTACATACGTGACGCGTTCATATCAGGAATTTCTTCGCAAAAGATACGCCAAAGACTGCTAGAAAATACGGTACTAAGCCTAGATGACGCTTTTCGACAAGCTATTGCAATTGATTCGGCTGAGAAACATAGTCTCGCATTTGTAAACACGCATGATCCATCACAACTTAATGCTATACCATCCAATAGTCATATCCAACCTTCTGAACCAAGCCAAAGCTCATACTTAGCGGCCACGACACAAGGGAGAAGACGCTGCTTCTTTTGCGGATCGAATACACTACATCAACGCATCAAATGCCCTGCATTTAACTCGATATGTCAACTTTGTTCGAAAAAAGGGCACTTGGCACGTGTATGTAGATCTTCAAAACCAGTCGCGAACGCAGCGGTCAACAATGATGAAAGCTGCACTTGCATTTCGGCTGCATCTCCGTCCAGCCTACGGAAAGCAACAACACCTATATTACTGAATGAAACTCGTGCTGAAGCACTGATCGACACGGGCAGTTCTGTAAGTTTTATCGACGAGGCTTTATCGAGAATAATGAAACTCAGAAGGAAGAACATTAATCAAACCGTTTCTTTGGCTTCACTTAATCATGTATCATTCGTCAATGGATTATGTCAAGCGACTATTAAACTTAACAATCATACTTACAAACAACATCCTCTCCTCATCGTGCAGAACCTGTGTGCTGATGTAATCATTGGCCATGATCTCCTGAAACATCATCAGTCGCTAGAATTCCAATTCGGAGGTGAGAGAGAATCTTTACATATATGCAACGTTATGCAAGCATCTGTGCCTCCGGTCTCTGTCTTTTCTAATCTCTCACTTGATATAAGGCCGATTGCTATTAAGTCCAGGTCCTACTCAGAAGAAGATGAACGATTTATTAAAGAGGAAGTATCTAAGTTATTAGCGAACGGCATAATCGAACCGAGCATGTCACCATGGAGGGCCCAGGTTTTAGTAACGGGAGGTATAAGTCACCGTAGACGAATGGTAATAGATTACTCTCGTACTATAAACCGGTACACTGAATTGGATGCCTTTCCTTTGCCAAAAATAGAATCCATTATATCCAAAGTCTCAAAATACAACTTTTTCAGTCAAATAGACTTAAAATCCGCATATCATCAAGTGCCAATCTTAACGAAAGAAAAACCTATGACGGCTTTTGAAGCATGCGGAAATTTATATCAATTTACTCGAATACCGTTCGGTGTAACCAATGGCGTAGCTGCCTTTCAGAGAACTTTGTCTTTTATCATAGAAACTGAAAAGCTACATGGCACATTCTCTTACCTTGATGACGTCACCGTCTGTGGCAAAACAAAAGAAGATCATGATATAAATCTGAAACGATTTATGGATGCAGTTACTAAATACAATTTGACTTTAAATGAACAAAAATGTATATTTAGTTCTGACGAAATAAACTTACTCGGGTATACAATTCACAATAATATTATAAAACCTGATGAAAATCGACTTAAACCTCTTTTGGATCTACCATTGCCAAACGACAGCGGCAGTCTTAAACGAACTCTTGGTATGTTTGCACACTACTCAAAGTGGATACCGAACTTCTCCTCAAAAATACAATCGCTAATTCGTGCTAACATTCCGCTAAACAAAGAATCAACTGAATGCTTTCAACAATTGAAATCTGAAATCGCCAAAGCCGCGTTAGTAGCCATAAATGATTCCGATTTACTTACCGTAGAAACTGACGCTTCTGAATACGCTATCGCTGGCACCCTATCTCAATGTGGCAGGCCTGTCGCTTTCTTTTCTCGTTCTCTCAACGGTTCAGAGAGAAAACACCCATCCATTGAAAAAGAAGCTTACGCGATCGTTGAATCCTTACGGAAATGGCGTCACTATTTACTCGGAAGACACTTTTTATTAATCACAGACCAAAAGTCTGTAGCCTTTATGCTGGATCAAAAGCACGCCAGCAAAATCAAAAATGAAAAAATCGAAAGGTGGCGCTTAGAACTCTCTTGTTTCAAATACGATGTGATATATCGTCCTGGAAAAGAAAACGTCTCTGCAGATACTCTATCGAGAGTTTGTGCTGTAATTAACACGAATAAATTATATGAATTACATAATTCCCTTTGCCATCCAGGTATAGTCAGAATGGCGCATTGGGTTCGTACAAAGAATCTTCCCTTTACAATTAACGATGTAAAGTCTATGACAGCATCTTGTCGTGTCTGCGCGGAATTGAAACCACGTTTCATGAAAACCAAGAGTCACCTAATTAAAGCTATCGAACCTTTTCAGCGTCTGAACATTGACTTTAAAGGACCTCTGCCGTCTAACACTCATAACAAGTACATTCTCACTATCATTGACGAATACTCAAGATTTCCATTCGCATATCCATGTAGCGATCTTTCAGCGCAAACTGTCATCAAGTGTCTCAAAGACTTGTTCCTTACTTTTGGTTCTCCTGCCTATATTCACTCAGATAGGGGAACAGCATTTATGTCTCAAGAGCTAAAACAATTTCTGTATTCATATAATGTTGCTTCTAGCAGGACAACTCCCTATAACCCTGAAGGAAATGGCCAAGTAGAGCGGCTAAATGGAACGCTTTGGAAAACAATCCAGCTATTTCTGAAATCGAGACAGATGCAAACTGCGGACTGGGAACGAGCGTTACCTACTGCGTTGCATTCAATTCGATCTCTATTATGTACAGCGACGAATGAGACACCCCATGAGCGATTTTTCTTCCACACCAGACGATCTCCGACGGGTGAATCAATCCCTTCATGGTTATTGTCACCAGGTCAAGTACTTATGAAAAGGAATGTAAGAACTTCAAAATATGATCCAATCATAGACGAAGTGGAGCTGTTACATGGAAATCCATCTTACTCGTATGTCCGCTTGCCTGATGGTCGAGAGACAACTGTTTCTAATAGACAACTAGCACCACTACCTACGGAGGATCTAGAATCTGACGAAGAGGATTCGGAACATGAAATTATTGAATCAGAACTAGCTGAACAGCCTACGCAAGAGGCTCCGGAGCACGAAATCGTAGATTCATCTGAACTAGCTGAACAACCTCTGCGTCGATCCTCTCGCGAAAAGCGGCCACCAGCTAATCTTCGAGATTACTGCCTCACTAACTAAATTAGCAAGACATGAAACGGGTGGGGGTGAATGTAGTGTGTCTATGTAATTATTTATGGTCACTTGACGTCTTGTCATTATTTCTCTGTCTGTTACTTTTAAATAATCCCTTATGTTTTAGCAGAATAAAGCCAAGATTCCAAATGGTCCTTTCGCTTATATGTATCAACGGACTTCTTAGATTGTCGCGAGAGTAGCTAGGGGCAAGAAGTAGGTAGGTACGTAGGTATGTAGAGTCTGGCCAACGAAAGGTAATATTGAAAAAACGCGCGTAATTTAAAAAAAAGAAAAACAAGACTGTTTGTCCCTAAACGATACTTTATCAACACGTGGAATGGTTGCATGTGGGCAACCTGTACAATCCAACATAGTCCGTATGTTCGTTAAAAATTACTTTAGTTACCGGCGATTCGCTGGTGATGTTCAGAAATTAAAAAAAGATAGCGGTGTTAGTTCCGATATTGAACACGCGCCAAAAGATCCTTGCTTTGTAACTTCAGATGAGAGAGTGCATCATGGCGTGTTTTTTTTCAAGCTCATTGCAACTTTTGTTGTTGTCTTCGGACAATAGGTATTTATTATTCACTAATGACCCCCCCCTGCTTCGCACGGTTTTTACAACTGACACAACATCGAGTTTTCTTAGTACCTATTGTATTACTTACCTTTATGATTAATGTATTATCGTACACATAAACCTTCCGGAACACAATCTCTAAATGATGGTAAAAAGTGTGAAAACTGCATCAAAATCCGTTGCTAATTTAGAAGAACAACGCGGTCACACGACACGAAAAGAGACTTTAATTTATAATATTTAAATGTAGATAAAGTTGGAACTTTTGTATGAAATCATGAATTGATATTCGCTTAACGCACTACCTCCATGCCGCTGCCGTATGTGGTCCCGTTTTTTAGGGTTCCGTAGTAAAATAAGGAAATCGCCACGTTCATCTGTCTAGCTGCCTGTCCGCGGTTTAACTCGGAGACCCTTTTGTACCTCCTAAAAAGCCCACGTATTTGTTAAATTGGGTCCCCCTCTTTTACTCGTAAAGTGGAGAAGTTTTTTTTCTAGTCTAAAATACCTATCCACTTGGCGTTGTATAGGTTTGCTTGGTATTTTAAAAATACCTATTGGCAGTTGTTAAGAACATCTTTATATCAAGGTATCGTTAACAAAATAAGTGGTAATTTTTGTTAGAGTCAGCCAGTCAGCAAATTAACAGCTGTCATACATTTAGGTCGAATAAGTATTGAAGTTTTTTACGGGAATTTTTACGGTTTTTGATAATTTATTCGCGATAACAATGAAGAAAGTTGTTCAGTTTGATAGTTTGTACCGCACCCTTTATGACCACACTTTTCTGATACATGCTGTATGTAATACGTTTGTATGTACAGCGATAATTAGCCAACTAGACTCTACAAGTTAACGAGTAACAGCCCACAGTTGCATTCAGCATTCTTTTATGCGCTCGGTTCCTATAAACACTGACTTCGGAACCCTATAAACGAATCGTTTTATTTTTATAGAAATAAAAATGTTACGCTTCCACGCTAAAACGACTGGCGGATTTGGATGGGCACACGGGTACACCATGACCTGGAATAGGATACTTTTTATCCCGATATTCCCACGGGTTCGAGACCCGAGTTCCCGCGGGGCGCAGCTAGTATACAGGGTGTTAGGGTAAACACCGTTATCCTTGCAACCAGTGGTTAGATTTCATTTATAGAACGTAAAATCAATGGAAAATTACAACTTTATTTTTATTTTTTTTAAATCTACCTTTTACCACAAGAGACGCAAGTTCGTTGCCCTATGCGCAACTGCCCTATAGGGCAACGAACTTGCGTCTCAACACGGGCGGGGGGTACGGGATGTGACCTGACCGTCAGCGAGCGCGATCCCTCCCATAGTCAGTCAGCTGTTTCGCTAGCAAGCACGGTGTCAAATAGAAACTTTTTAAAATCTTTTAATGAAAATAACGTTTTTTTTTGTTGTGTTCGGTCATTTATTTTTATATTTCAGTCAACTACCCATGGTTTGAATGACAAGAGTGTTTACCCTTACATCCTGTATAATAAAAAGACAATTATTTTAATATAGGTACTCGTCATTTTCTCCTCTCGGCGATTTCAACCACATAGTTCACCGGTGTACCTACATTTACAAAATTCTGAACTACACATAGGTATCTACATGTTGTTTATAGAGACCATGCCGGACTGGCCGCATGTCGTACGTTACACTTTTCCGTAAAAGGAATTTTCGTACGAATTTAATAATTCAGCTGAACTAGGTCATCTCTTGATCACGTGCGAGTATATGATGGACCAGTGCTGGACAATGGGAGGCCGCCATGATTGATTATGAATATTACGACGCGTTCGCCCTGAAAAGGTGTAGAATATATGAGGTTTATTTTTATTACCGAGGTTATTGGCCTCAAGTATCAGCTAGGTACTGTTAAGGCCGTACCCTACCTCAAATTGCTTAGCATGATCCTACGTTATGCCGAAAATACTGCAGCATTAATTTTTAGGTATTTTATGTTAAAGTTGAGGATTGATGCTAGGTCCTATGTTTGGCGAAAACACGATTACATGAAATTTTCTCTATAGAAAAAGATCCAAAGTTACCTCTAAACCGAACTATAAACCGCTGGTATTAAAAAAATACTTCAAATTAGAAAAGAAAAGAAAGAAAGAAAGAGAAAGAATAACGTTTATTTGGACACAGTTCGTGAAACACAAAATACAAATAACGAAATAAAATAATGTTTTGACAACAATAGTGTGTGCCTCACGGCTGCGCCAAAAAGGTTCATTTCAGCATTAATGTCTGACGCTGGTTAGAAATTAGATCATGTAAGTTTGCATACCTAATAACTGAACTAACTATGTTTTTCGTTTTTTTTTTAATTACCATTATTTTCACCGTAAAAAGCAATTACCTGAACTATTCGAAGCTTGGGAGCGGCGAGCACCCCACTCCGTCTCGCTCTCACTCAGGCCGCGAGTAGTATGGTGCGAGCGATATAAAGTTTGAGGTAGGGTAGGTCCTAAACGCTGAGCGAGCTTGCTAGCCAAGCTATCTATTTTCGTAACCGATTACGACTACCTTGTTTTATTTTGATAGTTCAAAAAAATTCATTGCGTTATTTATTTTTTCGAACTGATGAAGCAATGGATAAGAAATTTGTTTCAAACCAATTCCAATTCTGATAGATCGTGTGTTACGCAAAGGGTGCGGGTCGTTTTGTGTATGATAATTGATAAGTAATTAGCATCTAAGCATTTACACCCTTAGCCGACTTCGCAGGTGAGGTCTAGGGTCAGGGAAGTTGAACATTGTTCGCCCCCCCCCTTCTCCCCAATCCTAGCAGAGGAGTATGGGGTACAAGTGGGTAGGCATTTTCTTTTATTTATCAAGCGTCGTTGGATCATAAATCAGTGTCACTACCGCCCACTTTGCCACCCCTTCCATTAACAATATAAATATCTCGCAACATGTTTCATACTCAGAGGAGAGTTTAAGTAGTTTTCCTTTGAATTTTATGAATTTTAGCGAATATTTTTAATTGTGGTTTCTATTAAAGTTCGGAAATGTATCGACACGTGAGTCCCTTTCCTCACTGGCGGTTTTTCATTTGGTCTGAGCAAAGAAAAAAAACAAAAAATTGTTCTTCTTTTAACTCTTACTTTTACCTCAGATATTATAATACTTTTACATAAAAAATGTGAATGAAACAGCCCCAGTAAGTGGTGAATAACACTTGTATCGGGGTTGTCTCACTACACCCCTGAATTGGTAGACAATATTGAGACACAATAGGGAATATGCATGTGATTCAAATATGGGTCAAATATTTTTTTTTATAAACTAATTTACTTCAGAATTATGCCTCCATCAATATTTTTGAATAAAATTTCTTTTTGAGCGAGAAATTAATTTTTTTAAAGTCCCAAAAAACCGTGGGTAATTCAAATACTTGAAAAGCTAAGAGCGGATGTGACGTAACAATCCGGGATAACAATCAAAATGTCAATGTCAAGTCAATCAACAAGTGTCAAGTCAATGTCAAACGCTCATACAAAAAGGAGTGTTTGACGTTGACTTGACAGTTGCTTGTTTGTTTTCACGGTCTGTGACGTCACCACACCAAGCGCGCCAAATGGAGGGCGTTTAAATAGCCCGGATCGGTTGGATATTTTTAAACTTTTTTTTAAGTACTTTAAATTGCTTTTTTGCCGTCGATTTTTTTTTTTACTTTTATTTGACGATGTAAATTATCGAATCAAAATATTAAAAAAATACATGCATATTCCCTATTAAATCAAAATCAGAATTTAAATTAATATCAAAACTGAACATAGAATATTCTTTTCTCTTTTCCTTACCTTCCAGTAGGTAGCTACATTTTTGGACTGCATACCGTATATAGTTTCTATGTAGGTATTTTACCGATGATAAGGCATCCTTTGGGATCCCTTTGACTTTTCAGCTGTCTGCAGCAACGATAGAAATCACTTTTCTTTGTCCAATTTACGTCTAACTTTAGGTAGGTACTTATTTTCCTTTTAATAAATCAATGGAAGAGAATGTTAATTTTCCTAGCGGAACATCGTGTAACTTGTTTTATCGCAGTCTTGAGAACGCTACATTCATTTTCTTGTCAAACTGCCGAATCAGTGTAGTCTACAATGGGCTCTATTTGTATGTAGGCGTTCAGATTCCAAGCCGTTCATTGAAAAATCTCCATTTGGGTGTAATGCCATGAAGGGGGCATTATTTTAGCGCATGCGTGTGCATGGCCGACCCTCCTACACCCCGCATTTCGGGCGAGTTTCCCGCCAGCGTCGCGCGACCCCGCGACCCCCATCACAAAGAAATAATAATACCAAAAATGTTAATTAAACATCCTTGTGTCTTTACAATCTGAAGTTCAGTGCCGTGTTATTGAATAAGTTTGTGCTTTTCATAAAAAATGCTTTCCCATAAATCAATAGCCATAATGCCATACAATCTACACATTAGAGCGCTCATAACTTTCACGTGCAATTTATTGGTCTTCATTATGTGCCACGACAAGGAATCCGAATCGTTTTAGAAAGTTAATAATGACAGTAAGACGACAATAATTAATATTTATTAGAAAAGTAATTAAAAAATACAAAAGATGGCGAACACAGCACATTTGATGCGGCGACAGAGCTCGCGAGATCTTTACGCACAGCGTTCGATAGATAGGATGGAGATGAAGGAGCTCCGCGGGCGCCTGGTGACCATGGAGAACGGGCACCCGACAGTCCGCTCGCACGTCATGTACGGCGCCACCAACGAGGCCTTTGAGGACACCAGCCCCAACAGGCGCTCCTCAGAGACGCCCACGAGCAAGGCAAGCTCCGTGGAAGACCGCGGTGCGGTGAAGCCCGAGGGTGGCGGGGTCGAGAGGGAATCCTGGGACAGCAAGCTGACGTTCCTCCTAGCCACGGTTGGGTATGCCGTGGGTTTGGGAAATGTTTGGAGATTCCCGTACCTGGCGCAGAAGAACGGCGGAGGAGCGTTCCTGATTCCGTATTTCGTGATGTTAGCTATCGAGGGGATCCCTATCTTTTACTTGGAGTTGGCGATTGGGCAGCGTCTGCGGAAGGGTGCTATAGGGGTCTGGCACCAGGTGTCCCCGTACTTAGGGGGGATCGGGATCAGTTCGGCGGTGGTGTCGTTCAACGTGGCGCTGTACTACAACTCTATCATCGCCTGGTGCCTGTTCTACTTCGCGCAGAGCTTCCAGGCGGAACTGCCATGGGCCGAGTGCCCGAAGAAGTACTTCCCCAATGGATCGTATACGACTGAACCGGAGTGTGCAGTAAGTGACGATTTTGTTTTTTTTTCTATTTCTAATTTCTATAATTTCACAAATAGATTGCGGTCTCCAGACGCTTGATTAATCTCGTGGTTAACAAAAAACAGAAATTATTAGTCTATGAAGGTAGTGCTCAGGTTACCTACTAAAATAAAACAACAGTTTTAAGCTTCATCTGTCAGGTGACACACAAGAACCTTGATTGTGTCCTCAAAACTGTTATTAACTAAGCACAAGTTTGATTGTGTCGATGTTATAAGCTGTTATTATAAGCATAAAAGATCTACTTATGGCTTTGTGTTAAATTCAAGCTAAAAAAAAATACGTCAGCTGGAAAATAGAAATATCAACACGAGCAGCTTTAGCTCGAAAAAGTAATCTCATATCGTATCGGTATACAGAACGGTTTCAATTCAAACCAATTTGCAGTTACCCGTTTTTGTTGAACGGCTTCTGTGTGTTGAATCGATATGAGGCGGACGGTATTGATGACAATATAGTTATTGAGAAAACGGAGAGTCGAGAATTGTAAGATTACTTAGAGAAAAGCTGATGTCAAAAATTAATGACAGCGTGGCTTAAAAGGTCATTGTGATGGACAGAATCAATGGGCGAGAGTAATTTATTTCGGTAACTTATTGATTCCCGTCTATGAGGGTCAAACAAAGCTACTAACCGAAGATTCTGTTAGATTTATGAGTTTATCTTTAACTCTGTGTATGACTACATACACAGGATTTCCCAGAAGCAATAACTAAGCTATGAACTATCATAGCTTAGTTATTGCTTCTGGGAAATCCCGAATTAATGAAACCTTTTGACGGCCTGCACCCTAATTGCGTAATACATGATCAATGACAATCTCAATCATTTTGAAACAGAATGCTAATCCATTGCTACATAAGCTCGAAAAAAAAATCTGCTCAACAACGTAAATAACGCACTGAATGTTGTTGAACTGTCAAAATGTAACAGATTACGAAAATGTATTACGCAATGAAAATGTTTAGTAATAAAAAAAAATCTTTTTTTTTTCATGATTAGTGGATATAACATTTTTATTATCAGTTCTATTAGATACCTGGGTATTTTCACGTGTACATAAATCTATAGTTTCGCAAAAAGAGTTTTCGCAAAAAAATTTCTTTGCTAACTCTGAAAAATTCCTAAAGGAAAACACCAAAACACTTTGGTATCGAACCCAACCTGGATATCGAACCCAGGGGGTCTCAGCATTGCCTGGCAGGGTTGCGGGAAAGTCCGAAAGAGATACCGGGACCTTGGCAACAGGCAACTGAAGGAATACGGGTGGGTTTTTAGTCAGTAAAAGTCAGCCCTTCCACTCCGCCCAGAGCGGGAGAAGTCATTTGATGATTTCCCAGGCTCAAAAAAAAAGAAGGGTGTCTCAGCATTTACGCCTATGACTACTAGACTTGACTGCGTAATCCTTATATCACCATTAAGTTAACTCAGTCATGCGTCTAAAATAAATCTTCTCGTTCCATTCAAGAGCTGGATCAATAACCATAAAAGTAATTTACTTTTAGGCATCCACAATGAAAGTATGGAACGAAACGAAATGAAAAAAATATGTCTCTATTGAGAATTTATTTATCTGCAAAAGAAGATTCTCTATAGGTACTTTAATTTTGTAATCATTGCTTAGTTATCGTAAAAGTTTTCTGAATTATGTTATCCTTATTAATATCCTTACTTCCTTACTAATATTATAAACGCGAAAGTTTGTAACTATGGATGGATGGATGGATGTTTGTTACTCTTTCACGTAAAAACTACTGAATGGATTGGCAAACAGATAGTTTATAACCAGATGGGATACTTTTCATCTCGATATTCCCACGGGATCGAGACTTAAAATCGCGGGGCGCAGCTAGTATTATATAAGGAAATGTGAAGTGGTCGCAAAAAAACATCTGTAAGAAAACCCACTTATTTAATTTTACATCACATCTTAAAGCGTAAAGTAGGTCCTATAAAATTGCAGTACCTTTTTCAGTTTTTACGACAAACTCATTGTAAAAGGTTTCAGAATACTTTCCACTTCTCACAGAAAGCCGAGAAGAACTTTATTACTTGAATTAAATAGAAGAAAACATTTTATACCGCGTTTTTATGGAATTTTCGCTGTCCGCAACGTTTCAGTAAACAGGATGGAAAAAATATTTTGAGAGAAAGTAGATAATACCTACATTATTTTGCTAAATAATAGGCTTAGAGAAATGTTTGACGTTGACATAAATCTAAACAGAAGGTCGCTGTCGTATTCAAGCTTTATTTAAAAACGACTTTTCAGTTCTTATTTTAACTTGTGTTGATACTTGTTACTTGTTATTGGATTGCGTGAGGAATGATATGAATGAGAAGGGAGTGAGTGAGTGAGTAATGAAAGCGTGACGGTTGACAGGGGACATGGAAGAAGAACACGTGTTGCGCTGACCACAAGTGACATTGTGTTGCATTGTGGTTACTTTTAGTGGCGATAGTCAGAACTTTACTTCGTATGAGGTTGATTCCCAGGTCGGACAGTGTTAAGGCTGATTAGACTGATCCGGTATTTTGATCCAGCGCAGCAATCCACTGGGTCTATTGTTCCATTCAAATACAATGTCAAGAATTTTAAAATCCCCACAATCCCCGCATGGGTCCTCTCCCCACAAAATCCCCAATCGTTTTGCGATTCCCTGCAGTTTGGGAAAATCCCCACAAATTGGTAACGCTGCTCATCCCACGCTCTAAAAAATTTCTAACATTTGTTCTCGCCGCGGTCGCAGACGCAAGACGCAGGTCGCGCGAGCGGTGATGTCGTGGCCAAGGGGTAACACTCAGTATTCAGTAGTATGTTACCTTTTTATGAATGTGGGCACAAAAGGGTTCAGAGGGTCGTTCAGGTAAAATGTATTCGGGTGAACGTCGAGGGATGAATTATTACAAACTTTATTTAAATAGGGTTTGTAGGGAATGTCAAATGTACAGTCACGGGCATAAATATCTAGCAAAAATAAAAGTCGTTTTTCCTTGTGTAGGACCTAACCTACCCAGAGAAAAACGTCTTTTATTACTCTTTCTCTCGTTATTTACTCTTTTAAGATATTTTACAATGTATTGTGTGCATTAACTATATTATAATTACCAAGTAACGGGGTGAATAAGGATGCAGGGGTGAATCGGGACGAAACTTTAAAATGGATTTTAACGTTGACATAATATTAAGTACTTAGTCGCCAACAAAGACAGTTAATTGTTAATAATACAGTAATTAAAGTTAATTGTTAATAATAATACAGTAAACACATTAAGTCCTTTTTGGCAAAAAAATATTAATATTCAATGTAAAAATCCTTATAAAATTAAAGTTTCGTCCCGATTTACCCCTTTTTTTTTTTTTTTTTGGGTGGGAAATCGTCAAATGACTTCTCCCGCTCTGGGCGGAGCGGAAGGGCGTGTCCCGATTTACCCCTGCATCCCAATTTTCCTAGCATCTTACCATCCCAAACTACGTATTTATAACACACTAGCTTCCGTCCGCGGCTTCGGCCACGGTATGTCGATAAAAAGTACCCTATGTCCTTCCCCAGGATGCCATATCCTATTTCCTTGCCTTTTGTCGAAATCCGTTCAGTGGTTTAGGCGTGAAAAGGTAAGATATTGGAAAAAAAACGCCAATTTCATAGGTGGACCTATGAATTTGGCGTTTTTTTCTCACAAATAGAGAACCTCGTCACTTCTATTAATTGCTTGGTATTATATCGAATAATGGCCATCATAGACAACTACCAATAGTAAAAAAAACTTATTACATACAGTTTTCTAAACATAAAAAATACCTTAAAAATGACTCCACATTTTGTTAGCAGAAATGACCACAATTTTTTTTTTAACTCACCCAAAACTTATTTTTGTCGCATAATCTAAGTGCATACAAAACGCTGATTTCATAGGGGACCTAATACATACAGACAGACAGAGTTACTTTCGAATTTATAATATTAGTATGGAAGTATGGATTTGGAACATAATCAACAAAATAGTTAATAGTCGACTGGTACAATATAGCGCTTCGTCCAGCAGGCGTAGCATGTGCACCGTTTTGTCGACGGTAGAGTAGACACAAATGACGTTTCCTGTAGACAGTAGACAGTACGAGACGGCAGCAAAATAGAAAGAGTCAACTGCACTTTTTACGAATTTCACTCTTTTACATAATTCGAGTCAGAATTCTTTGTTTTATCATAGGATTTATCGGTTGTCAGTGTGATTTTGACAGTAAGGATAGAAAACTTTCTTCCGAAATAGTCTACATATAAAAAGACCTAGACAAAGATCGTTAGAAATGAAAGACAAAATGACAGATTGTAGAAAGATTTCTACGGTGGATGTCAAAAATGAAGAAACGAACTGTCACTTTGTATTGAAAAAGCTATGTCTATTCTTCGTAGAGATAGAAAGCGCCATGCTACGCCTGCTGTTCGCCAACGAATAGCATAAAATCAATAACCCGCAGATATTTGCGCTCACAGCCGATGTGCCTCGCATACAGGATACATTCTGTTTCAACCACAAAATCAACCTTTATGAATGTGCCCGCGCTAGCTGATGCCGGCGGCTTATCCCGCGTGGATGTCGGTTATTATATACTAAAACCTTCCTCGAGAACCACTCTATCCATTGGTGAAAACAGCATGAAAATCGGTGCAGTAGTTTTTGAGTTCATTGCGAACAGACAGACGCGGCGGAGGACTTTGGTGATATTTTAATACTTGCTTCTGCCCGTGACTTCGTGTGAAATCTCTTGTTCGAAAAAAGAAACGGTCCACCGCTAGGACAAGAGTCAGACCTTTTAATTCAATTTATTATTTTTTTTTCCTTCGACCATAATAATTATTTTGTTACGCTTAAATTTTTAAATCTGTGATGATATTAATTTAACCGGCCGATTCTCAATGTCCCCGAAGCAATCGAAAAAAATGATATGATGTCAAGGCATATTTTAATCTAAATTGAATGCCTGATTTAAATAATATATTTTATTGGATAAGGATTAATATATTACTGGTTAAAATAGCTTCGAAAATAACAATGTAATTTTTTTAACCGACTTCTTCAAAAAAGAGTAGGTTCTATGTTCGTCTGTATGTATTTTTTTTTTGTGTATGTTCATCGATATTTTCGCCAATTGTGAACCGATTTAAAAAAATCTTTTTTAATTCGAAAGGATATACTCCCCAGGTAGTCCCATATAAATTTTATTAACTTTGCTTGCGTAGTTTTTGAGTTAGCGTCAATATTACGTATTTTTCCCACTTAGTCTATGTAGACGATATATTATTTGACTCCGTCACTGTTAATTAAATAGCAGGTAGTGGTATTCGAATTCGTGTGAGGTAACCTTAACTAAAAAAAAAAAAACAAAAATACACGTTTTTTTGTAACAAGTTTTTATATCAAATTCTGAAAGATACAAATGGTTACTGTGTCTTTAGGGGTGTTGACCACTTTTTGGGTGAACAAAAATCATGGAACTCGCGTCATCGTCACCAAACGCTTGAAGAGATAAATGAATTTTACTTAGGTTTCACTTCTTTTAGCAGCCCACAAACCTGCCCCGCATGTTTTTTTGTTGAACTTTGATTTTTTCCGATAATATTCAACAATAATCGTAATATTTCAGCCGAATTACACAAAACCTTAATGAATTATACACCTCAACCTTCTTGAATTACTCCGTATATTTGTGAAAACCGTTTGAAAATACGATCGGTAGTTTTTATAAATAGTAATTAGTCTTTATACTACTCGTAGCACGTAACACGTAGCCGCCTACGCCGTAGCATGAACTGAAATTACCGTCGTAGCGCGTAGGCGTTGCGTAGGCGAGCTTAAACTGGTTAAGTTCATACATATTTCACTAAAATTGGTACTTATTTACAGAAATGAATGGTACTGTGGTATTTTTTGTTCACAAAACAGTTATTTTAATGTACAGGGTTTGAAGAAAATAGTAGAATTATTTACAAAATAACAAAAACATAACATTTCATATAGATATTATGTTTTTGGCTCTAGTCAAGTCTTTCAAGTTTGTTCGAGTAATTCCGGGCCAAGCAGCCTAGGGATCATCATACGACGGCCAATATTTAAAAATATTCAAAATCTGGTCGTAATCTTATATCAGCGAAAATCAATATTATAAATGTAGCCCGGACGTATTTTTTTGACAGACTGAGACTGAGATTAGAATGCGGGGATCTATTCTATTCTATTTTTGAAGTGAACACATCTTTAGACGCGTTGAGCACTTTTTGGGTGAACAAAAATCATGGAACTCGCGTCATCGTCACGCATGAAGAAATGAATGAATGTTAAGTGAAAACTTCTTTAGGCGCGTTGAGCACTTTTTGGGTGAACATAAATCATGGAACTCGCGTCATCGTCACGCTTGAAGAAATGAGTGAATATTATTTAGTTTTTACTTCTATCGGCAGCCCCCAAATACTGCCCCGCACGTTTTCATTATGGCAAGCATAGCTGTTGTCGACCATTCTGCCAATTTCTAAAATGAGTTGGAATAAAAGCAAATATGCGTCTAATTCGGGGTCATAGAAGGCCTAAAACTCCTGCCCTTGAATTTAATGAAAACGTAAATAGCACTACAGTAGCTAGTTATGTCTGCTACAGGAAAACGTAAATTTACAAATACCACGCTTGTTTACTACTGCCAATTTGCGAAGGCTTCATTTTTATGTTATGTTTCTTTATAGTTAGTACATTTATACATTACTGTCGCGGCCTGCAGCATGAGGATTGATTGGACTCATGTATGTAGTATGTAGTATTTTCACGATCGTCCGTCTTTTCTCTAATAATGCGCGGAAATTCAAACTAATTATAACTTCCACAATGAATGACGTACAACCATAATTTTTCTATTTGCAAGCCAAATCGGAATTAGAATAAAATCTTTGATAAGTTACCTCCTTGGTTGCCATGTGCTGAATTAAAAAGTCCGTTACATTTTTAAATAACATGACAGTTATGAGTTTTTCATAGTAACATTTCCGGCCGCATCGTCACTTGAATTTCCAAGCATGTTTGGGCCCGCCAAGGGCCCGGGGGTGGCATACATGTTGACCAAAAATTACGATACAAGTACATTATCGATTTTTTGGTGGATAAACAAAAGAAAAAAAAAAAGCAACAGCGCTTAAGGGGATGTCACACATATGCCCAAATTACCGTCATTTGTCTTTGGTCTGTGCAAAAGTACAGAACAACAATCGGTAATGCTCACTCCCTTAATAAGACCCTATCACGGAGATGAAAGGGTCCGCGTTACGTCACAGGCCTCAAAGACGACCCACATCGGCCCCTCGCTGGCTACGATGAAGACAAGCCGTAATTTTAGGGCTGCCTAATGTAATGTCTTCCGCTTGCCAAAAGTTTTGTGAGGCATGAGTAAAAAGTTATCAAATGGGAATATTGATTTTATTATCGTAAATATATTCTTGGTTTGTACTTAAATCATCATGATTTTCCTAGCCTTTTTCTAAATATGTTGGGGTCGGCTTCCAGACTAATCGGATACAGCTAAATACTATTTTATGTGGACTGCCTATCTAACCTCCTCAACTCAGTTACTACTTATTATTTCTTACTTCATCATCAGCATCAATCATCATTTCAGCCGAAAGACGTCAACTGCTGGACATAGGCCTCCCCTAAGCACCGCCACTTCGACCAGTTCTGTGCTTTTTGCATCCAGCGCAGCGCGTTTCTTACTTGTATCATGATAATTATGTTTTATGGTAGCTATGGCAACTGTAAACGACAATGAAAAGCGATCGAATGAAAAAATAGTATACAATCCAGAACAATAAATCCAAAATTGTATTTTGTCTAATCTAGTCTAGGTTTTTGATTAAAAAAAAATGGATTTTCTCAACTGTATGATAACGTATAAAGTAATAATTTTGTCTTGTTCCAGTTCTTTTGTCGAACCAATTTTGTCGTAAACCGTTTTGTCGACAAACGTTTTAATTGGGCTAAAATCAATAAAATGTCTGTGCTTTATAACGAAGAAAAAGTTAGTTAGGAAGTTTATGGACACATTTTAATTCTTCTGAATTAGCGAAGCAATGTTTGATTTTTTCTGAATTATCGTAAGTTAGGTAATCAAATGACACGACAGATTTGGATGTAAGCCGGACGAATAATATTTTATACTTGAACAGGTTTGTTGTAAAACGGGTCGTGTGTCAGCCCTGCTTCAGACAGAGGTCGGAAACATGTGGCTTTGTTTCTAATTGGTGTAGTATACGCTTTCTGTGGTTCTGCAATATGTTTTCAACCATTACTGTAAATTAAAGGCTCTTACAAACTGGCGCGAATCGCCGCGCGACGCGACGCCGCCGCATTGTTCGCCGTGAAGTTTTCTCAGAAATTGTTTTGTTAAGATTCGCGTCGCGCGGCGAATCGCACCAGTATGTAAGAGCCTTTAAGGATCCTTTTAGGAACCCACGTTCAAGTAGGATATTCGTAGGGTTTCGGGTATAACTTCGAACAAGCTGCGTTGACTATGTTCGGGTAATTTATCCTTTTTTACCGACTTCAAAAAAGGAGGAGGTACTACGTTCGGATGATTGTTTTTTTTTTTTTTTATATATGTTCACCGATTATATATGTCCGCCGTTTGTGAATCGATTTTAAAAATTTTTTAGTTGGTGATGTAGATGGTCCCATATAAATTTTATTAAGTTTGCTTGCGTAGTTTTTGAGCTAGCTTCAATATTACGTAGGTATTTTTCCCACAGTCTATGTAGACGATGTAATTATTAGACTCCTTCACTGTTATTTACATAGCAGGTAGTAACTTGTGTGGGGTAGGTACCACCACTAAAAAGTGAAAAATAAAAACTTTTTACAAAAAAAAACAACCAACTTCAAAAAAAAACACTAAAAAAGATAAAAATAACTTTAATTTCGGAAGTCGGTGGCAAAAAACGAAAATTAAAAAGCAAAGACACCGACTTCCGAAATTAAAGTTATTTTTATCTTTTTTAGTGTTTTTTTTTAAGTCGGTTGTTTTTTTTTTATACATACCTACATATTTTATTTATATCCCATGGGGGTTGGTAGAAACTACAGAACGTCACCTGCTAAGATCATTACATACTCCTTTTGCTGCGTTCATACATCAAAAGGCATTTTTTTTTATTGTTTGGTATCATCCAATGACTTTCCGCTTTGGGCGGAGCGGACAGACTTTTACTAACTAAAATCCAACCGTATTCCTTCAGTTGTCTGTTGCCAAGGGCCCCGGTATCCCTTTCGGACTTTCCCGCAACCCTGGCAGATACATCAAAAGAGTAATTCTCTTACTTAAAAAACTTTCACATTCAGATCGTCTTTTGAGGAATGAACCACATTGATTTGAGTGGACCTGGGGGCCTAGACAAAATCCCTTTTCTGTAAGCGTTAACGCCAACGGAAAGATCAAATTGTATGTAGTTGATAGCAGCAGTCACGTGACACCTCTAAAGCTAATGTCAACTCCATACATTTAATCTTTCCGTTGGCGTTAACGCTTACAGAAAAGGGATTTTGTCTATAGCCTCCGTCCAGTCAGTGCAAGCATTTGTCAGTAACCGTGTCAGTTTTGTCACTACAGATTCTTTTTAACCGCAACGTTGCCTTATCACATAATTCCATACCTCGTTGTATCCATTTATCTCTTTTTGTATTTACAAAATCTATTTGAAACAACTTAAATTGGCTATGTCGTTTCCTGGCACTTGATTTCATCGATGCAAAAGACAAGTTAATAAAACATTATAAAATCAAGTTTGTTATTTTGGGCAAGAAAGTTATTATTTCTAAGTTGGACCCTTGGAAATAATAAACTAATAAATTGACCACTGTTTTGGACAAACAGCGGCCAATTTATTAGTTTTATATCTTAAGTAGTACTAGATTTACGTTTATAACAAAAGGTGGAAAAGGGTCTGACCGTAATTCGTCCGTTTATTCACTCCAAATTGTTTTCTGTCACTTAAAGGGCGAAAAAGAGGTATTCTATTTTAGTAGTTGTGCTTTTATATAATCTGCTCATTTAAAAATCTAGTTTGTTTAAAGCCATGAATTTTGATAAAGTGATTATTCACATACCTATAAGGCATTCTTACATATTATAAAACAAAGTCCTCGGCCGCGTCTGTGTGTCATCCTTGATGCTGTTTTCACCAATGGATAGAGTGGTTCTCGAGGATTATTTTAGTATATAATAACCGACGTGGGCGAAGACGCGAGCATCACCTAGTTTAAAATAAAGAAACAGCAAAATTCTCGCCCCCGTACTACTTGGTATTTAACATTATATGAGACTATGAGTATTTAAAAAAAAAAAAAACATTTTTGATATACAGTATGTTAACTAACAAAGGGCGTTCCCGTTAACCTGCAATAGAATAGCGTGTATATGTACATATATGCTAAAAAATATATTACCAATCAAAATTTTTTTTTTTTTTTTAATTTTTGTCGTGAAATGTTCACAAAACGATTCAATTTAAACGTAAAAGAAACACTCTGTATACGCACATTTGTATTTCAACGTAGAAAAACAAGTGTGACAAGTGGGAGTGTACAGAGAGTTTATTTTCCGTAACAATTTAATATTTTTTGTGAATATTTTACCATACAAAAACAAAAAAAAACATATTTTTTTTAATGGTAATATTTTTTTTAGCATGTATATACGCTATACTATTGCAGGTTAACGGGAACGCCCTTTGTTAGTTAACATAAATTAACAATTGTGCGTGTACTGTGTACAGTGTTTTTTTTCGGTATCAATTTAATATATTTTTGTGAATATTTTACTATTTTTTTTAAATGTTTTTTTTTAATGATGTATAGACGCTAAACTATTGCAGGTTAACGGGAAAGCCCTTCGTTAAATAATATACTGTATTCTTTTCTATTTTGTGAATGTGAGAACGTTGTAAGTTTAGTGGACTGTAGATTTGTTGAACATCTTCTATTTTGTTAAGTACTTGGCACTTAACACTTCTTTATTTACTTTAATATTATTTGTTAATTTGCTTAAAAATAATATATCTTACTTAATCTAGTTTTAAAATAATATACCAGAATAGTTACCTACTCTTTAAGTCATTGAAAATATTATGTCTTCTTTTTAAATTAGCATCTAATAAAAATATTGTGTTCCTTTTAAAATTTTGATGTAAATTGATGGCCTGAAACACAGGTTTTCACAAACTAAGATCAGGCAGGTCTTTATTACAGCTAGAATTAAAGTTACCTCGTTTGTAATTAATGTAAATCTTATTTTTACTTTTTAACTTGAATATTTTTTTATTTTTTTTTTACTTGTTGAAAGGCCTACATTGTCCTCCCTCCCATGCCTACTAACACTGTAATTTGAAAATATTGTAAAAGCCAATTATTTTTAAAAGAGTAACCGTGGAGTTTCCTGCCGGCTCTTCTCCATAGAAAACGACCAATTGGAACCACCGTGCACCTAGCTTCTGACGTTTCATGTAGGTTTATGTGAAATAAAATATTTCGATTTTCATTTTGAATAACTAACCCGAAAATTGCATTAAAATATGAATTTTCATTTTCGAGCAAAAAGGTTGAGTTTGTAAAATAAAATCCGATTACGGGATTGACAAGGTTGGCAGGTTCAATAAATCCTATTAGGGTCGATGTTCAAAGCTATGGTGGCGACGATTCTGCAAAATATTTTTTCCATTCCTATTTCAAAGCTGTATATTATTTAAAGTTGAATGAAAATATCACTGACAGAAATACCTATGTCCAAACAATTCGATATTTTTGCCTTAACGGTTCTGAAATGTAAAAGTGCCAGTAGGGTTGCCAACTATTATTAGGAGAAAGCAAATTAGCTTGGGTTAGGTTAGGTTTTCTTTTGATTATCCATGAAGAAATTGGAGGTTAGGTTTAGGTTAGGTTCCCCTACTATTACACATCGCGGGGGCTCACTACCCCCGCATACCTGAGGAGGCACCGGGGATCGTGGAAGGCGCACAAGATCCCATGTTCCCAGTCCAAGTGTGGGAAGGAAACACCAGGGTGGTTTTTAGTCAGTAGGAAGGAGTCTGACAGACCCCTCCGCCTGCCCTAGGGCGGAGGACATCCATGTGGATTTTCAACAACGAAACAAAAAAAAAAGGTTAGGTTAGGTTAATTTTTCGACTTATGCAAAAAGTTTGAGAACTATGAAAGGTAGGAAGTAGTAAGTATGGGTGAAGTAAGTTTTTTTTTTATATCGTCTATCTACGACGCTAGATCTCGATAGATCGCTGGGACCTGGGGGCCAAGTCTATTAATTTACAAACGTGTCAGTGGTCTCACAATGATCAGTTTTTGACAGATATGCCATACAAAATCTGTCAAAAACTCATTATTGCGAGACCACAGACACGTTTGAAAATTAGTAGACTTGGTCCCCTGGACACTTGCCTAGAATGGTCAATGGAAAAGATGGCTCGTACCGAGTTCAATTCAAAGCAGAGTTTATTAATAAATAGAGTATTTTAACGTAGTCTATTGCTTTTGTAGATTATAAAGTACGCCTACGCAAAACAGACTAATACAACCCTAGCCCTAGGTAGGTATATGTAGATGAGATATTTTATTTTCCAGGGAAAAATTAGATTAGGTATATTTTTGTGGTCAAATCTTTTGTGCAGTTGTGCTATTCTGTAAAAATCTCACCTTGAAACTGAAGTGAGCTTGGAGTGAACTGTCACTGCCTTAGCATCAATATGTATCGATGACAATGACAGCTCACTACACGGTCACTTCACCTTAGTTTGCCATTATTGCTATTCTGTCAGGTGAATAATTACACAGCGATTTCTCTTTCTGTCGTTAGTAATTTGACTTTTGAAAGAAGAAGACAAAGCATTGTATAACTATACAGACACTATACAACGTTTATTAGTAAGGAGGTTACAGAATAGCAATACTGGTTTTACTCTGCATAAAATAAATACTACAAAAAGTTCAGGGGTGCAAAAAACTCTGGCAATCTATCAAAAATCATAATGAAAGTGCTCAGTAGTAATTTATAACGGACTTTTTAATTCAGATTCGCATCTGGCTGGCAATGCTGACATTAATCAGAAGAACTTATTCCATTCGCAATCTCTTTTATTTTAAATTTCGAACGCTTTTTTGTTATGAATCTTTATTTCGAATGTTGCGAATGGAGTTCGTTGTTTTGCAACAATCGCGGCAAACGATTGAAATCTTGTTGCTCAAATTGATAAGTTGAGATTTAACATGGGCAGATACCGAATGCGATTCCAAGATTTCTTAGTTGTGTGCAATGTTCATGACTTCATGCACTTCATTAATTTGTATTCTGTTTAATTGAACTTTTAGTTTTTGCAGTTTCTGTCCAAAGTCTTTTTTCTTTAAATGTTATGTACCTTATCCTATAAGTTTTGGTATACATTAGCGGTAATACCCCAAATACTTTATATACCAATTTTGAATGTTTTCTAATCTTGAAACAGTAAATAAAGAAAGGAAAAAAAATGCTAGAACTAAACAAGGCATTATGTTTAATCCCAGCCCATAGCGATAGTCATCTTTGAACAAACGACGTCTTTCTTTTCAGACAATTATTTGGGTCAAAAGATTTTACTAGAGGAGACAGATTTTCTTTGTTATTACCGTAATTAAGACAATTAATCCACCCCGATGTCTTCAATAAGAAATGTTCTGGATGAGACATTATTTAATAAGTGTCTGTGTCAATTTGAGATGTTCTATCTTCATCAATCAGAATTATGTCGTGTGATATTTTAGTACAAAATTGCTGTTTCCTGCGGTTTCATTCGTATTAGAAGAGAAGTACGTACGCAGATAGAAAGTATCCTTTTTACCCTGTGTCTTAACCGAAAGCGAATACGCGTTTACATAAATCATTACATACAAACGCGACTTGATTGATCGCGCGTGTAGGTCATCCTTACATAAGGAGGAGGCGGAACGCGTGAGGGAGAGGCAAGGCCACCATAGGCGCGGGCTTGCGGACGGCGAGCAATGGGTAGCTCGCCGTCCGATTAGGACCAGGCCCGGGTCGATGGCGCGTCGTGTTCCACGCGCGCCTCAAAGAGATGTCAGCACAATTGGCGGGGTCCGCTAGGACCGATGCCTGCCATGGTTGCGGGTTAGTCCGAAAGGGATACCGGGACCCTGGCAACAGGCAACTGAAGGAACACGGGTGGGTTTTAGTCGGTAAGAGTCTGACACGCCCTTCCGCTCCGCCAGAGCGGGAGAAGTCATTTGATGATTTCCCACCCAAAAAAAAATAAAAAAGGTCATCCTTACATATTATACAACAAAATCCTCCGCCGCGTCTGTCTGTCGTCGCGATAAAATCAAAATCTACTGCACTTCATGCTGTTTTGATGCTGTTTTCACCAATGGACCGACATCTACGCGGGCATCAGCTAGTATCCATATAAACGAGCACGACAATTGCGTACTCGCACAACAATTACTCTCGATTAGGACGCGGCCTCAAGCCTATTAGATACCTTTCGCTGAAAACTGCCCAGAAGTTTCGGCATAAAACTGTAACAAACAAACATATTTTGTTGTACAATATGTAGTCTAATAAATGAAGGAGATTGAAGGTCTTGAAAATCATTGCAACTGACAAGATCATAATTTTATTAGCAGTAGGAAATAGGACTGAACTTCCACAGTACTAAAGAGGTGATTTCATTGTTTCAGGTAAGCAGTCCGACCCAATACTTCTGGTATCGCACTACTCTCCAGATATCTGAGGATATAAACTACCCAGAGACGTTCAACTACAAGATAGCACTAGCATTAGTTATAGCCTGGATTCTAGTTTACCTGTGCATGATCAAAGGCATAGCCTCTTCAGGGAAGGTCGTCTACGTCACAGCCACATTCCCCTACATAGTTCTCGTCATTTTCTTCTTTAGAGGCATCACACTTAAGGGTATGGGCGATGGCTTGATTCATTTATTTACTCCAAAGTGGCACAGGATTTTAGACCCTGTTGTGTGGCTGGAGGCAGGGACACAAATATTCTTTTCCCTTGGCCTAGCTTTTGGAGGCTTGATAGCTTTCTCGTCGTACAATCCAGTGGATAATAACTGTTATAGGGATGCGATAATGGTATCTATGACGAACTGCTTAACGTCGATGTTTGCTGGCATCGTGGTGTTTTCTATAATTGGGTTCAAGGCTACCATGGTGTATGAGAAATGTTTGGACGTGAGGAACGAGACCCTGCTGGAGGTGTTCGGGTCTGCGTTCAGGTCCATGGTGCTGCCTGAAGCTGGGCAGACGGTGACGGTGGACATTAACGGGAATCTAACGACGTTAGTGATGCCCCACCTGCCTGAGTGTGACCTGCAAAAAGAGTTGGATAATGTGAGTGGTGACATATGTTATGCAATAATTCTGTTTTTCAATAAAGACCACAATAACCGAAATTACTCACAAAACCTTCCTAAACGCTCACAAATTGTATTCTCCTTCCACAGACAGCCTCCGGCACTGGCCTGGCCTTCATAATCTTCACGGAAGCCATCAACCAGTTCCCTGGAGCCCAGTTCTGGTCCGTCCTGTTCTTCCTGATGCTGTTCACTTTAGGCATAGACTCCCAGTTCGGAACTCTAGAAGGAGTTGTAACCTCCATCGTGGATATGAAGTTGTTCCCTAATTTGAGAAAGGAGTATTTAACCGGAGGGCTGTGCTTCCTTTGCTGTCTCTTGTCTATGGGCTTCGCTCATGGTTCTGGCAGCTATATCTTCCTGCTGTTTGATATGTACAGTGGAAACTTTCCGTTGCTGATCATCGCCTTCTTCGAGTGTATTGGGATAGCCTACGTGTATGGAGTCAAAAGGTGAGTCACTCTTGCTTGCAGTACCTGATCGTAATATAATGTGTCACTGAATTAATGCACATTATGAAATTAGTTACCTACTTTGTTCAGAATCGTTTCCTGAATCGATTTCTGTAATTTTTTCATGTAGGTAAGTAGTTTTGTATCCACAAAAATATTAAAACTGCCTACGTTAATTACAGTCACTCTTCCGCTGTATAGTCAAAACAAATCAAAATGGAAGAAGTACCGACTACGCTAGACCCACTATAAGTGTGCGACTGAGTGCGTGCGTAATTGTAAATGTGACCACAATTTTCTCCCACAATCAGTAACTAATCTAATAAATAAACAATGTTTTATACATAATACTAAAAATTCAGTGTATAAATTATGATTATTTTATTCTAATTGGGGTGGTTGGTGGTGTGCGTCCATTCCAGGACATGTTGTGTAGCGCAACAAGTTTTAGAAAAAAATTGGCTTTACAAAGCCGATGTCTACACTACAGTATCACTCATGCCTAAGTGACAATGTTTTGCAAGAACTCGATGTACCTGACGACCAGATAGATACTATTTATTTTTGGTAGATTTTGTATGTTTAGAGGCTTACGGCTATGTGTACGTTTCATGAAGTTTTATTTTTATATTTACTCAGATAATATTTCAGATCCGAAGTAGGTAATCGATGAAAACCATTTTTTATGTCAACCACAAGAAATATTGTTTTTTGTTGTTGTTGTTGTTGTGTATATGTATTGTTGTGCCTTTGTTGTATGTACAACAGTATCAGTATCTACCGTTCACACACTTTATACCGCGCTCTTTTATTTTCTACGAATTAAATAAAGTCCTGAGTGCTAAATACTAATTAAACGAAGAGGTAAATACAAACATTAACCATTATACTTGACTGTGACTCCTAACTAAACGCGGTTAAAGTTACAGGGGTGCTAAGTTGAGAGAGATCGTGGTCGAAGTTTGTTGGTTCAGGTCGGGTCAGGTACTGATTCAATATTACTGCGCAAATATAGATTTCAGATGTTCTCTCAAATTGCTAACCGAAATACCAGACATCATCATCTGCCTAGCATTTGTCAACTATGTCGGGGTCAGCTTCCTGTATAACCAGATGCAAAAAATACCAGTACCTACATGGAGCGACTGCGTATCTGACCTCGGCCATCCAGTTACTGGGTAATACGATACCCCTGTGTAAGACTGGTTGTCTTTATGACTTTCGGGCTTCTGACTACCCGTACTATCAAAGATCTATGAATATCAACCGGAACTAACGGCTTAATGTGCTTTCCGAAGCATTGGATGGTCACCCCATCAACGAACCGACCTTGGAAAACGTAACCTAACCTCCGGTTGACCGACCGACTGTTATTATTTAGCTACTAAGTAGTCCTAACCGAAACATAAGACAAAACACAGAGATCTACATACTAACCTACTTAAGAATACAAATGAAAAATTGTAATGGAGTGCGATAGTTCTTGATATACATATATGTATTTGCAGTACCTAATAACGGATAGACAGCCTGAGAGACATTGCGTTTATTATCAAATAATTATGTAATTATGAATAGAAGAAAAGACGGTTGCGCTTTTTAAAAATGTCTTTCAGTCTCTGATTAGTTCTACATACAAATAGGTACAAACTTATACTCATGCCTTCTTCCCATGGGCACAGATATTATAATACTACGTACAGATACCCAATCCCATACAACGAAATGACACCACCCTGAGTCTGGCTATTGAGCTGGCTATTTTTCATCCTACATTTTTTTAGCAGATGGCAGCATCAGCGATTACCAGAGACTGTAGTTTTACAAGGCCATCTAGGAGTCTTGCCTAGATACTACGCAAGACTCCTAGATGTTTTTCTTCCTTTTTTACGTTTTTTCTTTCTAGATGTTCAATTTTTATATTTCTACGTAAAGTACTAGATAAAAAAAAAAGTCGTTTGATTTTCCTTAATCAAACGACTTAAACGCAAGTTTAATTTAAGTTTTTTGTTGAAAATACGAGATTTATGAGTGTAAATACATAAATCAGCATTAAAAAAAGATGTTTTGATTTTTACTAATATTACCTCAGCCAAAATTTGCCGTATAACGCTTTTTAGTGATTGTTTTTTTCATAAATTGTTACTTATGCTGCCATCTATGATTTTTTTCAAGACTAATTATAATTTGTTCGGATTGAGACCCCATGCTATGGGGGTAGGCAGACAGTACGCCACCTGTTACGATCTTTACATACTCCTTTAGCTTCCCTTATTCCTTTAGATTTTTACGAAAAGGCCGGCTGGTAATACACGCACGCCGAACGTAAACCTGATGTGACTTGTGATTTTGATTGATAGCCAAAATAGCAACAAGCAATCATAGCAGACATGACTCTTGACCACAGATTCAAGCCTAACTTTGAGGGGTGTGACTTTTGAGACTGTGCTGCATAGATAAGTCGGGCTTAGAAGTAAACTTAACTTTCAAGCTTATGGTATTTGTAGTAGGTACTGAACCATTATTTTTTGCCGTTGCCGTTGGGAAATTGTCAAATGACTTCTCCCGCTCTAAGTCTAAGTCGTAGTTGGGTTTTAGTTTTTGTTACTTGATTTTTTTTTATCTTAGACTAGCTGCGCGGTTTCACCCGTGTAAGTCTCGATCCTGTGGGAATATTGGGATAAAAAGTATCCTATATCCTATATATAAAACGATCAGTAAAACAATACGTTTTTGAAGAGAAGTTCGCAGTTTTATGGCACAAGATAGAATCTTTGCTCGATGGGGTCGGTCAGTCCCGTGAGGGTCTCCGATCAGTGAAACGTGCCGTGAAGACAGACGATTGGCTTACGGCGCCATTTTGAAAATACGTAGGATAAATGCTTCGGATAATTGAAAAAACCGGCTAAGTGCGAGTCGGACTCGCGCACGAAGGGTTCCGTACCATTATCTATAAAACCGGAAAAAAAATTACGTTTGTTATATGGGAGCATTGGGAGCCCCCAAATATCCCAATAAAAAAAACTTAAAAAAATAAATAAACAAACTGTCATGGTTGACAAATTGTCAGACGCGCGTGACCTACGGCGATTGGCTGTTGATAAATCATCACGCGCGCTTGACAATTTGTCACATTAAGGTTGAAGCGCTAGGGTAGCCCGAGCGAAATTCAAATTTTCTTACGTTTTTTGCAATTTGCAGGTCAGTATCAGGTTGTATGTTGATCTAAATATTATTAGCGCTCGTAACAAATATGAATTTACAGAATTATAAACATTAGAATCAGCAATACAACTTGAAATTGGTGAAAACAGCATGAAAATCGGTGCAGTAGTTTTTGAGTTTATCGCGAATAGACAGACAGATATACGCGGCGGA
This sequence comes from Lithophane semibrunnea, assembly GCA_947363905.1. Taxonomy (NCBI): domain Eukaryota; kingdom Metazoa; phylum Arthropoda; class Insecta; order Lepidoptera; family Noctuidae; genus Lithophane; species Lithophane semibrunnea. The sequence goes on from OX376201.1 coordinate 15,762,954, forward strand.
GGACTTTGTTTTATAATATGTAAGGATATAACATTATAAAGAGTATTCTATTGTATTCTATATGACCTTGAATGCTAGAAATAGGTTTGATGGTTGACGGAGAAACTACAAAGAGCTCTCTATGACTAGGTGACACTAAAACCATATTTTCAGTAGGTACTTATAGTACCTAATTTGTCCTGAAACGCAAAATTTTCTCAGCGACCCAGTTATTACGCTCCACCCCTCTAATTCATACGCTGTCGTATAGAATATCTACTTACATTCATACACGCGCTTGGGGCTTGTTTTCATATGCCTTATGTAATATTTCCTTTGAGGCCAGTCTTTGACGTCACTGGTTGCCATTGTTGGTTTCGCTTCACCTTAGGCGCTCTGCAGACGGAGCAACTTTAGTTAAAGAAACTATGAAACCTCTACAAACACAGTACCTACCTACCTACTACCCACGTCTCATTTTCCTTATTCCTCCGCGTAACATGGCAAATTTTCACAGATGATGTATTTCTGTTGCCGCTATAACAACAAATACTAAACAAAATAAACAGAAAACAGAATAAAATAAATATATAAACAACAAACGTGATTTTTTGCTCGTTTCAGAACACTCCGTGCGCGAGTCCTACTCGCACTTGGTCGGTTTTTTTTTTAATTTAACAGTGGTGCCAACGTTACGGCAAATATGAAACGCACTCCCAGCACTCTACAGAGCATTTTTGACGCCCTGCTGTCAAATGGGTAGGTACGGGTGAAAATGACAGATTTTCATGACGATTAGACGGATATGACGAAACCGCTTTCCAAGGACTGGCTTAGCTTAACTGCCTAGACATTACACCAACCATGAACAATAATCAGTAACCCTGTTTAAACTCTAATAGGTTTAATTATATGGTTTCATGTGTCTTTTATGAGGCCTCTTGGCTGATTACAACGGCCCTGGTCAATTAATCTGCGGGGTTAGGCGACGCTAGCTACGGTTAATCCGGGGATCATTCTATGGGCGTCCATTGTTTACTCGACGAGACCATTTCGTGCGTTTCAGGGCACGTGTATTTCATGTATTTGCTCTGTAGCGGAAATGTTTGTATGACGTAACGAGGGCATGTGTCGTGATACATCGTTTTGAATAAGAGTGAGAATGGCAATAAGCCGTATCATGACCACAGGCGATTTTTTATCGCGCACTCGATTTTCAACGCACTGCTTAGCGCCGAGAGTTGCAAATCCTAAAGTAGGTATATTTTTTTGACGAGCTCCTGATGCACTCGGTTGAATTCTCAATGTTCGGATTCCCAGTAAAATACTGTAATTTAAGAACTACCTATCTCGTTAGAGCGTTGTTTTTATAATAATATATATACAGAGTGGCATCCTGAGGAGCTCGTGGCTAAGTAATAACAGCTGCACGGATCGATCCCTCAGGTTAAGCTACGCTTGCTGGGGTTCGTCCGTGGATGGGTGACCATCTTTACATATCGAGACTTCTCCGTGCCTCGGAAAGCACGTTAAGCCGTTGGTCCCGGTTGTCATTCATGGATCTTTGACAGTCGTTACGGGTCGTCAGAAGCCCGAAAGTCTGACAACCGGTCTTACCAAGGGGTATCGTATTACCCAGTTACTGGGTTGTGGAGGTCAGATAGGCAGTCGCTCCATGTAAGATACAGGTATTCAGCTACATCCGGTTAGAGTGGAAGCTGACACCAACATAGTTGGGAAAAGGCTAGGTATATTGATACAGAGTGGTATAAGAGTCATTGTACCTCTACTCATCACTAAGAACAATTTTCACTACCGAAACTGAAATCACAAAAAATAATCAGTTCATGTTCTGTCTGTGTGCAAATTCTACAAACAAAACATACAGATTAACATGTAATTCTTATAACACCATTGTAACAGTGTATTCAGCAAAAATAAATGATTTGATTTGATTTGATTTTGATTTGATTTGAGATTTTCGAGGTTCTTTTGCAGTATAATTGCAGAAATTACTTAAGATTTCGGTCAGTTCCAAAAGTATTTTTGATTCATAAAATGTTTATTAAAATCTTTGAGGGGGGATTGAATATACAGCCAGTTCTCTATAGCTATATCTATGAGGGATACTTATTCATTAATTTCTCAAACTTTTTGGCACGTCAGTACTGTGAAGTTTTGGGTGCGTCGTAAAAACTTAGGGATTCATAATCGTAACGGTCCTCAAAGTTTTTTACGCCCCATTTTTTGCAGTTTCCTTTGGTCTTGTCTTGTCAGGGTGATTTCTTGAGATGGATCAGTAGGAAGGTATGGCAAAACTTGATGCTATCAGAGATAGATTTTGTTCTAAGGAACCACGTCGTCGTAGCATTCAAAGATTCCAAGCAACGTCACCATAGTTTTTAAAAAATTTAAGTAATAAAGACCTCTCACAAAAGTACCTACCCAAAGCCTACATCAAAAATTCAGACATTGTTCTTACTGAGCGATTTAGGTACAGGCCGATCACTCTGGTTCAAATTCATCCAGGGGGCCAAGTCTACTAATTTACAAACGTGTAAGTGGTCTCACAATGATCAGTTTTTGACAAGATATGCCATACAAAATCTGTCAAAAACTGATCATTGTGAGAGACACGTTTGTAAATTAGTAGACTGGGCCCCCTGGCGTATTTATCATCATCATCATCATTTCTGTCGAAAGACGTCCACTGCTGGACATAGGCCTCCCCTACCACCGTCACTTCGACCGGTTCTGTGCTTCTCGCATCCAGCGGATACCTGCGGCCTTCACCAGGTCATGCATCCACCTTGTGGGAGGCCTTCCAACGCTTCTCGTACGTCTTCCGGTACGCGGTCGCGCCACTCCAGAACTTTTCGGGCCCATCGGCTATTTTTGTTCTGCGAGCAATGTGCCCTTTTTTTTTTTGAGGGTGGGTACTGGGTAATCGTCAAATGACTTCTCCCGCTCTGTGCGAAGCGGAAGAGTGTGTCAGACTTTTACTGACTAAAGCTCACCCGTGTTCCTTCAGTTGCCTGTTGCCAAGGTCCCGGTATCCCTTTCGGACTTTCCCGCAACCCTGACACGAAGCAATGTGCCCTGTTGGCTCATTAGAAGACTGAAAGGCGTATTTACGTTTCTAACTAAATAAACTTCGTGGCGACGAAACTGTCCCCATTAGAATTAGAAATCATGAGTCACTGAAAACACTTATGTACCTTAGGTAGCGTAGCTTTCTAAATCAAAACGAACATTACTTTTCCAGATTCGCAGACGACATCCAACTGATGACTGGGCAGCGTCCAGGGCTCTATTGGCTGATCTGCTGGAAGTACCTCTCGCCCCTAGCTATGCTGTCAATTCTAGTGTCTTCGTTCTGGGAGCTGGCCACCGAGGGATCCGCGTACGATGCCTGGATTAAGTCCATCGGGGACACGGAGAGGAAGCCCTGGCCGGTGTGGGCTATACTGCTGGTACTGGTGATGGTGCTGGCTTCCGTGCTGTGGATACCTTTGTTGGCTATTTGCAGGTTAGCACCTAAGCTTTATCAATGGCGTCAACCCTTAATGATAGAAAGTTGTTGATTAGTGCAGTATTTTTTTTTAATTGTTTTTTTCTCATCATTTATTCTGACTTTAAATGGCGCTTCCACTCTTAAGGTAGATGAAAATATTCGCAATTTTCTAGTCAGTTATGAATATTGCCAAGCAAAGACTAATTTTATCTGTTGACACCGTTAAATAGTTTAGATGTCAGAGGCCTATAGTTATTTATTCCTTCATCGCAACTCAATCTCTTCTCAAAGCTAACAGAAACATGCACCACTATTAAAGAGAGAGAGAGAGTGATATATTTCTCTCTGCCATGTGAAGCCAAGTCAGAGGCCCACGGGCAGCTTTAAAACTCTGACACCAGGTGAGTCACTAACCACACGAAAAGAAGAAGATTAAAACATTCCCAAAACTTCCAGGTACTTCGGCATCCCCATCATAGATGACGAAGAACGCGCCTGGTTCCCCGCCGAGGAGTTACGAGACTTCCACGGCATAGAGCCAAGACCTGTGACCAAGACGGAAACCCTGCTGTTCTGCACAAGGCCTGATGGGACCGAGGGTTGCTGCTGGCCGGGATGCTGCGAAACTGACGATGAGGAGTAGTCTCGAGGATAGTCGAAGGTTCGAATTTGAACGTCGTTGGGGTTATAATCAAGATTACTGCAGCGTGGATATCGAGGGATTATATGATAAAGTTGCAATTCCATTACTGCGTAGAATGTGCACGGAGATGTGGCACACGTAAGCTGCACGTTTCATTTATTTGCCCGCCACGTATCCGTGCGTACCGTGCCCGTGTCAGCAATGGAACGGCACCTTTATGATGTAATGGAATAATATGCGCTACAGTCACTCCACTTAACTGTCGCACTTCACACAATGGAACTGCTCCAACTTAGCAAGATTATAGTATCATGTAGGTACTCATAAGTATAGCCTAGTACCTAGCTTGTATAGGCCCGTCACGTAAAAAGAACGCTGGCCGTTTACCTGCGCACTGACCGATTTATCGATTCCAGTCTATTCCAAAGTACTAAGTAGCTAGTAAAGTACCTATTATGATTCTACAATAAAACAATTACACTTATGTTATAAAACAATAGCCCTAGTACTTTAGGACGCGACTGTACCCGTGCGCAGACACATCCCCTGCACTGTCGCTCAGCGTTCTTTTTACGTGATGTAGTATTTCTCTGATGTCGCGTTGCAGTAATCAATACCTATTGGAAATCAATAGCTAGTAACGGAAATTCTTTTATTGATATAATATTTAAGCAAAAATGTACCTACTGATAAAGCACATGGAAAATATGAATACAATATAAAATCCACGTTTTTCTGAAAATATTCGATACCTGAAGAGCATGGCGGTTACAAAATGTGAAACCCCTGTGAATAATTATTGTATTTAATCTAAGGGTTTTTCTATGAGTTTTGTTAAGTCTATCTTCTATCTTCTGAAGAAATGACACAACGAAATGATAGTAAAAAAAGAATTTCGATTATACAGTCAGCAACAAAAGTCTATTAAAACTTCCGTTTTTTAAATCACACACAACAGCCTTTTCGCCCCGAAGGGTTAGGTATTGTGTGGTGTGTTGGTGAGGTTTTTAATCATACCTACCAATTTATGTTGAAAATAATTTTGGAAAAATTACTAAGATTTTAAATGAAGCCCAAAAATCTTAGCTATTTATTACCTACCTAGGTACATGAAATGCTGAAAAGCATCGCGTCGGACTTTAGTCTATTTAGATAGGTGAAAGAAGCAGTGTTAATCGTCTTTCGTTGCTGATCGTACCTATTTAAGTGACGGGACAGGCAAATATAAAAGTCTTGAATTCATCATATCCGTAACATAATTACGTTGAGAAGAAATTGGAAACATATCCAAATCGTGTAACTAGTCCATATCTAGATAATCATATCCTGCCGTTTGTATCAATCTACCTACTGTTGAATTTTTATATTAGCCTTTAGTCAATAGAAAAATAAAAAACATATACTCGTTCTAGAAAATAATTGACAATAATAAAATAATTCTTGACAATAAAACCTTGTAACCTTTTTATTATAAAATTGTTGCTATTGCTATTATATTTTAATGTTGAAGACTGTAATTTTTATAAATTTTGTTATTTTTTAAAAAATATTTAAAAGAAAAACGACAATAATCGTAAAAGTATGAAAACTATGTCTGTTTTTATAGTTTTTATTAATTTTTACAGTCGTTACGCTTCAAGCCAAATAATGTTAAAGATTAGAAAAAGTATTTGGTACCTATTGAAAAATATGTATACATAATTATGACTATGACAATAAGAAGAAATACCTACATTATTAGGTATATTGTTTTAGATGCTTCCAGATGTAAATAATGTATTTACTGTGTCTAAAAAAATCTAATTGTTGTTGTTAGTGTTTAAAATGTCGTCGAGGGGGACAACCACGTTGGAACGAAGTTCCTTTCGATATATATTATGTATTAATTAAATAATACGCACAATGAAATAAATTAAAAAAGTTTAAGAGAAAATAAATTTAAAAAACACATAGCAAAAGTGTCGTGACGTAAAAATGGTACACTTTTTTCAGTCTAGCTCTTATTCGGAAAACTCTGCGGTGTAATGCTAGCGACACACGTAACGATTTACTTGCGCTAATGTAGGCTTGCGCAAGTATATCATGACGAGTGTTGGAAATTGCACAAAAATCTTCCAGCACACGTAGCGATTTACTTGCGCAAGTAAATCGTTACGGGTGTGGTGGCTACCATAACGTGCGAAAAGGAACTTTGTTCCAATAATGAAGTATACATATAGGTAAGATACCTATTAAATTAACAGACTGTAAATTATGCATGCCAGCAGAATGTACTTATCAATTAATATAATACGTACATATAGGTACTTATATCGCAGCCAACTAGCTTAATTAGCCTTTCACTTAACAGCCTAGCCTTATCCTAAACGGCGCCGTTCTACTAGCGGCCCGAATGATATTCATAATAAGTTAGTTGGAACTGTGACCAACTACGCGCTAGTCGAATTGGTCGCAGTAGCTAAGCCAGGGCATTCCGAACAAATGGGTTAGGTTAGAATTGGGGTCAAATGCGCGCGAGCCGAGCGAGTGAAGCGAGTGGTGCTGCGGCAGCGGCCGGCGAGTCCTACTTCCAAAGGCTAGGCTGTTAACTACACAGCTAATTAAACTAGGCAGGGTCGGTTTGGCCCCAGGGCATACCGGGACTTTTCCCGGTTGGCCGGTCCCTCCGTGGGCCGGTCCGGTCCATTTTCCCTTCATTTTATTTAGAGCAAATCCGTGATTAGTGAGATAATTATTATTCTATTTTGAACCTTTAAAAATCCCGGTAGTTTTTTGGGTCCTAGACCGACGCTGAAGCTCGGTGGCTGCAACAGGTAAATAGTAATCTTATAATGAAGATGTTGCAGCCGGTTGAATCATCAAAAGTAATTTAAAAAAAGAAAAATAAATTTATTTTTAATTCTGTCAACAAGACTTCTACTGATACTGCGCCACTGCTGCGTGAGCGTGTGGCGAGCCCCGTCCTAGAAACATTATGCGTGGCAATTGTGGCAAACCATTATTGGCGTATGACTCGCGATGATTGGATACGGAGCGAACCATAAATATATGCTATGGTTCGCCCCGTACAAAATCTGTTCGTCTACTTAGATAGTAGTGTGCAGTCCATGTCCATTGTCCGACCCAAGCAAGCTCGGGACTGTTGAGGTTCCATTCCCAGGTCGGGCAAAGTGTTATTGCATGTTTAATCTCCGCTGAGACTGGCCGCCATGGTCGAAATTAGGTCTGGAGGACCAAAAGTAAATAGTGCCTATTAGGTACGTAGATGCACAAGTCCTGGCACCTCAATCACAATAATAATTCATTATTATTGTGATTCAAACCATGGGTAGTTGACTTAAATATAAAAATAAATGACCGAACACATAAAAAAAACGTTTTTTTAATTAAAAGATTTTAAAAGTTTCTATCCGACACCGTGCTTGCTAGCGAAACAGCTGACTGACTGAGGGAGGGGTCGCGCTTACGGTCGGTCAGGTCACATCCCGCACCCCCCGCCCGTGTTAAGACGCAAGTTCGTTGCCCTAGCGCATAGGGCAACGAACTTGCGTCTCTTGTGGTAAAAGGTAGATTAAAAAATAAGAAAAAAGAAAGTTGTAATTTTCCATTGATTTTACGTTCTATAAATGAAACTAAACCACTGGTTGCAAGGATAACGGTGTTTACCCTAACAGCCTGTATTAGCGACTCGACCCTGCTTGGCACGGTTTTTACAACTTGACAAAACATCGAGATTTCTTATTTGTATGTTTAATGTATTTGTATGTTTAATATGAATGTACTGTACACGTAAACCTTCCGGCATATATTTTCTAAATGTTGGTGAAAACCGCATCGAAACCCGTTGCGTAGTTTAGAAGAACAACGCGGTCACACAGATACCGAAAAGTGACTTTATTTTATAAGCAAAATATATATTATGTAGCTATTTATAGAAGTTAGAGATATTCATCTATAATACCTACTTCTGTTGCAATACGAACGTAGATCATGGCCGGTCTGAACATAGGCTCTTCAAACGTTCGCGCATGTTCTCTCACTCATACTCGCCTTATGTCACTATTTGGTTCCCAAAAAATTTTATTGCGCAGCCTTCTGCGCAAAGTTCGGTCCGGCATTGATTCATTGGCAGTATTAGGTAAACATGGTCTATTCTGTCTTAACTAGACTTTGCTAAAATGTACCTAAGTAGATACCAGTAAATGATTTCGTGGCATATATTATATTGTACATAGGTAACATCTGGCTATTAATTTTAAGTACTTAATTAAAAATATTACGAAACACTTTAGAATTTTCTTGAACATTATGCACAAAAATAACGCCAATAATTGATGTTTTTATGCCAATAAACTAAGGTATGGTTAGCTATAGAAATCTGTAATAAATAATGGAAATAAGTACCTACATAATAAATGTATTATTGTGTATTTATGGTTTAATCAAATGGCAATCATAATACCTAATTATTATGATACGATAATCTTATGCTTATTATCTTGAAACTCAAACAAGTTTTGGAGATCATGTAGATAGCAGCTTTGTTCAAGGATGGCAAAATAACACTCAAGATAAACAAAATTACTTATTTATTTATTTAAATGCCTTAAAACTACCATCTTCTAATAACTTAAATAACAAGTACGTACCTACCTAGGTGAGGGAAAGTTTATCGAAAAAAAATTATCGCAAAATGAATGTGACAAATTGTCAAGCGCGCGTAAACTGCTGCGATTAGTTGAATGATTTATCAACAGCCAATCGCAGCAAGTTACGCGCGTTTGACAATTTGTCACATTAATTTTTATTTTGGTTATTTTTCGTTTCAGAGTTTGGCCCAATTGTTTTGAATTTAGTCTTACCGCCTTACAATAAACGTTGTATAGCGCCTGTATAGTAACACAACGCTTTGTCTTCTTCTTTCAAAAGTAATTTGACTTTTGAAAGAAGAAGACAAAGCATTGTGTAACTGTACAGGAGCTATACAACGTTTATTAGTAAGGCGGTTAATGTTTAAATGTTACACTACCGATATGAAATTGAATAAAAAGAAGGCAGCTATTTTATTGAAGTCAATTAATCAATGTAAACTCTATCGTATCATTAAATTACATTATCCATTTTGAAAAAAAAAATCTACTTATTAAGTACCTAATTGTATTTGAAGTTGAACTCGTGTAGCGAAAACAAAAAGGTGCGGGCGGGGGTCCTCCGTCAGGGAGGAAGTTCTTCCTTACGCGATGCTCGCACGCACAGAGACGCGAGACAGACAGAGAGACGAGACAGAGAGATAGAAAGTCGCTTGGAGGGGGCATAACGCTTTTTCATTACGTGACGCGATTTCTCCCATTCAACTCCTACTGCAAGCCTTGACCTGCCTTGCCCGCAAGATTTATTAATAAGTTTTGTTTTTGAATGATTGTATTATTGGAAATCACAAAATTACCTATACAGAAACCAAAGACAAACATAAATGCCCCACTATGTATCCATTACGTAGTGGGGCATTTATGTTTGTCTAACAACGCTAATGATTTCATTAATTTCATCAAAGAACCATTAATAAAATGTCTGCAACAAGTTAATGGAAGATTAGTATTTAATGACAGATTTAAAAGTTAAAAGTCCGTTTCTGTAACTGGCTGTTAGTTGGTAATGAATGATGAATGTTACATAATCTAGATGGAATACTTAGACCTTATAGTTATAACGCAGTGTATTTATTTATTTATGTAGTATGTAGGTACACATGAAACCTTTAAAAAAGAAAAATATATAAAATAAAAGACCACAACGGATGTACTCGGAACGCACAACAAAATTAAGAACGCTAATAAGTTCTTTTTATTTTTAGGCAGTATACTTTTAACTATTTAATTAATAAAAGATGTCGGGATATAGGTACCTACCTACCCGACGTATGAAGGCAGGAATTGAATTTTTAAGTCCTATGTTTTATAAATTGCCTCTGTAATGCCTACATTTCTTAAGGCTTTTTTTTCACGAAACATTCCTTTAAGGAATGTTTCGTGAAAAAAAAAACAATTTGAATAGAATTAAAGCGACGGGTCACCAAAAAGAACAATTGCGATGAATCAATTGCCTTCAATTTTGTTTTACAAATTGATTTGCAAATTGATCTCCTACCAAATGCAATTGAACTGTCAATAGGTTCAATTGCATTTGGTAGGAGATCAATTTGCTTATCAATGTGTATCGATCACGTAAAAAATTACAGTTGCAATTGATCGTTTGGGGGCCTTAATCGTTGTACCTTCACACGGCTACACATCAAGCTATACAATTCCAGTATAAGCTGACCTCGCATTGTACTGAATGGAATGAATGCACGGCAAATTGACATATTTGATAAACAATTAATTTCCCTGACTTTACCTACATAAAAAGCAAAACATTAATCTGCCTTCATGTTTATTAATTTTGAATAATAAGACCCTAGGTAAGATGTACGATCGGTGCGAAGTTTGTTAGCGAGTCAGCTAGGTCGGTTAGTCATAGCTTTGCGATGAGAATATAAATTCATATCGCAAATATTGTTGTTTCTGTGTAAGTAAATATGCCTAATAAATAAAGTGTTGATGGTAAATAAACGTTCTAAAAAATATAATTATGTTTTATTTTAATACTGGTTTGAAACCGTAGGTAGTTAAGCACAATTATAAAATGTAATAAAGCGCTACAAGGACAAATGGATAAATAATGTGGCGCATGTCAAAATTGGAACTTTCACCGCCATCTTGTTTACTGAATCTACTCTCTATTTCAAGTGACGTTTCATGCGAAAAATCAACAACCAATCATTCAGGCGCCAATGAATCAGACCGTTCACTTGTAGATATTGTCCCTTGCCGTCATGTTGGAACCATTGCTTATCAAGCTTAGTTTCAATAATCATAGAGTTCAAAATGGACACTAACTTGCAGTGCTACCAATCGCGTCGCGGGACAAGATAAAATGAACGCACTGTAGCACCACAAGAATAAAAATATTTAGTCATGTGGTAGCACTCTAAACCTTGGATTGCCCTAAAAGCAGTCTTTAGAGTTGCCAATATAAAAAATCTTCATTGGTCTAGGTATGAGCACGTTGCTCGGTAGTTATATTAAAAGCAGGTCACGATTTTCATTCCTAAACTTCTTGACTCCCTCTGTAAGTACCGATATTGGCTTTGAGACGCCAAGTACACACGGCTACACATCGAGCTATACATTTCCAGTTTATGCTGATCTCGCATTGTGTAGGATTTTCGTACAATGCGAGGTCAGCTTATACTAGAAATGTATAGCTTGATGTGTAGCCGTGTGTACAACCCTTGCGCATTAACATGGCACCTGGCTCGGAACTCAATACTCTCCCCGCTACCCGCGCCGACCCCCGCCGTCACCGTGCGGGGAAGCGAGGGGAGCTCCGAACGTCATTGAGCCAGGTGCCCTGTTAATGCGCACGGGTTGTACGTACTGTTGCTGATTTTGTTTACTCTCTTAAATTCTGGCTAGTTCCATATCAAATGGGAACGTCCAGGGTTAACATCTGCTTGCTTGCAAGGCACCTAAAATTGCTGGAATAATATCCTCGCTATCCGGCTCGAAGGACCATGCCCCCCAAAGTCCCCCATGGTCACCATAACTTGGTGAGGGTTAATGCTAGGAGTTGAATTAATGAAAGATAAACAAATATGCACTGAATACATTTTATTTCAACTTCAAAAGATACAATTTAATTATATTCAGTAACATTATCAACTAGATATTTATTGCTATCTAGGTAGTCGAAATCAACCCAGTCTTTATTTCATACTGTGGGTAAAAAAATAGTTTTTTTCCTTGTATCTACTTTGGATACTTAGGTACATTATACTTGAGGTAATATATTTGGATTATTTTTTTAACTAAGTATACATTTAAAGATCATCTCGATGAAAGAATATGGCTGTTATTAGCGGGTAATAAGCAACGGAAGAGGTTAAAATTGATTGGTAGGTAGCCTACTTTAATGTAAACCAACAACTACCCTCTAGTAACTGTAATGTAGTATTTTGTTTTAATTTTTATGAGGAACCCAACAGTCACACTTCCATTTAAGGGGGATGCGCTAGGGTGGCCCGCGAAGTTCAAATTTTCTTACGTTTTTTGCAATTTGCAGGTCAGTATCAGGTTGTATGTTGATCTAAATATTATTAGCGCTCGTAACAACTCTCTAAGCTCATGTAAGTGTATTGAATGACTATTTCATGAAATCATGACATTTGGCACTTTCATGAACTTAGAGAGTTGTATTGCTGATTCTAATGTTTATAATTCTGTAAATCCATATTTGTTACGAGCGCTAATAATATTTAGATCAACATACAACCTGATACTGACCTACAAATTGCAAAAAACGTAATAAAATTTGAATTTCGCGGGCTACCCTAGCGCATCAACCTTAAAGCGAAGAGAAAAAACATGTGGGGCAGTCTTTGGGGACCGCCGATAAAACTGAAAACTAAGCAACAATGCGTAACCTCAACGTAATTCAAACGGTAGACGGTAGATGGCGCTAAAAACATTTATTCAGGCGTGACGGTGATGATGACGCGAGTTCCATGATTTTTGTTCACCTAAAAAGTGCGCCTAAGGAAGTTTTCACTTTCAAAAATTCATCGTATGTAACCTCCACTTTTTTTGAAGTAAGCTAAAAAAATAAGGAATTGACAATGTAGAGTCACGGACTATTTGAAACATATTTCACTGATTTTGTTTATCTGTTACCTACCAACCGAAGTTTTTTTAAAGAATAGTCTTCCTTTCTCCTATTTTTTTTCTTTTATTATATTAAAATAACCTGTTTAATTTATAGGCTTTCTTTTATAATCAATATCTCTATGGCCATGAACAATTAATCTATTTGCAGTGCACACCTATTTTTAGGCGCGTTGAGGGATTTTTGGTAGGTATACCAAAAATCGCTCAACTCATGGATTGCGCCGTAGTGTACTATAGAATATAGATGGCGCTAATTTTAAGTTTTCACTTCTGTCGGCTGTCCCCATGTTGACGACTTATTTTTTAGGGTGCCGTACCCAAAGGGTAAAACGGGATCCTAAATTATTAACTATCAAAAATTATTTTGATAGTTGATAGTTAATAAAAAGTTCTCATTGAAAGACGGTGAAAACCAACAAAAGTATGAAATTCAGCTGCATAGTATAATAATAACATAGCATCAAGCTTGTAATCCCCGCAGGGTTAGGCAGAGGTGTAGCTATAGAACACCCACATTTCGCCAGTTATGTATAAGTCCCAATAATAGGCGGCGAGCCTATTGCCGTCAACCGGGCACTAAGTAAATATAGTACAGTAATTTTATCTCACAAAGCGACGCGCGCTTTACTTGTAGTACTTAAGAGGAAATAGGGTCGGTATTTTCTCCATACAAAAAGTCATACTTCGAGGTTCGGCTCTCGTCTATTTCCTCCTCCAATATTGGACCAGTTTGGAAAATATTATACAAATGGAATAAGAAGGATATTTAGTATGCCCCTATGTTTTTCTTTTTTTATTAATAGTTGTCAAATTTGTACAATAGGCCTTTGATGACAGCGGTCTAAACAGGCAATTTTAAGCATTTTATGAGTGTTCTAGTGCTTCTACAGATAATGTATCATCAAAACGTAAAACATAGGGGCATAGAACTAGTTGATATTTATTTTACTGTAAATAATCATTGCACTAAGGTCATAAACTAGAGAGAAAACAGGCGAAAACGTTTGTTTGGGGAGGGGACCGACCCTATTTCCTCTTAACCAAGAGTATAAACATAGTGTGAATGTGCGTAAAGAGTAGCATCAGCACACACACACATTCACAGCGTGTTTGTACACTTGGTAACCACAAGTAAAGCGCGCGTCACTCCGTGAGAAAAAAATACTATATAATAAATATAATAATAAGACAAAATATTTAGGTACTTATATTTAAATTACAAGTATCTGCAGTCAAACAGTTAGTTAATTTAGTTATTTCACCTCTGACAGGAACCTTATTTTATATAAGAATTAAGATCATTCTGAATTTCTGATCCAAAATCAGGGGTAAAATAACTGTGTTCGGATTGTAAGGCTGAGATCTAAAGAGCACGCTTTGACTTGACTCAAACCAAGTACCATAGCATTCCATATGAAAATAAACCTTATTCGTGGGAAATTTACGTGCATATTCCTATAACCGACTGTGATCAAGCTTTTTATACAAGTATGAACATTAACTTTATACTTTTAAGGTTAATTTTAGGAGGAGCTCGTGGCAACGTAATAATAGTCGCACGGGTAGATCCATCAGGTTAAGCTACGCTTGCCAGGGTTGGTCCGTGGATGGGTGACCATCTTTACATGCCGAGACTCCTCCTTGCCTCGGAAAGCACGTTAAGTCGTTGGTCCCGGCTGTCATTTGTGGATCTTTGGCATTAGTTACGGGACGTCAGAAACCCGAAACACTGATAACTAGTCGTACCAAGGGTTATCGTATTACCCAGTTACTGGGTTGTGGAGGTCAGACAGGCAGTCGCTCTGTGTAAAACACTGGTATTTAGCTGCATCCGGTTTGACTGGAAGCCGACCCCAACATAGTTGGAAAAAGGCTAGGCAGGTGATGATGATTAAAGTTAGTTTTCGTATGAAACGCTACTGTACTTAGCTTGAGAAGTCAAAGTTCGCTGTATGGATCCTAGCCTAAGTGCCGTTTGAGTATTCAGGTGTTAGTATTTCAAAGTAAATTATCACATCTATATCTACTACACAGAGGAAGCTTTACTGTGCTTAAAGACCTATCCTCATAGGCCACAAATAATAATTCTCCTAAAACAGTAATATCTGACTGAAAACGGCCATCATTGCTAGCAAAATAACTTAAACAACGCTTCCTGGGTTACTTATTTTTAGCAGTTGCACAGAGTAGTACAGAAGGCGCACTCCGCATTTTAGGTATGAAGCTACAGTACGCAGCGGGCTCATCTTGTCGGGCCAATTCAGTGAGCGTCAAACTGGTGATAGACTTGCGAGCAAGTACGCGTGCTTATGGCTCGGCGAGCTTACTCGCCCGTCTGTCATCGCCGCGAGCCAATTTGACGATGAAATGAGCAAGCTTCACGTGTCACCGACGACGCGACGGCGAGCCGAGTAAAGTCGCGAACTTTAAGTACGCACGTCTATCACCCACTTAACGTAGTCAGAGTTACGTGATAGAAAGAGAAGCAACCTCTAGGTGAATATAACTGTAGGTAATTAGCACTGTGCGACCTGAATTGCTCTTTATTGCGTCGTAGCAAGGTCGCTTTTTATTTAAAAGATTTTGTGGAGTGAACCATCTGAATTAATCTGTTGCAATTGACAGAGCAACTTGCTGAACACAAGCCTACAAGTCCTACAATCCATAATGGCCCTTAATCTTACAGAATTATTCCTCTAATTAAGGTGGGATTGGTTTGTTGTATTTCCAATAATAATTTACAAGCTTCATCTCACTATTGAGTGGATGTTTCTTTAAAATTGGTACCTCGACCAAACTGGTTGGAACTCTGATCAATAACGCGCGAGCTGAATTGTTCGCAGTACCTAACTAAGCCGGGACACCCCGACTAAATGGGTTAGGATTGAACTGTCACAAACCGCGCGAGCCGAGCGAGCGAAGCGAACGGTGCTGCGGCAGCAGCCGGCGAGCGCTACATCAGAGTTGGTCGCAGTTATTTGGCAATTTAGTATTTTTAGGACCCCAAAAAAAAAAATTTCTTTTTCTCTAATTTTGAGGTTCACAAAAAGAGAAGCAATTTTTATATTAGAGTACTAGCTTTTGGCAGCGACTTCGACCGCGTATATGTCGGAAATTATCCCACGGGAACATATTACCGAGATAAAAAGTATCTTATACGAGTATCCTAACCCAGGCCATGGTCTACCCATGTGCCAAATTTCATCCAAATTCATTCAGTCGCGAAAGCGAAACAAACAAACAAACTTACTTTCACATTTATAATATTAGTTAGGATTCAATATTATTTTTAGGAGCAAAATGGAAATTATTAGAGGTTTGATTAAAAATATGCCTAAAAATATTAAAAAAATAACTAGAATAATGAGGGCATTCACTATGGCCATTATACTGATACCAATGTAATTTCGTGTTCCGTGTATTAAAATACTTTTCATTCCAGAATACAAGATTTAACAAAAATATTGAGTTACACTTTAGGGCTGGACAGTATCCCTAATCATAAATATTTTAACATTATGCTGTTAACCGAAATTGGCCCAGCTGTCAAATTTGCTGCAACATACGATGCAATAGCTCAGTTTTTCACAACCTCACAGGAAAATGGCTAACTACTAAGCTACAGGCAGAGGGTTCTGTAGGCAGCCTCTACTTGCATAAACAACTACAACTGTATAGTCGACCTCGTAATTGCGTTATCACTTTTGACAATAATTCCCCCTTTCAAAAGCGCAAGGTAACCCGCGAAATTCAAATTTTTCTTACGTTTTTGCAATTTGCTACTGTAACAAATGTGTATTTGCAGAATCATAATCATTAAAATCATCAATACAACTCTCCAAGTTCAAATTACCCTATTGAATGACTTGCCCTATATATATACCCTATCAAAGTCATTTGTAATTATAATCATTACAATCATTTATTCATATTTGGTACGGTCGTGAAACATATTTCGATCAATATACAACCTGACACTGACTTGTAAATTGCAAAAAAAACATAAGGAAATTTGAATTCATTCTGTCGGCTATCTAAGCGCATCCCCTTTAAGGAGGGTAAAAACTTAATTAAAGTCTAAACTAAGTGAAGTTTAGTGGACTGCGCTGGCCACATCTGTCGCATGCCTGAGGAGCTATGGGCTAAAACAACCACACAATGGGTCATAAACAGCAGGCCCAGGAGGAGATGGCTTGACGAACTCTACTCTCTTCTAAAAGATTAGCCACTTAAAGCAATACCTAGGAATAAGTGCAAGGAGGGAAGAGGCCATTCCTCTACAGTGGGACCACAAACGGCTGATTATAATGTTTAAACTTCCTAACTGTCACATACACCTTATCGTTTATTGACATGCAAGTGACTTTACCTTAAGGTGATAAAGCAAATATGAGTTTGACTATACACAAAAATATTACTTCATCTTTTGTTACACATTGTACACTCAAAATTAAATTATTTGCACTATAATGTGAATAATCATAGTCTTAACATAAGTGGGTGTAAATAACAAATATTAAGAATCAGACTAAAACAGACTAACTACGTATTTTAATTGAAACAAATACTAAATTTGTTCACTACTATCTGTGTCACGTTTCTCAGTCTCCGCTTTCTTCATCTTCTTTGCTTTTATGTCAGCCATTGTCTGTTCAATTGACCGCTGATCCTTTTTATTCTCACTAGGAACCTCTCCATAATTCTTGTTGACATTTGTCTTCTTAGCTGCATCACCGCCAGCCTCCTCACCAATCAGATGAGCATACTTTTGCTTATAGAAAGTTCCACTTAATTCTTCTTTACCACGCTTACGTTTTCTATTCTTTTCTTCTTCTAAATCTATAGCTGCTTGTTTTCGTTTTTCGAAATGTGCTAGGGCCATCTCAGCGGCTTTATCTTCATTCCATACTCCGCCGGACCTGCGTACTGTCAGTTCATCTTCTGAAGGGCCGTTGTCTTTGAGGTATATAACTGAGTACCGGTCTACTCCCTCTTGTCCGAATGAGAATACTTGTAATCCAGCAATCTCGGATACATCCCTGATAATAGATCTGTACATTTGTTCCATAGGTTCAAACTGAATGTGTGGTTTTGTGCCATCTTTGATAAAGTTGCTTATTTTCTCTTCGACTCGCTTTCTGAATCTGTTTATCATGTTTCGTTCCTCCTTCTGTCTGTTCTCTATAGCCTCTTTTTGTTTCCGCATAGCATTTTTCTGCGCTTCACTGGCCGTTGGTGGCGATTGCATGGAATTAAGGATTGAGTCTAGTAGATCCATGTTTAAATTTGGTTTTCAGACAAGAATGATGTATATGAAATTATTTCAGGTATGCGCCGCTGCCAGTCTTTTGGGAACCGAAAATTGTCTCCTAAATGCTCTGTATTTAACTCTTTGAAAGATAATACGTTTAATGATGTATCAATTTGGGCGCACACTTGGCTTCCAAAGGTTATTGTATCATCTGCAAACTCCAGCAGCTGCTTTAGTGATGGCTGCAGTGGAGTGCCTTTTACAAGTGCAGAGTTCTCTTCAAAGTTAATTTCTCTGCAGCTATCTCTGAGTGTTTTGTTTTTATTGCAGAGTTTCTCAAATGAGTCTTCTAAAGTGCACCTGGAATTGATAGATTAAACAATTATTATTTACACTTACATCATTATAAAAATGATTCATTTGTTTTGAAAAAAATTGGAACTTAGTAACTCTTTATTTCTGATGTTGCCATGTTGGACATTGATTTCATATAAATTAGGCATACAAGTTCATGCTCAAATGCATGTCTGAAATATATGGCAAATTAAAATCTCCAATGATGGAATAACACATATATTATTTATAGGTAAACATTATGTACTATTGCCAATGTCAAGCCATGAGCAATACAGTTCACAACATGACATGTCTTTAGAACAATCCTTCAAAAGAAAATATAGAAGGCTTATCAAATAATTAAGACGCACATCTATGACAAGTACTTAGCACTTACAGTTTACTTCTTATTTCTTGTGCGTCCTCCGAAATTAGGTTATGTGTGGAAGCACACAACTTGCTTTGCAATCCTTCGAATTGCTCCAAAGGCGTCCCCGTCACAACAGCCCTACAACGACCAATACCATTACACACAGTCGTAAAATACAATCAATAAACATTTATTTAATTTCACTCACTCCTTTATGTTCTTACAACGTTTTATCAATGTATTTATAGACGCAGCGCACTTTTGGCAATCATTCAAACTTGTTTTCGCTGTGGTGTGAAATTCGTCGAAATAAGAAAAGTAGTCAATCAATTGTTTTTGAACTTTCGCTTCCATTATTTGAGAGAAAATCCATATCAATAGTTTATTTTCCACAATAATCACAAGACATTTGTGTGAGAATATGACGTTCGGTTACGGTGAGAATGACAAGAATGACTGAATGACAAGTTGTCCAAATTGACAACAAATGTGTTTACGCAGTAAGATAGAAAGAGATTGTAAAATAAAACATCTGCCTTTGACGTGTGTAATTTGAAGGGGATGTGTGTGTGAATGCATTATGATAATGTCATATTGTTTTTTATTTGTAGTTGTTTAGCTGCGTATGATGTGGACTTGAAATTCTAAATAAAAATGTTTTAAAACAATATATCTGTAGCTATCGTTATAAAACTCCACAACAACTAGTTAACAAACCGTAAACTTCGGAAAACCGGTAGTGTACGGAAAATGTATTTTTTAACTAGAAAATTAATCTTAATTTAATTAACGTTGTTTCAGTTCCATCACGTTCGGTTTCATTCGACGGGTGGTCGATTGTACCTGTCAAAACCTACACAAATAGCAGGCCTTATGTGCGACCTCGAAAAACACCAGTTCTTAGGAGTAATAGTGCTCTGTGGCCTGTGCAGTCTGTATCTGTGTCTCTGGGACTCTACGCACGCACAGTGTGCACCCACCAGTCTTGATTTTGATGTGAGGAGAAACGCGTGTCTAAAGTCGTCGCGTTTTATTAAATGAAAACACGTCGTAAATCTTTTTAAATAATAAGTGCTTGCTTATTTTTCACTAATGAAGTGTGGTGTAAAATGAGTGTAAAAGGTGTGATCTAATCTGAGCTTATCTCAAGAATATTGTGTTTTTGCTTTCGTGAAAATGAATGGCAAACTGCATAGTGAAACCGGCGCTTTCTCATCTGACGACATGCGCGCCGAAATATTGAACCCTTTCGTCCACAAATTGGAGCTAGATAACACATACGACAAAATAAAGGTACGGCGACGAAACTTGAAGGTTTTAAATTGCATAACTCACTATTAAAATGAGAGTATTATTTGAATAAGAAGTATGTTGTAAATTTTTCTACTACTTACTGAAAAATTCTGCGCATGTCTAAATCCATTAATGACATAGGATAAAAAGGTGTTTTGTTGCTAACAAAAACACCTAATTAATGCAAAAAAACATGTCATAATATAGAGACATCCATGCAATGCATTGTGACTTTTATTGTTTTTAATTTATATTCTAAATAAATTAATATTGTATTAATGAATGAGGAACAATTAAATTAGATGCGATTGCCGATTGCCAAATATGCACTCTGGAAAACGTTTGTCTACAATACAGGGCCTTGTGCCTTGTTTATTGACACTGAATTGAATACAAATAAATCGGGACCTTCCTACTGATGTGTTTTTTTATTTTTATTAATAATTTTATTACAATTTAGAGATTTTTGTCGAATTGTGGCTAACTTGAAGGATAATTAAAGACAATAAAGTGAGATTGGATTAAACTGATATTATTGAATCCTGTTTCCACCGTTCCGTAGCATTCGCGTACCTTATTAATTAAGTACATAGAGCAGGAATAAAAACAAAGAAAAAACTTTTTTATTATAAATGGGCCCCGGTTTGGACCTCGATTTTTCAAAGTTTTTTCCGAGGTTTCCTAGGTTGGGGATGTTTTGCCAAGATAGAGGACATGTAATTACCTAAGTAAGCAGGTAGGTCCCATGTTGTAAAAAAAATAAAAAAATAACTGACTACTTGTGACGTAGCTAGTAGTAAAGGGGCCCTTTTGATGTGCCTGTAGCGAAGCTCAAAAGAAGGGATTTTTTTTTTTAAAGATAAATCCCTTGTTCAAAATAAATCACCCTAAGACGACCCACTGACCACATAGCCTCCTGAGTCGGGAGCTTATTAAATGCTGTCATTGTGACCTTACTAAGAGAATCCAAGAGCGAGTGAGGCGAGCTAGAAAACTGACTCGGATAGGTACGTTAGTTTGTTTGTCAGTTAGTTTTCATTACGAAATTCAGAGCATTCTGAACTGGATTGTTGAAGATTTCATTGGAGTTTTTCAAAGACAATGCAAGAGCGAGCGAAGCCTGGGGCGAGCGAGAGATTTGGAAAATCCTGAATCGGATAGGTCAGGCTGTCATACTCATCATTATCAAAGAGCGAGTGAAGCGATCTCGAAAATTGGAGCATCCTGAGTCGTAGGTTAGATTTTCTGTATGATTTTACTAAATGAATGTAAGAGCTTGAGAGTTGGACCATGCCTTTAGCTTGAAGCCTTAGTAGGTAAGACATTAAGGCGAAAGCATCAGGGTAGCCTGCGAAATTCAAATTTTCTTACGTTTTTTGTAGTTTGCAGCAGGTATTGAAAACCGGTGCGGATTTGAAGTACGGTTCTTCATTTCGGTTCTTAAAAAGGTTCTTATTTTCGGTACGGTGCCGGTTCCTGTTCCATTCTGATTCCAAAGTACTAGTTCCAAAGTACCGGTTTTAAAGTACCGGTTCCAAAGAACCGGTTCCAAAGTACCGGCTCCATAGTACCGGTTCCAAAGAACTGAATCCAAAGTACCGGCTCCATAGTACCGGTTCCCCGTTCCATAAAGGTTCTTGAAAGAAGGGATATGTAAGACGCGTGGCTGGCGTATCGTTTCTTTCAGCCCCCGTACCTCGCCGCTATCTTAGAAAGCTATTGCCATTTGTCATGCGCTGACCGGCATCGTTTCAACTGATTCGACTTCGAACTCGCTTCGAAGAAGAACCGGAAATAAAGGTTCTTAGGTTCCTTGTTCCGGTAAGGGTTCTTGGTACCGGTATCACTAAATACCGGTTCTTTACCGGTATACCGGTAAAATAAAGGTTCTTCACTGTTCCAATTTCGGTTCCTGGTTCCGGTTAGGGTTCTTGTTACCGTAACCACTAAAAACCGGTTCTTTACCGGTATTTTAGGAACCTTTTCAATCCCTGGTTTGCAGGTCAGTATCAGCTACTTATCTGATTGCGTAATTTATTTTCGTCACCGATTACAGTTAATTTGTTTCATTTGGCCAGTTCAACAATATTCATTGCGTTATTTACGGTGATAAACAGATTTTTTATTCGAACTCATGTAGCAATGGGTTAGACATTTATTTCAAACCATTAGGGTGCTGGTTGCATGTATCCGCCATATCATCCGTATCATTGATACGGCTCTGATACGACGGTAGCTAGTAGCTACGCCCCTGTATGTATCTACAACGCTTTGACAGACAATCTTCCAATTAATGTAACTAAAACACTGTAAAACAACAATCTATAAGATCACTATTTAATAAAATTGAACTTGAAATTAATTTCTAGAAATGTAATTTGATTGTAACATTTGTACTCATTTGTAACTGGAACGCGAATAACAAGAGATTTTAATCATGGGTTCTGTTGCAGAAAACCGCTAGGTAGGTACTCATAAATACTTGTATGTGAGGGAAAGTCAGCATTATACATGATACGCTGCACTGTGGTACCGTTTTACGCAGACAGACAGTTGCGCATCATACTATAAAGACTCCCGCAGACAGGCGTGACGCGACTCTAGTCAACCAATTTCTGCGAAAACTTCAGGGAAATTGTCCGACTAGAGTCGTGTCCCGCCTGTCTGCAAGAGCCTTATCACTGGTCACGCAATCGGCCGATGAAAGTGACACAATTTTCTTCGGATCTCCGTCGGTCATTGAAGTTACTTACGTAATACCATAAACAAATGATTATGAAAATGAAAGAGTGCCAGCAATGAGTTGTAATATTACATACTTACATAGGTAAGTAGTATAAATAAAGAGGCAACGTTTGGAATTTTAGAGAAAGTAGTTTGATGATATAATTATTTTTGTTGTGTTGTGTAACTTAAGCTTGGAATGCCTCTTCATTCATGTCGTTTGGCAAAATTGTTACGTCCACGTACGTTGTAAACTCTTGATTTATGAAGTAGATACAACCCTGGGGTACCTAACTCGGTATAATTGTTTGATGAAGCTAAAGCTCTAACAGCATCAGCACATTCAGCACTGCAAAATAAGATTGCTCGGAGTCATTGGAGTGAGAGTGAATTATTTTACAGTACATACTCATTTGGCATTGGCATCAACAGGCGACGAAAATCAAACACGTGTGTTTGAAATACGCATTGCATACAACAATATTCATAGCACAAAGGGTTTATTGCCGGTCGCCAAATCTAACAATTCTAATTTAACCTACCGGGTTTATTTTAGAAAATCGTTAAGAAAAATGAAATAACTCGATATATAAGGAAAAGAGCTAACATTATTATTATAATAGTCAATACACCTTCGATCACGATATTGAAGAAACTTGCTAATCTATTGCTTCTTAAAAAATGTATGAAATATTCGTCTGGTTATTATGAGTGACATAATCGCAAAGTCGCAAACTATGCACTTGACCAGCACCCTAATTGCGTAATACACGATCAATCACACACAATCTGAATCGTTTTGTAACAGATTAAGAATCCATTGCTTCATAAGTTCGAAAAATAATCTGCTCAACTACGTAATTATCGCAATTAATGTTATTGAACTGTCAAATACAACAGATTAGTCTTCATCATTTACCGAAATGTATTGCGCAATTAGATTTATTTATTTTAAGGAAAAACAAACAGTAGTACAATAAGATACAGTCATAATATCTTAAATAATACATTAGATAGCGGTTTTTACAAACAAATTGTAGCCCAGCTTTTACAAGTTATAGCCCAGTTTTTACAAACAGCCTCAAAGTCCAACAGATGTTATATCTTCTATTAAGACTATTATTTTCGCTTTAACCTCAATCGCCACTAATTTAAGTATTTTGAAATTAAAACATTATGGATGCAATCGAATGTAAAGTAGGTACTTAATAATTATTTGTACTTACGATAGAAATTCTGACCTATTTTGTTTGTAACTGTACCTATATCTTACTCAGCCACACACTCAATTTTATTATCTTTTGTTGCAGACGGCAATATTCACAGTAATATTACTGCCTTTCCGCGTCATCGTCATCTGTTACCTAATAGTGACAGCTTGGTTCCTCGCATGTATTGGCCTCTACGGCCTTAGCGAAGAAGACCTCCGGAGACAGCCTATGACAGGATGGAGAAGGTAAATTCATTTCTGTTTTTCTGACGAAAGTATGTCAATTACAAAGTCTTGAAATGCCAATTATTCTAGTGGTTTTGCTTTTGGAAAAAAAAAGAGCAAAAAATTCAGAAAGTTTTTAGGTCGTATGTATTTTATGTTAGAAAGTCTTTGCTTGCTTTTTACTTGATTTAACAGTTTACACCTAAATACTTCTTTAAACTGAAAACCCTAAAATTATTTTGAGCCTTTTCCATAACGTAAATATAACTAGTTAGACCAAGGTCAGTCTCTTTTGATTGTGATAAATTACTTTCGAAACTTGTTATCTACTTCCTCTTGCTATTAATTTAACTAAAAATGCCAACAGTCCATTGCTGCGGAAAGTATTAAATCCAAATATTATTTATTGCACCGTGTATTATTGTATATTTTATATTTTACAAGATTTCTTTCTACCGTTAACTACTTGTCTGACTGAAGCCCAACAGAGCGTGCCTTATGTAGGTCAGCTGCATAAGAAGTGTTTGGGAATGCTAGAACACTCGGATTCACAGATTCGCGAAGCTAACCAGCAGAAACAAAATGGTGCAAGGTGAATTTTAAACAATAGTTGGCGACATGATAAAGATTTCGTATTTTTTGGCTGGTTCGTTTTTCACGGTTTCCATTTATTTGGCAATTGTCCATGTCAATCAGTTAAACTGATAATAGCTTCATCGTCAAAACAACGCTATCTATCATTTAAACACTGGACAAATATGTACTTATCTGTGCAATTTACTTTCTTTGGTATGTATGCCAGATACGGTGCTCGGTCTCAATGTGAAATGATAGCTTTACGATGTTTCTTGCTAGTCGTGACCTTGATGACGTTGTCAACACTTCAATAGTCTTCAGAACCAGACACAGATTGGAAAATTAGTTTGTAACGAAATATGACATTGACACTAAAAAAGTGAAATAAAAAAAAACATAAATAGCATCGGCATCGTGTACTTTGCGCCGTTGCGGATGCATTTTTATCTCGAACGTTAGGTATATTTATGAGCGAACGCTAAACCGGTAATTTCGGTAAAACCGGTTTTTAAAGTTCACTCAGTCAACAACTCTACTATTTGTATAATTTTGAATTGAGAACCCCAATAGTTTTAAATGACATTTCTATGATTATTGTATTATTTTTGTAAAGTAAGTAAGTACTTACTTAGGTCGTGGGAAATAATACGTGGAACCTCGTTCATGTCATTTTTGTTGTCAATTAATTATCTTTATCATTAGGCTATGTATTTTGCTTGTGCCCCCAAAACCTCGATCTTTTAAGTTCAAGGCTAGAGTTGTTTGTATAGTACTTTCATCATACAAACTTTGCATGAGTTCCAAGTAGATATTTAGAACTCTTCTGTGGTACGCCTGTTCATTCCAGCATCAACGTCCCTGGGGAAATATAAAAGCTAACTAATGCTCTTGTGACATATGTACTGGAAAATATTTGAAGAACCAATAAAGTGTGCCGCTCGCTAGAAAGCGCGGGAAAGTAGATAAAGTGGTTATAGGATAGACTTGACGCAGCATCATCTTGATTCTTGCTTGACCTCCTTTGTAGGCAGTTTGGCTTTGGTTTTTTTATAGGATTCTATTTACAGTAATTAACGAAAATGGTTGTGATAGTATACAAATAAATAGCTAGTAAGTAGGTACTTACCTTTTTTTATTATTTTAATTTATAATTTCATTTTATATACGAGATGGGCCGACTAGTCGCCGACTAGTCGGGAAAGCCGACTATTCGGCATCGTTTGTAGTCGGCGACTATTCGGCAAAATATGCCGATGGCGCATAACAAATGAAATAAAACAAATAATTTGTACTTGTACAAATATGTATATATGTAATGTATATATAATATGATAATTTGTAAACATTACTTACTTATACTCCATTTGAAAGAAGATTAGACATTTAAATAAACCTTTTTTACAGCCCGTTCAACCGATTTTGACTCATATTGCGTTGGTAGCATGACAAATGATAGCTGCAGTAGACAGTTGGTATTGTGTAACCTTTTTTGCATTGAATGCCATCATTATGCCTACGGTATAGAAGTCAAAATCGGTTGAACTTACTTACTTAGCCGTACCCTGACACGACGACGCTTGGATCAAAATATTACCTACAGCTGTTATAAACTTAAAGGGCCAATACCTACATATTATTTTTTTAATTTTTGGACGCTTTATTTATGTCGAGGGTTTTTTAATATAACTTTTATTTCCTGCTTTTTAAATTTTATATTATACTAACTTCCGGCCGCGGCTTCACCCGCGAGGTATGTCGATAAAAAGTAGCCTTTCTCAGGCTCTAGACTATCTGTGTACCAAATTGCATTTAAATCGGTTCAGTAGCTTTGGCGTGAAATCGCGACAGACAGACAGAAAGAGTTACTTTCGCATTTATAATAATAGTAAGGAAGTAAGGATTACTAGTAGACACGCTACGATTACCGTTTTAAAATCTAATAAAAGTAATAAATTCTAGATATGTTAGTACTTACTTATTTAGTCAACGTTCTAGATTTATCGTTTTAGAACAATAGGTACCTTATGTTATACATAAACTTATGTAAATTAAAACAATAATTATAAACAATGTTAATTATTTGGCTCTCAAGGCCTTAAAGTGTTGAATAATAATTGTCAATAGAATCAATAGGATGACATCATAGGCAGATAGGTAGGTAGGTACAGTCAACATCAAAAACACGTGAAAGGGAATGATGAACTTCAATGTCACCAATTTTTTTTTGTTACATTATGTTGTGGTCACTTCTGAGGGAAGGCTTTCCCTTTTTCCTTCCAAACGGATGTTTTGGGCATGCCCTGGCCATGTTGGCCCTGCAAACATTAACATCACCCTACTTTCGCCGTTGTCTACCTCGACGGCAATGTCCTCCCTCAGGCGTCCAGTGAGTGACGATCTTCGCCTCTTTATCATCTTTAATATTTATTTATATATTTGCCAACCATTGAAAAGACGAAAAGTTCCTAGTTAGTCCCTCTTTAACACAATCGAAAGTAATCATTAGAGCGCTCTATTAAAAAATTGCTTTCATTTTTGTACGGCAAGCAAAAAGCGACGGTAAAAGTTGTTATAGGACATTTTGTCTTGCCATTCTTTTTCTCTATTTTTGCTAAGCCAATACTGTTCCACTGCTGGGCAAAGGCCCCCCCAAACTCTTTGCAGGAATTCTTTCCCCGCGCCACCTCAAACCAGCCCTCACGGTTCGCGTCCAGGGGGCCAAGTCTACTAATTTACAAACGTGTCAGTGGTCTCACAATGATGAGTTTTTGACAGATATGCCATACAAAATCTGTCAAAAACTCATCATTACGAGACCACTGACACGTTTGTAAATTAGTAGCCTTGGCCCCCAGGTCCTCTCGCCACCTTCTTCTGGGCCGGCCTCGGCGACGGCGACGCCGCGCCTTCCGTTTTCAGGCACCCATTGTGTGGAGACCTCAGACCTAATAAAAAACCAAGATATCTAGCGCTGCGAATAATACAGTGAAGCATGCCAAGACTACACCTCCGTTCTGTGCATACACGCTCACACGCACTCATTTACAACCATTTACAATCAAACTACACCTCACTAAGTGCACACATGTTTAGGAAACCGGCCTCACGTCACCGTTGACATCGCTCTGTCTTGGCATTTTATTTGGTCTGAGGTGGAGACTTGCCCAGTGGTCAAGGTTCATGCGACTGATGTAATCCGCCCAATCTCATTTGAGCCTGGCAGCTATCTTGCCATACACACATAAACTCACGACTTTTCCCGTGTACCTAGGCTGTAACTACAGGACGCCACCTGCTACGATCCTAACGTATTCCTTTTGCTTCGTTTACGTTCATAAATCCGCGAGGTAATTGCGTAACACACATTAAATGGGATTCAATCGAGATACCTTCAATTTTGACAGTTCAGCTACTTCCATTGTATTATTTACCTTGTTGAGCAGACGAAGTTTTCAAACCTATGAAGCAATTGATGTCAAAATGAAAATATGCATTGCGATTGATCCGAATTTTATTACCCCAAAATGACCATAACCGCACGCCGGTTGCGAGTACAACGCACCTGACCTTGCTGAAGGATATCACCAAAATAAGGTCACTAATATCTTTCTGGGGCTTCCCCGACGTCCCGTTACCAATCACATCTGCTTTCTCTATCCTTACAATAATTCTTTGAAAACCTGTAAGTAATAGGCACTGACCGAACATTATACTTAGTAGGTTTTAAATAAAACGTATTGTAGATACTTAATAAATACCAAAGTAAAGTAAAGTAACAAAGCAGACATTTCATCATCTTTCACCTTGGTTCATGGCGGCCAACAGTTCGAAGTGAACGTCAGAGAATTTCATTGTTTTGAGAATACAGCAATAGTTAATCAGACGAAATTGTACAAGGCAAATTGCGGTGCGATCATTGTTTGTACAACAACCGTTGTTTTGTCGAAATATAATATCCTACTTAGTAGCTAAGTAATTATGGAGTTTGCAATAATTGGTATGAAGTCATTATTAATTTAAAAGGTAGTGGGAATGAACGGATCTTGGGTGACGCCCGAAATCTTTCGCTTTGCAAGAAACAAATCATTATGCAGAGCTGACTGCCTTAACTGGCAACTAGCTTAGGATCGAGGCAACATAAGAAGAATGTATGGAACCATATCAACCAGGCTAACTCTGTAAGGGAATTTCACCAATGACATTGAACGCGTTCAGCACATCTTATCCGAGTTCAAGAGCTGTCAGTGTCAATCATTTTTGTGAATTATTCCAATGATACTCTGGTCTGGCTTTTAAACGCTCTTTAGAAGTGCTGGGGGCTGACTATGAAGTATTAATGCCATCATTATTCCACTGCGAAAAAAAGATGGTGCTAGCGACCTTGTATAGCTCCGTCTCTCACTAACACTGGAAAAATGGTGGCATTAATACGTCGTAGTATAGGTGCTGATCGCGTTCATGTCATTGGTGAAATCCGAACTATGTAGTTTGGTAGTTGGGCCGTGCAAGTGTATCAAATAGTCACTGATTCTTTTTTTCATTTCTTTATCGTGTTGACTGTACACCTAGGTTTGCCACTTGCAAGACGCATTAAAGTTCAAGCAATTCCTTGGGATTACTATAGATAGTAGTATCGAACTTCACCAAACTAGTGTAGCCTAATTGAATTGTGTAAAAGCCTTCAGTAAGAAGAAAACCTTACAGTTTTGTCAATCACTTAAGCCTTATAGCATTTGGATAAGGTCACCAAATTGACATTGCCACAAATGTCACTATGTTTTGATTCTGACCGGTCGACCTTTATGTATTATATTTGCATTTCCGTATCCGGTATGATTTTATGATTTTTGATAATGCGTTAGTAAATGAATGCTAATTTGGGCCTGACAAAAAAATCTTTCAGTCTAGATCAAACTAAAACTCGAAGCATTTATTTCAAAACCATTTACAGTCACTTTTTAATTTTCAAGGCGTCGGTTAGTCAGTTGAAGCTAGTAGCCCATTCCGAAAGGCGCCAAGATCCCTATGGAGAAGAATGGGCAACGGGTTTGGGGGAATCAAACACGAGTAAAAGGTTTCTTTTATAGAACTGATCTGACATTTTTTTTTGCAGTAAGGTATTCGTCATTGCTACGAACTACCTAGTACACACGGCTACACATCAAGCTATACATTTCCAGTATAAGCTGATCTCGCATTGTATAGAATTTCCGTACAATTCGAGATCAGCGTAAACTGGAAATGTATAGCTTGATGTGTAGCCGTGTGTACAACTGTACATTATCGGCATCGTGAATCATAAATATCATCTTTAGATATCAAATGCGATAAATAGTGATTAACTATAACTAATCAAAACACACCTGTGAAAATAATAGGTAGTTAGAATATCACTGACCGATTACATTTTAATTAAATCTATTTCAGGTTTTACATAATCATCGATGAATCATGGCGGCTCTCCGAACTTTCGCGGTCTCTCACTCACACTCGCCTCATTCTAATGTCACCATTTGGTTCCAAAAAAATGTTTTTGCGCAGCCTTCTGCGCAAAGTTCTGTCCGGCCATAATTTTCATCAGCCGTATTGAATAAATCAGAATATTTTTGTACTTAACATTGCTTTCGTTTTTATTTAGATTCCATTCACACGATTGTGCGTGCGTGAGCGCAGTTTTTATTCGCTGCGGTTTGTTAGGAACAAGTAAAGCGAGCAAAAAAACATAATCACACACGCTGTATGGAAAAAAAAGTTGAAAATCCAGTGCGCGATAAAAAATCGCCTTGGGTACGAGGGCTTACTGATTACAACCACACTGTTTTAGCATCAGAGGAAATCTTCCGCCTGTGTTAAATTAGGACTGACTTTTAGTGTGTTTGCGCACTTATCCGTATCCGGTCCGTATTAGATTCGTGTTAGTTTCTGATCCGGTTTGAGCATTCTACTATTTGTATGAACCGTACACGCATGAGTGCTAGGATGGCAAAACCGGATCGAGAAACGAATACGAACCGGATACGGATAAGTGCGCAAACGCTCTTAATCTTACATTAAGTATTTTCTTATTAAGTGCATTACAATTAAATCAATTATAAATGGGAGTTTGTCTTGTTTAAATGTTTTTCACGGACGCGTCTAAACCTCCTCTGTTTTCAAATGAAGATAATGAAATGAATAATCAATACTTTCTATTTCTCTTGAGTGAGATCGCTACTTTCTCAAACAAACTGATTGTGTTAGCAAGTTATTTTCGTGTTTTTATTAAGTATGTTTTGCAATCAAAATTTTAAAACTGATGATGCTGTAATTTCCGATTCATATTCTAAGGAGTTGATTTGATATGATGAAAATACGAGCTTGTCAGTCACTCAACAACTGTTGGCACATTATGGATCTACAGCACGTTCATTATATAACTTGACCTGTGATGCGATTGGTAGCACTGCTCTGTCAGTTGCCATTTTGAACTCTATTATTAGTAACACGAAGCTTGACAAGCAATGGTGCCAACTTGATGGCAAGGGACAAGTTATAGTGAACAGTCTGAACAGTCTTAGAACGGTTTATTACCTTTTTTCTGCTTATTTATTTCCAGCCTATCTTATGGTGCACAAGTAATTGATAATATTCGTCTATCTAAACAAAAACTTAATAAAAATGCATGTTTTACTGGGGAATTTTGGATATCTTACTCTTTTACTAATATTACCTTCACTTCCATCTCCCATAACAATAAGGTTTATTCCACAGCAAACTTCGCTTCTCAATCTTGTCACTAATGCGGCTGGTGGTGGTCGCCGCGGGGTTCCATCGTGTGAGGGTGCGGGGGCGCCATCATGTGCCATCTAACCCTCGGGACGCGCCAGTGGTGGTAATAGCGCCACATTCATCCTTCTTCGACGCCATTGCCATCGTCTGCCTCGGTGCACCTAGCGTGGTTGCCAAAGCGGATACTGCGCGGTTGCCGTTCATAGGACGTAGGTCTAGTCGCATGGTGGTTTATTTGAAAAGCTGTTTTCCGCTTGCAGTGTGTAGCATGCTTGCCGCTAGCTTTTAAATTTTCTCTTGACAATTTTTCTAAATGATTTACTTAACAGGTGTTTTGGAAAATGATTATTTTACCCGGTTACGGCACACTTGCACTATTCTTCTTGGTTTCAGCATAAATTCTGCCGGTCGAAAATATTTAGAGCATGCATTAATATGCAGAATCATGAATTAGCCTTCACAATGTTATTGAGCAACCAACGGTCACAGTAAATTAGTGTACATTGTGTGTTATCCTTACCAAGTATTTAGAGAGGTTGTTAGAATCCTAATGAAGAGTTAGCTATATTCGTTTATTTGTAAATTCCTATGGCTTAAAATGTCGATTTATTTTTATTTTTATATACAATATTTATTTAACTTTTGTCTTTTAATATCTATAATAATAATTATGTACAAGGGTGACTTATCAAAGGGCATCAAAATATTCGTCCGCATCGCTGTCAACAGGAAAAGTAGGCAGCATTGCCACGTTGTATGGCAATGCTGATTCTTTGGCCAAAAAAATGGCCAAGCCTATGGCTTACCTCTTCTCTAGCAACTTATACTAAATAGGTTTGAGATTACAGATACGAACGCTAAAATATGTAAAAATGCGATATAAGGAAGTGGACATAGTTTTTAGCCTTACCATTTAAACCGTGGCCTCTTTTCAATTCCTTTTTTGTTTTACAAATGATTTAACGACAATTAGATACTTAATAGAATGAGTAGAAATACCCACTTTACCAAAACATTATGGCCCTCAATCCATACAATAATAAATTTGAGGGAGTTGTTCAAAACCTCTCTAAAAGTTTTGCTTGTTCCATAATAGTTATAGCATCTACATGCATCGATAATATTTAGAATAATTATGAACAGCTGTTGATGTACACACGGCTACACATCAAGCTATACATTTCTAGCATAAGCTGACCTCGCATTGTAAGGAAATTCTATACAATGCGAGATCAGCATAAACTGGAAATGTATAGCTTGATGTGTAGCCGTGTGTACCTAAGGTAGTGTAGTCTTCCCAAATGAGTTATGAGCACAATTCAGTCACAGAAAAGTTCAAACTACAGTTTGAATGCTTGAAAATTTAATTAATTTCGACTGCAGTGTTCCGTGCAAGTACCTATACATATTACTGCAGTAGGTACTCGTTAAACTGCTATAGAAAACAGTAATTTATGATAACCAAGTAATATTTTCTGTTTCCGAGACTGTGCCTAACCTATATGCGCTTTTGTTTTTGCAAATTAGAATCTAAACAACTAACCGAAACAATCGGATATCCGAAAAAAAATATAACCGTAACCGTAACGAAATACGATATAAAAGTTTCGGATTATTTTGGATACGGGCGGAATCTAAATGAGACACGATAATACAGGTTTTTCTGCCCAGCCGAGCCGACACACTAGCTAATCTAGTCAGTCATTGCGTTTCTTAAAAATCTAACGCGTCTACATCTAACGTCTAAATCTAACGCGTAACCGAAAATATCCGAAATTAACGGATAATCCGAAATAATTTCATATCCGTAACCGTATCCAGAACCAGTACAATATTATTTCTATATCCGTATCCAGATGCGAAACATAATACCCATAACATCCCTGGTTAAAAGGTATTTTTGTTTTAGTACTGAGATTATTTCTGGTAATACCATAAAGGATTAGTACCTTGTTCATGTAGAACTTTTCGCTTCGGCGTTCTGTGAGGTGAGGAGACATAATGCGGCAGTAGCATAAAAACCCTCAACGTGTGACTATTATGTAAATGCTTGTGGTACGGCGCACCTTGGACAGTCAGCAAGCTATCAGATAATAAAGGCCTTACCACAAAAACTTAGACACTTCTTCAACGCGTGTCTAATGTCAGTTTTATGTCAAACTCCATACAGAAATGTCATGTTTAAAAGGTGTTTAGGCTATACAACTGATACACACGGTTTTGTGGTAATAAGGTTACTTTTTGCGTAGAAGTTAGAAATGGAAGAAGTTGATAAAGTGCAAACAATAATTTTCTCAACTTTGATGTGACATGTCCTGCATGTTCTAAGACCATAGGAGAGAGAGAGAGAGATAGGAGGAAAATCGAAGCATTTGACATCCACCAACCCGTAGTGGACCCGCGTGGCGAACAAAACCCTCTATTCATAGAGAGTCTGAGTCCCAGCAGAGTGGCAACATTAATTATAATGTTTAAAATAATAAATACTTATGCAACTATGACGACGTGGAAATATAGTGTTCTTTCACTCTTTCTCTGTTCTTTATCTCGTAGCAGCAAAGACGAGTTTCATAGTGCAAATGTTATTTCGATACAATCCCCAATCTCTTCAACCGTATTCGGGAGTAAAATATCTGGTACTATTATTCGGGTTGATTTGACTCGGGCCGAGTTATCACTGACCCAAATTCTCTCTCTGTTCAGGATAATAATTAAAGGTAAAAATTATTTAGCCTTGTGAATTACATACTTACTTACCTTTTATTATCCTTGTTTTTTATTTGGTCTGAGTGTCATTATAAGTTTAAAATGACGTCATGCATTTTCCTGTTAAAAAAAACGTATATCCCCACCACCCTAATTAAAATTGTTCGTGTTCGGAAAAAAAAATAGTTTCCTGTATTCTAGATATTTTTTTTCCTTAAGTTCGTGACTGGTGTTGAGTTTTAGTCGCGTAAACCTACGCTTCGATTTGTTAAGTTCACGCCAACTTGCGCTGGTGGCCATCTCGCACACTATGTGACATGCGACTGTGAGTCGTCGGCAGGTCGACGTCAAGACTCGAGACGCAACGACAGGCCGTGGACGACAATTTTTATAAATTTTGTCCAAAGCTCCGTACATTTGGCGTCGAGTAGCAGAGCAGAGTAGCAACGACAGGCTAGGAGAGTCGCACGCACGCTATCGCTACTTGTCGCAGCGTCTAGATCATAGATAAAAGAAAGATTTCTATGGTGTAGACTCACGACAGGTCAGCGTCTTGGCGTCGAGCTCTCGCACAGTTGCATTTCGCATAGTGCGCGAGTTGGGTTCCAGCAATCGCAAATGTTTTCTATATTGCCTATACTACGAGTATAGTTGTAATAAACCGTTTTAAACCAAAAAATCCGTGGATCAAAAACCGTTTTAAACAAATTTAAAACGGTTTTCACACCACGGATTCTGGTTTAAAGCTGTAAATAAACCGTTTCAAACCAAATCCGTGGTTTAAAAATCCTGTTTAACAAATTTAAAATGGTTTTTAAATCTTGGACCGCGGTTTTAAACGGTTTATTTACAACTATAACTACGAGCAAGTTTATGAAAAAACTTTTTACAAAAAAAAAACAACCGACTTCCAAAAAAAAAGTGAAAAATAACTTTAATTTCGGAAGTCGGTGTCTTTGCTTTTCAATTTTCGTTTTTTGCCACCGACTTCCGAAATTAAAGTTATTTTTCACTTTTTTTTTGGAAGTCGGTTGTTTTTTTTTTGTAAAAAGTTTTTATTTTTCACTTTTTAGTTGTGGTAACTACCCCACACAAATTCGTATACCGTTGTCTGCTATGTGACGGAGTCAATTGACATGTCATCAACATCGCAAAGTGGGAAAACTACGTAATTATTGAAGCTAACTCAAAAACTACGCAAGCAAAATTAATAAAATTTATATGGGACCACCTCTGAAGCATGACCTACCAAACAAAAAAAGAATCATCAAAATCGATTCATAATTGGCGGAGTAATCGGGTAACATACACACAAAAAAAAAAAAAAAAAACCTCCTCCTTTTTGAAGAAGTCGGTTAAAAAAAAAAAAAAAACATACAGACGAATTGAGAACCTCCTCCTTTTTGAAGAAGTCGGTTAAAAAAAAGGCCTAACTCCCAGGAATGGGACATTACTATGGGGATGCTTGAGAGGGACTTAGTGGTGTTACAAGGGCATAAATATTAGATAGTAACATTAAGTTCTCATCATACTCTCCCTTGGCCTTAAATACATAGACATTAAAGTACAGTCGTCGACACCTTTAGGGTCACATTTAGTACCAATTTAAAATGCTGGGGTCAATCGTTACACTGATAAAGTAAAGACACTTATTTATTGATGCAATAGCATTAAGAATATGTACTCGCATATTTAAAAAAAATCTTATCATTAACATTTAAAGATAACTGACATATTTGACATTGAATTATGAAAAGGAATAAAGTTCATCTCGATTTTACCTTTTATCTAATTGACACACTAAACATCTGATAGATTCATCAATATTAGGTACCGATTATACTGTTAGCCTGCATCATCCCACTACTGGGCAAAGCTCATGACTTCCAGCTGTTTCAATTCAATGCTAATGTGTCTACTGGAACATCATTACCTACAGTAATACGCAAAAAATATTTCAAGGTTTTCACGTTTCAAACTCAAAATGTGTAATCAACCTATGAGGGCCCACAGCCCAAAAAAAAAAATGTTTTGTACTTACATACAACTTATTTTAGAGAGGAGCTCGTGGCTAAGTAATAACAGCCACACGGGTCGATCGATCAGTTTAAGCTACGCTTGCCTGGGCTGGGCCGTGGGTGGGTGACCATTATTTACATATCGAGACTCCTAGATACTAACCGTGCCTCGAAAGTCGTTGGTTCCGGCTGTCATTCACCGTTACGGGTCGTCACGTCAGAAGCCTGAAAGTCTGACAATCAGTCTTACCAAGGAGTATCTTATTACCCAGTTACAGGGTTGTGCAGTCGCTCCATGTAAAATACTGGTATTCAGTTGCATCCGATTAGACTGGGAGCCGACCCCAACATAGTTGGAAAAAGGCTAGGCAGATTTGACTTACAATAAAACTTAATTCTTTAGCAATTTTTATCGACGTCGGTAACTTAATCTCGTTGTCCGTACTACCGTTTTTAGACCGGTACTTGTCTTTGCGTCAATGGAAGCCATAGTGTAGGCAGGTATTTATTTGTCATACCGGTTTAGTGCTTTGACTACACTGTGTCAAATGTTTTTGTGGGTTTTTTTTTATCTGTGGTGACGTCAAAGAAACAGGTTCGTTTTTGATGGAACGAGTTGCTACATACCTACATGCTTTTTAGGTCTAGATTTCTATAATTTAAAACAGGTAGGTACAACACGAAAATAAAAGTGGTGAACATTGCATTTTTTTGACGTGTAACATCTTTCCTCTCGCTTTCCTGCAATCTGTGGATCTTGTGGGAGTGATTTTGTTAAAAGCGACGGAATTGCGTTACAGGAAGCAGGGGAAGCGCGCGCTATTTGATTTGACTGGTGCTATAGTTGGCCATCAGATGATTCCAACAAAACATTTTCCGAGAGGTTGGTACTGTCAAACAAGGTGTCATAATATGTTACACAAGACATCATATGCGACTACTGTAAGGCTCGCTCGTTGTTTTAGGGTTCCATACCCAAAGGGTAAAACGGGAACCTTTTTTTTTTTGAGTGTGGTAAATCATCAAATGACTTCTCCCGCTCAGGGCGGAGCGGGAGGGCGTGTCAGACTCTTACTGACTAAAACCCACCCGTGTTCCTTCAGTTGCCTATTGCCAAGGTCCCGGTATCCCTTTCGGACTTTCCCGCAACCCGGGCAGGCATTGGTCCTAACGGACCCCGTCAAGTGTGCTGACATCTCTAATCACTTTGAGGCAAAACGAAACCCTATTACTAAGACTCCGCTGTCCGTGCGTCCGTCCGTCTGACACCAGGCTGTATCTCATGAACCGTGATAGTTAAGACAGTTTAAGAGATTAAGAGACACTCAGATTAAGAGAAATTTTCACAGATGATGTATTTTTCTGTTGCCGCTCTATAACAACAAATACTAAAACAGAATAAAATAAATATTTAAGGGGGCTCCCATACAACAAACGTGATTTTTTTTTGCCGTTTTCATAGATAATGGTACGGAACGCTTCGTGCGCGGGCCCGACTCGCCCTTGGCCGGTTTTTTCTGTATTCTGCACTCCTTATAAATGGAGTTTTATTTAAATCGGTATTTGTAAAACTCACAATAAATTCTGTTGTTAAATAACATTTATTTTGTCGCTGACTATACTTGGTAACCTCTTCTGATTAATGTTTGCATTATTGCTTGTGATTAAGCTCGCACAAAAGAGGTACCTAAAAATAAATAAACTTCAGCGTAGAAGTGGTAAAAATATGGCCTGAACTACTTAAAATATGTGTAGGATACTAGAGGGCACCTACTTGGAGCTCGAGGCTAAGTAATAACAGCCGCACGGGTCGATCCATCAGGTTAAGCTACGCTTGCCGGGGTTGGTCCGTGGATGACCATCTTTACATATCGAGACTCCTCCGTGCCTCGGAAAGCACGTTAAGCCGTTGGTCCCGGCTGTCATACGTGGATCTCTGACAGTCGTTACGGGTCGTCAGAAGCCCGAAAGTCTGACAACCAGTCTTACCGGGGGGTATCGTATTACCCAGTTACTGGGTTGTGGAGGTCAGATAGGCAGTCGCTTCATGTAAAATACTGGTATTCAGCTGCATCCTGTTAGACTGGTAGCCGACCCCAACATAGTTGGGAAAAGGCTAGGCAGATGATGACTAGAGGGCACCTACTTAAACAGAAAATTAGATATTTATCTGACATTTTCAAATTAGATTATGTTTCTGACACTGACATTTCGTTGTAAAAGGATCTCTTGGCGCGCGGCCTAAATCGGAACTAATGCCATTTTGTTTTTTCAACCACATATGCGTTTGTACCAGAAAACATTCAACGTGTAGATGTTTCGAAACTTGACATTCACTCCATGTAATTCAACTGTATCCGGTTAGACTGGAAGCTGACCCCAACATAGATGGGAAAAGGCTAGGCAGATGATGATGTTTCGAAACTTGTCACATGAAATAAATCTCATAGCTTGTTTTGTTGAATTTGCATTCGCACTGCGTGCAACATGAGGTTGTGAACATAGTATAAAATTAAAGACAAGAAAAGAGATTACAAAAAAAAAAAACAACCGACTTCCAAAATAAAACAATAAAAAAAGTGAAAAATAACTGTTATTTCGGAAGTCGGTGCTGTCTTTGCTTTTAAATTTTCGTTTTTGCCACCGACTTCCGAAATTAAACTTTTTTTTCACTTTTTAGTTGAGGGACCTACTCCACATACCCGAATACCCTACCTGCTATCTAAATAACAGTGACGGAGCAACTAAGATATCGTCTACATAGACTAAGTGGGAAAAATAAGTAATTATTGAAGTTAACTCAAAAACTACGCAAGCAACGTTATTAAATTTATATGGGACCACCTCTGAAGCACGACCTACCAAAAAAAAATAATCATCAAAATCGTGGCGGAGTAATCGCGTAACATACATACAAAAAAAAAACATATAGACGAATTGAGAACCTCCTACTTTTTGAAGAAGTCGGTTAAAAATGATAAAATATTTTATAACCAAGTATTAGCGTGCTTATCGGACGTTAGTTTCCGAGTTTGAACCAATAAAATGAATAAGTTAGGGCTTAGGGCAGGTCGCGCAGTCGCGCTGTGTAGACACCCTTTATATACGTCTTTTAAACTACCTATTTATTTTTTACCTGACAGGAAAATTACCCACACAAACACGGTACCA
Source organism: Lithophane semibrunnea (assembly GCA_947363905.1). Classification (NCBI taxonomy): domain Eukaryota; kingdom Metazoa; phylum Arthropoda; class Insecta; order Lepidoptera; family Noctuidae; genus Lithophane; species Lithophane semibrunnea. The sequence continues at coordinate 15,802,503 of OX376201.1, forward strand.
TATTTTTTTTCTTAGCTTATGAAACTCCATAATCTGGAATGTACTTTGAAAAACTAGTTCGGCCTTACAACAAGGTTTTAGTTACCTTTGCCGAAATTTTCAATAACAACTACTTTATTTTGGAGTACTTATTCAATATTGTACATATAACATAATTATACATAGGGTACCTACATACCTATATAAACTCTTGCCTTCTTACCACAAGGGTAGGCAGAACTACTGAACGCCAAATACAAATTTTGGGCAAATATAATTCCCTCGAAAACTAAACGGCCATACGTATTTCCGGTGTTCAATTTGTTGCATTCTGGCCCCCATATCTTGTCCTGATGGATATACGTCGAATTACCAGTAACCATTGATAGGGTTAATACTTGGTTAATACAGTATGATTTTTTATAATGTGCACATATCGAAATGAGGGAATCTATGCTTAATATTATCGAAGGCAAAAATATTAAAAAAAAATCGAAATATTATTTTAGGGATTTAAAAAAAAAATTGTTCGCTAATATTATTTAGACTTTTTGTAGTGTGCATTGTATAAAGGTGGGTTTAGACCAAACGAACATAGAACCAGAACAAGAGCTAGAGCATTCTTGACATTTTAGTATGGAGAAACCACCGAAGGAATGTTCTGTCCCTGTTTACACAAAAATAATTTGGTAGAGTGGGGGTAGAATGTGCATTCGCTTGCTTGGTCTAAATCGACCTTAGGAATACAGTCTGCATCCATGTTCTGAAAGTTAGACTCCAATCGATACTTCTCTTGTAAAATGGTGGTCTGATGTAAAGAATGTGAAGAAATGTGAAACAGATGATGAAGTTATTACATAACCGTCTAATTTCCTGTTTTTCTTAATTATTAGGGATGGTAAATGTCAGTTGTCGGCTCTTCAATTGTTATGTTATGCAGATTCTGCTTCAGCGACACGTTATCTTCAAAAGAAATGGCTGTCGTAAAATAGTTTGGCCGCAAGAATATGAAGTTTTATTTCCTTCTTTTAGTGCCTGTACTCTGTCTCTTATTTTATCTTATGCTATTTTATTTATTAGAAAAAAAAAAACTTACACATAGGAACCGTCAGTGACATTGCGTGACTAGCGTGACATTAACAAATCAAAAACTCGTCAAATCATTACGTATGGTTGACCTGACAAAATGAATCCTACCAAGCAAGTTACGCAACGTTTGTGCTATCGTAAATTCCGGGGGAATTTGGCTGTCTCAAGACTTGTAGAACAACATTTGAACTGCTATTTTATTTTTATAGGGCCCTGAAGCCGTTAATATGCTTCATCGGGAAAATGTCATACTTGGCCGGCGGTATGGCGATCACCATCCGAGGGAGGCAGGCTAGCCGAAAGGAGGCGCCTATCCTGGTGGTCGCCCCTCACTCGTCATTTTTAGACAGCTGTATCGTCTATGCCACCAAGATGTCTTCGGTGATCGTCAGGAAGGAGAGCATGGACAATTATGTTGGAAGTAGGTGGTCATTTTGTGCGGTGATGGCTATTTTAAGTGGTCTGGTGATGGGTTTAACTCCGGTGATGGTTTGTTTTAATGTTAGAGTTAGTATATTTTGGGTTTTTTAATGTCATAACGGTTTGTTCTTTGCTTTGTAATGGAATAAATGAAGCTGGGTGTATACCACGGTGGTAAGGCACTGATTCCTTATGATCCTTATTATCTCGAATTTGAATGTTAGAGGAGTAAAAGCCTAACTGCTGTGGCATAGCTCTGGCCTATTGGTGATGGTTACGCTGTTTCTTTTCTCTTTACATTGCGTGCAATGTGCATGTTATTTTTACTCGTACCTAGTCGTAACTTTACGTGGGGAAGGTGGTTTCGAAATAAATCACCCAGATTTCGATTTTTTTTGTCTATTGGTTACGGATGTTATTTGAAGTTATTTTCGCATTCTCTTTGTGAAAGTAAACGTGTCTCCTCTTTACCTTTTCCAGCAAATTAGGGCACTTCTTTGCATGATAATGAGGTGCCTATACAGTATGTTAACTAACAAAGTTCGTTCCCGTTAACCCGCAATAGTATAGCGTCCATAAATGATAATAAAAAAAAACACAATTTTTATTTTTATTTTAAACAGAAATATATTTTTTTTTTTGACCATGCACAGGAAAAAAAAATAAACATTAAAACGAACAAAATCAGTAAAACAAGTAAATTTAGTAAGTAAGTAAAGAGCAAATAAATGAATGCTCACCGGCTACACCAGTGCGCCGCTGTAGCCATATACGTACATTTATGTACGCATTCATTTATTTGTTTTAGGTAAGTTTTGTATTCAGAAAACTATTAAAGTGATCAAGTACGTACAAAATACACTCTGTACACGAACACTTGTATTTCAACGTAGAAAGACAAGTGTGCGTGTACAGTGATTCTTTTCAGTATCAATCTAATATTTTTCTGAATATTTTACTATAAAAAAACCTTTTTTTTTAAGGTAAATGTTTTTTACCATGTATATATATAGACGCTATACTACTGCAGGTTGGGAACGCCCTCCGTTAGATAACTTCTGTACTTAAGGCGATGTTACCCTGAAAAACGTCGTTTTCTATTGTGATTTATTCGTCGATAACACGGATTTAAATTTTGAAAAAAAAAACATATTACATAATTCATACTTCGATCTTTAGATCTCGGCTATGCGATACACGATTACTTGCACTTTACTGCATCCAATTAAATCGCAAAGACAAGTCTAAATTGCGGTCTAATTTATTATTTTATTTGAGTTTTATAAGGCTTTGAATAATAAAACTTATACCATAATAAAGGTCGTAAAAAATGTGATAAAAGTGTGCCGACATAATATGAAATATTAAAATATTTATACCACTAATTTCAAAACAAAGTGATTTCATCATTTCATGCGCGCGTCATGCGTCCTTTAGTCCCGAGCGGAACGTGTTGGAGGTCGGACGTGTGCCAATTTTTGCGAGCCCGCCACCCCCGCCGGTTGAGTTCTTGCCTTTACTACGTTATTTTTTTATTTCAAATATCACAGCGACTGTACTATTTATGCAGTATATACATTGCTTCTTAACTACTACCTAAGTGTGTCACTAAGTGACTGGACAAGCAATGTAACAATCACAAAACAATAATTTACTACATTATTTTCGTTTTCAAATATCACAGCGACTGTATTATTTTTGCAGAAAATACATTGCTTCTTAACTACTACCTAAATGTTTCGCTAAGGGACTGAACCAGCAATGTAAAACTCACAAAACGATACTTTACGTAAGCGTGAGCTCGCATAGTACAGGACGCCCTGCGGCAGCGCACAGTGGTCTGAAAATGGAGCTCCGTACTCATAGAAACTTAAAGCCACGAAATTAAAAAAAAAATTGTAATGTCTCTGGTACCATCCATATTTTAATATCACGTAAAGGGGGGTACTTTACGTGATATTAAAATATGGATGGTATTAGTAGATTCAAGCGTGAGAAAAAAGTTTTGTGTTTTTTTGTATGGGAGAAAACACTTAAAGTAGATTTTTTTAATAGAATAGAATGGAACTGAAGAGCTGGTACTCACACGAGCTATTGCACCGTACACGGCGATCAGGATGACAGCCAATTCATGCGCAGTCAGTTGCCGATTTGCGCGTAGCAAATTTTTGAAATTTTGAATTTTCTGTATGTGATTTTTCAAATCTTTGATGTGATTAAATGAAGTTGCCGATCGATTTACTTATACTATCGTTAGTTTATAGCCTGCTAATTACTATTTAGATGAGAATAATTAAAAACGATATTGATTAAATACTTTTTTGTAGTAGTTTTTTGAGCTTGATTTCCAGACCACTGTGCGGCGCGCCGCTTGGGGTAAGGTAGTGATGTCCTGGTGAGACCTTCTAACGTAGGCTATCGATAATAATGTCGATTGTCGTATGAATTTATATGACTATGAAAGTTTATTCTGCAATTTGTCCACCGCGCTGAGATATGGATATCGGTAGGTAATCGTTACTTGTTATTACGGTTTTTTTTTACATTTGATTAATATAAAATAATATTATTGGAGTTTAGTTTACTCAAGAATCGATTTTCATATGGCCCCCGGTATGGAAATTTTATGTGGAGTGAAATTTATAGAAGTGTCACACTTCTAAATAACACGGATAATTTTATTGAAAAAATGTAGTAGGTACGTACACTTCTATCTAGTTATTTCAGCCGTTACTATTATAATAGTTATAGATCTAGTTTTTTTAGAGTTTATACTTATGCATTTTATTTCAGTTTTATTAATAAATGACTTTTGAATTATATTTTACTTAAATTTGGTTTTAATGATGGCAAAATACGCCCCAAAAATATTTCACTTTTTTGCAGTCGGTTTTCATCATAGGTATCCAGTTTTCATCGATATTTTTATCGATCAAATATTTATAAATATATCAACCCCTCTTCCCTAGAGTTACACACATGCTCAAAACGGGCGGGCATTAGAAAGTATAGATACAGTGACTGAACACACACAAGTGTTCAGTCGCTGTACCTATACTTTCTAATGCCCGCCCCTTTTGAGCATGTGTGCATTACGTAGCATCAAATGTTTTTGTGGGCGCTGAAAATGCATCTAGTGTGCCGTATCTATGTTTAAGTGTGAGTATGTACGGCGCATGGTAAATGCACGCTGTGTTTGATGGGATTAGGTTTATTATTGATTGTGTAGTACGTTCTGATTTATGTGTTGCGATCTGACTCAGGAACGGTGCGCGTGTGCTAGACGCGCACATCGCCAGCGTTTTCGTAATATGTTACGATGGTTATGCATTTGTCGGGGACTGAGGTACTGCTTTGATACCTACGGAGCGTGAAAAAAGCTCGCCTTAAATAATAAATATTAAATATACATAACTTAAACAAATTATGAGAACAAGTGTCTGGTATTTTTAGCGGGGGATGATATTTTTTGTCTGATATTTTAACTACTGAGAATAATTCAAATACAGTATCAATTCAGTAGAATTATTCTCATTAGTTGGAATTAACCCACAGTCCAAATAGGCCGCCCGACGTTATAATAACTACTGCGGTGGTAGGTACTGTGGGAGAGGTACTTTGGAATTAAAATCATAAGTAATGATTACAGAATCATTTACGTTTTAACATCAGTCAGCCCTTCAGCCAACTCCTACTGTGGGTGTTTCTTGTAAGTGTGGCGGCATCTACATCGCCACATGCGAACTACGCATCAAAGACCTGACATCACACAAAAATCCTGACGTCACATAAATCCTGCATCGCGCAATTAAAGTTTACCGTGCAGTGGACATATATACAAAAACCCAACATCAATCGTTGGGCAGTTGCCCGCCAGCCAGACACAGCACCCGTCTGGTAGCCCTTTACTATGGTGGATGAGTGAACTTTACACCCTGTTCCTCATACCCCTAAATTGGTGACCCCGACGTGATTTGAACACGCAACCTTCTGATTCTATTCTAAATACAAATTAGTGCTTGCCTCATAATTATGCCATCAACTTATCATGAAGGCACCAAATAGGCTATAATCTCTACATTACCCACCTCTTAATAAATAAGTTTGCAAGTGACTCGATTATTACCCGTTTTGCCCGAGATGAGCGTGTGATACGTGTGTCTGTACAATTTGAAAGAAAAAAAAAAACTCGAAATCGCATTGCTCTTAAAAATCATGAAAGGTCTCCTTTCAAGTTGACTACAAAAACAAAACTGGTGAAAATAAACGGATGTTTTTAAAAACGCTCTAAAGTGGACTTTGCCATCATTCGTCTGAGGGTAAGAGAGTTTTAACTCTCACAGTAGGTACCTTTAGGTAGAGTCATTGGACTACATACTCTATACCTGTAAACTTACCTCCATTGCGGTGTGTTTAACAAAGCCACATCACAGTTTTGGCAAATAAGTGCCAGTGCAAACTGTGCGTCTAGTAGCTGCTAGTAGCTGCTGCTAAGACGTAGAGTTATCGTTAGCGTCTTGTTGCTGCGACTAAATGCAGAGCTGTCGGTTGCGTCTGCGACTAGGCGTTACGATTACGACAGACGTTGTGCAGGAAGCGATCATTTTCTTAGCGAATTCGTGATTGGAAAGAGACGTTCGTGTTGTTCATTTGGAGCACCTAGTTGCACTTGCCTTGGTGCTTACCACGCAAAGGGGAAGCGCATCCAACTGTCGTCGGGTGTGCGCGAGCACCGTGCGTCTAGTCGCTGCGACAAATAGCAAGAGCGTGCGTCTGTAGCCTGTTGTTGCGACTCTTCAACTTGACGCCAAGTGTGTGGAGCTTTGAACAAAGTATATGAAAATTGTCGGCCGCAGCCTGTCGTTGCGTCTGGTCGTCGAACTGTAGCAGTCGCATGTCGCATAGTGTGCGCCATATCTAAAGCTTTTAATCACTACCATCCATGTGTAATGGACGAACAAACTGCATAATATTTCAAGCTATACGACTCTGTTTTGTCATGGGCCGTATATTTTCTCAATAGCATTGTGTACTCTCACGTGCGGACCCACAATGGGCGGAATGGATTTTTATTCTCCATTCATGTTAGCTTTTGTTCGAGTTGACCCCTTTCGATACGGAATGATGTTGTATGCTGGTTCGTTTACATTCGGAATCGAGATTTAGGAAGATGTTTAAAAAGATCGATTGGTTATTTTACTTTATGTTAGACATTTTGGTCATACTCTTGTAAAATAGTAGCAGAGCTGTCCGTGAAGAGCCTCGTCGGGGACAATTATACGAATATGAACATTATTCATTTAAGAACAAGGTTCTTAATAGTATGAAATGCAAACTTTACTAAGCAAAGTGCGATCTGTGAATCTAGCCATGGATCCGCAGTGGTAGCACGAGAAATACAAATTTTCTTACGTTTTTTGCAATTTGAAACTTTTCCAGTCACTGGATTCTCTTCAATCAAGGACCGTTCACCTGAAATCACCTTGTCTGGCTTAAAATAATATGATCTTAAAAATACCAGCAGCCATTTTTTAACGACTTATTCGGGGGAGTTAATACTAATTTATATAGGATTTACGAGAATTTTATCCTCCTATGGTAATTTACCTAAATTACCATAGGAGGATAAAATTCTCGTCGAGGGAAGAGTGCGTTATGGATGTGTAGTACCTACTACACATCCATAACGCACTCTTCCCTCCCATGGGGGTAGGCAGTAACTACCTACAGAACGCTACCTGCTACGATCTTTACATAAGTACTCCTTTTGCTTTGTCTAGTTCTCGTTTTATTTTGGAACATCCTACCTTAATAAAAAAAGATATGCTCTACTCTATTTGTTTCGTCAGTGCGGCACACTAGAAACAAAAGGTTTCTCTGTTTCTCTAAAAGGTCGGTTTAGAATAGTGTTTTTCAATCTTTTTTGAATACGCGACCCCTTTAGAAGTTAACAAATTCTAGCGACCCCTAGGCCTAGGGCCTAGGGCCTAGGGTCATCCTTCTGATTGAATTTGTCCGCCACCATGTAATTTATCCGCCACTTCTTCCCAATTATCTTTAATAATTATGATGATTACATTAATAAAAAGCAGTAGTGACGTTCGACTGTAAACTTTCACTGGCAGTTCGAAAGGATGAATGAAAAAGATTCAATGATTTCAATAAATCCGGCTGCATTCTTTAGAAGATTACTTGCTGGTTGTATGTAGGTATGTAACATACACACATACATGCATGCATGTCTGGGTCACTTAGTACACTTTTTAGTTGTTTTAATTTAATGTTCAATAAATACACACTTACTGTGTTTGTTTATTATTTTTCAAGTAACATGGACTCATAACTATAACGTTACTAACAATTTACCTACAAACTATGTTAGTAGTGTTATTGGGTTTTTCTATCTGGAATTTCTCAGTAGCAGTCCGCTGTCTGGATTTGTGACCGGTTGGTGGCTGGTGGCTCTTCCCCTATTACATGGGACTAGGCATGATTGGCGAAATGTGGGTGTACTATAAGTATCTTCAATCAACTCAGCCTTTTGCAGTCCACTGCCCACTCAGGCCTCTCCCAGGCTGCACCACAACACCCTGGTCTCCGCCTTCCGCATCCAGTCTGTCCCAGCCAACTTTTTAAGGTCGTCGGTCCATCTAGGTGGGGGCGTCCCTTACTACGCTTGCCGATACGCAGTCTCCACTCTAGGACTCGTCTGCTCCTCCACCCATCGCCATCGGTCCTTCCACTTCAGCTTGCTGACCCTGCAGGCTATGTCGATAACTCCGGTTCTTTTCCGGATAACTTCATTTCTGATCTTACAAAGAAACTCCGAACATAGCCCGCCCCATAGCGCGCTGAGCGACCTTGAATTTGTGGACTAGCCCGACTGTCAGTATCCATGATTCGGCACCGTATGTCATAACGGGCAGGATGCACTGGTTAAAGACGTTACCTAGTCTTCAAGCACTGCGGTAGTATAAGTATCTACACCTCTGTTTTGTGAAATGTATTGAAATAACAAGATGGCGGCGTTAGTTCCGATTTTGGCCACCCGCCAAAAGATGCTTAGCCATATAAATGAGACGTGACAAGACGTCTATGCAGGGAAAGTACCTAAGTAAATGTCATTGTTTTTAGTCAAAAAGTGTTGTCCAAAAGGTGATTTTAGGTCTATCCACGCATATCAGGGCCGCACACGGGACATGACAGGGCCGTGACACTAGGCACCGAAGGTCCGTCGCCGGCCCGGACACGGTCGTGTTTGAATGAGTTCATGTAAAATGTACATAGTTACCGTTTTTTTTTTGCGCGCCTTACGGTGCTCCGTCCGTCCACGTTCCGGACACGGCCCTGATAATGTGTGTGGATGGAATTTTATATAATTTAGTTGCCCACATAAATCATTATAAGAACATTATGCGTTCGTTATTTTTTGGCGTTACGATGATGGCATTGATTTTATACAGTTACTTTTATAAAACTGTAAGTAATTGACGAGACCGCGAAATTTAATCGCCGTTTCATTGGAAATGATTTCGATAAATACCAGTTATATTGTTACTACGTGATCTTTGTTAATTATGAGCCTTTGGTGATCATGTAGACAGGTGTTTTTTTTTTTAATATATTAATAAAGGTAACTTATGTAAGTATTGATCACGTTAAGCCGTTTGTCCCGGCAGTCATTTGTAGATCTTGGACAGTTGTTACGAGTCGTCAGAAGCCCAAAAGTCTGACAACCAGTCTACCAAGGGGTATCATGTTACCCAGAAACTCGGTTGTGGAGGTCAGATAGGCAGTCGCTCCATGTAAAACACTGGTATTCAGCTGCATCCGGTTAGACTGGAAGCCGACCCCAACATAGTTGGGAAAAGGCTAGGCAGATGATGATATAAGTACTCAGACCAACAAAAAAGGAAAGACAGATCACGCCGTACATCAAAAGTGAAGCCACCTTTTTATCTATGTGTGTGTAAAAAGGGTTGTCAGTCGTTAAAGTTTTTCCCTATAACTTGGGGAATAATATTTTGGGTAGGCTAATATTGTACGAGTAAGATATTGTTGAGTATGGTATTGTACCTCAATTTTTAGGAAGAATTCCGAAACAAAAACATTTTTTTTTACATTGCAAAATAAAATAAAAAAACAATGAAGTACAAAGTGCATTTATGAGATCACCTTTTATGCAAGAATTGCTTGTGTTAAGAGACTCCGCTCTTTCACTTAGAATTATCCATTAATTTTCAATTGAGTGTTAAAAAATATATATATTTAAGTGTATAAATAGGTTAGTAAATTAGCTACTATCCATTTATTTTTATTTTCAATATTACATGGAAATTTAAAATATTAAATGCAAAAAATATCGAATGGGGAAATTTGAACTCATATTATGGCAACCCTCGCTATTTGAATGTCACTGTTTTCGTTCGTTCATTCGTTCAGGTTTTTCGTTCCAAATAACCTAAAATTCATAGTTATCTAAATTAAAAAACGATGTTATTTTAAGTACTTACAAGTGAAAAGTGATTCCGTGAGACTTTTTCTGTGATTAAGTATTGTTTTTACACGTTTTCACTACACAGGAAGGCATAATTATATTTGTTTTGGTGATGTTAGCTAGACGACGACTCGTGACGTACTAGGAGCGATGAGCTTGGTTTTAGTGTAGGTGTGTGCGTGAGCCTGTGTGTTTACTTGCAGGAGCTTGGTTTAGTGGCTTCACTTTTGATGTACGGCGTGATCTGTCTTTCCTTTTTTGTTGGTCTGAGTATAAGTATTGATCAACGATCAGTTAAACATAAAAGTATCTATCGAAAGACTTTCTTTTTTAAATACTTTCCCTCATCATTCTTACTGAATCGAATTAAATAAAATAAAATTTGATAACTTCTAACCAAACGAATACTGTCGTGTACACAATCAGATATTGAAGCAGGTAACCATTACATAAACTTGCGTGTACACACGGCTACATCAAGCTATACATTTCCAGTTTATGCTGACCTCACATTGTATAGGATTTCCGTACGATGCGAGGTCAGCTTATACTAGAAAAGTATAGCTGGATGTGTAGCCATGTGTACCTACGAAGGGCAACAGAGGTTAGTGAACCTTTCTTCGAAGCATAAAAAAGACCTTACGTAACTGACGGTGCTTTCACACACGGCTACACAAAAACCGGCCAAGTGCTAGTCGGACTCGAGCACGAAGAGTTCCGTACCATTATCTATAAAAACGGCAAAATAATCACGTTTGTTGTTTGGAATCCCCCTTAAATATTTATTTTATTCTGTTTTTTAGTATATGTTGTTATAGCGGCAACAGAAATACATCATCTGTGAAAATTTCAACTGTCTATCACGGTTCATGAGATACAGCCTGGTGACAGACGGACGGACAGCAGAGTCTTAGTAATAGGGTCCCGTTTTACCCTTTGGGTACTGAACCCAAAAAAAACAATGTTTTAACGTTATTATAATACGTTATATTTATAAGTTACGTGAGGCATGCTTGCCTTGATAGGGCTTCCTGACGCCTTTTACCTAGGCTTATATGTATTAGCCCACGTAAGCATGGACGTAAAAATATCGCGGCAGGACTTTGTCAAGCACTGGATTTTTTTTCTTGGTTTTGAGTTGAGGTTCAATTTCGACAGAGTGCATCCCAGCACGTCGAAAAGACAAACTGTTGGATTTTTTACTCTCGGCGCTAAGCAGAGCGAGCGTTGAATAGCGTTGCCAGGTGTGCCGATTTGCGCGGGATGTCCCGATTTTCTGGGGACGCGTCCCGATTTGCTCCTGATCGATCTCGATAACTCAATACATGTCCAGGACGACTCACTCACAAACGCGTCAATCATCAACGTGATTGAAAATCTAAAAATTGAAACGTGCTTTGACACGGATCACCTTTATGAAGTGGTATGTAAAGTCTGCAAAATAAAGACTAACTTGACGCCGGAGGGCGCCACTCTAAAAATGGCACAATATTTTCAAAGACAATCAAAGTGTCTTTTTTTGTGTCCTGGTCTTGAACCCTAAATCCCGATTTGTTTTACCTTCTGCCCCGATTTAAAACAAATCTGACCTGGCAACGCTAGGGTTGAAAATCCAGTGTGCAAAATAAAATCGCCGCGGGAAAACATCGCCCGTGCGAACCTGGGCTCTTTTAGGTAGGTACCTGAGTCTGAAACTCAAGGTTGATTTGACATGACACGGTCTTAAGGCTCATCCAAACTGGCGCGATACTGCTACCCTTGTCGCGCCCGCAATATCGCGCCTGTTTGTGGGAGTCTTTAAGCTTAATAACTTTTATTTCTTGGTGAGAAAAGAAACTAGTTTAAAAATCAGTTGCGTTGCTAGACAGGTTCATACATAGCATTGAAGTTGTTATTAAAGTTTCAAGATCAAAAAACAAAAAAATGTTGGTTATTTATTTGACCTTTTAACAATTTAATGTTAACAACCGCCTGTTAACTTCGCGTGTTTTGAGAAATTTTTTTCAGGGAAAAAGATGTTCATTGCCTATGCTAGACTGTCGTGAAAAATAATAATTTAATGTGATGAAGGATGGTTGCGTGTAACCATAGATAAAATAATATATTTCTATGCGTGTCACGTATTAATCAAAATGTTATAGATGGTAAAATAATTACTGATGGGTTCAAAAACGTCGCGGATTCCAATTCGGTCTAGAAAATAAGTGTAGACTTGTGGCGTCATCTACAACGCCACATGCGAACTACGCATCAAAGACATGACGTCACACAAATCCTGCATCGCGCAAGCAGGGTTTACCGCGCGATCAACATACAGGATGTAGGGTAACACGGTCTTGTCATTCAAACCATGGATAGTTGAGTTAAATATAAATGACCGACTAACAACAAAAAAAACATTATCTTCATTAAAAGATTTTAAAAAGTTTCTATGAGACACCGTGCTCGCTTCACGGCCGGTCAGGGGGCCTAGATAAAATCCCTTTTCTGTAAGCGTTAACGCCAACGGAAAGATCAAATTGTATGTAGTTGACAGCAGCAGTCACGTTACATCTCTAAAGCTAATGTCAACTCCATACAATTTGATCTTTCCGTTGGCGTTAACGCTTACAAGAAAGGGATTTTGTCTATAGCTTCAGGTCACCTCCCATGCCCCCCACCCGTGTTGAGACGCAAGTTCGTTGCCCTAGCGCATAGGTATAAGGGTGAAATACACTAGTGGTAAAAAGTAATTTAAAAAAAAAAAAATTTTTCATTGATTTTGCGATTTTGCTTAGATGACATCAAACCACTGATTTCAAGGATAACGGTGTTTACCCTAACAACCTGTATAACTTCGCGACATTAATTGTTGGGAGTTGCCCGGGGCCTGTTGCTACGGTGCCTACGGTGGCTGTGGAATAGACGCTTTATGCCCGTCGATTCTCGGCACTGAGCCGAGAGTCAAAAATCCAACAGTGCGCTTTTTAATTTAGCTGGATTTCATTGAATGGTCCTGAAAACATTACGTGTCAATCTTTAGGTAAATAATAACAGATTTTTCAGCTGCCTGAGTATAAGAAAATGTGTGTTTTGTGTAATGTAACGCCATCGTTCCATCTACGAATTAACTTGAACGTAAGTACTAATCATATAACGTTGTTGCTGTAATTAACACAAATGGTTTTCACAGTTCTATGTCACAGATCACAGGCACTCACGTGTGGCTTTATCTTTACAGCTCAAATAACACGGTGTTGTCAGAAAGTTGCCGAGTCACGTCGCAAATAGTTGCCAAATACTTACTTGTTTTGATTATATGTCAATATTATTGTGCGGAAGTATCGCTCTAAAATGCATTAAATTGATGATTATATAAATATATATGCTTTATTTCGGACTACACATACAAGTACACAATCCATATAGTGTTAGTAACAACGGCTTAAAAAGCTATGTTAGAAAACTTTTAGAAACTAAAACTGACGTGGCCCAACACACGTTGGCACGTGCCTCCGTATCCAGTGCCTATAAAGGGACTGTCTACTTTGTCCAATAATGTGTGTAGGATGCTGTTGGAGCTTCCGCGCAACCTTGAACCTAACCATTATTGACGCTGTTCTCTTCCTCATAATTGCATGAAAATCGTCAAGAAGCGAAGCGCAGCAGAAGCGCGGAAGCCGCCTCATCAACATCCTAAACCCAATAATATATTGAACGCGCAGGACGTTGTAGGCCTTCTAAGTATATTTCGACAATAATTAATATCGTAACACTGAATATTAAGTTTTGGATGTAAATGCCCTTATTAGGGCCCGGTCATACGTACCACAACCACGACGACAACACGTGGACGGGCACTAATTTGTATGAAAATGAATAGTTTCTTCATACAGACCACATATGACCGTAAAACTCAAAATCAACCGTGACCACGTCGCAGCCACAAATCAACGTCCAACGAGACCGCGCTCTATCGGCCGGCCACATCGCAAAAACACAAGGTTGCGTCGACGCGACGTCTTCCTCTACGAAAGCCAGGGTCGACCTGTCTGTCTGCGAACACTTGCCACGACGTAACCACATCGCACACATTGGAGACAGTTTTAAGTCTTTGACGAGCGTAGTCACCAGTCACCAACCACAGACTGTGGGTACCACCCACGGACTACGGTGTCAAAGATGGCGATGCCTTTAATGACATTTAGATTTTGTTGATTTCGGTAATGTTTTTTTTGTTAGGGAAAAAGCCTTTCGAAACTTGTTGGGAATCACTCTGTATTCTTTCAAATGAGTTGCCGTGATTAAAGTCGTGTTGCACTTGCAACCTATTTTATTGACATTCCGAAGGTGAGAGAATAGCTTTTAGCTAGTTCAATATGAGGTTTGCTGGTCTGGGTCCTAGGGCTCCCTGAGCTTGGGGGGCCCGGGACACGTCTGCCCCGGCAAGCCCCAAGGTAGCTAAGCCAATGAATCCATCTCAATTACCTAAATCAGTGTTATTATTGTAATTCATATTTTATTACAAAATAGAGCAATATTTCTATACAGTACTATTAACAAATTAATAAATACAGGTAAATTAATAAATACACTATTTGCGACGTTGCCAAATTATAGAACGCACGCTCTCAAATAGATGATAGACGTTCGAGCAAGTTTTGTTCTGGCTATGGCTCAACGAGCTTTTTTGCCCATTTGTCACCGTCAGTACCTATGTATGCGTACTTTAAGCGTGAAACATAAAGAGCTGGTATAACTTCACCAGCTCTTTGTGTTTCTCCTCCGGGGATTGCCTCTTAAAAGAGCCGTTTGGAATGGGTCTTGAAAAAGAGCGGTTCGTGCCATCGTGGTGCTTCCAAACCCAAGTGGGAAGATGTAACTGCAACCTCGTAAAGTGGGGCTTCCCTGCTGCCTCGTACGTAGGTACCGTGTGGATGTGGAGCAGTGTCACAAACTATGTTCCATATCTTATTCTTCCCTCTGGGCCCCAAAAAATGCAGCGACCTGCCATGAAAGTGGCGAAGTTTTGGGCTAACAAAATTTAATTCATTGTCATGCCGTCGACACCATGAAGAAGAAGAAGAATGAAACATGAGCGAAAAAGGTCGACGAGCTGCAAATACGCCTACATGCTCGTACCTCGTACGTCTATCGCCCTGTTTATTTACTGGGTTATAGGAAACTCGATTTTAAGCACTAAAGTTGATATTGCGACGTACTCGTAAATCTGCAATCAATGTCTTACACAATTCAATTATTCAGTCAACTATTTTTATAGAATAGGAATTTACATTCTACTTCGATTTTTTTTTCAATGACAGCAGGCGTATCATGAGCACCGTTTTGTCGACGGAAGAGTAGACAAAAATGACGTTTCCTGTAGACAGTACGAGACGGCAGCAAAGTAGAAAGAGTCAACTGCACTTTTTACGAAATTCACTCTTTAACATAATTCGACTCAGAATTCTTTGTTTTGTCATAGGATTTATCGGTTGTCAGTGTGATTTTGGCAGTAAGTATAGAAAACTTTCTTCCGAAATAGTCTACCTACAAAAAGACTTAGACAAAGATCGTTAGAAATGAAAGACGAAATGACAGATTGTAGAAAGATTTCTACGGTGGATGTCAAAAATGAAGAAACGAAATATCACTTTGTATAGAAAAAGCTATGTCTATTCTTCGTAGAGATAGAAAGCGCCATGCTACGCCTGCAGCTCATGTCTCTTCACCTAAGTTTTTACCGTGAGATTTTGACAGATTGGACCCCGGCAGGTTTAATACCATACTTATATGCAGAGCAAGTAAGTTATAGACGATTGCACCGCTAATGGTTTAAAATCGCATGACACTTCACTTTTTCTTTATTTTTACCCGACTACGTATAAGTTGTATGTATGTTCGTCTGTTCCCTCATATCTTCTAAACGACTCATCACAATTTGACAAATGAGGTATCGTTGGAAGCGTCTTAATCGTCCGCTGGTCTAGATGGCATAAAATCATGGAACAAAAAAATAAAAAAAACCGCAGTCACACGTAATCTGTTCGATTTATGCCCCAACACGTGTGACTCCGGATTTTTAATTTGTCTGTCTGAGATGTCTTGTTTATACCTTTTTAATACCTTTTTAATTGGTTGACTTTTTGTCGTAATAGGGAATATGCATGTGATTCAAATATGGGTCAAATATTTTTTTCTATAAACTATGTTACTTCAGAATTATGCCTCCATCAATATTTTTGAATAAAATTTCTTTTTGAGCGAGAAATTAATTTTTTAAAAGTCCCAAAAAACTGTGGGTAATACTTGAAAAGGCTAAGAGCGGATGTGACGTAACAATCCGGGATAACAATCAAAATGTCAATGTCAAGTCAATCAACAAGTGTCAAGTCAATGTCAAACGCTCATAGAAAAAGGAGTGTTTGACGTTGACTTGACAGTTGCTTGTCTGTTTTCACGGTCTGTGACGTCACCACACCAAGCGCGCCAAATGTAGGGCGTTTAAATAGCCCGGATCGGTTGGATATTTTTAAACATTTTTTTAACTACTTTAAATTGCTTTTTTGCCGTCGATTTTTTTTTCACTATTATTTGACGATGTAAACTATCGAATAAAAATATTAAAAAAATACATGCATATTCCCTATTGGGTTTTAGTTTTATAACCTTCATTGACCAGTCTACCAGTGGGTACTATAGGATGGCAGACCCAATGTGCTCATGCGCAGTGCAAAGAAAAGAGTCAAAATTTTTTGTCCAAATACGGAAATCAAACAGTCGTAACGAGGACAAATGGCGGTAGTCTCTCGATAATCCGGAAACTTGTTAAGTCATGGATCATTTGATGTCACCTCTGAGTAGCTGGCCTTCGTTTGTAGGCTGTAAGTAAATTGACATCGGTCGAATACCGATATTTTTTTCTGTAATATTTTCAAACATAATAATATTTACATAATATTTATAAGCTAACAATCGTAAATAATAATAATGATATAAGTATACATATAAAAAGGAAAAAGAATCAAAAAAAATTCATGCGCATCGCTGTCAACAGGAGAAGTGCCCAAAAAGTTGTATGGCGATGCTGATTTTTTGGCATCAAATTCTTCGGCAAAAAAACTTAAAAAAAAAATATTGAAGCTAATTCAAAAACTAGGTACCCAAGTAAAGTTAATAAAAAAAATTATGCGACCACCTCTGCATGACCTACCAAACAAATTATGAACCATCAAAATCGATTCATATTTGGCGGAGTAATCGCGTAACATACAAAAAAAACATACAGACGAATTGATAACCTCCTCCTTTTTGAAGAAGTGGTTAAAAATTAAACAAAGGCAAGTTACTTCTAAGACAGCTTGCACTTTTATAGCTAAACAGATATTAAGGGTTTTTTTTTACACTATCCTGGTTAAATATTAGCCAAATATAATTATAAGCTTTTTTTTATTTATATTTATTAATTTTTTTACTTTTATATACAGAGTGTTAGTGTAAACACCGTTATCCTTGAAACCATTGGTTTGGTTTGATTTATAGAACGTAAAATCAATGGATAAAAACAACTTTTTTTTTTAATGAAAATCTCCATTTTTCCTCAAGAATATTTCACCCTATACGCAAGAGCAACGAACTTGCGTCAGCTGTTTCGCAGCTCTCTAGAGCGCGTATCCATGAGTATCGGGACAGTGACGGATATTTACTTTTTAAATTCTTTTAATGAAAATAAGGTTTTTTTTTGTTAATTTGGGTCATTTATTTTTATATTTAAGTCAACTACCCATGGTTTGAGTGACAACGGTGTTTACCCTTGCATACTGTATAAGCTGTGTAATTATATTTCTGTTAGGTGTGAAAAAATGTCTACACTTATATCGTAGCTGTAAACTGAGCTAGGCCTAGGCACCGTGTCCGCTAATTGAATCTAGTACATAATGAGCGCAATTTGCCGGAACTTTCTCCTGCTTTGCTTTTGTTCATATTGGCTGCCGCACTGTTCCTATCTGCACTAAAAACTAATCTTTGCCTATTTTGAACGCTTCATTGGATTTAGTAAGTATTGAGAGACAGATGAGTTTTCTACGGAAGTCAGCTTTAGCCCTGTATAATGTAAGGTGTAAAACAATTATATTTAATATTACGATCATAATTGGAGGATGGTTATGTATTCTCAGGAATTTTAAAGCAGTTAATTTTCATCTGTCAAAGCAGAGATGAGATGAGATGTCTCTGTTACAACCAATGTACCTCGTTATTCTATTGCGAGGCTAAGATGAGATTTTAATATAATGAAAACCTATTGGCTGTTCCACATCTCCGTTCCTCTTCGCGCTAGTCGTCTCTTGTACACCTTTCTATGTTCTTCTAGAACAACCACTTCATCCAATAAAGTTACTGATGCAACAGTTCTAGATTTTCCACTCTTGCGCATACACACATATTCCCTCTTTTTATAGGTCACATTCTTTATAGGTCCTATTTCGTCGTCTTGTAACCGTTTTAGCATGACCCGAAAACAAAATACCTAAAGGCGATGTTTAGCTGGAAAGGCCCCTCAACTCTGATACATCTGTCAATCAACCATATTGACTACAGAAACACTAAAGTTGTCATATATATTTTTTCAGAGCTAATCAACTACACGCAACCTGTGTACGTGTGGCGGGATGACCCTAACTCCAGGCAGAATACCATCAAGGAGATCATTGAAAGAGCTACGTCCAAAGAGGATTGGCCTCAGGTCAGTATCTGCTCCAAATACCCAACTCCTGGAAGAACGGCAGGAGGTAGATATTATCAGGACACTGCTCCGCATCGTCTTTGAAAATGGTTTTTAGATCGCAAATATCTAGGATAATCTAGGAGCTTTCAAGCCGTGAAAGCCATCGGCACCTATTTTCCGTAAACTCGATCATTATTGTTATTGTGTTATTGCTTCCTCCGATCAACGTAGCACACAACAGCATTGCAAAGAGAGACGACAAAGTATGATTTCTACGTCATCAATCGAAATTTTCCAATTTGTATTAATCCAGAAATAATGTACGGAGTTAGTCATCGCGAGTCGATCCTCAAATAGATGTACTCGGGCGCTTGGTTATTATAAGCAGGTATTTTTGGAAAGGGGTATTCTGTAAACATTGGTAGCTGTACACTACTCAGAAGTACAGTATTAACTATAAGTACATACCCGGGTGTAAAATCAAAAGTCATTTATTCAAACTAGGCTGAGAATCAGCACTTTTCGAACGTCAAAATTAAACAGTCCCCCAAAAAACCCGCGTTTCACCACTTCCTAGTGCTATAGCTGGGAAGAAGAAGTCGCGCTACAAACTCCCCAGCAGCAAAGCTGTTTGTTCAGTTAGAAAACTTGATTCTTTACAATAGTATCCAAATAATTTACATTACGAAACACAAAACATTAAATTAAATTATATGACATTATAATATCACAATATACCAAAAAAATATAAATGAATACACACGGCAATTCCAATATACCAACAAAATATAAATGAATAAATTGTATTAAGGGCAAAAGAATGATGTCAATAATGATACCGCGCTCTCTGGCTTGGCCAGTGAAGTACGTCATACTATATGAGATCTGGTGCACATAAGACATTTCAGCTTTGTCTCTCTGATGGCTAGTCATATGGAATTCAGATGTCCTTAGCAGGCAGTGACTGACGCGACAGCATAGCTTGCTAAAAGTGATATTTGTGGGAACAGTTGAATGTTTTACCGAGGAGCTCGTGGCTAAGTAATAACAGCCGCTCGGGTCGATCCATCAGGTTAAGCTACGCTTGCCGGGGTTGGTCCGTGGATGGGTGACCATTTTCACATATCGAGACTCCTCCGTGCCTCGGAAAGCACGCTAAGCCGTTGGTCCCGGCTGTCATTTGTGGATCTTTGACAGTCGTTACGAGTCGTCAGAAGCACGAAAGTCTGGCAACCAGTTTAACTAAGGGGTATCGTATTATCCAGTTACTGGGTTGTGGAGGTCAGATAGGCAGTCGCTCCACATAAATTACTGGTATTTAGCTGCTTTAAACTGGAAGCTGATGCGAGTGCGACTACAATTGGGAAAACGCTAGTCAGGGGGCTTAAAACGGTCACTTTAGCAGAATCATATTATGAATCATCGTAAATTGTCACAAACTGACAATTCATAATAATGATCTGCGTGTAATGCATATTACGAAATAATTCATCTGTTTGACAGTTTTCTATGGAGATTCGTAAAATGGTCCACAAATTATGAATTGCTTTTATGTCGAATTGGAGTAATTGCTAAAGACAGCTGGGATTCAGGTAATGCTTTTAGGGGAATTGCTTATGTGGCCGGTTTAGCCCCCTGATGTTGAGCTGAATGTTATACGTTACAGGTGCTGATATTTCCCGAAGGAACTTGCACTAACCGCTCGTGCCTCATCACGTTCAAGCCGGGAGGGTTCTACCCCGGGGTGCCTGTGCAGCCCGTCACCATTCGATACCCAAATGCGAGGGATACCGTCACCTGGACCTGGGAGGGACCTGGCGCGTGAGTGATAAACTGATAAATAATAATAAAAAAACATTTACTTCAGAAATTCATATTGTTTGTTAGTACCTACTTAATATGGGACCTCGTGCACTACGCGGTTACGACGTCGCACGACCGGCCGCAATATTAAGGGCGCGGCGTACCCTACCTCAAATTGCTTAGCATGATCCTCCGTTATGCTGTAGAATTATTTGTGAAATAAATATATTTTAAAGTTGAGGATTTATGCTAGGTCCTATGTTTGGCGAAAAGACGATTAAGTACATTTTCTCGATAGAAAAAGATTTCAAAGTTACCTCTAAACAGAATACATCAAATTAGATCATGAAACTTAAATAATAACTGAACAATCTATAAAGCAAGTCCTATGTTTTTTTTAACTACCACTATTTGCACAGTAAAACGCAATTACCTAAACTTTTCGAGGCTTGAGAGCCGTTAGCGCCCCACTCCGTCTCGCTCTCACTCAAGTCGCGAGTAGTATGGTGCGAGCGAATTAAAATCTTAAGTAGGGTACAGCCAAAACTGCACTCTAATTTGCGTAACATACGTTTCATTTTGACAGTTCAACAACATTCATTGCGTTCTTACCGCTGTTGAGCAGACAACATTTTCGAATATATGAACCGATTGATTAGCAATATCCTTCAAAATGATTCAGATTTTGATTGATCGTGTGTTACGCAATAAGGTGCTGGTTGGAAGATTGTCCTACGGCCAAACTTTATTCTTGGTCGGATGTTCGGCGGCCAAGATTGCGACTAGTCGTGCTACAAGTCGTGGTCGTTGCTGTGTACATAATATTATGTACAACCCGTGCGCATTAACATGGCACCTGGCGCAATGACGTTGGAGCTCCCCTCGCCTCCCCGCACGGCGACGGCGGGGAGCAGCGCGGGTAGCGGGGGGAGTATTGAGTTCCGAGCCAGGTGCCATGTTAATGCGCACGGGTTGTACTATGTATATTATAGTGCGCGAGATCGCTTATAATATTACAGCTATCCAAGTCTATCCACTCCTTTAGTATAGTGTTGTCTGAGCGCTCTGCAATCGCTTTTAGAATGCTGAATATACAGGGTGTTAGGGTGAACACCGTTATCCTTGCAACCAGTGGTTTGGTTTCATATATAGAACGTAAAATCAATGGAAAATTACTTTTTTTTTCTTTTTTTTATACCTACATTTTACCACAAGAGACGCAAGTTCGTTGCCATATGCGCTAGGGCAACGAACTTGCGTCTCAACACGGGCGGGGGGTGTGGGATGTGATCTGACCGGCCGCGAGCGCGACCTCTCCCTCAGTCAGTCAGCTGTTTCGTTAGAGAGCACGGTGTCGGATAGAAACTTTTTAAAATCTTTTAATGAAAATAACGTGTTTTTTTTGTTGTGTTCGGTCATTTATTTTTATATTTAAGTCAACTACCATGGTTTGAATGACAAGAGTGTTTACCCTTACAGTCTGTATTTAATCCAACCAAAAAGTATTATATTTTGCTTTGAAACTATTAATGGACACTTTAATAAATGTGCCCCTTTTTCTGTTCTCCTTTCCTGAAATAAATAATTTCCGTTTTTACCAACTAGAATCAGTTCTATTTCTTTGTTTTTGACGTTCAAAAGATCCTTTTATATGCCTAATTGAAATAAATCATTTGACTTTGGGGTCCTAAAAATAGTTATAATGTAACCCTAAATCTAAAGCTTAATAACTGCGACCAACTTTGAGAAAAGCCAAGAACGTTGAAAAGAGACACATTTATAAAATAAATACTATCATCAGTCAAAAAAGTTTTTTGAGGCTCAATTAAATATTTCCCTTATTATTATTTCTTTTAAACAATTTCAGTCTAAAGCTGCTGTGGCTGACGTTGACTCAAGTGCACAGTTCGTGTGAGATCGAGTTCTTGCCAGTGTACTACCCCAGCGAGGAGGAGAAGAGAGATCCCAAGCTCTACGCCAGGAATGTACGAGATGTCATGGCCAAGTAAGTTCCCAACATAACAACAACAAAAAAACGACTTCCAAAAAAAAACACTAAAAAGTGAAAAATAACTTTTATCCCTGTATTATAAATGTCAAAAGTGCGGATGTTGAAGAAGAAGTCTTTCGGACCAAGCGCAGCTAAACCTGATCGATCGACCCGTGCGGCTGTTATAACTTAGCCACAAGCACCTCAAGTTTTTTTCCGTGTACGAATGCATAATAGTTTTGAGAGATTGTGGCGGTATCTAGATCGCCACATGCGAACTACGCATAAAAAACCTGACGTTACACAAAAATGCTTACGTCACATAAATCCTGCATCGCGCAATTAAAGTTTACCGTGCAGTGGACTTTTAAACAAGAACCTAACGTCAATCGTTGGGCAGTTGCCCGCCAGACACAACATACGTCTGGTTGGAGGATCCTCCCTTTATAATGGTGGATGAGTGAACTATACACCCTTTTTTTGAGGGTGGGAAACCATCCAATGACTTCTCCCGCTCTTCGACTTTTACTGACTAAAACCCACCCGTGTTCCTTCAGTTGCCTGTTGCCTGGTCCCGGTATCCCGTGAACTTTACACACTGTTCCTCTTGCGCCTAAATGATCTTCGTTTACTTTCAGAGCGCTTGGTGTTCCCGTTCTGGACTATACATACGATGACTGTCGGCTGATAGCCCGCGCGAAGCAGCTGGGCATCCCTTGCGCGGCTTCTACGAGGGAAGTCCAGGAGATCCGAGCACAGCTGGGGTAAGACAGAATAATTTCAACATGAATGATGTAACCAAATTTTTTTTGTATTCATTTTTATTTTTTTAACCGACTTCTTCCAAAAGTAGGAGGTTCTATGTTCGTCTGTATGTATATTTTTTGTTTTTGTGTATGTTCGTTTATAAGAGTGTCCGTGGAACTTCTTGCCCGTTCTTCTCCATAGGTATCTACTACGCTTGGGAATGGTCAACAAGCTTCATTTTTCTGACTGACCAATTCCTTGACAATTCAAAAGTGCCTGTAAATGGTTTAATTGAAATAAATGCTTTGAGTTTGATACACATTGTTATTTCAACTTTATTAAACCTTTTAGTAAGTAGTAAATGTATGGAGCAGCTGATTTATTTTTTTCGAGATATCTGCGTTGGTCCTACATAATTATAATAACTGACTAAAGAGAATTATGGAAGAAAAAGACACATGTTGCGCCGACGGCAAATAAATGGGGAATAAGGGCAAGAGATGGGCATGATGATGATCATAATGAACACACCTTTCCATGGGACCAACTCATGGAAAGAAAGAAAGAAAGAAAAAAAACTTTTTACAAAAAAAAAACTACCGTCTTTTTATTTTTCACTTTTAAGTTGTGGTACCTACCCCACACAAATTCTAATACTACTACCTGCTGTAAATAACAGTGACAGAGTCAAATAAGATATCGTCTACATATAATACTAAGGGCTGATTTTATCAAAGTCAGATATCTTTTAACCGTGGAATAAAATTGTCGTCTGACAGTTTTTGTAAGGAAAAACTGACAAAAATTCAAAAAAAAATCGCTGGATAAGACTTCTAATCGGTACCTATAAAAGTTTGGTGAAATTCGCCCTCAGTAATAAATACGTGATTATTGAAGTTAATAAAATTTATATGGGACCTCTGAAGTATGACCTACCAAACAAAAAAAGAATCATCGAAATCGATTAATAATTGGCGGAGTTATCCCGTAAAACACACAAACAAAAAAAAAAAACGTGGAGAACGAATTGAGAACCTCCTCCTTTTTGAAGAAGTCGGTTAAAATAGATTTATTTGTCACAGAAATAAATAAATAATTTCTTTATTTGTACATTACAGTTATCTTTTTGTATGCAGAAACACGTGCATACATAAAGATAACTGTAATCAGCATTAAACAAAATAGATCTAAGTACAAATATGAGATCACGGGTATACAGGTAAACATTCGCCAGCTGCACGTCATGACTGTGACGAGAAGGCTTCCACTCAGCATGATGCGGCTGAGCTGTTCATAATGCTGTGATAAATTAACCCTTTCTTGGGCATATTTAATAAAACCGACAGGTAACGGGGATGCTGACAATTTTTTTAAATTCGTCGTTGAATATTTAAAAAATATTCGACACATATTTTTTATTTTTTTACATAATCAAAAAATTACGGCGATACGTTGAGTTAAAATGTGCCATGACGTCATGAGTATGTAGATTTTATACTTACTTGTGACGTAGCGACCCCCACTTGCGTTTTATCCAGGTATTTTTTTATTATTATGATAAAGCAAAAAATAGGTGTGTAATATTTTTTTTATTACCTATCTGACTGACGGACGTCGTCGCATCGTTCATATTCGACAATTTCACAAGCTCTTTCATACATTTTCCGCTTTACTAAATTTTTTGGCAAGTACGTATGAACTCTTGTAAAAAATGACATGCTTCTAGACGCAGCGTGCGGTGTCTGTCAGTAAATGAATGTAAGATTTTTTTTAAGTAGATAGGGCGCGGGATTTCATGTAATACATTTCCCCCGGTTAGCCTGGAGCGCTCCCAGCTGGAGCTGCTGCTGGCGCGCGCGGCGGGCGGCGCGGCGGGCGGCGCGCGCTGGCTGGGCGCCGGCGAGCTGGCGCGCCGCCTGGGCCTGCCGCACGACACGCGCACGCAGAGGCTGTTCGACATATTCATGCAGGTTCGCAATACTCTTGTAACAAGCTCTGAAAATACTTATGGCTAAGTTCTGCAGGAAATTCTGGATTTGAACCCTACCTGGGTTGTTTTCCTCTACTTGGGCCAAATGCTGGGTGCGCCAATGGCTTTGACCTTTTCTTTTTTGTTTTAAAGCTGCGCATCGACAATTTTCTGTTAAATCTTGGCACCACAGTCAATTGTTCTGTGTTGCCGTTGTAGTTCCACCACGATAACCAGACATTGCGAAATGTACAACCCGTGCGCATTAAGGGGGCGCGTTATGACAGCAAAAAATCATATTTCACCCGCGCAACCCTTACCTACCCCTCTCCCGCCAGCAGAAACTTTTCGCCTGGCGTTTATAGAATTCGAATTTCAATCTTCTGTAGTTTATTTTGCTTATACGATACGCTAAACTTAATTCTTTAAAAAATTTAATATTTTGTGTTTCTGTTCCACAAAAAGTTTGGAAATATCATGTTACTCATACTATTTTTATTTTATACCTAAGTCTTATAAATTTCATGAAAAATCAAATTGAAGACAGGCAATTTTGGTTCCGACCCGGCCTTAACATGGCACCTGGCTCAATGACGTTTGTAACTCACCCCGCTTCCCCGCACGGCGACGGCGGGGGGTGGGCGGGTAGCGAGGGGAGTATT
Organism: Lithophane semibrunnea; assembly: GCA_947363905.1. Classification (NCBI taxonomy): domain Eukaryota; kingdom Metazoa; phylum Arthropoda; class Insecta; order Lepidoptera; family Noctuidae; genus Lithophane; species Lithophane semibrunnea. Next base: position 15,828,363 of record OX376201.1, read on the forward strand.
GAGTTCCGAGCCAGGTGCCATGTTAATGCGCACGGGTTTGTAAGTAGTTCTTGAACCATAACTAACTATTTTTAGCGCTCGAGTGGTCTGGTGTACTTTCCTGATTATCTGCTGTGTGCCGCGTTCCTGTCGCTGCAAAATGCGCCCTTATCGCAGCTACTGTCCGTCGCATTCAAGGTAGCCGTCCTTATCTTAATCCTAACTAATATTATAAATGCGAAATTGAGTTTGTTCGTTTGTTTGTTTGTTACGCTTTCACGCTAAAACGGCTGAACGGATTTAGATTAGCACATGGGTAGACCATGACCTGGAATAGGACATTGTGCAATTATTTCAATACCTAATTTTACCTCTGATTTTTCATCACCGTTAAAATCACAGTGATCTTTAATCTTGTGGCAATAAGGTTGCTATTGGGTTGCTGCTGTCAGAGGTAAAACATCTATGAAAGGACGTCATGTATGTCATGTTTAATTTGCAGCTATACGACAGCAGCCGCACTGGTCGGCTGAGCCTCCCCAACTTCGAGGAGTTGGCGACGCGCTGTCTGGGCCTGTGCCAGGAGGACGCACACAACACCTTCCAACAGGCTGACCTGGACGAGAAGGGCTCCTTGACGTACGGTAAGTCAATATTTGTGTGTTATAGAAACTTTATAATATCAGCCGCACAAATCGATCAAAATCAAAGTAATAAGTCATTTATTCAAACTAGGCTGAGAATCAGCACTTTATGTACCTACGTCAAAATTACGACAGTCCCCCAAAACGCTCGCCCTTCTCCACCATGCTTCAGCTCTTCTGGTTACGGAGATATTGAAGGTCAAAATTCCAACTTTTTCAGATGTTCTTTAAAGAATGCAAGTTTTAAATGTTATAACTTAATTTAAAATACCCCACGAACCCTGAACTATTGCATGCACTCATAAACATAAATAACATAATGTTGTAACTTATATAACTTGAGCATTACGGACTAGGTAAACTTGCGCTCAGTTTAGTAAAATCTTATTTAAATGATAGACAACAGCAAGTTCAAATAAATGGCGTCAATTCACTCGGTTTAAATGTAAAAATGGGTGTTGCACAAGGCTCGATATTGGGTCCTTTCCTCTTTTTAGTATATATTAATGATCTACCCCATTTATTAAAAAACCAACCACAAATGGTGTTATTTGCTGACGATACTTCCATTATTTTTAAAATAAATAGACGTGCATCAAATCATGACGATGTAAATAACGCCCTACTGCAGGTCCAAAATTGGTTCACTGCTAATAATTTAGTATTAAATGCGAAGAAAACTAAATGCATGAGATTTGCTTTACCGAATGTTAAAAGTAGTGATTGTGACATAATATTGAATAGGGAGAAACTAGAATTCGTCGATAAGACTGTTTTCCTGGGGATCACACTCGACTCAAGGCTGCAATGGGGTCCTCATTTAACATCTCTTGCAGGACGGTTAAGTTCAGCAGCATATGCTGTGAGGAAAATCCGTCAATTCACTGATGTAGATACCGCGAGACTAGTCTATTTCAGTTACTTTCATAGTATCATGTCTTACGGTATTTTACTATGGGGACGGGCTGCAGATATCGAGTCTATTTTTATTCTGCAGAAAAGAGCTATCAGAGCAATATATGGCCTCCGTATGCGTGATTCTCTAAGGGAACTGTTTAAAGATATTAATATCATGACGGTACCTTGTCAATATATCTACGAAAACATCATGTACGTAAGGAAAAATCTAAGTCTTTTCAGTAAAAGAAGTGAAAAACACAATTATAGGACTAGGAATAGGGACCAATTAGTTCAACCGGGCTTCAGACTGGCTAAAGTAGACTCATCCTTCATGGGGTACTGTTTAAAATGTTACAATAAAATACCTCCCCACATACTCCAATTGAATGAAACAAAATTTAAATCTTGTATAAAACGCACACTATGCCGCCAAGCATATTATAAATTGGGAGATTACATCACTGACAAAAATGCTTGGCTCAGCGCTGGTCCAGCTCCACAGGGCGCATAAACTAATTGATTAGCATTCGAAAATATTGTTGGAGCTGCTGAAGATTGTAAAAACTATCTTTACATTGTATAAATTCAATCTCCTAGTATTGTATAACTGCATAGCACATGTGTGTGAGCACTATGTACTTACCTAAGTACTTTAAAGCTACCATTTACTAGGTTCGTCTTTCATTGACTTGAATGTGCCCTGGCGGCTGAGAGTATGTCATGCTCACTTTAATGTCTCGCTGGTGGTGGCGTGTGTGTTGGATCATTAAGTTCCCTTCAAAATGGTTGAGCTGAATGGCGCTGATCCATACGTCATGTTCGTGAACGGGCGCCATCAGTAGGGACTGGTCATCTCTTAGCTGCCACGGCTTATTATAATTTATTTTAATTTTTGAATTGTTTTGTATCTTTTTTATCTTTTATTTACGGACGCTTTTAACCTGCACGTTTTTCTACATTGTACTCACATGTATAATTCCAACATGGATGATGTAAACAATATACTATAGCGATTACAAACACCATATTGAGACTGAAATAACAAAAGATCCTAAAGCATTTTGGCGGTACATTAAAAACAAACGAAATAGTAAATCCGCAATTCCAGCCATAATGCACATGGATGATGTAGTAGCCAACAATGGAACCGATATTGCGAATCTCTTTGCTTCCCATTTTTCTTCGATTTTTACCGACCCAAATATCAGTGCAACTACAGATGTCCAAGACTCATTTGGAGTGCTAAGTAATATAAAATTTACACCACAAGAAGTTCTAGCTAAAATTAAAAATCTTGATACCACTAAGGGTGCTGGTCCTGATTCCATTCCACCTGTTTTTGTGAAATCATGTGGGAGAGCACTTGCAGAGCCGCTGTCTCTCTTATTTAATCGGTCTCTAGAATTGGGAGTATTTCCCAACGAGTGGAAAAAGGCCCGTATTGTGCCTGTGCACAAAAAAGGCGACGCCAGTAATATAAAAAACTACCGGCCGATTTCCATCCTATCCTGTTTTTCCAAGCTCTTTGAATGTCTCGTTTGTCCGATCATTACCAATTACTTAGAGACTAAGCTTTCCGACTGCCAACACGGATTCCGAGTCGGGCGATCTACCGAGACTAATCTAGTACGTTATTTATCTGACATATCTGAAGCGCTTGATGCTAGACACGAAGTCGACGCAATATACACGGACTTCAGCAGCGCATTTGACAAGGTGAGCCATCCCCTCTTGGTGGCAAAACTCGAGCTTAGTGGTATCCACGGATCGTTGCTGAGGTGGTTCTCGTCCTATCTTATAAATCGCTCTCAGTTCGTTGCTGTCAATGGCTATATCTCTTACGAATTTCTAGTACGCTCTGGAGTCCCACAAGGCTCCCATCTCGGCCCAGTTTTGTTTTTACTATTTGTAAATGACATTACTAGTCAAATCAAGCATTGTCAAACTTTGCTTTTCGCTGATGACTTAAAGATTTATAGAAAAATCACGGGGCCTGCTGATACCAAGCTCGTTCAAAGCGACTTATCAAATATAGAAAACTGGTGCATAGCTAACAATATGACTCTAAACACACTAAAATGTTTCTTCATTCGTTTCTCTAAAAAAAAGTCATCCTTTTCAACTTCCTACACACTGTGCAAAACCACGTTGACTAAGGTACGTGAAATACGGGATCTAGGAGTTCTGGTTGACGACGTACTAAGTTTTAAGCCACACATTAACGAAATTGTTAAGAAGTCGGCACAGATGCTGGGTTTTGTAAAACGGAATACCCGGGGCTTCCAACTCCCAAAGACCAAAATAGTCTTATTCAATACCCTGGTGCGAAGTCGGTTGGAATACGCTAGTGTTGCCTGGAATCCATTCTATGCAGTTCACTCACAGAGAGTTGAGAGAATACAAAGAGCTTTCACTAAACATTTAGCCTTTATATCCAGGAAAATTAGCCATCGCTGTCCATATGAGCAGCGCTTACACTTTTTCAACATAAAGACACTGCGAGACCGTCGCCGTTCGCGTGACCTAATTTTCCTGTACAAAGTTGCAAACGGATTTGTGAAATGTAGCGATCTTGTTGAGCGTATTCAATATTCAGTCCCTTCTAAACCTCCTAGACATCCCATCACCAGGTTGTTTCAAATCCCTTTCCGCAAATCCAACCTTGGTCTCAACGCTCCCTTGATCCGAATGTGCAGAAATTACAATAGCTTTTGTAAATCATCAGAAACCGACTTACACGGAGTATCTCTAACAAATTTAGAAGATCAGTCTCCGAGGTACGGGATTGCATAAAATAACCAATAAATAATATTAGTTATCTCTCTCTCTCTCTCTCCTTCTACCTTTTCTGGCAAAGTTTTATATTTTTTTTTTTTTTTTTTATTAATATATAGGTAATTTTGTATTTTGTTTACTTATTTTTATTTTATTACTATGTTGTCTTGTGGCAAATGCTGTGTATACCTATAATAGGCATTCATACCAGTATATTTTTATCTTACTGTTCCCATTTAATTTTTTTTGTATGTACTGCTGTTGGTGTACCAAATAAATAAATAAATAAATAAATATTGTAACAATATTCTGATTTAAAAGAGTGTCCATGGAGTTTCTTGCCCGTTCTTCTCCATAGGAACCTACTACGTTTTGGAATGGGCAACTAGCTTCATCTTTCTGACTGACCGACCCCTTGACAATTCAAAAGTGCCTATTATTGGTTTATTTGAAATAAATGCTTTGAGTTTGAGTTTGAGTTTGTACGTAACTTTGCGCTCTACCATAAACAGCGATTTTTCATCAAAAATAAAAGTCGTTTCCCAGCAATTATTTTTGTGCTATGTTACATAATTTGATGTACAGAATGATGTTGATGGCTATGTGCTGAGTCTTTATACACCCTGTATAATGTTAATGTTTAATAGTTAAATAGTTTGAGTTTTCTCAGTAATCAGTTAGATAGTAAATTCCGGTGCCATTAATATAGTTTTTAATGTATTGACCAAAAAATTGACGTGTACAAGTGTCATATAAGATCTACCATACAGAAATAAACATCATTTAATTGCAGGCACCATACCATGCGGGTTAGTCCGAAAGGGATACCGGGACCTTGGCAACAGGCAACTGAAGGAACACGGGTGGGTTTTAGTCAGTGAAAGTCTGACATGCCCTTCCGCTCCGCCCAGAGCGGGAGAAGTCATTGGATGATTTCCCACCCACAAAAAAAATAAAAAGGCACCATACCATTTGCAGGGCGTTTTAATCGAACCATCATGCACTCCCCTTTCACTGAGAGTAGACCTGTGTCTTCGTTCTCAAACCAGCTATGCTGCTGGGGAGTTTGTTGCGCCACTTTTTCTCCCCAGCCAAAGCACTTTGCGGGCGTTTTGAAGGACTGTTTTATATAATTTTGACGTTCGAAAAGAGCTGATTCTCAGCCTAGTTTGAATAAATGTCTTTTGATTTTGAATTAATATAGAATTCTCACATTTTCCAGATGAATTCATATCATACGCGCAGAAGAAAGCTGAGTTTGCGTTTGTATTCGCGTGCGACACGACACATCACAAGCCGAAGGCTCAGTGAGGGTCACCAGGTCACATCCCGACAGTCTGCAGCCAGGTGCCCTAGCGACAGGAACCGACACACGCCAGGGCAGGGTGGAGAGACTCGGAGAAATGTGATTTTAGAATTTGTAGATTCCGTTAAGGCGAAAGGGCCAAGGTAGCCCGTTAATATCAAATGTTCTTACGTTTTTTGCAATTTGCAGGTCTGTCAGACCAAAACAAATATTACAGAATTAAAATCATCAATACAACTCTCGGTTAAAATTACTATTTCATGAAACTATGACAGTTAAGGCTTATTCTAACCGATGATTCTAATCTAATGATTATAATTCTGTAAAGACGTATAAATATGATAAGGTTTGAATCATCATTTTGATCAGATTACATCCTGACTCTGATCTGCAAATTGCCAAAAACGTAAGAAAATTTAATTTCGTGGGTATAGCGTTTCCGTTTAATGTAAGTTGGATAAGTAAACAAAATTCTCAACCACTGCTAGGCAAAGAACTTTGGTAGAACAGTGAAATCGGAATCAAGCTTTGCAGTCTCACTTACACTTGGCTGAATATTACTCCTCCTCGGAGAGAAATTGTAAAGTCAACAATTAAAAAATTGGCGACTTCTTTATAAAAATAAATTCAGCACACTATTGTTACGTAGAATTACACTGGATAGCCAATCAAGATTGTCCCCAGTTCAAGCTCCTCTGGTCTAATCTGTGGCGGCATCTACATCGCCACATGCGAACTACGCATCAAAGACCTGACGTCACACAAAAATCCTGGCGTCACATAAATCCTGCATCGCGCAATTAAAGTTTACCGTGCAGTGGACTTTTAAACAAGAACCCAACATCAATCGTTGGGCAGTTGCCCGCCAGACACAACACACGTCTGGTCGGAGGATCCTCTCTTTTCTATGGTGGATGAGTGAACTTTACACCCTGTTCCTCATACCCCTAAAAAAGGTTTTTTTCGATCGAAAATGAATGTGACAAATTGTCAAGCGCGCGTAAACTGGCTGTGATTGGTTGAATGATTATCAATAGCGAATCGCGGCAGTTTACGCGCACTTGAAAATTGTCACATTAATTATCGTTCGGGAAACTGGGCATAAAAGTATCACATGGATACGCCCCGGGCCGAAACTAGCAAGACACAGCAGGGTTTTGAATCTTAACGCAGTATTTTTTCAGTAAAGGACAGTCTTAACATTTTTTTTTAAATTGAAAGTTCTGTTTCAGTAAGCGTAAAAGATCGCTTCATCACTTATTAAATACTCTCAGTAGGTATTTCATTCATGAAATACTTATAGGTACTCAAAGATTTAAATCGTTAGATTCGCCGCCGATTACTGCGTCAAAAGATAGTCGCGTTTCTGTTTCTTTTTGACATCTCTGACACACACTGACGCAGTGACTTGACTTGATTGTCATGGAAACGCTTTTATTAATGTATAAGCTCACTCTTCTCATTATCGACACTTCGCGTGATTAAGTACGGTGTGTGCAAATCTAGCGATCTAAATCTTTGCCTATAGGTACTACTACTACATGCTTTATTATTTTATTTACTTAGATAATAACGTAAGTGCTCCACAAAGATGATTTGTATGACGCAAGCTCATGTAGCGTAGCTCTTTATAATGTAGACTTGCCTTATTATGTATTTATCTATTTATACAGGGTGTACCAGAAAGGTGTGGTCAGATTTAAGGGTGTTTTTTCGCGATTACGACGTTGTTCTCATGGGGAAAGTTGTTCAGTTTGATGGATAGACCAACCACACCCTTTAATGTGACCACACCTTTCTAGTAAGCCCTTTAAAGTTTTCGTTCAATAAAATGAGCAGATAATAAAATACATCGTCAAATGATGTATGTATGGGTACTTGAAACTGCAGATAACTGGGATGTGAAATTATTCAGAATAAAGGCTCTTACATACTGGCGCGAATCGTCGCGCGACGCGAATTTTAACAAAACAATTTCTGGGAAAACTACACGGCGAACAATGCGGCGGCGTCGCGTCGCGCGACAAATCGCGCCAGTATGTAAAAGCCTTAAAGCCTGATTTACACGGTGTGATTTAATTGCCTCTGGCATACCATAAGCTGAAGCAACAATGAAAGTTGCAGTCTTTCTAAACAGCGTTTAGACGATGCAAGTCATTTCTTGCTTCAATTATATGGTATGCCACAAGCAAGAAACTTGCATCGTGTAAATCGGTCTTAACTTTTGTGTGGGGTGAATAGCGACTTTAAAGATGTTTTAGAAATTTATATGAAAACTGCATTTTAAATGTATTTAAATAAGTTACAAAGTATTAAAACACGTGTGCAAATATCAAGGGTTGTTGTATTCATAATCACAATGCTTTAAATCTTTAGGTTAGTTATTCATCCTTCACAAATGTCTAGTGATAAAATAATTTATTTGTGAATAGCTTTAGTTGTACGCCTTATTCCATAGATATGTAGAGTGAGTAAGTCAATTATTGGCGGCGTGTGTTATTTAGAGATGTAAAATAATATATAAGCGAAAGCTACAGTTTCCTAGAAGACCGGTGGCCGCCAAATAACGGCTGCAGTGACGGCCGTTATAATAAAACCGACCAAGTGCGAGTCGGACTCGAACACCAAGGGTTCCGTACCACCATACAATATTTAGCAAAAAATGCGGAACAAAACACGTATGGAGTGGAGGCCCCTTTAATTTTTTACTTTATTATACTATATTATTTGTTGTTGTTATAGCGGCAATAGAAATACATAATCTGTAAAAATTTCAACTGTCTACCTATTACGGTTCATGAGATACAGCCCGCTGACAGATGAACGGACAGATGGACGGACGGACAGCGGAGGTTTAGTAATTAGATTCCGTTTGGCTCTCTTTGGGTACGAATCCTTTAAATTGTGGGGTTTCACATAACGGTGTCAAACAATGCTCTCTAGGACAACACACCAACTTACTTTCATAAATAACGTTTGAGTGACGTCATTTGCCGGTAAATTATAGATGCTATATGGCGGCCACCGCTCTTTTAGGAAAACGTACCTGGACGCGTTCCAAGAAGTGTCTATGATGTACCTACAGTCATGAAAAGAGATTAGTTTGCAGGCAGCGATAAAAGAATGGGATTAGATAAAACGGCTCGTAATGTTGTGTAATTTTTCTGTATTCAATACCGGCGGGGCCGGTCATTGTGTAACACATGTACGTAAATGTAATGGCGTAACACACGTACGTAAATGGGGTTGGCCGGTGAAAACTTTAGATAGATGGCGCTAGCATAACTTTCACCTGTACAGTTTGTTGTATTTTGACTTCCCTTGCGTTTTGAAAGCGTCTAAAAAAAAAAAAAAAATTAAGTAACTGTTTTGTAAAAACATGTATTTGACAAGGCGGATAAGTAATTTAAGCTGAATTTATTTTTGAAGAAACGAGGTGCATCTTTACCAGGAAGGTAAGCAGACCTTGTCAAATCAAACTATGCTAGCGCCACGTTGACAGTTGCCAAACCCATTGACAATTGATCGCAGATGTGTAACATCTGACATCTCACATTGGTAATAAAGGGGCGCATTCGTTTCAAACCGCCAACTCTAGAACCGCGCGCGTTCATTGGTCAAATTAAGTAGCGCGCGCTGCCCAGGCTTCCGGTTTCACACACTTCCGTCGCTTTTCACAAAATGATTCCCACAGATTGCAGGAAAGCAAGAGAAAAGATTTGTAGGAAAGCGAGAGGAAAGATGACACATAAAAAACGCAGTATTTACAACATTATTTTTTGTTTATGCTAAACCCGAAAAGGGGTCATTGTACTCATCATTTTGAACAACTTTTTCTATGGGACAAACCTTGAAATCGCGAAAAAAAAATCAGCTGTTCCATACATTTGTGTTCACTCAAGTCAACAAAATGTATGGAACAGCTGATTTTTTTTTCGAAGAATTCGCCATTTACAGCATATTTTTTTCGTATCGGTAAGGGATAAGTATTACTACTGACGTGCGTTTGTCGGTACTTATTATTTTATGGCAATTAGGGGCAGTAGGTACATCATAACATAATTTTAGTTCAAAGCCGTTTACGAACAAGGGAAATAGTTTTTAAAACTTAAGCTTTTGTAACACTTTTATATTTTAGGGAAAAATACAGCCGTCTACGCGGCAAATTACTAAACGCCAAGTCGCGGCAGCCGCGGTCATAATACGTGTGAACGTGCGTAGAGCGGGTTCCTTCTATTTGGCAGAAACTTGATGCTCCGAAATTTATTTGGCATAAATTGGCATTTACGCAGAAAGTTCACAGCCAGAATCGTCTTTTGGCATACATTTCATATCCATAGACTCGCTTTGACACATTCACTCGCTACGCTCGCAATACAAAAAAAAGCTGCCACCATATCTTCGGCGGTCCCTCGGTCTTTTCATTCGGCCTAATCAAGGGTGCCAGCGAAAGGGAAAAAAATTGTCGATCACCCCAGCGATGCAGGTGGGCAAATGGCAATATTCCTAATAACATTATTTCAAATGAAATTCTACCATCTGCATAGTATGCCAAGTGAAATTCTGCCATCTTAAAAGTATGCTAAGTGAAATTGTACCAAATAATAGTCGCTCTAAATAAACGTTATGCCAAATAAAATTCTGCCATAAAAGGTAGACCCGCGTAGAGCCGTGATGGATGGACAGTGAACAGTTAGTACGGACAAGCATTATCTGTGTCTCGCGTCTCGATTCTACGTTTTATGACTGGCCTTCCACGACTGTTATTTTATAGCGCACTAGATTTTCAATCTCGGTATTTCGCCGAGCATGGGGAATCCAACAGAGTGCATCCCAACGCGTCAAAAATATACAATATGTGTGTGAACCTTAGCTTAGCGTTAATAACACACAATTTTGTGTGCAGTTACTTTAAGGTAATGTTGAACAAATGCTTCATTTGAAAATAAAAATATAATAATGATGCATGGAGAAGATCAAAATATTTGTTTAAAGCGATATTATAATGCGGTCCCTAGACGATAATGCGGCATGACATGCTTTACGTGCTGTCATGCATGCATGATCATTTAGCTGTATTGCATGATGTGAATGACATGCAAACTACGTGTTGGCAGTTGATTGTCAAGTTTTCATCATGCAATGAAAAATGCATGACGCATGATCTGGGCCCTGTTTATCAAAAGTTACAAGTCTTCACGTTCACAAGTTACCTAGAATGTTAATTTTCGTTAAATTCATAGCTCATCTCCATATCCATAATCAGCCATAATGTTCCCACTGCTGGGACACGGGCATCAGGTCATCTCTCTCTTTTGACCACATTTAAAAAAAGAAAATCGAATTTAAAATTTAATGCGGTAGTAAGCACGACACTTGTAAACTTGTAAGACGGAATAGAGACTCGCTGGACACTCTCAGGATTTGTTATGATTTTCTACAAGTTGTAACTTACAAAGAATTTTTTGGATAAACAAAATCACGAATAAAAGTGTCAAAATATAAGGACTTGTGAACTAAATAATGACATTTGGTAATACAAGGCTTGTGAGTTTTGCTAAACAGGGCACTGATCGGCATGTCATGCAAAAGGTACAGATTCTGTGTTACCAACAATGCATGTATTGAACTATTGGTAGTAAAATAATAATTGAAGATTGAATAATTTACAGGCAATTACAGATTTTTTATAAAATAATATTATCATACTTATATTGTTAAAAATAACAATGAAAATTACTTAATATTTGTTTGTCTAACAAAGGTTTTCCTAAAACAAAAAAAAATTAAGATAACAAGTATACCAATATATTCATACAATACTCCTTTTCTTCTAGGGACCGCTTTAGACATATTGGATTTTATTTTAAAAATATTGTAAATGTAGGTATGCTTAAACTTACATAGGGAATACGAATTATTTGCTTATTTTACTCACAAATATTTAGTAAGCCAATAATTGGCCTCTTCAAGCTAAGAATTAGAAGGCCATTTGTAATTCTAATCCTAACTAATATTATAACTGCGAAAGTGAGTTTGTTTGTTTGTTTTTTTGTTACACTTTCACGTTAAAACGGCTGAATGGATTTGGATGAAATTTGGCACATGGTTAGACCATGACCCGGAAAAGGACATAGGCTACTTTTCATCCTGGATCGCAGACGGAGTCGCGGGCAACAGCTAGTATGTCATAATTGTAAGCGCATAGTTATATCAGTACAAGCTAAAATGACGCTAATGTTAATGCAATTGAGATTATTTTCCAATATCCTTCCTTTGTGCAATTAAAATTTATCCGGCCTTATTGTTCTTCCTTTAGTAGGTATATTATTATATATAAAAGGATTTGTTTTAATTAAGTACTTATGAAGTCAAGGATTTTTGTCCTAGTTTTTTTTTGTTAATAAAACGAAGTTAGTTAATAGCGAATACGTTTTCATTCTGCCATATTCCTTTTCCATGTGTTTCCCCAATACTTAATTAATTAACACATTTTTTATGTAAGAACCATCTTCTTTGACCGACCGAATTACTATGAAAACTCATATCCGCGCATTATTTGAGAAAAGTACTATACAAGCCTTGGCCGTAACCTGGCATTGATGTACCCACGTATGTTGGCTCTGCTTCGCCTCGGCCCATATTTTTACGACACGAGGAGAAATAGACCCGGTGGTTATCAAGAGGATACCCTGTTGTCTGTCTGTTGTTGTGTGTTGCCTATCACGGTCGACGACTTCCACCGCATGCACCGCGCCAGGAGCGGTGAGGCGTTCGACATGGTCCTCGTAGTATGGAGTTGACATAAGCTTTAGACATGTCACTTGACTGGTGCTGTCATCTCCATACAATTTGATCTTTCCGTTGGCGTTAACGCTTACAGAAAAAGGATTTTGTCTATAGCCTCAGGCCCGGGTCGACGGCGCGTCGTGTTCAACGCGTGCCCTCAAAGCGATGTCAGCACAATTGGCGGCGTCCGCAAATAGGACTGATGCCTGCCAGGGTTGCGGGAAAGTCGGAAAGGGATACCGGGAAAGTCCGAAAGGGATACCGGGGCCCTTGGCAACAGGCAACTGAACACGGGTGCTACACACCCATGCTATAAATCCTCTATAAAAGTTCCTGAAACAGTTAGCTTATTGCCAAAATTAAAACAACCAGTGTCATAGTAACCATAATATCATCCAAACGGGTGTTATAATGCTGTACTAAATTTCATAATGCAACTCATTTAAAAAAAAGAACATTGTCATGCAGGCGCGTTTCACGAACAAAGCACCGTACTTAATTTAAAAGAAAAAAAAAACAAATGATATTCGACGCACGTGAATTCGAATTTTTCGAATTCACGTGCGTCGAATATCATTTGTTTTTTTAAACCTTGAGGCTTATCTACAAGTTTAGTGTAAGAAGGCCATTTACGCCTCAAGCTTTTAAGAAAATATTAAAGTTATATGGTTACGTATGTTTTATTTGGTACTTTTTAGTTCATTAAAAGCTTGTTTTTAAAAAGATTTTTACTTATATTTTATTTTCTACTTTTTAGCATTAGGAATTGTTTAAATATGTGTTTATCACAATTCTAACGAATTAGGTTTTCCCATGGCCACCTTCCGGCTCCATCATCAGGCCCTGAAATCCACCTAGTGTCAAAGCACTTGTTAATACATGACCAATGAGTCCAAACACGACGGCACTGTCTTGTTTGATTGAGGAGTTCCCATGGCCACCTTCCGGCTCCATCATCAGACCCTGAACACCACCTAGTGTCAAAGCACTTCTTATTCCTTAACCAATGAGTCCAAACACGATGGTGCTGCCTTGTTTGATTGAGGAGTTCCCATGGCCACCTTCCGGCTTCATCGTCAGAACCTGAACACCACCTAGTGTCAAAGCACTTGTTAATACACATGACCAATGAGTCCAAACACGATGGTGCTACCTTGTTTGATTGAGGTTTTCCCATGGCCACCTTCCAGCTCCATCATCACACCCTGAACACCACTTAGTGTCAAAGCACTTGTTAATACATGACCAATGAGTCCAAACACGATGGTGCTACCTTGTTTGATTGAGGTTTTACCATGGCCACCTTCCAGCTTCATCATCATGACCCTGATCACCTCCTAGTGTCAAAGCACTCGTCAATACATAACCAATGAGTCCAAACACGATGGTGCTATCTTGTTTGATTAAGCTTTTTCCATGGTCACCTGCCAGCTCCATCATCAGACTCTGAACACCACCTAATGTCAAAGCATTTGTCAATACATAACTAATGAGTCCAAACACTATGGTGCTGTCTTGTTTGATTGAGGAGTTCCCATGGCCACCTTCCGGCTCCATCATCAGACCCTGAACACCGCCTAGTGTCAAAGCACTTGTCAATACATAACCAACGCGTCCAAACACGATGGTGCTATCTTGTTTGATTGAGGAGTTCCCATGGCCACCTTCCGGCTCCAACATCAGACCCTGAACACCACCTAGTGTCAAAGAACTTGTTAATACTTGACCAATGAATTCAAACACGATGGTGCTATCTTCTTTGATTGAGGAGTTCCTATGGCCAACTTCCGGCCCCATCATCAGACCAGCAACAAGGTATCATTTTTTCAAAATGTCTCGGTAGTTGTATAAGTATGCCAAGTTACAGCACAATCAGATGCCAGGAAGTACTTGAAAAATGGATGGCAATTGGAGTAACTAGAAACACATATGGTCACCTGCCAGCTCCATCATCAGACTCTGAACACCACCTAATGTAAAAGCACTTGTCAATACATAACTAATGAGTACAAACACTATGGTGCTGTCTTGTTTGATTGAGGAGTTCCCATGGCCACCTTCCGGCTCCATCGTCAGACCCTGAACACCGCCTAGTGTCAAAGCACTTGTCAATACATAACCAACGAGTCCAAACACGATGGTGCTATCTTGTTTGATTGAGGAGTTCCCATGGCCACCTTCCGGCTCCATCATCAGTCCCTGAACACCACCTAGTGTCAAAGAACTTGTTAATACTTGACCAATGAATTCAAACACGATGGTGCTATCTTCTTTGATTGAGGAGTTCCTATGGCCAACTTCCGGCCCCATCATCAGACCAGCAACAAGGTATCATTTTTTCAAAATGTCTCGGTAGTTGTATAAGTATGCCAAGTTACAGCACAATCAGATGCCAGGAAGTACTTGAAAAATGGATGGCAATTGGAGTAACTAGAAACACATATGGCCACCTTCCGGCTCCATCATCAGACCTAGAACACCACCCAGTGTCAAAGTACTTGTTAATATGTTACCAATGAGTCCAAACACGACGGTGCTGTCTTGTTTGATTGAGGAGTTCCTATGCCCAACTTCCGGCTCCATCATCAGACCAGCTCCATTGTATCATTTTTTCAAAATGTCTCGGTAGTTGTATAAGTTTGCCAAGTTTCAGCTCAATCGGATGCCAGGAAGTGCTTGAAAAATTGATGAAAAAAGAAGTAACCGGAAACACATACGAACAGAGCAAGCTAATATAAAGCTTGTAAAAACAATAAAAATTACTATAAGGTTCTAGTTGTGTTTTTTTCTTCAAACGACAAAACTTAAAAGGCATGCCTCGTATAGGCTCTTAAGAAATGCGAGTATTATAATATATAGTTATCGTAATTGTATGAAGCCACTTACTTACGTGATATTGCAACTAAAGCAAGAAGCAGCATTCTATTCATCACAAATCATTCGAAATGAACTCAAAGTCAAAGCATTTATTTCAATTTATTTATTTCAAATTAAACCATTTACAGGCACTTTTGAATTGTCTAAGAGTCCATTCCAAAACGTAGATCTCTATGGAGAAGAACGGGCAAGAAACTCCAAGGACACTCTTTTAAATATGGTTAAAGATATTACAAAATCCTGGGTACAGTATTCTTCTTGATCCTATATGTAAGAACAATGTAAAACAAAAACAAATCAAAACTATAGATTAAAAATAAGCTCTGGCAAATAAGAGGTGACCAGTCTCAACTGACAGCGCCCGTTCACGAACATGACACGTGGATCAGCACCATCCAGCTCAACCATTTTGTAGGGAATCGAATGATCCAACACACGCGCCACCATCAGCGAGACATTTAAGTGAGCATGACATACTCTCATCTGCCATGCTATTTCAAGTCAACATACAACATGTTACCATATTAAACGGCTTCAGAGGATATTAATAAACGACTCACGTTTACAAAATTTGAAAAAATGCTTCTAAGTTATACAAAACTATAGTTTGCAATGAAATTGAGAGATTAATATAATATTATTTTTAGATTAGTTAATTATGAATGAAAAATAAACATTAAGTTCGTAAAGTCAGAAAAAAAAAATGGGGAAGCAACGACGGAGTTGACAGAGTACTTTTACTATAAGAAGCAACTCTTCCAATTATTAAAATTTGAACTAGTGAGCCCAAGTGCCTGTGGAGCAGAACCAGCATTAAGCCAACCATTTTTATCTACGATAATTATAATCATTCAACTTATCTATATTATGCTTGTCTACATAGTGTGTGTGTTTTTGCATGTTATAAATTTCTTCTCATTTAGTTGAAGAATATCGAGTGGTTTTTTATTATAACATACCCCTTATAAGAAGTAGGTATGAAAATAATAGTTTCTAGAATAGCTAGTTCTGTCAGGTTGGTATGTATATATATGTACCATCTCGCTAATGATTTTTATTGGCGTGGTTCTGTGATTAAAATGTTATGTTTAAAGGTAACCTAACCTACAGTTTCATTGCTGTTAATTTGCTATTAATAAAAACCAGTAACAACCAGTTCAAACTAGTTAGTACGTAGTTAAAACTGTGTTTTAATAAACATTATACAGGGTGTAATTCATTGTTGTTAATTTGCTATTAATGAAAACCAGTAACAACCAGTTCAAACTAGTTAGTAGGTAGTTAAAACTGTGTTTTAATAAACATTATACAGGGTGAAATTTAATTCATGGGCATCACCTTATTATAATTACATTTCTACTACATTAATTAAATTTTATCTATGAACTAAGCGTTCGAGAGTTCTAGCACCGTCTGCGAAAATGTTATAATTAATGTTTTGTAATTAGTTTTTATTTCGCTAGATGAGCTCGTGGCTAAGTAATAACAGCCGCACGGGTCGATCCATTAGGTTAAGCTACGCTTGCTGAGGTTGGTCCGCGGATGGGTGACCATCTTTACATATCGAGACTCCTCCGTGCCTCGGAAAGCACGTTAAGTCGTTGGTCCCGGCTGTCATTTGTGGATCTTTGACAGTCGTTACGGGTCGTCAGAAGCCTGAAAGTCTGACAACCAGTCTTACCAAGGGCTATCGTATTACCCAGTTACTGGGTTGTGGAGGTCAGATAGGCAGTCGCTCCATGTACAATACTGGTATTCAGCTACATCCGGTTAGACTGGAAGCCGACCCCAACGTAGTTGGGAAAATGCTAGGCAGATTGATTGACGTCGAGTGGTGTGCGAGAGAGAGCGCCTGAAGTAAAGTTCTCGATAACGCGACACTGTAGCCTCGGCATCAGAGTGCTTGCTAGTGATGTGATGAAGTGAAGTGGTAGTATGTAAGAGAATAATAATTGTGAAGAGATAACGCTACAACTGAACTATAACCTTTTAAAATATAGCATAAATAATTGTAAATAATGTTTCTATTAAACTATATTGAATTTCAAAATAAGAGCAAATTTTTCTTTGTAAACGTTCAAACTACCCACAAGCGAAAAAACTTACAGCTTTCTAGTACTAAGGATCTCTGAGCTAAGCCGCAGACAGATAGACAGACAGACGGACATGGCGAAACTAAACGCGTTCCTTGTTGACAACGGAACCTTTGAAATATTTATTTGCGGTAAACAGGACGCTAACTTGTAGTAGTTAGGCTTGCATTTTTTAACAAGTCTCTTTCCAGTTTTCGCTGCGTCAAGCGTTCTAAAATTTCATTTTTCGTCTTCCGGATATCTGTTGCTATTTTGAACGCTCCATCCACATTTACCAAAACCCAAAAAAGGTAAGTAAAGTCTACGTGAAGTCTCGTCACTTTGCCGTGCAGGATTACATTTGGGTGAGGATTTTTGTATATCCATCTATGCTTATACTGACGAGTAAAAATCTGCATCATTTTCATTCTGATACGGCTCAACATACGATACGTGTATGATATACGGAAACCAGTATCCGTAGCGCTAAATTTTTTGTGTTTTTGGATTTTCTTTATTTTGTGCCTTGTCATGTATAATATCTGCAGCATGAGATCGACAACTTTCCGCCTCGTAAATTGTCTAAGCGTCTTCCAGTAGTGGTCTTCAGAATAGTTGACATACCGTTGCCTTCTCGACGGGTATAGAGCTATTGGTTCGTCTTTTGCAATTTTGCCTGTGATTGCATACATTTTTTTTCTAAACCTGTTGACGTTAATTTTTTCTATGTCAATTGATATATTTTTTACTATCACGCCAGGCATGTTATCATAGTCCAATAATGGTTTTTGTTCAAGTGTCGGCAAAACTTCACTGAGCTTCGGGAATTCGTCATCAAAATCAATATCTATTGCGTCTACCGGTTCATAAAAGTAAGAACCATTAGGAGCTCTTCTGGATATATTTGCGCTTTGAACAAAAGGTAAGAAACCTGAAAAGAAAACACTGTTTGTTATTAAGGGACAGAAGTCAAAAGAACAATGTTTTACTTCGGACACGAACAGGAAATATAGCAGTAAAAAAAGAACATAATAATTAAATGACTCAATAAAACGAACAAAATCATGAAAACAATAAGAAGAAGACCTATGCGATGCCAAAAAGGCTTCTATCTCAACATGATAATGCGATATTTGAAAAATTTAATTGCAATACCACTGCGCTGGTAGGCTCTGCCAGGGTTGCGGGAAAGACCGAAAGGGATACCGGGACCTTGGCAACAGGCAACTGAAGGAACACGGGTTGGTTTTAGTCAGTAAAAGTCTGACACGCTTCTCCCGCTCCGCCCAGAGAGAGAGAAGTCATAAGATGATTTCCCACCCTCAAAAAAAAAAAAGCGCTGGTAGTCTGCTAATAATCTGGATATACATAGTTTTCACCATAGACATAGAGAATTGTACTGAGCATTAAGCCTCACAAAAGTGGTCACTCTCTCTAGAAAGAGACAAACCGTCTCCGACTGTGCGGTACGGCCAATACCTGTATATACTAGACTAAAGAGACAACTACAGGCTGTGAAATCGCTTTGTCTCTCACGTATTTTTCGGCCTGTATTCACTGCACAACTGAATACGGGACGCTCAGTACCTTTTTAACCGACTTCCAAAAATGAGGAGCTTATATGTTCGTCTGTATGTATCTTTTTTTTTGTGTATAGTCATAGATATTTTCGCCAATTGTGAACCGATTTATAAATTATTTTTTAGTTCGAAAGGGTAGGTATACTACCGAGGTGGTCCCATTGTCATTAGGTCAGGATCTGATGATGGGATCCTGGAGAAATCGAGGGGTACTCTTCAAATATTATAGGCACACCTATAGCGACTTGGGTATTTTTTATCTCATGCAGTTGCTCTCGGAAAGCACCATTTAATGAAGTGGAACTGATGATGAAGACCACAGATGGCCACCGGAACTACTCAATAATAAGTATTTCACTGATTGCGGTTCGATTACTTTAATATGGTTGCCAAGCAATATAAGCTCGTCACAAAGTCACAATGTATATGGTGAATTGGAGCTGATGGTGAAGTACCAAGAGGAGAACTCCTCAATGATTAACGTCCCTGCATCGGGAAAAGCAATCTTTTGTAATAGGTGATGAGTAGTTGACATGAGGCTATTGTAACTTAGATAAATTACAAACTGACCCACTAAAAAGCGAGAAATAAAATTTTTTTTAAGAAAAAAAAGTACGTGTTTTTTCAAAAATCAGCTTCTAACGAGGTGTAAAAGGGTAATAAAGTTTAAGGGGTACAGATCATAAATTAATGAGGTTGTTGAAGTTTTTTATAGGAAAGTAAGAAATCAACGCGGACGAAGTCGCGGGCAAAGTGCTAGTTAGATAGAATAGAATAGAATAGAATACTCTTTATTATGTACACCATAAAAAATACAGTTACAAATGTAGAAACACAATGGGCGGGTAGGGTGACACAATGGGCGGTCTTATCGCTAAGAGCGATCTTTTACAGACAACCTCAAATAACAAATCTAGATATAAAAGAAGATTTACTTACATAGGGTTTTTTTTCCCTACTTGACTGGATACTTTGACTACGACATGACCTATTCCTATATACCTAATTCTTTTTTGTTTCGTAAATTTTACTCTCATCATCATCATCATTTCAGCCGAAAGACGTCCGACTGCTGGACATAGGCCTCCCAAGCACCGCCACTTCGACCGGTTTTATGCTTCCCGCATCCAGCGGATTCCTGCGGCCTTCAGCAGGCCTTCCAACGCTACGTCTACCGGTACGCGTCGCCACTCAAACTCAAACTCAAACTCAAAGCATTTATTTCAATTAAACCATTTACAGGCACTTTTGAATTGTCAAGGAGTCGGTCAGTCAGAAATATGAAGCTAGTTGCCCATTCCAAAGCGTAGTAGGTACCTATGGAGAAGAACGGGCAAGAAACTCCACGGACACTCTTTTAAATCAAAATATTGTTACAATATATGGGTTACATCATTCATGTTGAAATTATAAATGTGAGAACAAGGTAAAAAGCGCGTTAAAAGCGTCCGCAATTATGACATACAAACAATTCAAAAATTAAAATAAGCCATGGCAGCTAAGAGATGACCAGTCACAACTGACGGCGCCCGTTCACGAACATGACGCATGGATCAGCACCATTCAGCTCAACCATTTTGAAGGGAGCTAAATGATCTAACACACGCGCCACCATCAGCGAGACATTTAAGTGAGCATGACATTCCCAGCCGCCAGGGCACATTCAAGTCAATGAAAGACAGATTACCCGGTAAATGGTAGCTCAATAGTACATAGTACTCACACCTGTGCTATGCAATTATATAATACAAAGGAGATTGAGTTTATACAATGCAAAGATGATGATGATCTTAAAATCTTCAGCAGCTCCAACTGTATGTTCGAATGTTAATTAGTTAGTTATGATTGTGGAGCAGGACCAGCATTAAGCCAAGCATTTTTATCAGAGATGTAATCCTCCAACTTATAATATGCCTGCCTGCATAGTGTGCGTACTCCAGAACCCTTCGGCCCCATCGGCCATCTGTTCTGCGAGCAATGTGCCCTGCCCACTGCCACTTAAGTTTGGCAATACTTCGGGCTATGTCTCCGGGTTACCTCGGTAATTTTACTCTATTGTGTAATAAATAATTATTTGAACTTACAAAACAGAAGAATAAGTTTCATGATTATGGTGAACGGCTGCATTTAAAAATAATTGTTTTTTAATTAAGAAAAATCTCCTGCTCACTGAGCAATTTCCATTATAAGTTTCGTTACCTAAGTTATTAAAAACTGATTATGTACTTACCTATTAATTAAAAAACTGTTACGTAATGAGTCGATTATTTTATTTGTTTGATCATGATTAATATTAATACTTTAATACTATTATTAATTCGGTTCACCTCCTAGTGACTTTAAGGTTTTATTTATTAGTGGTAATCTGTGAACAACGTTGTGGGATTTTTGTTTTTCTGTTTGTAATATTGTATAGTGTAGCTGTTTGTTGTTCGTATGTAATAAAATAAAATCCTAACTAATATTATAAATTAATGCGAAAGTGAGTTTGTTTGTTTGTTTGTTACGCTTTGACGCTAAAACGGCTGAACGGATTTCGATGAAATTTGGCACATGGGTAGACCATGACCTGGAATAGGACATAGGATACTTTTTATTCCAGTATTCCCTCGGGATCGAGATTTACGCGGGTGAAACCACGGGGCGCAACTAGCCATTAATATTTAGGACTACAAATTATTGCATTATTGATTTAGTCAGTGTTGCACGGGTACTTCCCACTGGTTAATACTCCGTGGTTAACACTATTAACTACTGGGAATGATGCGTTTGCACTACAAGGCCCTGCACCCTATTTGCCTAATACACGATCAATTACAATTTGAATCAGTTTGAAACAAACTAATCCATTGCTTCGTATGTTCGAAAAAAAATCTGCTCAAAATAAATAACGAAATGAATGTTGTTGAAGTGTCAAAATGAAACAGATTAGCCTTAATTGGTTACGAAAATAAGTTACGCGATTAGATATCTGGATTCGATTTCGGATTTTCGACGCTTTTAAATAATATTATTTTATCGACAACTCTAGAAATTGATTCGCCTACAAATAAATGGACTACTCTCGATTTCTGCCTGGAGACAGCGACACCATGCATGCAGTTTAGCCATTTTAATAAACTTTCAAATAATAAATCCCAACTCATATTATAAATGCGAAAGCGAGTTTGTTAGTTAGGTACGCTTTCACGTTAAAAGGTCTGAACGGATTTGGTGAAGAATGGCAGTTTTGGTGTCACTTCATTGCAGAAGCGTTCATGAACGAAAAGTATGTAAATTCACATTTATCACATTACCGTAAATGTGATAAATGTGAATTTACATACTTTGCGCCCCACAGCCGCCGCGCCCCACACCGTTGTGGGGCGCGGCGGCTGTGGGGCGCTGAACCTTTAAAATGCGAGCGGCACGGCGCTGTTCCGCACGGAAATCGGCGTTCGGCTGCGGTGGAACGATATCGTTCCAGCGGGGTCCCACGGTTTGCGCGGCAAAAATCTCTATTTCTGCTTATGAATAAGGGTTTTTTATCCTCTGTGGCAATTTAAGTCTATGGGCAGATAGATATTCTAGTCGACTTACTCATTAAAAACCAGAACTTCTTTTTTTTTTTTTTTTTTTTTATTGTTGAAGTTTGACGCGTGTTTCACGTCAAAATTGCCGTGACATCTGTTTATTTTTTCCTGTTAATGTCATAATCTCTTAATGTTGTTAGATTACTTACGTATTTATAATAAAACCTGCGAAAATTTCATAAAAATCGATCCAGTAGTTTTAGAGATACGGTCAAAACAAAAAACAAGGCCCACTACGAAACATTCACTATTTGTAAGTTCTATTTTAGTTACCCGCTTATTGTTTATACATAAGTATGTGGTCTATTTATTCAAGAACCCAAACCAATTAACGATAATGAAGTGCGTTTAGTATTTCTCAAGTGTTTATGTTTTTTGTGCGAGCGCTGGCGCACCGCGCGCCCGCCACTCGGCGGGGGGGGGGTCCGGTCCCGAAGCCCATAATACGTTTCGATAGCCCGCAGCTTTGGAGGTGAAAATCGACTTTCATAGACATATACGACATATATTGACGACACGGTTGGCGCAGTGGCTGAGCGATGGACTGCTGCGCAACGTGCCGCGGGTTCGATCCCCGCACGGAACAAATATTTGTATGATCTGCAAGTAGTTGTTCCGGGTCTGGGTGTTAGTGTATGTGAGATTCTATGTTTGTAAACGCACCCACGATACAGGAAGAAATTCTAAGTGTGGGGCAACGTTTTTAATAAAAAAAAAAAAAAAAAAAAAAAAAACTTAAAACTTTTTCCGTAATGTCCACTTATAAGACTTGAAAATATTTCACAAGACTAAATATATGCCTTAAAGGATATTGACCAATTTGGACCAAATGCTGCCCAGCCATGGAAGTGCCTCCAAATGGTTCCTTGCAACAAGGTAAAGATTAAAAATAAAAAAACGGTCCCAGGGTTATAAAGTTATTGCCTTTATATGGAGCCGGCAGGTATCCATAGGAACTCCTCAACCAAACAAGACAGCACCATCGAGTTTGGACTCCTTGAATATGTATTGACAAGTGCTTTACACTAGGCAGTGTCCAGGGTCTGATGATCGAGCCGGAAGGTGGCCATAGGAACTCCTCAACCAAACAAGATAGCACCATCGTGTTTGGACTCGTTGGCTTTGTCTTGATAAGGACCTAGTATAGCCGAAGTTTGCATCCAGGGTCTGGTGATGGAACCGGAAGGTACCCATAGGAACTCCTCAACCAAACAAGACAGCACCATCGAGTTTGGACTCCTTGAATATGTATTGACAAGTGGTTTACACTAGGCAGTGTCCAGGGTCTGATGATGGAGCCGGAAGGTGGTCATAGGAACTCCTCAACCAAATAAGATAGCACCATCGTGGACTCGTTGGCTTTGTCTCGATATGTACTAAGTATAGCCCAACCAATGTTTATTACTGCTTTAGGTAATAATGATCTTTACGCAAACGCAATAACTTGTGAATGTAAAGTCATGTAACCGGCATTCATATCCTCGGTCCACGGTACTGAGAAATTAATCAGGAAAATCCTAGCTTCCACACTGATTAATTTTGACGTGCCGTGCTTCACCGAGGCTATGGATGCCTGGAGACTCGCTTGCCCGAATACAGATCCACCCGACTATCCATCTTCCCAGAGACGGTGGGATGAGCCGCTCTGCAGATTAGTACAGAACAATTTACTTGACACGTCTGCTACTACTGCGGAGCGCGCGCGCCTGCTGGCTGTGGGTAAGTGGGAGTCGGGTCTGTGGCTTCACGCACTACCGTCATCGAACCTGGGAACTTTGTTCGACGACACTACGTTCCGCATCGCTGCTTCCCTGCGACTAGGAGCTCCATGTTGTTCTCCTCATCGCTGTCACTGTGGCGAAGTTGTCAACAGCCTCGGACACCACGGCCTGTCTTGCAGCCGAAGTGCGGGTCGCTTAGCACGTCACGCTAACATTAATGACATCATCCGACGAGCTCTTGTCACCGTCGGCGTTCCAGCTGTATTAGAACCCAATGGCTTGGCACGCGACGATGGCAAAAGACCGGACGGCATGTCCTTATTTCCATGGAAGATGGGTAGGCCTTTAGTGTGGGACGCAACGTGTGTCGATACTCTTGCGCCATCTCATCTTCCTGGCTCGGCGTGCTGTGCTGGCGCCGCCGCTGCGGCTGCGGAAAACCTCAAGCGGCGAAAGTATAATAGCCTTATAGGCAATTATATTTTCGAGCCGTTTGGGGTTGAAACCCTAGGGCCGTGGGGTCCAAGTGCTCATAGTTTATTTAATGAAATCTCGAAACGGCTGTTTGACACTTCCCGTGACCCAAGGGCTGGCTTTTACCTTGGTCAGAGGCTAAGCATTGCCATTCAACGTGGCAATGCCGCCAGTCTCTTGGGTACACTACCAGCCGACAGCGATGCGGAGGAATTTTTCGACGCCATATTTTAGATATTAGTTGTTTATTTGTACAGTTAGTTTTATTTAATATTAGTTAGAAAATTGTTTAGTGTTAGATTGTATATTTTATTGAAATAATAAACTTATGCGTGTAACCAAATACATTCATAAAATTGAAATGACTGAGTGCAAATTTTCAAATGTATGCTACATCTTATTTGTGTCGTACTGTACCTATTTGTATTTGCAAAATGTGTTGGATCAAACTCAAACTCAAACTCAAAGCATTTATTTCAATTAAACCATTTACAGGCACTTTTGAATTGTCAAGGAGTCGGTCAGTCAGAAATATGAAGCTAGTTGCCCATTCCAAAGCGTAGTAGGTACCTATGGAGAAGAACGGGCAAGAAACTCCACGGACACTCTTTTAAATCAAAATATTGTTACAAAATATTGGTTACATCATTTATGTTGAAATTATACATGTGAGAACAATGTAGAAAGCACGTTAAAAGCGTCCGCAATTATAACAAACAAATCAAAAATTAAAATAAGCCATGGCAGCTAAGAGATGACCAGTCACAACTGACGGCGCCCGTTCACGAACATGACGCATGGATCAGCATCGTGTAGTGTAGTGAAATAAAATAGTTAGTATGGTGAAAAAACTTCTATTATTTCGGTGTAATCAAAAGAAAACTTAAAAAAAAACTTAAGGTAACACGTCTATCGTCCGAAGTTCCAAGTTCCCCAAAATGATATTTCATACATTCATTCCCAACGTTCCCAAAACATGAAATTAAATTATTTGTGAGGTTCACACTTGACCAATTCTCGTACTGACCGTGTCCAAAACGTTGCCTCTCGTTAACGACCGTTTTTGTCAACGGATAACGGGCCGACGCGAAACGGTTACCTTTGTACACGACCCGCTAAATAACGTGAGCGTGAGCACGTCTGTTTTTGTCGATATCAGTTCTATACTTGAAGGGCGAAGGAATGCACGTACGTTATGTCGAGTGCATAGAAAAATCTTATTCTAACCTACTATTTATACAAAAAAAAATCTCTAAAAAGAAGGAAAAAGCTATTGGTTCATCCAATTTTATTAGAAAGAGAGTCATAGGATGGAGTATCCCATACTCTCATGGAGAATTTAAAGAAAGACGGAAGAAAGTTCTTTAATTTCTTTCGAATGACTCATGAAAGTTATCGCAAATTATTAGAACTCCATATCAATGGTAAACTCCATATTTACAATGAGCAGCACAAGGGAGGGATATAGGTAAAAACGTGGGCAAACCCGTCGTCGTCAACATACTTCTATGAAATGACGTGGTCAACGGTGTACTGCATGGGAACGACCGCCGAGCCGTCGCGCTGAGGGGCGACGTGCGCTTATCTGAGGGCCTCTCTCGCTGACAATCGCTTCGAAAGCGTTTCGGTTTTCTATAACGTCTTTCAACAGAATTGACCTACGCTTTTCGACAGCTTATGTCAGTTCTATACATTTTTGCCTTTTCCATCATCGTTATCGCTGATAGAATGTCACTTTGTCTAGAGCCTCTGTTGAGTTTCGTTGCAACGGGTATGTGCCCGTCGCATTAACAAACACCCACACTTACCCATTGAACACTGCGCGGGAGTTGGCCCGTCGGCGTCGCCGTTATTAAAATCGAGCCGTTGTCCGTTGTCTTTACTAGAGGTCTTAGAATAAAATAAAATCAGTACATAGATATAATTAACCTTATTTTCAAATCAAATGATGCCCTAACGTCATCCGTCCAACAGCAATGCGAAACATTAGCAAACGCTTTTCTGGAAAATGCTACGTTAACTAGAGATTGGAATAGTGACCCTGAATCTGAGGCTGCTGTCAGAGAATCGACCGATATTCTGAACAGGTACAAAATAAATGACATAAGATTTCCAGTGAGACCCAAAGAAATTCATAAGCTGTTAAACGCCTTGAAAACTCGCAAAGCTCCAGGTATAGATGGGATAGACAACTCTTTGCTTAAAAACTTATCACAAAAATGTCTAGTACTCCTCACCAAACTGTTTAATGGCTGTTTTCAATTGGGCTACTTTCCTTCCGCTTGGAAGTTAGTTAAAGTTATTGCTATTAAGAAACCTGGCAAAGATGAAACAATTCCTTTTAGTTACCGGCCGATAAGCCTCCTCCCAAGCTTGGCTAAACTTTTCGAGTCCCTGATTCTGAGCCGCCTCCACAAATTTACTGAGCATCTCCTTATCCCTGAACAATTCGGATTTCGCAAATCCCACTCCACAGTCCAACAGCTAGCTAGAGTTGCTGAGCACATTGTTGACAACCTCAACAATAACAAATCCACTGGTATGGTGCTTTTAGATATTGAAAAGGCTTTCGATACAGTTTGGCATGCGGGTTTGATCCACAAATTGATGTCCAACCACATTCCTTTATCCTTTGTTAAGCTGCTCCAGTCATACTTGGGTGAACGAACCTTTTCTGTGGCCATTGGCAATCAAATATCCATACAGAAACAACTCTTAGCCGGAGTACCTCAAGGATCAATATTAGGACCGTACCTCTTTATTTTGTATCTCAATGATATTCCGAAGCAAAGGCTAACGCATCTAGCTGTTTACGCCGATGACACTGCAACATACACCTCTTCCGATGAGCTTGACCTAGTCATTCAACAAATGCAACTCGCTTGATCTTCTTCTAGGCTACTTCTCTAAATGGAAGCTAAAAGTGAATTCCACTAAAACTGAGATCCAGAAAGCGCTCCCTTCCCTCCCGCTTTGTTAAAATTGAAGGTTATAACATTCAGTGGAGGAAATCAATCAAATATTTAGGAACAACGTTAGACGACAAACTAAGCTGGTTAAAAAAATTAGAAGAGCTTCGTGTAAAAGGAGTCAAGTCCCTTAACTGCTTAAAACCAATCCTAAATCGTAAATCTAATTTGAGCCCTCAAACCAAATTACGCATTTATTCCACTCTGGTTCGTCCTTGTATGACATATATGCATCCCCTGTCTGGAGTAGTATTAGTGACACTAACTACCAAAAACTCCAGGTTGTTCAGAACAAAGCACTCAAAATAGCATTCAACACTCCTCTCTACACAAACCTTCGACATCAAATTCCCACCTCTAAAGGATTTCATTCTGAAAGTATCCCGAAAATTCTATCTTCTTAGTAATCCACGTCATCGTAATACTCTGGTCTCACACATTGGTAAGAGTAGATTAGCCCGATTACCTTATGCTAAGACTTATAAATAGTACAAACTCCCTCATCACCATTTCATGGTAGATTAACGTTAGCTTACTTACCTCCTGTCCAGCGCGATGGCTGTCATCCAACTCACTAACATGTACTTTACATTAAGTATCACTTCCTAGACATAATTATGCTTATATTCTGTTATATTCTTTTTATATTTTTGTAATGTATTGTTACATTACAAAAATATAAAAAGAATATATGATAATGTTAAAAAAAAAAAAAAACGGGGGCCTGGGTAACTTAAATTTAAAAATGTGGGTCTGCAAACCCTACATATCAGTCCGATTTCATAATTTGCATCTAAATAATTAGTAGTTTCAATAACAATCAAACATGTTGTATGCTAAGAGAGGCGATTTAGCCTATTTAACATTGCTCGGATTATGTTAGTTTACATTTAGAATAAGACCTTTTTGTTAACTTTTATTAACCTTTCCATTAATAAAGACCTTTAAAAATCAATCAATCAATCAACCTTATTTGGAATTGGAAGATATTATTTTCTCTATAGACCTATGTGTAATTTGTGCTATGTGTTTTAAGATCTTTTCGAGATATATTCAGGGTGTGTTAGGGGGTATTGTAATGTTTGCCATAATTTCATTTGCCATAATATTGTTTTCCATAATCGTCCTCAGTCATAATATTTACTTGCCCTATTATCATTTATACTAATAACGTTTGTCATATCAACTTATTAGTCATAACTTTTATTTGCCATAAAATTAGTTGCCATAATAACAAGTGTCATAATCATTACTTTCTATAAGTAACACATTACATAGTCGATACTTGACATAAGCAACATTTAATATAATTTATCTACACCCATGCTATAAATCCTCTCTAAAAGTTTCTGAAACAGTTAGCTTATAGCCAACATTAAAACATCCAGTGTCATAGTAACCATAATATCATCCAAACGGGTGTTATAAAATTCAACGTTGTCAAGTTTCAACATTGTATTGAATTTCATAATGCAACTCATTTTAAAAAAAGAACATAGTCATTCACGAGCGGTTCACTAACAAAGCACCGTAATTTAAAAACAAAACACATTCCAATTCGAAAAATTCGAATTCACGTCGTACCGCGCCATTTCTGTTCAATATTGGTATTGCAAAGAAACTTTTATAGAAGATTCATATCATGGGTGTAGATAAAATCTTGTATGCAACTGTATATAATTAGGTATTAAAACACTCATGTGATACTATTATCCCACATTCGTGTTTTAATACCCTTTATTATATAACAGTTGCATAAATAATTATTAGAAGCGTTTATTGTTTTGTACAAAAAATGTATAGATTGTTAGTCCTAAAAAATTTGCTAAAAATTAGGTTTTAGTGACAGAAACGCATCGCTGTAAATCCGACTCCACGCAGTCTTGTATGCCTACGCGATTTTAAATTTAAAATCGCGTAGGTGCGGAGGGGTGAGGCGGCCCGCGAGTTGAGGAGCAGCTGGTTGTAACACTCGCCTCTGGTGAGCGTTAAACCATCTGCGACGATAAGCTCACGTGGGACCGACGGAGCCCCGCTGCGCCGGAGCCGTGACAGAAACCATGCCTACTGTATTTTTTTTTTTTGTGTATTTTGATCGTGCGGCCTATACCATTTTTCTAGGAATATGTTAATAGCAAAATTATTCAGTTTCACATAACATCAAAGTTGCAGGCGCTGAACTAGCATTGTTGTGCTAATATGGGCAAATTAATAATAGGTCTTTACCTATGAAATTGCCGTTCTGCAGTACTGGCCATTTCAAATCAAAATAATTTTTGTTTGGCTAAGAATTCTAATTTCAAATTAATTTTATTTATTTAACATGGAATTCTTTTTTCAAAAGAAGTCATTTGTTTAATGATTAGTGTTACATTTTCATCGCATTTCAATCTTTTTCGTCATCATGGATACGTTAAAAATTCGAGTAATTATGGAATATGAGTACCGTCGTGGCAGCAACGCGGCACAAGCGGCACGCAACATCAACGACGTTTACGGAGCTAACACTACAAACCAACGCACCACCTGATATTGGTTTGCTCGCTTCCGTTCTGGAAATTTCGACCTGAAAAATCTCGCGGTCGTCCGAAGACTTTGGTCGACAATGACGAATTAAAGGCGATTGTGGAAGCTGATGATACACAATCTACGGCTGAATTAGCAGTAGCTTTCGACGTTAGCGTCAAAACAATATTGGTCCATTTGCGTCAAATTGGCAAGGTAAAAAAGCTTGACAAATGGGTGCCCCACGAACTCAATGATCGCCAGCGCGAAGTACGCGTCGAGGCGTGCCTTGCACTGCATTGGTCAATCGCTCGTCTCCGCTGCTCCTGCACGACAACGCGCGACCTCATACTGCACAGCAGACGGTCTCCAAGTTGCAAGAACTGGGGTTGGAAGCTCTCCGTCATCCGCCCTACTCACCAGACCTTGCGCCTACAGACTACTACTTTTTCCAGAATTTGGATAACTTCTTGGCGGGAAAAAAATTCAATACCCGAGAGGCAGTATAAAATACCTTTGAAGAATTTCTTGCCTCCCGTCCAGCTGATTTCTTTAAGAAGGGCATCAATAAACGGGTGTGTAATGTTTGGCATAATAACAAATGCTCTAATTTCACTTAAACTAACGTTCATATGACATAATTTTCATAAGACATAATATCAAATGACATAAATTCATATGACCTAATGTTTCGTATCATATGTTATTCATTTAACATAATAACATTTAGTATAACGTTCATTTTATATAATTTTCAATATGTATAATATTCTTTTAATATAACGTTCATTTGACCTAATATTCTTATGACCTAAAATTCGTGTTTAATGGGCACAGTTCTAGCCTAACTCAAATGGCACTTAACCAAACCTTAAAATATTCTATGCAAGGTCGAGGGTGGGCCTGGTCGACGGAGCCCCGCTTGGCGGGGCTCCTACTTATGGGTGGTTTATAAAAAAATAACCACGAAAGGGATGGCGGGGTCTATTCGCTCGCTTCGCTCGCTCACACGACCCCGCCATCCCCTTCTAACCTAACCTATCCGAGTCGGGGTGCCCTAAAGTCCAGATTGCATCCAGGTGTATAAGGTATAAAGTGAAGAAAAAATTAATACAATATTTATTTAATCATAACATAAATATTGGGTCCATATTGGCTCACCTAAAGTTCTTTACCCGAAATTGTTCTTCCTAATGATTTGTAATCCGAATGATCACTCTTCCTAAAATTTTTCATCCTAAAGTTTTCATTCATACTATTTGTAGTGCTACCGGCGATGTTCATAACACTCATGTTTCCGAAAATTGTAATGAATAATATCATTAATGTAAATATATTTAAACTCCTACTGTTTTTTATCATAACGCTTTTATCCCTAAACACAATTACCATAATATTTTCGCTCATATTCAGAAGGTCAGAGTGTCGTCTAGGACCGATTCGGTTCTGGCACTTCGCCGGCCGCTGCCGCGGCACGCTCGCTTCGCTCGCTCGGCTCGTGCGTAGTTGGTCACAGTTCTAACCTAACCTAACCTATGGTTCCCTTCCACAACGTTTTTACGACAAACGGTTAGTCGGAGACAAATATTACACGTATGAGATTTTCTAAATTATATTAAAAGTTACTTAGAGATTATGAATATTATAGTAAATGAATAATATGCTAAATGAATATTATGTGAAATGTGCATTATAGGAAATGTTCATTATGTCATATGAAATTAGGTAAAATGAAATTATATCAACAATTCATTATGTCAACTGATCGTTATGTTAAACAAAATTATGTTAAATGAAATTATGTCAAGTGAACGTTAGATATTTTGTTATTATGTCAATCGTTACACACCCTCAATAAACTGCCACTGCGTTGGCAAAGATGCATTGATTGCATGGGTAATTACTTCGATTAATACAAATAAAAAATACATGAAAAAAATTCGTTTAATTTTTTTCATACAAAACGGCAATTTCATAGGTAAAGACCTAATATTACGATGAATACATGGTATGGAAAACGACATTATTGAAAATTAAAAATATAGCAAATAAATATTATGACACTTGATCGATTATGACCAATGTCATTTGACGATTATGGCAACTGAAGAGTTATTTATAAATTATTATGGTATATAAAATTATGGCATATGAAATTATGGCAAATATTAGTAAACCGTGTTAGGGATGTATCTAGGGGTTGAGTCAGGAATTTATCCAGGTCGTTCTAGGGAACAATGTGTAGAAGAAGATTTTTATAATTCTTTATTCTCCACAATTAACACGCACATTATAAAATAAGATAATTATAAGAACCCCAAACCTTCGTATTCTTATACAATAGGAGTATCCGTATCAAGGCTTACTTTCCGTAGCTACTTTCCGTTGTTGTATTCAGAGTATCATTTTTTTTAATCTTTTCCGCCATGAATATGTCGTAGGGCTCATCCTTGCTGAACACCCGCTTGATCATCTTGGTGGTATCACGCATGTCCACGTCGAAGTGCACTACACGCTCGTAAAACCGTATCATGCCGTAGTAATGCCTGTAATACACACCTTGCTGTTTATACGCTCCACCCACCATCTTCATCTGCTCAGTTCTTAATCTACGCATTCTGTTAAATAGGTAACCCAGCTTGTATCTCTTGTCACCTCTAACCAAATCGCGATGATATAAAGCTTTTCCTACCTCGTAACGACAGTGCAATGCAAATTGTATCAAGACCATCCTGAGTTGCATTTTTTTAAAATCCTCTCTATAATCCCCTTCTTCTCTATCGTTAGGGTCTATCCACCATTTATCAGGGTATTTTCTTCTTGTATTATTGTTCTTCTTATTTTTATTCGTATTCCTATATGCTTTAGTAAAGTTTGAATACTTTTCATTAATGACAGAGAAGTCGTGCAAGTCGAAGGCCTCGTCGGTCAGGTTGGTTCGGTGGAAGTCAAACGCGTTGCTTAGATCCAGGTCCAGTTCTTCGAGCTTGTCGTTGACGTCGTACGCTTCAGGTGCAACATCTGGCGCCGCGTCGTTGGGCTCCTTAAGGAACAGATCCTTCATGGATGCAATGTTGCCGTATAGCGTATGGTAGACGTCACTCTCGTCCAACAGTGGATCACCATTGTTTAACGAGAGGCCTGATAAAAATAATTTTATTATTAGCCACGTAGAAAACGGGGGACTAAAAGAAAACTACGTTTTTAAACAAAGGATAATTAGGGGATTCTCATTTGACATAAAATAACATATTACACACTAGCTGTTGCCCGCGACTTTGTCTGCGATTCAGGATGAAAAGTTGCCTATGTCCTTCTCCAGATTATGGTCTACCCAAGTGCCAAATTTCATACAAATCCGGTCAGCCGTTTTAGCGTGAAAGCGTAACAAACAAACAAACTCACTTTCGCATTTGTAAAAGGTATAATATAAAAATATTAAATATAATTAATTTTATTTATTTAACTAATATTTAATTTACAATTTTAAATAAAATATATTATGCAATCTAACACAAACATTAGGGAAAGAATAAAGGAAGAGCTCAAAAAAAAAAAATTACATGTATACAGGGCGTCCCACTGATATGCCACATGGAGGGAAAGTACCTTGAATATTGTAGACGGAACATTTTACTGAAAGAAGATATTATTTGAATTTAAAAAAACAATTTAAACTGCATTCATAGATGTTTAAATAACTACATGGTTGAATCAGGAATCGAACCCGTTACATGAGAAAAATAATCACTATGTAGCTTTATCATACCGATCGAAAGGCTTCATCATAAGGATTATTTTTTGCTAAATAACATAGTGTCACAAATAAAAGGAAGACCATGAATTTTAACATTTGATGTGAAATTTTGTTCAACTTTGTATTCAACAGGAAGGGACTCATTTTTACCCGACTACGGCGAAGAAAAAAGGAGGGTTATGATTTTGACCGGTATGTATGTATGTTCATCTGTTCCCTCCTATCTTCCAAACCACTTATCATAATTTGACAAATGAGGTATCGTTAGAAGCGTCGTGATTGGCCGCTGGTTATAGGCTATGTGAAGTTACATTAAATTAAAAATGGCGCCCTCTAGAGGACATAAAGTGAGGAACTTAAAAAAAAAAATGGTTTCATCGTACCATGTTGGGTATCAAATGAAAGGGCTTAATAAGCACATTTCAAAAAAATATATATTATAACCCCAAAAGAATAAAAAAAAACAAGTCATAAAAACTAAAACCCAACTACAACTTAAAAGGTATAAACAAGACACCATAGACAGACAAATTAAAAATCCGGAGTCACACGTTATCTGTTCGATTTACTAACACGTGTGAATCCGGATTTTTAATTTGTCTGTCTGTGGGATCTTATTTATACCTTTTAAGTCGTAGTTGGGTTTTAGTTTTTATTACTTATTTTGAGCATTTGATATAATTGATTAATTTTGTATCAAAAATGTTAAAATTCATGGTCATCACATGCGCAAACCCGCCAAAATAGGTCAAAAAACACAAATTGTTATCGACCAATTTAAATTTTCTCATACGCGGGATAGAGATAATAGCTTTTATTTCAATGCAAATACGAATCTTCCAAAACTAAAACAGCACATAAAACCTTTACAATCTTTTCAGTTTTTTTTTTTTAAATTGGCCAATTGTATTAAAAATCAGTTGGGGTGTCTGAGGTTTTGTATTTATACAGGGTGTTAGTGTAAACACCTTTATCCTTGAAACCAGTGGTTTGGTTTCATTAATAGAATGTAAAATCAATGGAAAATACAACTTTTTTTTTTTAAAGAAAATCTACATTTTTCCACAAGAATATTTCACCCTACACGCAAGGGCAACGATCGGCCGCGGCCGGCGGTTGGCGGGGGCGGGCGGGGCGCGCGGGACGTTACATGACCGGCCGTCAGCTGTTTCGCAGCACTCTCGAACGCGTAGCCATGAGTATCGGGACAGTGTTTACTTTTAAAAATCTTCTTATGAAAATAAGTTTTTTTTTTGTTGTTACTGGGTCATTTATTTTTATATTTAAATCAACTACCCATGGTTTGAGTGACAACGGTGTTTACCCTTGCATACTGTATAATATACAGTGTTTAACAAAAACTCTGTTCGATCCGTGAGGGTGTTGTTAAGAATCCTCATACTGAGAGTCATCTACGTGGTATTTTTTTTGAAAAAAAAAGACAAAAAATGTTTTTAGCGTTGATTTTGTCGGTTTATTACATGGGGTGCGGGCGGCCGTCCGTCGTCTAGCGGATGTCTACAAGTCATAACATATGACCTCTTCAGAAAATTTGCTAATTTATAACGAAATTGGGATAATTTTGGTATTCAAAATGTGAATTTCACCTGTAAGTGTCCAGCGGTTGTGGTGATGGCACTTGCATTGCTACCCAACCGTAAAGGACCGCTGGCATCACCGGTGATACCACCGCGTTCGCGCGGAATAAAACTCTATTTTTAATATAAAATAAGGGTTTATATCGTCTGAGGCAATTTCAGTCTATGGGCAGATAGATATTCTCGTCAACTAAATCATTCAACACCAAAAATATCCTTTGGCAACATTAAAAAAATATTGTCATGTCAGTGTGCGTGCCCGGAGCGTCTCACTGCATAATTTTATCAAAATTTCGTTATCACGCTATACAGCCTAAAGTTACACCCAAGCCTTGGTTCTATCCATACAAAAATCATCGAAGAAAATAATATCCATTATCTGCCTTCTTCGTATAGGCCATTGCTGTTCTCCGGTTTTCCTTCACAAAATCCGGGTCAGAGATACATCGCTTTGTGAATGTGGGTTGGACGAAGGTACTTTGGAGCACTTCTTTTGTAACTGCTCCAATAACAACCCAGCCCTCGACTTGTTTAGTCATCTCCCTAAACTAAAGATCCCTGTCCCAGTAGATTATAGTTTTACCAAAAAACATCAGTGTGTGTGTAAAAAAGTGTAATGAAGTGAAGTGCCGTGTTTTTCGTTGTAGTACCTAGTTGGTGAAAAAAGTGATAAAGTACCAATTTATTCGGTTCCACGCACAGGTGAGTCCTAATTATTAATAATATTGACTAATTAAGTCAATTTCACGTAAATCTGCATGAAAAAACGACAAGAAACGATTTTTTTTTTGCCTAAACACGGATCGCTCGATACCTACTCAATACCTACGGGTATTTCGTCATCTTTTGTGTTTTTATTTTCTGTTATTGTCTTATTCTAATAGTGTTGTAAGATTACTTATTTATTCATAATGCTGCCTGCAAAATTTCGTGACAATTGATTCAGTAGTTTAACAGAAATCGTCAAAACAAAAGAACAAAGCCACACGCACACTACGTAACATTCTTTATTCGTAAATTCCATTTTAGTCATCCGCCCATTTCATATAGATAAGTATGTATCTGTGGTCTGTTTATTCAAGAACCCGAACCAATTAACGATAACGAGCTTTTTATTTGTTGTGGGTGGGAAATCGTCCAATGACTTCTCCCGCTCTGGGCGGAGCGGAAGGGCGTGTCAGACTTTTACTGACTAAAACCCACCCGTGTTCCTTCAGTTGCCTGTTGCCAAGGTCCCGGTATCCCTTTCGGACTAACCCGCAACCCTGGCAGGCATCGGTCCTAGCGGACCCCGCCAATTGTGCTGACATCTCTTTGAGGCGCGCGTGGAACACGACGCGCCATCGACCCGGGCCTGGTCCTAATCGGACGGCGAGCTACCCATTGCTCGCCGTCCGCAAGCCCGCGCCTATGGTGGCCGGGAATCCGCCTGGGATTCCCGACGCCCAGGGCGTCTCCAACGGCGGCGGTTAGGGGCGTGAGGGCGCAAACTTTGCCTCTCCCTCACGCGTTCCGCCTCCTCCTTCGCGAGCATTACTGCTTCGCAGAAGGAGGTGACTGCTTCCCATGCCCTCTCGCTCCGTACCATGGCCTGGACTAGAGGTCACCGCCGCCAATCGCCTCCAAGAGGACATGGCGGGGCTCCGCCCAAGCAGGGCAGACCTCCACCGTATGAACGAGTACGAACGAGAACGAGCTGAGTTCAGTAAATCTCAAGTGTTTTAAGTTTTTGTGCGAGCGCTGATAAGCGGCGCGCGCTCCGCGAGGGGTGGTGACGTTAGACGGGTCCGGGCCCTTACAGGTTCAAATTGCAATAACTTGTTCATTTTTTTTTTTTTTTTTTCTGGTAATCTTTATTGCAGTACCTACCTACCTACCTACCTTTCGAATCGGACCGGGTTTTTCTTACATGTTATAAAAACATCAATCTGCATAGCCTTTTCGCAACTATGTTGGGGTCGGCTTCCAGTCTAACCGGATGCAGCTGAATACCTGTATTTTACATGGAGCGACTACCTATCTAACCTCCACAACCCAGTAACTGGGTAATACGATACCCCTTGGTTAGACTGGTTGTCAGATACATATTTATAAATTATATATCTTTATATATACATATATTAATTATTATTATAATATTTTAATAAATAATACAAT
This sequence comes from Lithophane semibrunnea, assembly GCA_947363905.1. Taxonomy (NCBI): domain Eukaryota; kingdom Metazoa; phylum Arthropoda; class Insecta; order Lepidoptera; family Noctuidae; genus Lithophane; species Lithophane semibrunnea. Next base: position 15,866,038 of record OX376201.1, read on the forward strand.
ATTATATAATATATTATTATAAGTTATGATATTTTAAACCTGCATTGCAAATGTTTAGTATTATTATAGCATGATTTTACGTAATAAAGAGTTTGAAAGAAATTATTGTTTTAAAACTAATGTATAGGTACTTATTGTATAAATCTAATACTTACAAAACAATGTTAAAGAAATTATGAACACAAACATTCCCTCAGGTCTTTCTTGTTATAAAACATACCGGATAAGCAAGCTCATTAAATTCAAACTACTTGAATAACCCATTAAAAGTAATGGTAGGTACATACAATTTACGATGCGTTGATATTGAAATACCTACATGATAACCCAAGAAAATATGCGCTTCGGGAATCCTCGACTGTCTTCGGCAATACGAACGCGCGATGATGAGTAGATCTCATTATCTAGTGGGTAGAGCTGTTGACAACCATAGCAGTTTTGTATTACCTGAAAAAAATGTGACAAAACAAACTCACGCATTTATAATAATTACTAGCTTCCACCCGCGGCTTCGCCCGCGTGGTATGTCGATAAAAAGTAGCCTATGTCCTTTCTCAGGCTTTAGACTATCTGTGTACCATTTTCATTTAAACCGGTTCAGTAGTTTTGGCGTGAACGCACCAATTTCATTTAAATCGGTTCAGTAGTTTTGGCGTGAAAGCGCGACAGACAGACAGATCGACAGACAGACAGACAGACAGAGTTACTTTCGCATTTTTAATATTAGTAAGGATTATTTTATTCTTTTCGTGTGGTTAGAGACTAACCTAGTGTCAGAGTTTTAAAGCCACCCATGGGCCTCTGACTTGGCTTCACATGCCGTCGAGACGTATCTCTCAGGCATGTCGATTATCTCGCGATGTTTTCGTTCACCATTTTTGAAGCAATTGATAATTGCCTAAACGCATTCTCGGAAGAATACTCACTAAAGTGCGGAGTGAGGCAAGGGGGACTGACCTCTCCAAGACTTTTTAATCTGTACGTCAATCAGCTGATAGAGGAGCACAGTAACAGTGATGGAGCTCCAAACGTCATTGAGCCAGGTGCCATGTTAATGCGCACGGGTTGTAGATAACGTTTGCGTCAATAACATCAGCTACGCGGACGGCATGGTGTTGCTGAGTCCATCTGTCGGAGGGCTAAGGAAGCTTTTAAGTATCTGTGAGGCCTACGCTGAGAGTCACGGCTTAAAGTACAACGTTGGCAAGAGTGAGAATAAGCTCATCAGAGGAATAATAAACAACCTGAGCATATACCACCAGTTCAGCTCAGCGGGGAATCTTTGAGTCGGGTCTCTCGGTTTAGGTATCTAGGGCATGTTGTGACCGAAACACTGCATGATGACGCAGATATTGAGAGGGAGCGGAGAGCATTGTCGGTGCGCGCTAAAATGTTGGTGCATAGGTTTGCGAACATTTCAGGTAAAGATAATTTTGTTCAGAGCCTATTGTCAAAGCTTTTATACTAGCGCCCTATGGACCAACTACACGCAGCATGCCTACAATGCTCTCAGAGTACAGTATAACAACAACTTTAGGATTCTGGTGCGTCTACCTTGATTTTGTAGTGCCTCGGGTATGTTTGCCGACGCGGGTGTCGATGACTTTTACGCTATAATGCGCAAAAAGTCAGCGTCACTAATTCGCCGAATTCGAGGGTGTGGCAACGGAATCCTAAGGATGATTGCAGACAGACCAGTATCTCCAGCTGTGGGAAGGCTCATCAGGCTGCATGTTACCTGATGCATGTATTTTTCAATGTTGTTCTTCAATTTAATTGAAATTTTAATTAATAATCAATAATTTATTTCGTCATGACTAACATAAGTTTTAAGATAATGTACCTATTACTAACAAAATATGGACACATTATTAGTCTGAAATAAACAAATTTTATTATTCACTAGCTTCCACCCGCGGCTTCGCCCGCGCGGTTTGTCGATAAAAAGCCTATATCCTTCCCCAGGGTACCATCTATGTCCTTGCCAAATTTTGTCAAAATCCATTCAGTGGTTTAGGCGGGAAAAGGTAACACACAGACAGACAGACAGACTTACTTTCCAATTTGTAATATTTGTATGGAAGTATGGAGGAGCTCGTGACTATTATTATTTGGGAAAAGGGTAGGCTGATGATGAGTATGGAAGCATGGATAGTTAGGATTGCTCATAGAAAATCTCGATGCTTCGTTAACGAATAACAAACTAACAAACACACTTTTGCAAAACTGTCATCTTGTTATTATTATATTTTGTGATCTAAAACGTCTTTTGAATAAAATCGGATTGAGTTTTCAAACATGACATGATGTGTCAAAATAAAATGTAATTGAAATCAAAAGCACTAAGGAGTATTGATATCAAAATTGATGCAAATCACCACCAAAATAACTTTCTACGCCTTTTTAACCCAGTTATGAGTTTCAATAAGATTCGAAACATGTCCTCCATCAATTCTGTTAAAGAATGTTTATGAAAAATTTGAAGTAGATCGGACCAAGGAATCACGTTGTCCCATACAAACTTTGCCCCCGTTTTTCACCCCCTTAGGAGTAGAATTTCGGAAAATTCTTTCTTATCGGATGACTACGTCATACAAAGAACACACCCTCCAAGTTTCAGGTCTCTACGATTAGCGGTTTAGGCTGTGCGTTGATCCGTCAGTCAGTCATTCAGGACAAAGCATTTTATATATATAGATCTATAATAGACTTTAGAACGGACTATCATAATTTAATGCGTATATTAAATTTCATGTCCGTACCGTAGACGGTTGTAGAGTTCCTTCATCTGGAGCCAATCCTGGGTGTAGAATCAAGTCATGCATCATAAAAAAATGGATTGTCATCGGAACTAAACTAACTTGTAAAATTTCAACTCCGTAGGATAAGAGGAAGTGGTTTTAATTCAGCTTGCAAGATTTGACTTATACATACTAACAAGGCAAGTTAAAATAAAAGCTTGTGAAACTAGTAGGTCACTAACACCCGGTTCCTGATTTGAGCAAAGTAGCAAATCTCAACTGATTATTCTCAAATACGCGCAATTCTCAAGTATGCGCTTAAGTTTTTTGCATTTCACAAGTTAAAATCAAATTTCAGAAACGCAACTGACGACTGTTAAGCATGCTTTCTGTCAAATTTGAGTAAATGATGTTATATTACTCAAATCTTGATCAAAGTTAAAAAAAACTTAATTCAGAAACGAAAAAATGTTTAAGTTAATACTTAAGTACAGATAAGGACGTTCTCAAATTCAAATTCTCAATTCAGAAACCGGGTGTAAGTGTAGCGATACACAAGCCGAAAGTTTGTCGACAGAAGTTCGGCTTTTTTAAATAAATAAAATCTATTTACCACAAACACGTCAGGCCGTAATTATAATGCGTGTTGACGTAAGCATACATTTCTGCGTCGAGTTAGGGAACAGAATTTGCAGCAGGTGTTTCGCTGTACAGAGGCCCTAGCCAAACTGACATTTTATCAGCGATAACGATGATGGAAAGGGAAAAAAGGTATAGGACTGACATAAGCTATCGAAAAGCTTATATCAATCCTATTGAAAGTCGTTGTAGAAAACGAAACGCTTTCGAAGCGATTGTCATTTGTCTAGGCCCTCAGAATCTTACTCGATAAACAACTGTTCCATTATACCGGTTCTATTATCGGTAAAGTTTCTGAATATTTCGTGGACAATCTTATCGTTCTCAAAAATTACATCACTTATAATCTCAATGTTAAACCAAAGGTGCAGTTGCCTCTCATTTACAGACAGTAGATCCGGAGCGGAGAGCCTGTAATCGACTCGTTCTCTTGCCAACAAGCAACCCCGATATGCTCTGAACGAAAATTTGCCAAATATCTTGGCAGCATTGTCTACTTTGTTCATCATGAAGCCCATTTTGTAAAGAGGGGAGTCTCTGTATCTTTCCCTATATATTTGCATGATAACCATTTTGTTTCGGGTTGTGTATAAAGCTTGTTTCATAAGTTCGTACATTCGGTTTCGGTTTTGGAACCTATCTTGGGCTAACCCCATCCGATTAGGGTCCCTCCAATTATGCTGTCGGCGGCCACCCTGTTCGATGATTATTTTAGGGTTCCCGTTCTCAATTTTAAGTTCCATGATTTCATCTGTGGGATCCATAGCCTGGAACATAGTTTCTAAATGTTCCTCGTTAGATAAAATAAGACCTTTCTGCTTCTTTTGTTTGTCAAGCTGTTCCCAGATCGTAGCAGGATCAAATTTTTTCATATAGTTTTCGAACGTTGATTCCTTTTTCTCAGGGCCTTTGCTTTCTTGTCTTCTGTTCATAATTATATCATCAACACTCCGGCCTTCCGAATTACGTTTGTATCGCAACTGCTCCTTAACTGGTTGTGTGTCAATTGTAAGGGTTAAAACTAATAGGATACCTGTAAAGGAAAGAAGGAAAGAAATTAAACAGGTACCTACAGCTACACGAATACTTTCTGTAGGTATTGATTTTCTAGCACACTGTTCAATCTTTGTTAGAATCCCTATGTACCTACTACAAAACATAAGACTTAGTAGGAAAGCAAAGTTAAAATTTGTTGCATATTATACACCGACATGGTCTTCCAGTTGGATTTAAAGAAGAAAAAAAATGTAAAGTCAGAAAAAATAATTGTTAAGGGCGCACCCTACCTCAGATTTTATCCCACTCGCACCATACTACTCGCGACCTGAGTGGGAACGAGACGGAGTGGGGCGCTGGCGGCTCTTAAAGCCTTGAAAAGTTTAAGTCGATTGCTTTTTACGGTGAAAATAATGGTAATTTAAAAAAAATAAAAAACGTAAGACCTGCTTTATAGATAGTTCAGTTATTATGCAGTTTCATGATCTAATTAGAAGTATTTTTTGAATACCAGCGATTTATAGTTCTGTTTAGAGGTAACTTTGGTTTTTTTTCTATAGAGAAAATTTTATGTAATCGCATTTTTGCCAAACATAGGACCTAGCATCAATCCTCAACTTTAACATATATTTATTTCAAAATTAATGCTACAGTATTTTCGGCATAACGGAGGATCATGCTAAGCAATTAGAGGTATGGTGCGCCCTTAACAACTGAAATTGTCCACTTGTTCATTTAAATATTAGAAATTAAGAATTTGAAAGTAGAATGACAGTTGTGACTTCACTTTAATGTCATGCTTTGACAGTTGTATGAAATGGCTTTATCACGGCTTGCAGGATGTCAATTTGCATAATCAGTTTCCCTGAGTGTACTGCGATACGATGACTGCTGTTGACTCCAAACAGTTATTTATGCAACTGTTATATAATAAAGGGTATTATTTTAATACCTAATTATATACAGTTGCATACAAGATTTTATCTACACCCATGGTATGAATCTTCTAAAAAAGTTTATTTGCAATACCAATATCGAACAAAAATGGCGCGGTACGACGTGAATTCAATTTTTTTCGAATTCGAATGTGTTTTGTTTTTAAATTACGGTGCTTTGTTAGTGAAACGCTCGTGAATGACAATGTTCTTTTTTTGAAATGAGTTGCATTATGAAATTCAGTACAACATTATAACACCCATTTGGATGATATTATGGTTACTATGACACTGGATGTTTTAATGTTGGTTATAAGCTAACTGTTTCAGAAACTTTTATAGAGGATTTATATCATGGGTGTAGATAAAATAAAATGGATAACTTACCTCCGATTTTAATAAACATGACTGGTTACCGAACTGCTGAAATACCATTACTTTTATGTAACTATGATCATTAGAATACTCAATAAACTAACAATTAAATTTTAAATTAAAATTGTAATTAGCTATCATTAGCGTTACGAACAGTTTTTAGGTACCAATCAATTAATCACAGGTACTAAGGTTTCTTCTAAGAGATTTTGTTTAAAAAAATATGAGTTGTTCTCGAATCGCTCGTGTGAAATGAGTGAGCGTTCTATTTAAAAGTGATCGTAGCGCGATTTCGCGATCAGTCACGTGCATTTATGTCACTTTTTCATCGTCGCACGACGATCGCTTTTACCGCTTGGCCACGGGTCATTCGCTGCAGCGAATATTCGCACGGAGCGAACGGCGGAGCGCCTAGCGACTAAAACAGGCAATCGTGCGCGCCTGTCGACCGACTCATGCAAGCCATTCTTTGAAAAATACAAAATTTTAACCCTCCCATCACTCTATATCTTTGAAATTGCGGTGTTCCTTAAATCCTACCCGCATTTGTTTAAGGGGGATGCGCTAGGGGAGCCCGCGAAATTCAAATTTTCTTACGTTTTTTGCAATTTGCAGGTCAGTCAAAATCAAAATCAAAATATTTTATTTCACATAAACCTACATGGGCACTTATGAAACGTCAGAAGCTAGGTGCACGGTTCCAATTGGTCGTTTCCTATGGAGAAGAGCCGGCAAGAAACTCCATGGTTACTGTTTTAAAAATAATTGGCTTTTACAATACATTCAAATTACAGTTGGTAGGCATGGGGGGACAATGTAGGCCTTTCAACAAGTAAGTACCAGGTACTTAACAAAAATAGAAGATGTTCAATAAATCTACAATCCAATAAGCCTACAATGTTCTCACATTCACAAAATAGAAAATAATCTATCTAAAAGACTAATGATAATAAAATTAGAATTTATATAAAAATAAAAACCTATTTAAACCGATTGACGTGATTGCTATTCAAAGTCAAAGTCAAATTCAAATAATTTATTTCAAGTAGGCACATTAAAGGCACTTTTGAACGTCAAATACATAGAAATAGAACTGATTCTAGTTGCCCCTTCCAAAAGGTAGTTTTCGTATGGAGAAGAATGGGCAAGAAACTCCACCGTTACTCTTTAAAAAAAAAATGTTTTACAATATTTGGTATAGGTACATCAATTATATAATTACATGTGAAGACGATGCACCTGTATTACAACTGTAACAAATTGAATAATTATAATCCTGTCCACAAAAGCCACTAAGAGTTGAAATTAATTGGAGGTATATAATGTCAAATACAGTATCAGGTTGTATGTTGATCTAAGTTACGAGCGCTAATAATTAGCGCTCGTAACAAATATGGATTTACAGAATTATAAACATTAGAATCAGCAATACAACTCTCTAAGCTCATGTGAGTGTATTGAATGACTTTTTCATGAAATCATGACATTTGGCACTTTGAGAGTTGTATACTGAACTTAGAGAGTTGTATTGCTGATTCTAATGTTTATAATTCTGTAAATCCATATTGGTTACGAGCGCTAATAATATTTAGATCAACATACAACCTGATACTGACCTGCAAATTGCAAAAAAACGTAAGAAAATTTGAATTTCGCGGGCCACCCTAGCGCATCAACCTTAATAAACTATCAGATATGGATAACCGCAACCGGCACGATAAATATAAGCACAGATTGTGTGTGAGACCAGCAAATACAGCACTAATGCGTAACAGTGTTTTTTGTATGGCACCACGTATTTAACCATCTACCACGGGCACTCAGAGATATGCACTATGAGATACTGCCACTAACTTATTTAAGAAAAAAAACCGGCCAATTGCGAGTCGGACTCGCGCACGAAAGGTCCCGTACCATTATCTATAAAAACGGCAAAAAAATCACGTTTGTTGTATGGGAGCGAGAAAAGGGGGTAAATAGGTATTTAAGGGGGCTTAAATACCTATTTACCCCCTTTTTATTTTAATTTAATTATTTATTTTTAAAGTGAATATGTAACTAAATAATCTGTGAATATTTCAAGCGTCTATCTGTTGTCGTTTTCAATATCGAGCAAAAACGAGCAAAAAATCACGTTTGTTGTATGGGAGCCCCCTTAAATATTTATTTTATTTTTGTTTTTAGTATTTGTTGTTATAGCGGCAACTGATATACATTATCTGTGAAAATTTCAACTGTCTAGCTATCACGGTTCATGAGATACAGCCTGGTGACAGACGGACGGACGGACGGACAGACAGACAGACAGACAGCGGAGCCTTAGTAATAGGGTCCCGTTTTACCCTTTGGGTATGGAACCCTAAAAACCGGCCAAATGCATGTCGAACCACGCACAATTAAGGGTTCCGTAGTTGGGACGAATTTATCCAACAAGTGTGCAAAACATGCAAATTTTGTTGTTAAGACGATGTACTTAACAACAAAACTTGCATGTTTTTGCAACTGTAAAAAGTTGGTCGATTACTCAGTAACTTGTGGAGTTTAGCTGTAATAGTTTTCCTTTTAAATAATAGGTCTTTACCTATGAAATTGCCGTTCTGCAGTACTGGCCATTTCAAATCAAAATAATTTTTGTTTGGCTAAGAATTCTACTTTCAAATTAATTTTATTTTAAAAACATGGAATTCTTTTTTCAAAAGAAGTCATTTGTTTAATGATTAGTGTTACATTTTCATCGCATTTCAATCTTTTTCGTCATCATGAATACGTTAAAAATTCGAGTAATTATGGAATATGAGTACCGTCGTGGCAGCAACGCGGCACAAGCGGCACGCAACATCAACGACGTTTACGGAGCTATCACTACAAACCAACGCACCACCTGTTATTGGTTTGCTCGCTTCCGTTCTGGAAATTTCAACCTGAAAAATGAACCTCGCGGTCGTCCGAAGACTTTGGTCGACAATGACGAATTAAAGGCGATTGTGGAAGCTGATGATACACAATTTACGGCTGAATTAGCAGCAGCTTTCGACGTTAGCGTCAAAACAATATTGGTCCATTTTCGTCAAATTGGCAAGGTAAAAAAGCTTGACAAATGGGTGCCCCACGAACTCAATGATCGCCAGCGCGAAGTACGCGTCGAGGCGTGCCTTGCACTGCTCAACAGACACACAAATGAAGGAATTTTGAACCGCATTCAGAAATTTGAACCTGCGATGAAAAATGGATTCTGTTTGATAACCGCAAGCGCTCAGCAAGTTGGTTGGATCCTGGTTCAGTACCTAAACAATGCTCTAAACGAAAACTTACCCCTAGAAAAGTGATGGTCACTGTTTGGTGGTCTAGCGCCGGTGTGATTCATCACAGCTTCTTACCAAACGGGGTGAGCATTACTGCAGATGTGTACTGTGAAGAACTGAACACAATGATGGAGAAGCTGGCACATCTCCAATCAGCATTGGTCAATCGCTCGTGTCCGCTGCACCTGCACGACAACGCGCGACCTCGTACTGCACAGCAGACGGTCTCCAAGTTGCAAGAACTGGGGTTGAAAGCTCTCCGTCATCTGCCCTACTCACCAGACCTTGCGCCTACAGACTACTACTTTTTCCAGAATTTGGATAACTTCTTGGCGGGAAAAAAATTCAATACCCGAGAGGCAGTACAAAATGCCTTTGAAGAATTTGTTGCCTCCCGTCCAGCTGATTTCTTTTAGAAAGGCATCAATAAACACTGCCACTGCGTTGGCAAAGATGCATTGATTGCATGGGTGATTACTTCGATTAATACAAATAAAAAATACATGAAAAAAAATCCTTTAAATTTTTTCATACAAAACGGCAATTTCATAGGTAAAGACCTAATATATTATATACTACTGTCGTGAATTTTTTCACATATCCAAAATCAACTATTTTGCTGGCAGAGTGGGACACTTGTCTTTAACAAAAATGAGCACTTTAAAGCTTCGCTGAAACCAAAAATGGTTTTCGCAAACTCACATTATTTAAACAATCTTTCCAACGATACCCCATACCATGGGATTGACGAGAAAAATATTTAACAGTAACCTTTTGATCTACTACATACCTACATTTTATATTAAACTAGACATTAAACCTCTGTGGTAAAATAAACAAGTGAAAAAAACAAGGAAATTAATAAACGATTTTTTTTAATATCTAAGAACCCTCTTGATCAAGTCACTTTTCAAACAAAACCAAAAAAATCAAAATCGGGTCAGCCGTTTGGCAGCTACGATGGCGCAGACGAACACACACATTATACACACGTTAAACTTACATATAACACTCCTCATTTTCCGTCGGGGGTTTAAAATAAAAAACAGTGCATTAATGAAAAACTGTGCAACAATGAAATTTCATATAACAAATAAAAAATACATGAAAAAAAAATCCTTTAAATTTTTTCATACAAAACGGCAATTTCATAGGTAAAGACCTAATATATTATATACTACTGTCGTGAATTTTTTCACATATCCAAAATCAACTATTTTGCTGGCAGAGTGGGACACTTGTCTTTAACAAAAATGAGCACTTTAAAGCTTCGCTGAAACCAAAAATGGTTTTCGCAAACTCACATTATTTAAACAATCTTTCCAACGATACCCCATACCATGGGATTGACGAGAAAAATATTTAACAGTAACCTTTTGATCTACTACATACCTACATTTTATATTAAACTAGACATTAAACCTCTGTGGTAAAATAAACAAGTGAAAAAAACAAGGAAATTAATAAACGATTTTTTTTAATATCTAAGAACCCTCTTGATCAAGTCACTTTTCAAACAAAACCAAAAAAATCAAAATCGGGTCAGCCGTTTGGCAGCTACGATGGCGCAGACGAACACACACATTAAACACACGTTGAACTTACATATAACACTCCTCATTTTCCGTCGGGGGTTTAAAATAAAAAACAGTGCATTAATGAAAAACTGTGCAACAATGAAATTTCATATAACATTTCTGCACTGTTTTGGTTCTAAGCAACAAATACGTCCTTTGTGATCGGTTTTGTAGTGATTAATGATAACGTTACTAAGTAGTTGAAAGAAAACAAACTTTCAACTTTATATTGACAGGTATTGGCCGAAATATATTCATACCCGACACTAAAATATGTATAAATGAGTTAGTTTCCCTTGATCGATAATTAGTATTGCTCTAAAATGTCCCGCGTCCGCACTAGTTAAGTCCTCATGAATTATTTGAATAGAAAGAAAACTTGGTCAAACATGGGCTAAGCCCGTCGATACGTTTTGTCTCTGTCGCAACAACAGGCTTTTTGGTATGCGCTGTCTTTGTCTGGCACGCCCGGAAAATGGCAAAGATTATTTGGAGCGGCGCGTTTTGTGCCTACGCTAAATGGTTAAAAAATAGGTAAGGTATTCATTTGTCAAAGTTTAAAAAACAAAACAGTTTGATTTACAGAATCATCATGATTTTACGATAGGTACACACGGCTACACATCAAGCTATACATTTCCAGTTTATGCTGATCTCGCATTGTATAGAATTTCCTTACAATGCGAGGTCAGCTTATGCTGGAAATGTATAGCTTGATGTGTAGCCGTGTGTACGTAGCTTCTTGAATACACAATCTCAGATCCTTAATAATTATTATCAGACCTTTATTAACCTTTTTGTCACAAATCTAGAAACCGAGAGGTACGGACTTGTGACACTCGGTTGGAACGAATTTCCTTTCGTTGTAAATTATATATTAAAAACCAGGTACAAAGAAAGGATGAAGGAATGATAATAAAATTGTTATTCGTAATTATATTTAAAAATATTATAAATATAACACAATTTTATTATTAACTAGCTGCGCCCCGCGGTTTCACCCGCGTAAATCTCGATCTCGTGAGAATATCGGGATAAAAATTATCCTATGTATTAATCCAGGTTATAAACTATCTGTTTGCCAAATTTCATCCAAATCCATTCAGTAGTTTTTACGTGAAAGAGTAACAAACATCCATCCATCCATCCATACTTACAAACTTTCGCGTTTATAATATTGGTAAGGATTATTATAAAACTGACGCGCATCCCACACGTCTATATTACAGGAATTTCCCTATAAGCTAAGACATAACACGTTTGTAAACACACAAATACACTAAAGTAAAAGTGTCGTGACGGTCAAAATGTTACACGTTTTTTCTAGTTCTCTTTCGCCAGTTTTGCAGATATATCGTGCGATAAGGAAAGGCCCTAAATAAGTCAGTTTAGTATCTAACAATGAATATAAATTACCTTGTTACTTACATCACTAATTCACCACATATTATAAAACAAAGTCCTCCGCCGCGTCTGTCTGTCTGTCTGTTCGCGATAAACTCAAAAACTACTGCACCGATTTTCATGCTGTTTTCACCAGTGGATAGAACTGTTCACGAGGAAGGTTTTATTATATAATGACCGACATCCACGCGGGCGAAGCCGCGGGCATCTGCTAGTAAAAAGTAAAAGCAGGTATAAATTGGAACGCTGGCTGTCAATAAAAAATATGACAGGTTGAAAATATTTCAATTTTGATGACATGTGACAAGAATCTGTTTCATGAAAGCCAAAGTATATTCAAGAGAAGGCATGTTTTGTGGTAATATTTTTCGTTTTAATTAAGGAAAATGCTCCTTCTACAATAATATTTTTTATAATCTTTGCCCCGTAGTATCGAAGTGTAGGGGTTTCCTACCCCTCTGTAGCCAGTCTAACAAGGCGCGATCGAAAGACGTAACGTGTCGCGTTTTCCTCGAAAATAAACACGAAAAAAATGTAGACGAAATATAAAGTACGAAAATCAAGGCCCTGCGCACGCTTAGAACGAATTGAACCGACATTTAGTGGTTTTTTTTTTGTTTTCCAATTATTCCAAAAGTTTTTTTTGTTTTTTCGTGGCCGTGTAGTGACCTGTGTAAATAGTTGGGGTATAATTTTATTCGGCGTACCTACTGTAAGGCTTTCGTACTAACTGCAGGTGAGTGGGAGACTACCTTTTTACCTGTACCTCGCTCTTGTAACGCTTAAATTCCCTGTGGCTGAGACAAATATTACCTAGTAATGAAATCTGTAACTTTATTTAAAAAAAAATGAAAGAATAATATTTTATTTAGGACACGCAGAGGATATACAAACAGTAAAAACGCGCATTAAAACTGACAAACTAAACATATTTTTCAAATAAACGAAAACAAAAAGAAAAATAATAAAATTTACAATTGTGCGAGACCAAAAAGGCTGCTGTCTCAGCATAATGCAGAGACATTAAAAAAAAAAAATACTGCAGCGCTGGTATTTATCAATTCTTGCTGAATAGTATAATGAGAAATAGGTAAAAGACTAAGTAGATACTTATTTATAGATAAATACCTGCTCAACCGAGCGCTGCTCGGGTGGAAATAGACAAAACATATCGTCTAGGTATACCAACGTTGTATCACATTTCCGAGGTTGAGAAAATAGATAAAACGAATTTTCTCAGATATGAGACCTAGCTAGATTGATTTTTCGCCCCCGTGGACCCCTATATTGCAACTTTTATCGAAATCGTTAAAGCCGTTTTCGAGAACGTGATTATAAATGTATGTAGGTATTTATAAGTACCTGTAGATTATTATATACAAATAGCATAATCAGCCTATAATGTTCCCACTGCTGGGACACAGGCCTTCTCTCTGTAAGAGGGAGTGGGCCGTAATCCACCACGCGGACCCAGTGCGGGTTGGTAGATATCACATATCTTCGAATTTTTGGTTCTAGGACATGCCGGTTTCCTCACGATGTTTCCCTCACCGTTTTGAAAGCAGTGGTGATGAAATAATTTACACAGAGTAAAGCGCCTGTAAGGGTTCGAACCTACGACCTACAACTCGTAAGTCGTGGCCGTTACCACTGGGCCACCACTGGTCCCTTATATACAAATATTGCTCATAAATACAGGATGCAGAGTTTCCTTTTCACACCTGCAGTTTTTCTATATGGATCTTAAAGTCATGGGAGAGGCCTTTTCCCAGCAGTGCGGGACAATTAGTTGAAATAGAAACTGACTATTTAATTTTTAGAAAAAAAGATATTGATTGTTTGCCCCACATACGTTTTCTTTGTAAAAGGTTCGCCCCAATTAAAATAAAATAAACAACAGTTTTAACAGTTCAGCAGTAGGTTGTTTGTTAGGGGTTTTTGATAGGTAAGTATTATATTTATAATGGGATAAGAAGTAGACGAATATCCTCAGGCGCTAATCATTTCTTAACTTAAGCAGCGTTTATGAATAAGGGGGTAAATGCTTAGGTTTATTTTAGCAAGCAAACATGACTTAAGTTGTTAATACCAATAATTATTCCTTATGTTTTGAGGTTCATAAATAATTTAATGTAGGTTTTATTACAGTTAAAATTTAATCTTTTTTTTTAAGATTGCCTATTTAGTAAAGCCTATTTGAAATTGAAATTTACTATAATGAAACATCTAGAATTGAAATTTAGTATAATTAAACATCTAAAATTGAAATTTAGTATAATGAAACATCTAAAATTTAAATTTAGTATAATGAAACATCTAAAATTTAAATTTAGTATAATAAAACATCTAAAATTGGGATTTTTAAAAGATTTAAATTAACTTGTAATGTAAACCTTAAAAATCCTGTTATTAAACAGTGTGTCCAGACATGGACTAGCGATATTCTAAATACCTAAATATAAACTATTTTAAAGTACAATTACACTCTAAGCTTGGGTCCAATACACTTCCCCGCTATGTGGCAGCCATTTTGTTTTTTTGTTGAAATATTCTCTATGCGAGTACAAAAAAAATCATATATCACAAAGTTTTGTACACTGTATACATATTATAAATTAAAGCCGTTTTTCGTGTCTATCTGTGTGATCGCGTTGTTCTTCTAAACCACGCGGTTGATTTTGATGTGGTTTTCACCATCATTTAGATAATTTATTCCAAAAGGTTTATTTGAAGAATACATTCATATTAAAGTTTCATAATTATAATAAAATATTTCGATGTTTGGTCAAGACGTAAACGCCTTGCGAAACAGGCGCGAGTCGCTAGTTTTAATATAAACGCAGGCCATTTAATTCAACCAAGTAAACCTAAACCTTTGACAGCTTCGTAAATGACCTATTGATATTCCAAATGGTTTAACAGATGACTTGCCGAAGCATTCGTGTAATTTAGTTTCGACATTAAGTAAATTGTTTTTATTTATTTATTTAGAGAAAAACGGGAGCCACATTAGCAATTCCTCTAAAAGCATTTCATTTCCTGAATTACCAGCTGTCATTAGCAATTCATCTAATTTGACACAAAAGCAATTCATAATGTGTGGACTACAAACCTCCATAGAAAACTGTCAAACAGATAATTTTTTTCATAATAGGAATCGCACGCAGATCATATTATGAATTGTCAAATTGTGACATTTAACGAAGATTCATAATATTTTCCTAATATGATTCTGCCAAAGTGGCCGCTTTAAGCCCCCAGTAGTAGGTGCATTAACGAAAATTATCGAATTAATATTTACTTAGGTATGTAAATAAAAACTTTTTCCAAAAAAAATACCAACCGACTTCCTAAAACGACGCTAAAAAGTGAAAAATTACTTTAATTTCGGAAGTCGGTGGCAGAAAACGAAAATTGAAAAGCAAAGACACCGACAATTTTTTTATTTTTCATTTTATAGTTGTGGTATCCACCCCACACACATTCAAATACCACTACTTGCTATGTCAATAACAGTGAAGAACTAAATTAAGATACCGTTTAGATAAACTAAGTGGGAAAAATACGTAACGCAATACGCAAGCAAAGTTAATAAAATTTATATGGGACCACTTCGGAAGTATGACCTACCAAACAAAAAAAGAATCATCAAAATCGATTCATAATTGGTGGAGTAATCGCGTAACAAACATACAAAAAAAAAACATACAGACGTATTGAGAATCTCCTCCTTTTTGAAGAAGGCAGTTAAATATACATATACCTATTAAAAACTATAAATAGAATTTATAGAGGAGCTCGTGGCTAAGTAATAACAGCCGCTCGGGTCGATCCATCAGGTTAAGCTACGCTTGCCGGGGTTGGTCCGTGGATGGGTGACCATTTTCACATATCGAGACTCCTTCGTGCCTCGGAAAGCACGTTAAGTCGTTGGTCCCGGCTGTCATTTGTGGATCTTTGACAGTCGTTACGAGTCGTCAGAAGCACGAAAGTCTGACAACCAGTCTAACCAAGGGTTATCGTATTACCCAGTTACTGGGTTGTGGAGGTCAGATAGGCAGTCGCTCCATGTAAAATACTGGTATTCAGCTGCATCCGGTTAGACTGGAAGCCGACCCCAACATAGTTGGGATTATCAGTATTTTGCATGGAACTATCTAATCTAACTAATATTATAAACGCGAAAGTTTGTAAGTATGGATGGATGGATGTTTGTTACTCTTTCACGCAAAAACTACTGAACCGATTTGGATGTTGGCACACAGATAGTTTATAACCTGGATTAACACATAGGATACTGTTTATCCTGATATTCTAAAGGGATCGAGACATATGCGGGTGAAACCGCGGGGCGCTAACAAAATACTTAACTCCTCAATTTCTGTTCCCACATCCACAATACAAGATCTACAGACTGATTCGAGTCGCGACTGGTATGAAGATGAGATCTCGGGTACAGGCAACTCAATAAACCGATCGCACATTCCTCCAGACCGTGCCACTGCCATTCCTCAACACTTAGCTATTCCATACGATGAAACAACTCAATTGTCTTTTTTTCTCGTGAGATAAGAATGAGAAATATGTAGTATATTATAATTAAGATCCTTTACAGATAACTGTAAACTTTCTGGAGATATCTATACTGTCACTGTCTTCAGTATTGTTTTTCAGAATTTGTGTAATCTCGTGAATGTATGAAACTGTAAAATTGAAAAGTTTGAAGGTGGCTCATCAATTAAAGTCCGTGACTGTACCTACTCTTTCTTTTTTAAATTTTGTAACGCTTTAAATACTGTTTTTTTTTTAAATATAATGTAACTTTGTGTCAGTTATGTACTTTACCTGGCGTGTTTAGTTTCCTACACATTCCCTGCCTAAGTTGAAGAGTTTCGGAGGGCAGACGCACAAACCTGGGGGCCTAAAACGGCCACATTAGCAATTCCTCAAATTGTCAAACAGATGAATTATTTCGTAATATTAATAGCACGCAGATGATATTATGAATGGTCAGTTTGTGACATTTTACGATGATTCATAATATTTTTCTATTATGATTCTGCCAAAGTGACTGTTTGAAGCCCCCTTGTAGTTGTAATTTTGTGAACTTATCTTTTTACTGTAGTTGTGATCATTGTTATTGTTGTTGTTAGTCATGTTGTGCGACTCCACTTTGGGTGATAATCAGGTCGAAACCTAAAATTTGAAGTTGTGAACCTAGTGATAATGATTGTTACCTGTTGTAGTTGCCTTGTGAATAAATAAATAAACGATTAAACTTACAATTAAACAGAGATCTTGAACGCAGTTAAGACGTGCTGATTGCGTTCTGTTTCATTAGTCTAATTGGCACTAAAATTAAAAAAAACACATACATAGCTTAATATCACTTCATCAGTTGGAACTTCTCAGACACCGTCATTTAAACATACAAATGACGTTGTTTTGGTTCAGAAAATAAGCAATTTGCATGTACAGTCACGGACTTTAATTGATGAGCCACCTTCAAACTTTTCAATTTTGCAGTTTCATACATTCACGAGATTACACGATTAAACACGAACTCAAATCGCACGCTCGTAAACAAGATGACAAATAAATTACTTTTAATCGGAAATATCCATAGAGGTTGTTTTTATTAGTTAACCTCTATGGATATTTCCGATTAAAAGTAATTTATTTGTCATCTTGTTTACTTTCATACATTCACGAGATTACACGATTAAACACGAACTCAAATCGCAAGCTCGTAAACAAGATGACAAATAAATTACTTTTAATCGGAAATATCCATAGAGGTTGACTAATAAGTTCTCAATGATAAAAATAAATACAATGTTGCGTTAAGTTTATCCAATCTATTTGATACCGACCTCCTTTGAATCATAGCTCATTAACTCGATATTTATGAAAACATAACTGAAGACAGTGACAGTTGAAATATCAAGATGACAAATAAATTACTTTTAATCGGAAATAGTCTTATCCATAGAGGTTGACTAATAAGTTCTTAATGATAAAAATAAATACAATGTTGCATTAAGTTTATCCAATCTATTTGATACTGACCTCCTTTGAATCATAGCTCATTAACTCAATAATTCTGAAAACATAGCTGAAGACAGTGACAGTTGAAATATCGATGTCAGAGAATTTCTCCGTACGCTAACGTTACTATGCAGCAGTAACCTAGCAACAATTGTTTATCGTTGCTAGGTTACTGTTGCTAGACCTGCAATTGGTTGACTTTGAGTAGTCACTGCTGTCAAGTTTGTAGTTCTGCTCTCAGGTTAGCCAACCGGTAAAGATATGAAATATAATTTTCTTCTTCTAATACGAAGACTTTGCGTGTCGGGAACCGAATAAACCCGATTTGCATTACACGGCTAAAATGCGAACAGTACCAGGTGGCTCATCAATTAAAGTCCGTGACTGTACGTACAAACGTTCTATCAGTACTATGTAGGGCCTGAATATTATGCAGTTGTTGAACGAATAATAATACTCTGATACGTTAGTGTGACGTTAACATTGTGTGTGGCAATGGTTCCGTAGGGTTTCGTTAGTGTGACGTTAACATTGTGTGTGGCAATGGTTCCGTAGGGTTTCGTTAGTGTGACGTTAACATTGTGTGTGGCAATGGTTCCGTAGGGTTTCGTTAGTGTGACGTTAACATTGTGTGTGGCAATGGTTCCGTAGGGTTTCGTTAGTGTGACGTTAACATTGTGTGTGGCAATGGTTCCGTAGGGTTTCCCCCGGCCATTCATTTTTTTTATTGTATTGATGGCAATCGTAATAGAGTCAGCCCAGAATTTGGCTACCAGTTTGGCACCTTCAGTACAGTATAGTAACAGTAAGTCAACATATCCTGCACGAAGAAATAACAGAATATGCAAGGCAACTAAACACAACACGGCTTTCTTCACGAGACACTCATGCTTCCTTGCTCCTTATCTATATAATAAACTCAACTCTCTTTTAAATATATTCCCAAAACTCACGCATGAATGTAAATCTATTATACAAAAATATCTTCTGAATTTATATTACAATGATACGGAATCCTTACTTATAATTTCTAAATAACATCTCTGCTCTGTCTGTAGTAAATCAAGAGCAATCAAAGCTCACGTATCCATAACCACGCATACATTAATATACATACTCCCACAAACACAGATGCGCGCAACCGTACTCTCACTCATCACTCATCAAGTCATCACACACACAACACACACACACAACAAAAACACACGCACGAACAAACTCACAACACACACACCCACTCACCCAAACACAAACAATATAATTATTAATTAACTACACCTCTAGTTGTAATTTGTAATTTGTACCGACTTACTCGCCGCGGGAGGAAGACCTGGAGTCCAGGGTGAAATACAGGGCTGCCCTAGTTTAGGCTCCAGTCCACTCCATTTATTTTATGTACCTATACTGTCTTTAGATTAGTGTGGAAAATAAATGAATTTTTACTTTTACTTTTACTTAGTATGACACAACTTAGATGTAGCAGAACTTTGAGTATTTGGTTAAATAACTTTACAAGTTATTGCGTTTGCATAAAGATCATTTTCACCCAAAGCAGTAATAAAGATTGGAGTTGTTGAAGGCGCACTCAGTTCGGATGGTGATCGGTTTTACGAATTTTGCCGATGTTACATCTAAGTTGTGTTGTACTGTACCTAAAGAAGAAAATCATTTTAACCTTTTTTTTTTTAAAGTGATGAGACATAAACATAACTGCACGCCTGTGATCCCCGAAGGGTTAGGCAGACATGTACCTATAGTACACCCACATTTCGCCAGTTATGTTCTAAGTCCTATGTAATAAGGGGCGAGCCTATTGCCAACTTCCATAAACTCGCGCCTTTTTTCCATGAAGGTAAGCAAAAGTACAAAACGCGAATCCTTCGAATTTTACAATCTCTCTTTGCTTCTACTTAAATCCATTAGAATTCTTGTATTATTACGGAACCTTATTGGTGGATCCACACAGTCTGGCAGCATGCGCCGGTTGGCCGGCGGCTTTGCGTGCGGCAATCGCAATAAAGCCGGCAGCCATTTTGCTAGCGAGGCCGCCGGCCGTACCGCGCGGCAGCAGTGGAACACTTCGCACAGAACTAGAATATCGATTCACAGCCGCACTTGTTGGCGTCTGCCGGAGGCTTTGCTAGTGGTCAAGCCGCTGGTAGAGGCTGTGAGGATCCACCATTAGAAGGGAAATGCGCAAGCATAACAGCCGAACCATGCCGATTCATGCCGAATTGCCCCGAACTCAAATACAGGGTGGTAAAAGCGTCCATTAACTTTTTGCGGTCACATTATGCCGGCGAATGTTTTCCGGCCTCTGTATAAGTATTAATGTTAACATCACCCTGTATAATGGGTAATCTTTTTTGAATACTTATTTTTACGAGCCGGAACACCATGGCCAAGTATTTTTAGGTTAAAAATATGTTTAATTTGGGTTCAATAAAAGGGACTCGCCTTTGTTGTTTTTTTTTTTTTGTTTTCACAAGGCACAGATACTCGTAGGTAAATAACGCTACAAAGGAAGTGTCAGCTGCTTGTCAGTCGAGTCATTTGGGGAACTGTCGTTGTAATGTAAGATTTTCCGACTGTTTCATGTTCATCGCTGCTATTTTTCATAACAATTGCATTAGAGAGTTGCTGATTCTTTTAGTACTTTATCACTGAAATATTCAATACAAAAACGGTGAACATATTACACTCCTTTTTGGGGCAAAAAGTGTAAAAAGATTATTGGTATACTATGAAGAGTATTGGTAAAAAATAAAAATAAAAAAATTAATAAAATGTTGATTTCATAGGTGGGGGGGGACCTAATACTAATATTTTCCCAGCAGTACCCGATCTATTCTGTAAAAATATCACCGTGAAAACTGAAGTAAAGTGAGTTTGAAGTGACCTGTCAATAGTGTCAATTATAGTATCAGGTGCAATGACAGCTCACTTCACGTAAGTCTTCATGGTGAGATTTTTACAAAATAAATAGTCCGCCAGATGTTATGAACTCATTTGTCAGTGGCGTTTGTTTACAAAAATATTATTTGGATTATTTTTCATAATTCTTTTGTGGAATACACTGATATTTATTGCAACCGTCTAGCCTTCACAATAAGCGTAAAAAAATGATAAATCGCTCGTCATTTGTTTGGTAGACGTCTAATTTGTTTGAAACCCAAATAAAATAGCTGCGTCGTTACTTTTACTTGCGGTTTATAATATTGTCTATGTTATAAAGGTTTTCTTTTGCTAGAAGAGGCAATTAAACATTGGTTAGCATTTGTGAAATAGTGAAAGACATTCATCCTTGCCGATAGTTTGCCAGTCCAGGAGGAGGCCTTCACCCGAGGAGGGTTCCATATCCAATAGCAAAAACTAACTCTTACTAACAACTAGACAATAGGACAATAAGCAAATAACTAACTAAAGACTACCAAACAAATACCACATTTGAAATGGAAATTAAGGACAAGAAAATAAAGGCTTTATTATTTTTAGATATTAAAGTTTTGTACGTGACCCTTTATAATTTTTTCGTGATTGAACAACTTTCTCCATTTCAATTTGATAGCCTGTACCACACCCTTAAATATGACCACACCTTTCTTATACTGACAGAATATTACCTACAGTAAAAGTGCAGTCCGATTATTTGTTAAAGCAACGTGTGCATTCTGCATAAGCCGAGAAATATTACTGGCCATTAACAGATAAATGGGCCAACATCTACCATACTGACAAGTTGGGTAATTATTCTGATGTATGTGTGGCCAATGTTGGTTCCAACTGACAAGTTTTAAGTGATGAATGTTTGGTTAATGTTTGTATATCGGTTTCGAAAGGCTGTGTTTATTCCGAAATTGAACTCAAATTCTCGTGACATATTACGTGACCTTGTACATTTAATTTTGTTGTTTATGTTTTTGGAACGAAGCCATTCGCCAAGTGTAAAGTGCGACAAGGAACGCACTTTACACTTGGCGAATGAGAGCTAGGTCGAAAAAAGTGTAACATTTTGATCAACACTTATGATATGTAACAAAAGTGACCGAAAATGTTATACTTTTTTCGGTGTGTGTGTTTAACCACCAACGCATGTATACAAGGTGTTAGGGTAAACACTCTAATCATTAAAACCATGGGTAGTTGACTTAAATATAAAAATAAAAGACCGAACACAACAAAAAAAGAAACGTTATTTTCATTGCAAAAATTTTAAAAAGTTTATATCCGACACCGTGCTTGCTAGCAAAACAGCTGACTGACTGAGGGAGGGGTCGCTCTCGCGGCCGGCCAGGTCACATCCCACACCCCCCGCCCGTGTTGAGACACACGTTCATTGCCCTAGCGCATAGGGCAACGCACTTGCGTCTCCTAGGTTAAAATGCAGATTAAAAAAAATGAAAAAAACATTGTACTTTTCCATTGATTTTACGTTCTATAAATGAAACCAAACCACTGGTTGCAAGGATAACGGTGTTTACCCTAACACCCTGTATAATTACGTAATCAGCCTTATAACTTTCCCAGTGCTTGAACCTCGAATTGTAGTACAGAACTTAGCAGAATAATTATCTTAAAAAATATCTTCTTCTCCGGATAACTGCATTTCGTTCCAAAGTGAATCCAACTGAACCTACCATTTCTGTAGCCTACGACGATAAAATAATAGAAGAGGTTATGAAGAGTAAGTTCTTGGTCATAACTATTGACAACAAGCTAACTTGGAAAGTTCATGTAGAATTGTTATGTAAGCGCATAAGTAAATCTGCCTATGCACTATTTCAGCTTTCAAAAAAAGTAAACATTGAAACACTAGTCACAGCATATCACGGAGTAGTTGGTTCAGTCCTTCGCTACGGGGTTATTTTCTGGGGTCAATCGACTAACAGTGAGACGGTGTTTAGAATGCAAAAGCGTTGCATAAGGTCAATGTGCGGTCTTCAAGTAACAGACAGCTGTGTTCCTTATTTTAAATCCTTGAAAATATTAACTCTACCGTCATTATATATTTTAGAAACTGCGTTGTTTGTAAAAATGAATCCGAATCTGTTCCCTAAATTCTCAGCAGTAAAGAAAAACCCAATAAGATCTCAACATGCAAATCAATTATGTAATTTAAAATGTAAAACAGCTCTTATGTCCAAATGTTTTTTTGGATTAGCTCCTAAGATCTATAATAAATTACCTGACGGCATAAAAGACATGCCAATAGTTAAATTTAAAACAGCTCTACAGAAATTTTTAACCGAAAAATGTTATTACAGAATAGACGAATTTTTAAACGAGAAATAATTATAAAACTTAAAACCTTACTGTAATAGTTCCTAATTATATTTTCAATTTATTGTACTAATATTATGTAAGCATGTGAATCTAGTTATTAAGTTCTCAACAAAAAACATTTGTATGCCAATGAAGCAAAACATAGAGCTACTATTATTTTTTTGTTTAATACCATCTATGTTAAACCTATGTTTACAAATGAATAAATGATTATGAACAAGCTCTGCTGGGCGCAAGACATCAGTGACTTTATCCTATAAAAGCCTTACATTATCGGCTTCCATATTTCCGCGGCATTAGACATTTGAACTCTCGTCCTGTGGGTTTAGCACGAACGCGATAAATAATAGTTATTTATGCAACTGTTATATAATAAGGGGTATTAAAACACGAATGTGGGTTTTTGTGGTGATAATAGTATTTTAATACCTAATTATTTACAGTTGCTTAAAAGACTTTATCTACACCCATGATATGAATCTTCTTTAAAAGTTTCTTTGCAATACCAATATCGAACAAAAATGGCGCGGTACGACGTGAATTCGAACTTTTCGAATTCGAATGTGTTTTGTTTTTAAATTACGGTGCTTTGTTAGTGAAACGCTCGTGAATGACAATATTCTTTTTTCTAAATGAGTTGTATTATGAAATTCAGTACAATATTATAACACCCGTTTGGATGATATTATTGTTACTATGATACTGGATGTTTTAATGTTGGCAATAAGCTAACTGTTTCAGAAACTTTTATGGAGGATTTATAGCATGGGTGTAGATAAATGTATTTTTTGCTCCCATGGGATAACTTCTGACCTCCACCCGGGCGAAGCAGCGGGCAAGAGCAAGTCTACTATAAAATAAGGTTTACATTAGTATGTAAAGGAGAGAAAATACTTCCACTTAACCCTTGTGGCCTACTTAAAGTTTCAGTGTTAAATACGTAGGGCTACGGATACCGGTTAGTTCGGCACGTGGCCGCATTAAAATATTACTAAGTACTGAACAGGCCAAAGTAAACGCTGTAAGTAACACACATAACTACCTAAATAGAGCATAACGCCCTTTATCAGGGGGGTAGGCAGAAAGCGACGTGCTGCGATCCTTATATTCTTGTTTCACTTTAATACATCCAGGGTCATACAAAAATCGATTGCGAGTAGGTAACTAGGTACTTGAAGTTTTAAGTAAAAAAAAATTATTATATATTAAAAATTTATTTTAAAAAGAAAAAAAAATCTTTATTAAAATTATAATCTGAATATTGTTAGCTTGTACCTGGTAACCCTACTTAATTAATCGACTAATACTATTATGTCACTAAATCGATTATTCGTTCACCATCACATTCACTGTCATTCACTCTCGGAGACAACTGACAGCCGGCCTTCTGGTTCAAGACACCGAGCAGTGAAGACGTGTAAGCTATAAGGCCTATCAAATTGGTGTACCTAATTTAAAATCTTAGCGCGTAAGTACAGGAATTATTATTTTGGTGATCTGAGTGTTTTTACAAATAATATTGTGGAAAAGGAAATAAATATGTTTGAGTTTAAATAGCTTGTTTAGTTTTCTATTGCGAATCCCTGTACTTCTGAACCGTAGCTTACAGTTCAGAAGTGGGATCGTAAGAGAATTCTCATAATTTTCTTTCTCTCACGTCCACAACGATCTTATTTTAATAATGAATGTTTAAACATAATCGTTACTGGTATGATTCGAAGGATTTTTGTGGATTAAAGACATGCATAATTTATTTTCTTTTCCTGACTACCTACATAGTTATTTTTTTTATTTATAAGAAACTTGACACTTTCTTTCTTTTCCTGATATTTTATTACGAGAAGCTTAGCTCTGAAAAACAACTTGATTAAGAAAGTAAGTATTTAACGGCTGGTGAACGCCTTGATTTAAGAATATGGACGATTAATACTTATTATCATGTGAACGGATTTGAGCGGTGAAAAGTACAAAATAAATGACAAATAATACATTGATGAATATTGGTTACTTATACTCTTGATCCTGTTATAAAAAAATAAATTTATTTACTGCTGCCTAGTGACTGGTCTGAAAGAAGCATCACATTGTGACATTGACCTAGTTAGTTATCGTTGCTGATAATTTGATGTTGATGACTTCATGCTTTATATCGGTCTTTGTTATTTAATTGGTAGCCCTGTCCACCTACACGGACTGAGAGATATACCTACCCACTTAATTTCTTTTAGCTTTCTTGCCTACACTATTTGATCTTGCGCTAAGCTTTCAAATGTAAGTTTCAGATACACATTCGTATTGGATACAACCGAGGGGAAGGGTTGTTATTATGGATAAGGATAAAGAGCCCAGGATTGAGGGCAGGAGTGAGCCCAGGATTGAGGGCAGGAGTGAGCCCAGGTTTGAGGGCAGGAGTGAGCCCAGGACTGAGGGCAGGAGTGAGCCCAGGTTTGAGGGCGGAAGTGAGCCCAGGTTTGAGGGCATATCAACACCTAGGTTGGAAGGTCATGGACTGCCCAGGTTAGAGGGCAAAGGAACAGATATTTACAGCCGGGACAAGGAACAGGCTACTACCGGAACAGCGGCAAGGATAGAAGACCGGACGTTACGTACGTCCAGAAACCGGAAAAGGAGAAATATTATCATGGAAACGGACAGTTCATCGCGTGGTGATACAAGCCGCGAGAGGACAAGGAAATATAGAAGGAGGTCACGAGTGAGGAGAGGCGGCTCCAGGCGGACGGAGCATAGCAGCGACAGCTCGGATAACCGTGAGTCAACCCGAGCTTATAAATGTAGACGGAATAGGAATAGGGAATCTGAAACAAATGTATTATTAGATAAATTTTTGTCAATCTTAAGTAACGTCAAGAGTTCGGAGAAGCCCAAGCTGTCCTTTAATAGTAATGTTTTGCCAAATTTTGACCCCCTAAGTAAAGAGCAAACTATGTTAGTATGGCTCACTAAAGTAGAAGAATGTGCGGAAATATACGATTGGTCTGAAAAGGAAATAATTCACTACGCTCTTCCCAAACTTTCGGGAGTAGCAAAAACTTGGTACCAAGGTTTACCTTCTCTTCTTTATACTTGGGGTGAATGGAAGAAAAAACTGATTGAATCATTCCCTTGTCGCGAGGACTACGCCGAACTCTTGACGGAAATGTTGGCTAAACGTGTCAAATACGGCGAATCATTGGAGCACTATTATTACGCGAAATTGAATCTATTAAATAGATGCAAGATTTACGGTAAACAAGCAGTAGATTGTGTTTTATACGGAGTAGATGACCGTGCTATTAGAGTTGGTGCGCAAGCAGCTCAATTTAGTGAACCAGAACAAATTTTGAAATATTTTCGAACGGTAAAAGTAGGCCAAAATAGAGAAGCGTATGAAGCTAATGTTAGAAATAGGAAAGACCGTAATGTCGCTACTAATACAATGTCTCGGGCTCAAAATCCGAAATCTAGTACGCTGAGTTCTAACATCCAGTGTTTTAATTGTAGTGAACTGGGTCACCCCAGTTTTAGATGCAATAAAACCTCTGTTAAATGTCCCTTATGTGACAAATTAGGTCATCAAGCTTCTTTTTGTTTTAAAAATAAGAATAAAACTGAATCCCCTAAAAACGAAACTCAATCGAAAGACAAGATTGAAAAGCAGGTATCAGAGTTGACAATTGATAGGTCTATTGATAAATACATTTTAGACATTAAAATTAATGGTAAAACAGTAAAATGCCACATAGATTTAGGAAGCCAGTGTACGCTTGTTACAATAAGCAAAGCTAAAGAACTTGCCATGAATATTAAATGCCCGCCTAATCTACCTGTATTGAGAGGTATAGGTTCAAATCTGACTATTCCATTGGGTGTAATAACTGCCGATGTCGAAGTCCAGGGCATTAGAAAAGTTATAGATATTTATGTAGTTGAAGATCACGTATTGAGCCACCCTGCTCTCTTGGGGCACTCATTTACTGAAATGTCCGATCTTATAATTACTAAAACCCCAACTAAATTAATATTTAAAAAAATAGATCCTACAAAAATACATCTGTTATGTGATGATGGTGTTTCTATTCCACCGTCTTCATTATGTGTAATACCGGTAAAATCTGAGCCATCTTTTAGTGGTGAAGTTTACGTGCGGGCGTCTCTTAGGGAGTTGAATGGAAAACACTATTATCTTTTATCGGGTGCATATAACATTAAGGAAGGAAACGGTTCGATACTTACATATAACGTGTCTGGAAGCGAAATAACCATTTCTAAAAATTCTTTGTTGACTCGTTCTATTAAAAGTGAATGTTTAGACACTTCACAAGTTCTTGATTGCTGTGAAATGTCTTTCGATTCTGGCAATTCCAATGAACTAATTAAGTGCGGGGAAAAACTCAATGACGAGGAACGTTTACGGTTACAACAGCTACTAAATAAATATCAAGACTGTTTTTCTAAAGGCCTAAAAGATCTCGGATTTACTACAATAACAGAAATGGTTATTGAACTGGAAGACACCGAACCAATCGTTTATAGACCGTATCGTTTGTCTCATGCTGAAAGATCATTAGTAAACGATATGGTTCAAGAGATGATAGATAGTGGCATTGTGAGGGAGTCTTCTTCGCCTTATGCTAGCCCCATAGTTTTAGTCCAGAAAAAGACAGGGGAAAAACGGTTATGCGTCGATTATCGAGCGCTTAATAGGAAAACAAAAAAGGATCATTATCCCCTCCCACGTGTCGAGGACCAATTAGACCAGTTGGCAGGCAACCAACTATTCACGTCTCTTGATTTAGCTTCAGGCTATTACCAAATACCAATTAGTAAGGAGTCCTGTCATAAAACAGCCTTTGTTACCCCAGACGGGCAATTTGAGTATAACCGCATGCCGTTTGGTCTTGTTAATGCGCCCTCCGTCTTCCAAAGGACGATTAATAAAATTCTTCATGACGCTAAAATCAAATACGCAATAGTCTACATGGATGATATTCTTATCCCATGTAGAGATGTCTCCGAGGGTTTGAATAGATTAGAGGAAGTTTTACAACTCTTAAAGCAAGGAGGCTTAACACTCAGGCTCGGTAAATGTAACTTCTTCCTAGATACTATTGATTTTTTAGGGTTCGAAGTAAACTCGTCGGGTATTCGTCCGGGTGGTAGGAAAACCGAGGCTATCTCTAAATTTTCAACACCCAAAAACATACACGAATTAAGACAATTTCTGGGGTTATCCGGTTTCTTTAGGCGGTTTATTAAAGATTATGCTTTAATAACTTCCTCGTTGACGAACCTATTAAAAAAAGATGTTGTTTGGGCCTGGGGTAGCAATCAAGAAGAATCTTTCAACTTGGTTAAAACGTTGCTTACACAACGACCGTTATTGGCTTTATATGACCCTAAAGCAGTTACACAATTGCACACCGACGCATGTAAAGATGGGCTTGCAGGTATACTGCTACAGAGCGACGCTTTAGGCGCATTTCATCCAGTTTCATACTTTAGCCGTAAAACTTCTCCCGATGAACGCAAGTTGCACTCGTATGAGCTTGAAACCCTGGCAGTAGTAGCATCTTTGAGTAGGTTCAGGGTATATTTGCTGGGGATACCATTCACAATTTATAGTGACTGTAGTGCTTTAAGATCTACATTCGTAAAACGCGATCTGATCCCGCGAGTTGCACGTTGGTGGGTCCAAATACAAGAGTTTGATTGTACTATCGAATACCGACCCGGCCCCCGAATGACGCATGTTGATGCGCTGAGCCGTGGACCGGTTGCGGGTCTTGAAGCCGAAACACACGTATTAGACATCCTAACTATTGACAGTTCCGATCAGGACTGGATCGCCACCGTGCAAGACGCAGATGATGAGGTACAGAGGATTAAAAATATATTAGAGGATAAAACTGCGGATTTGATCAAGGATATTCACAAAAATTACAAAATGAAGAATGGTCGTATATATCGTATGGTAGGAGACGAGATTAGGTGGTTGGTTCCAAAGGGTGTACGTTGGCAGATATTGAAACGTAACCATGACGACATAGGACATTACGGGTTCGATAAAACTTTACAGCGTATACAACAGCATTATTGGTTTCCAAAAATGCGTCGTTTTGTCAAAAAATACGTGCAGTCTTGTTTAGAATGTGCCCATCATAAGACTCCTGGTGGCAAACGAGAGGGCGTACTACACCCGATTGAAAAGGTCAGTGTCCCTTTCCATACGGTACACGTTGACCACTTAGGTCCTTTTATCAAGAGCAAAAGGGGTAACTGTTATTTACTGGTCTTGGTGGATAGTTTCACGAAATTTATAAATATAAATGCTGTCAAAAACACTAAGTCTCTCACTAGTATACGCGTAATAAAAGAACACATAAGTTATTTCGGGGTCCCCACACGACTTATATCAGATAAAGGATCTAGTTTCACTAGCAAAACGTTTAATGAATTTACAACACTATATGGAATAAAACACATTATTAACGCCGTAGCAACACCCAGAGCAAACGGGCAAGTTGAACGGTTTAATAGGACTATCTTAGATGCTCTTTCGACGTGTACTCATAACAAAGATGACAAATCCTGGGATGACTTTATCTATGACATTCAAGTAGGTATCAATACCACAGTACATAAGACTACAAAGAAAAGCCCTTCCGAATTATTATTTGGGTTTAATATAACTAGTAGGTCAGAAGGTATTTTGAACCCCGTTATATCCGATACCACTAATTTGATTGACCCGGAAGATTTGAATAGCATAAGAGATAAGGCAAGTTGCAGTATAAAGACACAGCAATTAAAAGACGTAGAAAGGTTTAATAGACATAGGAAAACGGCCAAAACTTATAAGGTAGGAGACCTAGTGCGCGTTGAGAGGCAAGTTCCTCATGATGGCAAATCCCAAAAGTTAGTGGTTAAATTCCAAGGTCCATATCGTGTAACGAAAGTGCTTCCCAATGAAAGATATATTATTGAGGACACCCCTATGACGCGCAAACACGGCCGTCGATATGAAGCCGTGGTAGCTATAGATAAAATCCAACCTTGGCTAACATTTAGTAGAAACTTAGAAAGCAGTGATGATGAAGATACTGATATTATTACTGGTACGGACCGGAATGAAGTAGAGAATTAAATTAAATTATTTGTATTGTATAACAATATTGATTTCTTAGGAATATGAATTGAGTTTAAGTATAAGGAACAGTAAGTAAAATTGAGCATTTATTTCAAATGTAATCATAAAATATTGAATAAGGATTATTAATTATTGTTATGGGTAATGAACTGAAATTTAATTTGCTATTACTTTTGGTTGTTGATAAGATGGCAATGGATTGTATAATATTTTTGTAAGCGCGAGGACGCACTTTGAACAGGATGGCCGAGCTGTTAGCTTGTACCTGGTAACCCTACTTAATTAATCGACTAATACTATTATGTCACTAAATCGATTATTCGTTCACCATCACATTCACTGTCATTCACTCTCGGAGACAACTGACAGCCGGCCTTCTGGTTCAAGACACCGAGCAGTGAAGACGTGTAAGCTATAAGGCCTATCAAATTGGTGTACCTAATTTAAAATCTTAGCGCGTAAGTACAGGAATTATTATTTTGGTGATCTGAGTGTTTTTACAAATAATATTGTGGAAAAGGAAATAAATATGTTTGAGTTTAAATAGCTTGTTTAGTTTTCTATTGCGAATCCCTGTACTTCTGAACCGTAGCTTACAATATTATGTCCAGATTAGTTCAATGGGACCTGATTTTATCAAAAATATCCCAAACACAGCAAACAAATAATGGAACATACAAGCAGGTCTCGAACGGTTAGTACATCCTAAAGTAGATACCTTTTAACATATTTAAGCAGAGAGAAGTCACGTTACGAAAGGGTAGCTGGTCAAATTGACCGTTACGTGAGAAAAATGTTCCATGCGTTTAGGACCAGTCTTTATATACGAGCAATAGAAGTGACACGGAGCTAAGATAAAAGTGAAAGAATAAAATAAAATTTTATTGTATTATAAAAATAAAAGTTATAAAACTAAAACGCAACTACTGAACTATAAATAAATAAACAAGACATCACAGACAGACAAATTAAAAAACCCGGAGTCACACGTGTTAGGGGGCATAAATCCGGAGTCACACGTGTTAGGGGGCATAAATCCGGAGTCACACGTGTTAGGGGGCATAAATCCGGAGTCACACATGTTAGGGGGCATAAATCGAACAGATTACGTGTGACTTAATGACGCGCCTCACTGCCGCATTTTACGTAGGTACAAGCGGCGGCGGCGCCGTGTCCTTAAAATGTGTGAGAATGTACACACGGCTACACATCAACCTATACATTTCCAGTGTAGGCTGACATCGCATTGTACGGAAATCCTAAACAATGCGAGTTCAGCATAAACCGGAAAAGAGAGTGGACACAATGATCTGGGGGCTTAAAACGGTCACTTTAGCAGAATCATAATATGAAAATATTATGAATCATCGTAAAATGTCACAAACTGACAATTCATATGATTGCGTGTAATTCATATTACGAAATAATTCATCTGTTTGACAGTTTTCTATGGAGATACGTAAAATGGTCCACAAATTATGAATTGCTTTTATGTCAAATTAGAGAAATTGCTAATGTGGCCGGTCCCCTCATCACCACAACAACCATTTATTACTTATCAAAACATCAATTTTATTGTAAACTAAACCATAAAAATTGTTAAACTGGCAAACAATTAAAAGAAGCAACAGCGACCTCCAGGTTAACAACATCTTGTACAAAAAGCACGGAATGAAAAGAAAGTAACGGAAATCCATTAAGCGGTAACAGTGGAATGGCACTCCCGTCCGGTCCGTTTCGTCATCGCGCCGGATACGTGTCGTGACGCGCCCGTCCCGGCGGCCCCGTCACGGCATACCCCGTGGCTACAAGCTACATGCCCAAGCGACATGAGTCTTACGACAACGACTGCGGAGAAAGAAAATTTAAAAAGTTGTTTAGAGCATGTCGCTTGTCACCGCCTGGACTGCCAGTACAGCCAACTTGATGTTACCGCTGATTTCCAGAAATTATACAAAAAAAAAAGAACCAGGCACAAAAAGAAATTGCTCTTGGTATCTCATAGGATGGTGAATAAAACGACGAGACTTTAAGGCATGGCATAGTTGTAAAATAATCGTAAACTAAAAGTTTTTGGCGAAATATGCCACCGATAACTAACAAAAAGCAGCCGGTTAATAACGAGTTCACTTTAAATTCGAAGTCCTATTCTTGCATCCAATTATACAAGGCAATCTATTATACAAACAAGATACGTAGATGACCAAATTATACAGATTTTGTATCCAATTATACAATCTGTCAGCATTGCTCTCCGCGACGCGACTCGTGCGGAGCTACCGACGTAAGCAGGTGAAGCGCACGCGTCTCGCTTGACGTAAGTCGTGTCGCCAGTCGCATAGCTAGTTGTCGTGAACGGCCGAATCATGTACCTACTTACCTACTGAATCCATGTCTAAAAGGTTGCTCGTTGTAACGCGCCTGCCACCTGTATAATAAAATTATTTAATCTAATTAAGATAATTGAAATCTTCTATATCTTCTGATTCTTCTAATAAAACGATTTCAATTCTATTTTCTTTTATACATAATTAGTTAGCTAATTGCTTTTCTGTCGAAAGAGCGCAGTTGGATACTCTCGGAGTCTCGGGCTTCATTAGATCTCTTTAGAATTCTGTTCATGTACTATTGAGGGCAATCATTGAGTTTTGAATGTGGTGCTAGATTTAGGTGAACTTAATAAACCATTTATTTCTGACGCGCTGTAACTGTGCACCATGGAATTTCTCATCGACAAAAATGATGTCTATGTAGCCCTTGAGCAGATGAATCATATACCCGGCTCTTTTATTCTTTTGCTCGTGGTTAAGTAATACCAGCCGCACGGGTCGATCCATCAGGTTAAGCTACGCTTGCACGGTTGGACCGTAGATCATCTTCACATATCGAGACTCCTCCGTGCCTCCGAAAGCACGTTAAGCCATTGGCCCCGGCTGTCATTCGTGGATCTTTGACAGTCGTTACGGGTCGTCAGAAGCCCAAAAGTCTGACAACCAGCCTTACCAAGGGCTATCGTATTACCCATTTGTGGAGGTCAGATAGGCAGTCGCTCCATGTAAAATACTGGTATTCAGCAGCATCCGGTTAGACTGGAAGCCGACCCCAACATAGTTGGGAAAAGGCTAGGCAGATTGATATATAGTGTGACTTCAACTTAAGGCCGGGACGTAACCAAAATTGCCTGTCTTCAATTTGATTTTTCATAAAATTGATAAGACTTAGGTATAAAATAAAAATAGTATGAGTAACTACATGATATTTTCAAACTTTTTGTGTAACAGAAACACAAAATATTAAAATTTTCTCGATAAAAAAATATCACGAATTTACCTCTAATTTTCACGTATTTTCGATTTGTACTTAAAATGCTAATGCCTATTATGATAAAAAATAGATGATTATATGTATTAAAACAAGGCAAAAAAAATTGTGTAGGCTTTTTTTTTTATTCCTTTTATTTTTGGTTTTATTACGAATCAAAGCTTGTAGGACTTACGACGTTCTTAGTTCGTGGAAGAAGCCATCTTCCGTCGCACATTACGGGAACTTCAAGCATATTTTTGTTTCACAAATCAGTCGGCGTCGCTCTGTTGAGACGAGAGGACTGCGCTCAAATTTTTAGCTGCGCTGAGATATTATTTAGTTTCGTAAATAATATTTTCGTAATTTATCACATTCCACAAAAGAAACTGAGACATAGAAAACATGAAATAAACACTAAAACCACTTCCAAAACGAATATTACAAGTGTTATTGATTGATAAATAAATAAATACCGAGTCTAAATAAACATATAAAATTCAATGTTGATATTTGAAAACTCAAGATGACATACATTTTATTTGACAGATTTTTGACTGATATATTAGCACGGAGTATAGAAAGAAGTAGGTACAACTAGCGCCATTGTTCTGTATTGCGGTGAATTTTCTTGCGGAGAAAATTTACAACATAGCCAACGAGCCCATTCTACGTTCATTTGAAAGTTCGCACTGGAGATTAAATCTTATTGCGATTAACTCAGGATCCAAATTCGTTTACTCCCACTTTTTTTGACAAACTTCTTGTAAGGTGACCCTTAGACGAACAATTGGAGCGACTGACCTAAATAAAACTTGTTTAGAATAATACCTTTATTCTTCGGTTATCGAACTCGAACAGATTACGTATGACTCCGGATTTTTAATTGGTCTGTCCGTGATGTCTTGTTTATATCTCTTTATTTGACGTTTTTGTGGTAGTTGGGTTTTAGTTTTTACCTGACTGCGGCGAAGAAAAAAGGAGGGTTATGATTTTGACCGGTTTCTATGTATTTATCTATGTCTGTTCCCTCATATTATATTCTAAAAGACTCATCACAATTTGACAATGAGCTATCGTAGGAAGCTTCTTGATTGTCCGCTGGTCATCGGCTATATGAAGACCAAAGCACAATCAGTCACACACACACACATACACTCATACACACACAATCCTACAACACACTCACGTACACACAAAACACACAAACATACATAAACCACTCACGAGCAAGCATGCATGCACTAAATTTATATTGTTTTAATTTTATTGCATAAATTGTTAAGTTTAAAAAAAAACGGGTGAAGACACTGGCTCCTGTAACACAGATTCCACCTAGCTCAGGAGTCAGGGCTTATTAGAATGTAACACCTTTTTATGTCAATAAAACATTTTTTATTATTTTATTTTTATTTACATTAAATTGAAAATGGCGCCCTCTAGGTGACATATCATGAACAACAAAAAATATTTGTAATCATACCATGTTGGGTATCAAATGAAAGGTTTTA
Source organism: Lithophane semibrunnea (assembly GCA_947363905.1). Classification (NCBI taxonomy): domain Eukaryota; kingdom Metazoa; phylum Arthropoda; class Insecta; order Lepidoptera; family Noctuidae; genus Lithophane; species Lithophane semibrunnea. Next base: position 15,901,296 of record OX376201.1, read on the forward strand.
ATTAGCACATTTAAAAAATATATATTATAACCCCAAAAAAAGGCAGCGACAATCAAGACGTATACTGCCATATGTTATGTTAACGCGTGGGATGATAAGTGCCGCTTCACGCGCCGCCGCACCGTAAACAGAAAAAACGTCAGACGCGCCGCGTGACGCCACTCTGCACGCGACGCGCCACGCCCCGCGTCTCCGTAAATGAGGCCTAAAGTTATAATGCAACTTGGCATGTTTTCAAAGCTACAATTTCAACAGTTAAAAAGAGGGACCATACTAAACTTTCTACTAAGGGACTAGTTATAACAAGCGCCCGAGACGCGCATTTTGTACGCTGCGCTTCGGGCGCTCAATAAAATTGTATGAATTCCTATGTAACGAATTTTATCAAGCGCTGCAGTCTAAGCGAGCGCCCATGCCGGGCGCCGTTAGGCCTGCACATGTCGCAACTTGCCACTCTCAACTTGCATCTCCGTTGTGCGATTTACAAATAAGATTGGGAGAAGGTATGCCGCGGGCATCGCTTCATCGAGAATTGCTGCTGTGTGCGCCGCCGTGATGAAATACCGCGTGTGACGCGGCTATGCCATTCGCGGGCTCCGCCGTAAAAAACGCTCCATTTCAAACAAACGCGTGTAAAATCGCGTCTCCGTAAACGCACTCATACAACGCCATATGTTTGAATTCAGTGCGGGCCGCGCTGCCCAAAGCCACGCGCGACTCCTCGCGTCTCCGTTAATGAAGCCTAACCGTGCCCTTGACGCTTGGACGCGAGTTCCTTTTTCACTATTTTTCCTTGTCATTTTCTCCGCATTAGTAATAAACTTAAAAGAAACACGCTTCAAAAGTTATAAAAAAATGTGGAAATCTTGTTGCGTTTGACGAGCGTCCAAAACGCGCCGGGCGCGCGCCCAAAACACAGCGCAGGTACTGAGCTGCGTACTTCGGGCCCTTGTTATAATTAGTCCCTTTGGTACTTTGGCACCCATTTACATCGATGAATAGATGTCAATTCTTTTAGTGGTGAAGCCGACAATCCTTCATTTATTTCTTTTGTACAGAACTCGGCCTCTTTTTCACATGTTTCAAATGTTTTCGAAAGGGATTGTTCGCGTTTGGCGCAGGAAAGGTTTTCATGACACATGCCATATTCGTTGCACAATACAGTGCAAAATTCATTATAAGAATATTATTTTTTACTTGGGTATCACTTTGCACGATCCTCCAAAGAGAGAAATCCACGATATAGCATTATATTTATTACTTGGTAACATAGTTTTCCACAAAGACGTCATTAGGTACAAATTGTACAAGGTCCTAAATAAAATTTGGTAACATTTAAATTTGAACTTTTTCACGTCAACATTGAGTTTCTAGTTCCAAAACATGAACATGATCCATAGTTCTGAATTCAAGCTTAGCGTATCGTATAAGCAAAATAAACTACAGAAGATTGAAATTCGAATTCTATAAACGCCAGACGAAAAGTTTCTGCTGGCGGGAAGGCATTGTGTTTTGTTTTCGTCGTGTTTAATGAGAGGGGTAGGTAAGGGTTGCGCGGGTGAAATATGATTTTTTGCTGTCAATACACGCCCCCTAGTAAGTAGAAAGCTAAAAGGTATTGAATACATAATTGTTTCTACCTTTAGTAAAAATTCAGACGCACAAAGATAATTGAAACAATACTGATTATTGAACTGTCGAGCCTTCGCGAAACAAACAAAATGAATAAACAACACAACAATCGTATTGATAACTCTAATCCGATCCAAAATGTATTATTTCTATTTGATGATCGTATATCATCGACCGCACTCGGCTTTATTCGGAAAGTACAAAAAATAAATGGAAGACAAACATCCCGGTGTTTGCGTGAGAGGATGACATTGATCCCGTTGTGCGGGAAATCGAATCCCGGGCTTAATGTAAGCGGGATGCCACGTCACCTGACGTTCTGCGTTTATACGGTTTAATACCTGTGACTGAGTTAGGTAGATGATGGGCAAAAATTTAAACGAGTTAGGTTAGACTCCATTCACTATTCAGTAATTTTAAAGGTTTGTTTATTTATATTATACTTTACTGTACATACTATAGACGGCATTATTGCTTTCTTTGATCTGGCAATCTTGGAATGGACAGTCATTGCGTGGACATAAAAATGGGGTTGTCATTGTTGCAAAATAATAAGTATAATATACAGGGTGATTAGAAGCTAGGTGCAAAGTCTTAAGGGAATACGAAGTAAATATTAAAAAATATATATATCTCAATTTCTGACTGGTCAAGAGTGCCCCAGTTAAAGTTGATAAAAATTACTAGACACTTTTAAGTTGTAGAATAGAATTTGAACAATTTGCGTGGCATGTCTTTTTTTTTCATAAAATAGCCTCAATCATCCTGTATAAGTACTATAATAGATACATCGATCTCAGACCAAATAAAAACATCGATAGGTATATATAAAATATGTAAAAAAAACCGGCGCACATAGATAATGCAATAAAATTACCAAAAAGTAATAAACCATCTTATTCAATTCTACCATTCAATTTTATAATTGAAAAAAAAAAGTTATTGCTATTTAAAATTCACATTTTTAGTACCAAAATTACCCTAAATCCATAAAAAATTGGAACATTTTCAAGTTATGACTTGTGACACTAGACACCCGTTAATCGACGGCCGCCCGCGCGCCAGTTAAAACCCGATATTCCCATTGAAAAAAAATGGCAATCTTTTTGTCTTTTTTTCTGAATATTACCAATTAAATAGACTCTCTACTTAACAATACCCTCACGGATCGGACAGGTTTTTTTTTATATCACTACACATTATAAAACAAAGTCCTCCGCCGCGTCTGTCTGTCTTTCTGTTCGCGATAAACTCAAAAACTACAGCACCGATTTTCATCCTGTTTTCACCAATGGATAGAGTGGTTAACGAGGAAGGTTTTAGTATATAATAACCGACATCCACGCGGGCGAAGCCGCGGGCATCAGTTAGTGTTGTATATATAAAATGTGCTATACAGGATGTTAGGGTAAACACCGTTATCCTTGCAACCAGTGGTTTGGTTTCATTTATAGAACGTAAAATCAATGGAAAATTACAACTTTTTTTTTTTCTTTTTTTTCAATCTACATTTTACCACAAAAGACGCAAGTTCGTTGCCCTATGCGCTAGGGCAACGAACTTGCGCCTCAACACGGGCGGGGTGTGCGGGATGTGACCTGACCGGCCGCGAGTGCGACCCCTCTCTCAGTCAGTCAGCTGTTTCGCTAGACAGCACGGTGTCGGATAGAAACTTTTTTAAATCTTTTAATGAAAATAACGTTTTTTTTTTGTTGATTTCGGTCATTTATTTATAAATTTAAGTCAACTAGTCATGGTTTGAATGACAAGAGTGTTTACCCTTACAGCCTGTATACTACTTATTACTAATAAGGTTACTAGCAATGTGGGTTGTTCGCCATCGCGGACGCATTTTGAAGGCGTTGGTTTGGCCGATCAAAAAATCAAAATCAAAATATTTTATTTCACATAAGCCTACATGGGCACTTATGAAACGTCAGAAGCTAGGTGCACGGTTCCAATTGGTCGTTTCCTATGGAGAAGAGCCGGCAAGAAACTCCATGGTTACTCTTTTAAAAATAATTGGCTGTTACAATGTTTTCGAATTACAGTGTTATTAGGGAGGACAGTGTAGGCCTTCCAAAAAGTACCAGGGCCGATATTACCTACATGCTGAAATCATAATATTAATTGTTCATGCTACATTATGTTATAGTGATAATATTAGAAACGCAATAATTACGAGCATATTACGCGTAATTATTGGTATTACAATTAATTTCAATATTGGATTGACGGCCGTCATTTCATGCAATTATAGTAATGGTTGTTCACTAGAGCTTGGCATTTTATATATCGATGTAATTATGTTTTAGTGAGGGAATGTTAATACTGGTATTCAGCTGCATCCGGTTAGACAGGAAGCTGACCCCAACATATTTGGGAAAAGGTTAAGCAGATGATGAGAGTGCGGCGATTTAAAAAAAAATTATTAGTATACTAAAAAAATATATTACATTAAAAACAATGAACAATTTTTAAGCGATTAATGAAATAGCAATACCAAACTAAATATAATTAAATAAATAATAAATGAATAGATAGACCTGTATATTAAATATTAATAGAATATGTAAGCAAATGGAAATATAAATACATAAATACATAGATAATAGGATATGGAATAATTTATAATAGATAAATTCAATTCAATAATAATAATGCATAATTATGACAGCCAGATATATTTTAATAAGTAAAATAGTAAAAAATAAATTATACCATAATACTTAATAATCATACTACATTAAGAACAATAAACAAATTTTAAGCTAGTAAATAAATATAATAATTAAATAATTAATTAATAAATGGATAGACGTATAAAAAATATTAATAGAATAAGAGAATGAATGGAAATATAAATACATAGGTAAGATATAAATAATCCCTAACATAATAACAAGAAAAACTTGTAAAGCGTTCTTCCGCTCTCTACCTATTTTAAAATTTTCTGTGCCCGACAGGGTTGACCTAATTTGTACATTATGGATTGCAATAAACAATTTGATTTGATTTGATTTGATTTAACCAAGGGTTCCCAATCTTTTTCAGCCCGCGGCGCAATTTCAAGTTTAGTATTTTTTCACGGCGCCCGACCCTTTTTTTTTTGAGGGTGGGAAATCATCTAATGACTTCTCCCGCTCTGGGCGGAGCGGAAGGGCGTGTCAGACTTTTACTGACTAAAACCCACCCGTGTTCCTTCAGTTGCCTGTTGCCAAGGTCCCGGTATCCCTTTCGGACTTTCCCGCAACCCTGAGAGGTATCGGTCCTAGCGGACCCCGCCAAACGGCGCCCTACCCTAGCTAGCTATTTGAAAATATGATACAGTCGAAAGAAATAGTTACCTATAATACCTAATAGTAGTTAGGATCTAACCTAAAGGTAGATAGGAACAAAAATCGAAAAGGAGTTTTACGACGCTATGTTCTTTACAGATGCGAGCGCTCATTTCTGGTTTCGGATAATGATATGTGTGACTCACGGTGACTCCCGGCGCCCCTCTTTACTTTCTACGGCGCTCCAGGGCGCCGCGGCGCACACTTTGGGAACCCCTGTACTAACCTTTGAATCCTGACGCAATAAAAAAGTCATTCTGTCGCTACAGTTACCTACATCTTGAAGTTACAGTGAAAGCAGGAGACTCCACAGCGACTAGAATACTTGCGTTTGAGATATTTTACCTTATATTAAATTCGCATTCACAGGCGCATTCCAACACAGTTAGTTATATTTTGTGCAAAATATCGTTGATAACAAAATTGTATTAAATAAGTAATTTGTTAGTTGATTATCAACTCTGAATGTTAATGTTGTAAGCAAAGCCACAAAAAATTAAATTTACAAACTTTCAGAGGTGCATCCATCGAACTGAATATGGGAACAACTTCGAAAACGCGAAAAAAAAACAACAACAAAAAACAACAGCTGAGAAAGTTGTTCAGGGGGCCTTAAACAGCCACATTAGCAATTCCTCTTTCCTGAATTTCCAGCTGTAGTCATTGTACTGACATTAGTAATTCCTCTAATTTGACACAAAAGCAATTCATATTAAGTGGACCATTTTACGAATCTCCATAGGAAACTGTCAAATAGATGAATTATTTCGTAGTATGAATCGCACGCAGATCATATTATGAATTGTCAGTTCTTGACATTTAACGATGATTAATAATATTTTCCTATTATGATTCTGCCAAAGTGGTTATTTTAAGCCCCCAGATTGATGGTCTGTACCCAGATTAAATATGACCACACATTACTGATATTAATACACACCATATCGATATTATCGACACTAGCTTCCTGTAAATACCGTTAGTGACCGCTCTAAGTCCAATTTAGTAGATTATAGAGTTCCAATCTAGGTAAAGCCTTATCTATTAAAATGTGCGGCTACGCCAAGCTACGCTCCGTAGCGCTCGTAGCCGTTCGTAGACGCGCTACGAGAAATTGTAGCTAATCGAGGTCGGGTTACAAAGTAAATGCCGATTTAATTATTTTTTAATAGGATTGTCTTTTGTTTCTCTTTGACAACAGGATTTAACTTGTCCAATGGTTAGGTAAAAGTGTACTGTGTTATGATAAAACTAGCTGATGCCCGCGGCTTGGTGAAAACAACATGAAAATCGGTGCAGTAGTTTTTGAGTTTATCGCGAACAGGACGACAGACAGACACGACGGAGGACTAGACTAGCTTCCGCCCGCGGCGTCGCCCGCGTGGTATGTCGATAAAAATTAGCCTAGCCTATGTCCTTCCCCGGGATGCCATCTATCTCCTTGCCAAATTTTATCGAAATCCGTTCAGTGGTTTAGGCGTGAAAAGGTTACAAACAGACAGACAGACAGACAGACAGACCGACAGACAGACCAACAGAGTTACTTTCGAATTTATAATATTAGTATGGATTAGTTTAGATGTAAGGATGTATCTTGAAAATATTATCTACAGTTGTTTGATTTCTTGCAATAATGAAAATGTAGAACCTTGTAATTTTCCAACCTTTGTGGTTCTAACTCAGTAATTATTTTATTTGAATACCTTTCACCTATCAACACTTTCCATACAAATCAATTGACGTCTATAAACTGTCGGCTTTGAGTGGCGAAGATGACAGAAGTTATGCGCTCAACGCACTTTCGGCGCCACGAGAATTATATTAGTACTACCGCCTCGATATGCTACCGGCACGGCTATTCTGGGCTCTGTGATGTTTACCTTTACTATAAATAAGATTGCAAATTGAGGGAGGACATGGCCCCTCCCAGGGTTGCGGGTTAGTCCGAAAGGGATACCGGGACCTTGGCAACAGGTAACTGAAGGAACACGGGTGGGTTTTAGTCAGTAAAAGTCTGACACGCCCTTCCGCTCCACCCAGAACGGGAGAAGTCATTGGATGACTTCCCACCATCAAAAAAAAAAAAAAGAGAGGACATAGCCGTCGAGGAAGACCGTGGCGAATGAAGTGATTATCATGTCCAATTTTTTTTTTTTTTTTTCTTTGAATTTTTGTTTGATTTGTCTGTTCAAATTTTCTTTCTTTTTCTTTATGTTTGCGGGGCCAGCATGGCCAAAGATCGTATAAGACGTATTACACGGGACAGGACATAACTTTAAAGAAAAAATGCCTCGCAACAAGATTCTTCCTCTTCTCATATCAAAAGCAAAAGCTTTTAATATCGATACAATATTTTTCATATCTTTATAAAGCGGTCTGAGATTTCAAATCACTATTTTGCATGTAAAAGACGATGTCATGCAATGCGCTCGTGAAAATGCAATCTTAGAACCGCTCGGAAAATAAGGATTTTAGGGTTCAGTAGGTAGTAAATTATTCCTATTTTGCACTACTAATAATATTATTGATCACTCTAATAATTATAATGAGAGCGCCTCTTCTTGTGAACCTCAAATAATTCGTATTTTAAGGTTCTAAAAATACTAATTATCCATGTAACTACTAACTTGGTTGTAACGCTCGCCGGCCGCTCCTGTGGCACCGCTCGCTTCGCCGAGTTCTATTAACCAACCTAACCCATTTGTCACAGTCAGTGAGTCAGTCAGTGTGTGTTTGTATTGGAGTTTGGCGATATTTCAGTAAAAGACGTAAGATTTCTTGAAAATGAAAAATAAAATTTTATTCCTTCTAAAACATGACTTCTATAATTCGGTTGACATTCAAAGACAAAACAACGCCACCCACGGCTAAAAACGAAACTAACTGATACTGATGCGTTTACAACACCTTTAAATTTAATTATTCAACACTCCCACTTAAACTTACAAGGTGACATCATTATAAACTTTAAATCTAGGTATTACATCCAGAAATATAACTTTATGAATCAACTCAATCATTAACTATAAGAATCTAGGTACAATTCAAGATCTTATCTCTAATACCTATAAACTTCCCTACAGCCAGAGCTTTCGTCAGAAAATCTGCCAGTTGGCATGAACTCTCCACATATTTAATATTAACTATTTTCTTTTCAACATTCTCTCTTATAAAGTTATATTTTATATCAATATGCTTGCTCCTTTTATGATATACTGGCTTATTAATTAATTTAATTGCACTCTGATTATCTACGTTTAAAGTAACAGAGTTTTGTGGCTCCCCAATATCACACAAAAATTGTCTAAGCCATAATATTTCTTTTGATGCTTCACTGGCAGCCATATACTCAGATTCAGTTGTGGACAATGCCACAGTGTTCTGTTTACGACTTGACCAGGTGATAGGACCCCCATTCATTAAAAATATGTAACCCGTATTAGATTTTCTACTGTCCAAATCACCTGCATAATCAGAATCAGAGTAGCCAACTAATTCAAAACTACCTTTATAAACAATACACATTTCTTTCGTATCAATCAAGTAGCGCAAGATCCTTTTCACTGCAGTCACATGTGAAGGACCTGGATCATTAACATATCTACTTGCAGCATTCACAGCATATGCTATGTCGGGTCTAGATACAGTAGTTAAGAATAACAATGCTCCCACTGCCTCTCTATACGGGAAATTAATGGGTACATTATTTTCATTTTTAGATAAATGTACATTTACATCGGCAGGAGTACTGCTACTTTTAGCATCCGACAAATTAAATTTATCTATCAATGTTTTAATATACTGTTTCTGACTAATACTTATACACCCTTCTGTTTTATTTATTTCCATTCCCACATATGAATTAAACTTTAGAATCTTTATCTCAAAGTTTTTTTTCAAATCATTTAATATGGTAGATAAAACAGTTTTACTTTTAGCCAGTAATAATCCATCATCAACATAAAGAACTATTATTACTTTGATATCATTAAAATATCCCACAAATACACAATTATCAGATGGACAAGATTTAAACCCATAAGTAGTCAAAAATGAACAAAACTTCTTGTTCCAACATCTAGAGGCTTGTTTAAGTCCATAAATAGATTTTATTAACTTACATACTTTTGAAGGCTGGGCTTCCACCCCTTCTGGCACCTCCACGTACAGCTCCTCAGATAGCTCACCATACAAAAAGGCTGTCTTCACATCGAACTGCTCTACTTGTAGGTCATCTCTTGCAGCTATACTTAGTATTAACCTGATGGAGTCATACCTGCTAGTGGGTGAAAAAGTCTCGTGATAGTCCAAACCTTTCACTTGGGTAAAACCTCGAGCACAAAGTCTTGCTTTGTATCTTTCAATTTCTCCACTTGTATTCTTCTTTGTGCTGAACACCCATTTAGAAGTAATAGGCTTCTTCTCAGTTCTATCAGTTATTATCCAAGTTTTGTTATTTTCATGTGAATCAAGCTCTTCAGCTATAGCTTTCTTCCACTGAAGACAATTGACACTATTTATGGCCTCTTCATAAGTATTGGGTATTTCTACTTCAGTTAAATTCACTTCCAGTTTATTATTTCGTCGAGGACGTAATGTGATATTTCTCTGTTCTTCTTGCTCAAAACGAATACCTCTTGGAGGGTGATAGGAGTCATCTGTATCTACAGTACTCTTCATACTATCTTCGTCAGAAGAGATTTCTTAAGATACATTATATTGGTTCTGAACCTCAGTTTGTGGGAATAGGGATATTAACTGTTCTTCTTCTTCTTTATCTAACTTTATTTCTGTATAATTTTGTCTTTCTCCTGGTATACAGTATTCTTCAAATTTTACATCCCGTGATACTGTAATTCTTCTTTTATTCTGATCATACATTCGATAATTATCACGATCATACCCAACTAACAACATCTTCACACTTTTCTTATCCAATTTCTTTCTCTTCTCTTTTGGAAGGTGAACATATCCAACGGAACCAAATATTCTTATATGTTGAAGGTTAGGTTTTTCACCATACCAGAGTTCAAATGATGAGACATTTCCCGTTTGACTTGATGTGTTTCTATTCAATAAGTATACTGCACAATTGACAGCTTCTGCCCACAAGTTTAAGGGAATGTCTTTCGCATATAACATTGTTCTTGCACTTTCCATAATAGTACGCAGTTCTCTTTCTGCCCTTCCATTTTGTTGTGGGGTATATGGGGCCGTACGTTCATGAGTTATCCCATTACCTTCTAAAAATGTCTTAAATTCTTGGTTTACATATTCACAACCATTATCTGTATGAAGAATGTTCACATCATGTTGAAATCTATTTTTCACAATTGCATTGTACTTTATGAAATAGCTTAACACTTCGCTCTTATGCCTCATAAAGTAAACATGACGATAACTTGTTGCTCCATCTTTAAATAAAACAAAGTACTTCATACCTGACACAGAAGGTTCTTCAATAGGGCCACATACATCACTATACACAATTTGACCAGGTTGTGACGGGCCTCTAGTAGATTTCACAAAGGGAAATCTTGCTTGCTTACCATATTGGCACGCTTCATAAACAAACTTCTCATTCCCAGTCAGTTTAATTGGAATTGCACCACTTAAACTCATATTTTTAATTTCTTTAATATTCAAGTGTCCTAATCTCTCATGCCAGACCTTAATATCTGTTTGTACAATGTTACAATTTTCTTGTTTAATCGTTTTAATTTCCAACTCATATAAATTGTTTTCTGTTAATTGTGCACACATTACGACTATATTATTCTTCATTATCATTGCTTTTTCATTATTTTTCACAATGACATAACCTTTTCTAGTGGCAGCTCCTTCAGAAAACAGGTTTCTTCGTAAGTCTGGTACATACAGGACATTCTCAAGTTTACATTGTTCCCATCTTCCTTTTACTAGTTTATTTATCAAAATGGTACCTTCTCCACATACTTTAATGTTTTGTTTATTCCCTAATTTAACCACTTTATTCATATCATAGCCTTGAGACTCATTCAGTTCATAGAAATAATCATGTCTGAATGACATATGCATGGATGCTCCACTATCTAATATCCAGGCTTCCTCACCATGTTCAGATAAATAACATCCTTCCGCACTGAATGCTAACATATTGTGAGGCTTCTGACTTTTATTGTATGTTTTCTTTGGCATTGTACAGTCCTTTGCAAAATGTCCTCTTTTATTGCAATTGTAACATACAAATCTATGATTAGAACTTCTTTGTTCATTTATACTATTCTGATTACCTCCAATTCTTGGAATGGAATTCCCTTTAGTCGTTACTAATGCAGTCTCATTACATGTTGCTTCATTGGCAAGACTCGCTTCCTCATCTACTAAACGTGATGTGAGATTTTGTATAGTTTGACTATCTTCATCGAGTGACAACCAAGCTTGTCTAAGCGAACGATATGTTGATGGAAGTGTGCTTAGAATCTTTGTCATTATTGCTGTGTCACTGATTTTCTCACCAGTTTCTCGCAGCTGCTTTGCCAAACTTTCCACTTTGGACACATGTTGTCCCATTGTATCACTAGCACAATATGAATACTGGTAAAATTTCTCATGAATCATCATTTAACTATATTCAGATTTATGCTCATAGATAGCTTCTAATTTTTTCATGACCTCTTTCGCAGTCTCGCAGTTTTCTATCAATGATATCTGGTTCAAATCCATTGACGACGTCAAGATGAACATGGCCATGCCATCATCTTTATCCCATTGCACTTGCGAACTGGATTCGTTGGGTCTTACCGAATCTATGTTTAATCCTTTTGCTCTTAATGCACATTTAACTTGAAACTTCCATTGCTTAAAGTTCCTGCCATCGAATTTTTCCATTTTCATCGCATTGGTGACCTCCATATTGTAGGTCGATTTTACACCGATAATAATCTTGCTCTTTACTTCACTTTATACTGAAATTATCAATTATCGCAATGCCTGGGCGCATAACCTATTGGAGTTTGGCGATATTTCAGTAAAAGACGTAAGATTTCTTGAAAATGAAAAATAAAATTTTATTTTTCATTTTCAAGAAATCTTACGTCTTTTACTGAAATATCGCCAAACTCCAATAGTTTGTTTGTTGTGTGCACGTGCAGCTGCCGAATATTTATCTGTATACTCGTGATCTCATATGTTTTTTATTTTTAATTGTATTTAGATATATTGTGGTAAATATTGCTGATTACTGTTATCTTTTTGTATGCACGTGTTTCTGTGACAATTAAACCTATTTTTCTTTCTTCTTTCTATTTGGTCAAGGTACCATATCTCCATGGGATAAATGTTTGAGTTTTTGTATGTATCTCTGTGTAAAACGCACAATAATTACATTTTCTTGAACATGCTTGGAAATTCGAGCATTATTTTGACAACCTTCTTCGAGATAAATCGAAATAAGGTATTCCACTTTTAGCACTGATTTGAACGGCACTTCTCCCAACCGCACTTGAGCACGTCTACTAATAGCACTTGCTGTACTGGTCAAAAACAAGTGACGATGCGGCCGGCAATATTACTATGAAAATCCATATCTGTCGTGTTTAGCGGCCAACAAATAAATTACTATGAAAACTTATATAGTCGAGATATTTAAAATTGGAACGAACGAGAACACAATGGCAACCAAGGAGGTAACTTGACAAAGATTTTATTTAAATTTCGATTTGGCTTGCAAATAGAACTGTTAAGTAAAGAAGAAAAAGCAAATGAAAATAATTGGCGCATGAAAAATTATCGTTGTTCGTCATTGATTCTGGAATTTTTATTTAATTTACTCAGTTTGAATTTCCGCGCATTATTTGAGAAAAGTACTATACAAGCCTTGGCTGCAATCAGGAATTGACGGACACACGTATGTGTGATCAATCCCCTTATTGCTGGCCTCGACAGTAATGTACCATCAATTCAGAAAAAAAAACAGCGATCCTGCAGAACCCGTATCGTTAACTCTTCAAGATTTGCACTCTGTCTCGTTCTTTTTTATTCATTCATTCATTCTTTAGTGAAAACCATCCGTTGTCGTTCACATCGCAACTTCGTGGGAATAAAGCCTTTTCACTGTTTTGTTATCGTAAAAAAAGCTATTGTCCGTAATTTTTTACAACTTTTCTCTCTTGTGAAGAAAATATTCAAAAAGAATTTTCTGGAATTTCAAGCAAAAGGGTCAAAATACTTTTCTTAATGTTTTTGTTGTTCGTGTTAAGGGGGAGTAGTTTGACAGCAAAAAATCATATTTCACCCGCGCAACCCTTACCTACCCCTCTCATTAAACACGACGAAAACAAAACACAATGCCTTCCCGCCAGCAGAAACTTTTCGTCTGGCGTTTATAGAATTCGAATTTCAATCTTCTGTAGTTTATTTTGCTTATACGATACGCTAAGCTTGAATTCAGAACTATAGATCATGTTCATGTTTTGGAACTAGAAACTCAATGTTGACGTGAAAAAGTTCAAATTTAAATGTTACCAAATTTTATTTAGGACCTTGTACAATTTGTACCTAATGACGTCTTTGTGGAAAACTGTGTTACCAAGTAATAAATATAATGCTATATCGTGGATTTCTCTCTTTGGAGGAACGTGCAAAGTGATACCCAAGTAAAAAATAATATTCGTATAATGAATTTTGCACTGTATTGTGCAACGAATATGGCATGTGTCATGAAAACCTTTCCTGCGCCAAACGCGAACAATCCCCTTCGAAAATATTTGAAACATGTGAAAAAGAGGCCGAGTTCTGTACAAAAGAAATAAATGTAGGATTGTCGGATTCACCACTAAAAGAATTGACATCTATTCATCTATGTAAATGGGAGCCAAAGTACCAAAGGGACTAATTATAACAAGGGCCCGAGGTACGCGCTCAGTACCTGCGCTGTGTTGTGGGCGCGCGCCCGGCGCGTTTTGGACGCTCGTCAAACGCAACAAGATTTCCACATTTTGTTGTAACTTTTGAACCGTGTTTCTTTTAAGTTTATTACTAATGCGGAGAAAATGACAAGGAAAAATAGTGAAAAAGGAACTCGCGTCCAAGCGTCAAGGGCACGGTTAGGCTTCATTTACGGAGACGCGAGGAGTCGCGCGTGGCTTTGGGCGGCGCGGCTCGCACTGAATTCAAACATATAACGTTGTATGAGTGCGTTTACGGAGACGCGATTTTACACGCGTTTGTTTGAAATGGAGCGTTTTTTGCGGCGGAGCCCGCGAATGGCATAGGCGCGTCACACGCGGCGTTTCATCACGGCGGCGCACGCAGCAGCAATGCCCGCGGCATACCTTCTCCCAGTCTTATTTGTAAATCGCACAACGGAGATGCAAGTTGAGAGTGGCAAGTTGCGACATGTGCAGGCCTAACGGCGCCCGGCATGGGCGCTCGCTTAGACTGCAGCGCTTGATATAATTCGTTACAAAGGAATTCATACAATTTTATTGAGCGCCCGAAACGCAGCGTACAAAATACGCGTCTCGGGCGCTTGTTATAATTAGTCCCTTAGTAGAAAGTTTAGTATGGTCCCTCTTTGTAACTGTTGAAATTGTAGCTTTGAAAACATGCCAAGTTGCTTTAGGCCTCATTTACGGAGACGCGGGGCGCGGCACGTCGCGTGTAATGTGGCGTCACGCAGTGCGTCTGACGTTTTTTCTGTTTACGGTGCGGCGGCGCGTGTAGCGGCAGTTATCATCCCACGCGTTAACATAAACATATGGCAATATACGTCTTGATTGTCGCTGCTTTTTTTTGGGGTTATAATTACAGGCTGTAAGGGTAAACACTCTTGTCATTCAAACCATGGGTAGTTGACTTAAATATAAAAATAAATGACCGAACACAACAAAAAAAAAACGTCATTTTCATTAAAAGATTTTAAAAAGTTTCTATCTGACACCGTGCTTGCTAGCGAAACAGCTGACTGAATAAGGAAGGGATCGCGCTCGCTGCCGGTCAGGTCACATCCCGTACCCCCCGCCCGTGTTGAGACGCAAGTTCGTTGCCCTAGCGCATAGGGCAACGAACTTGCGTCTCTTGTGGTAAAATTCAGATCTAAAAAATTAAAAAAAAAGTTGTAATTTTCCATTGATTTTACGTTCTTTAAATGAAACCAAACCACTGATTGCAAGGATAACGGTGTTTACCCTAACATCCTGTATATATTTTTGAAATGTGCTAATTAAAACCTTTCATTTGATACCCAACATGGTATGATTAAAAAATATTTTTTGTTGTTCATGATATGTCACCTAGAGGGCGCAATTTTCAATTTAATGTGTCTTCATATAGCCTTTGACCAGCGGACGATCAAGAAGCTTCCAACGATACCTCGTTTGTCAAATTGTGATGAGTCTTTTAGAAGATAATATGTGGGAACAGACATAGATAAATACATAGAAACCGGTCAAAATTATAACCCTCCTTTTTGCCTCGCCGTAGTCAGGTAAAAACTAAAACCCAACTACGACAAAAAAGTCAACTAAAGAGATATAAACAAGACATCACGGACAGACAAATTAAAAATCCGGAGTCATACGGAATCTGTTCGAGTTCGTTCGTTATACCAATAACCGAAGAATAAAGGTATTATTCTAAACAAGTTTTATTTAGGGGCGGTCAGTCGCTCCAATTGTTCGTCTAAGGGTCACCTTACAAGAAGTTTGTCAAAAAAAGTGGGAGTAAACGAATTTGGATCCTGAGTAAATCGCAATAAGATTTAATCTCCAGTGCGAACTTTCAAATGAACGTAGAATGGGCTCGTTGGCTATGTTGTAAATTTTCTCCGCAAGAAAATTCACCGCAATACAGAGCAATGGCGCTAGTTTTACCTACTTCTTTCTATACTCCGTGCTACTATACCAGTCAAAAATCTGTCAAATGAAATGTATGTCATCTTGAGTTTTCAAATATCAACATTGAATTTTATATGTTTATTTAGACTCGGTATTTATTTATTTATCAATCAATAACACTTGTAATATTCGTTTTGGAAGTGGTTTTAGTGTTTTTTCATGTTTTATATGTCTCAGTTTCTTTTGTGGAATGTGATAAATTACGAAAATATTATTTACGAAAATAAATAATATCTCAGCGCAGCTAAAAATTTGAGCGTAGTCCTCTCGTCTCAACAGAGCAACGCCGACTGATTTGTGAAACAAAAATATGCTTGAAGTTCCCGTAATGTGCGACGGAAGATGGCTTCTTCCACGAACTAAGAACGTCGTAAGTCCTACAAGCTTTGATTCGTAATAAAACCAAAAATAAAAGGAATAAAAAAAAAAGCCTACACAATTTTTTTCGCCTTGTTTTAATACATATAATCATCTAATTTTTATCATAATAGGCATTAGCATTTTAAGTACAAATCGAAAATACGTGAAAATTAGAGGTAACTTCGTGATATTTTTTTATCGAGAAAATTTTAATATTTTGTGTTTCTGTTCCACAAAAAGTTTGGAAATATCATGTAGTTACTCATACTATTTTTATTTTACACCTAAGTCTTATCAATTTCATGAAAAATCAAATTGAAGACAGGCAATTTTGCTTACTACCCGCCCTTAAGGAATGTTCCGCTTTGTGGCTTCTTCGTTTAACATTCATTTTTGAATAGCAGTGGTGGCTCAGTATTCGCGGCCGCGACTTACGACTTGTAAGTCGTAGGTTCGAACACAGACAGGCGCTTTACTTTGTGTAAATTATTTCATCACCACTGCTCTCAAAACGGTAAAAACATCGTGGGGAAACCGGCATGTCCTAGAACTAAAACATCGAAGACATGTGACATCTACCAAGTACTACCAACCTGCAAAGGGCCCGCGTGGTAGATTACGGCCCACACCCGCTCACCAAGAGGAGGCCTGTGTCCCAGCAGTGGGAACGATATAGGCTGATTATGCTGTATTTATCTATTTATATAATTATGATAAAAGGGTTTAATGCTTTCGCTTAACGAAAGGTACGTCGAGGTGAGCTTTCCTTCTGTTTTTCTACGCATCTGCGGGTGGTTTTGCACTTTATCCCACTGCTAATTAAGTTTAATTTTCAATGTCATCCGATTATATATCAGCTTGTTAATCTGTTACAATCAACAAGCTCTCCTAATTAACCTTTCATTGAACTCTACGTGACACTGTACCAATGGCCGCCATAAGTGAACTTATTTATTACACATTACACATAGCATCATGCCTGTAATCCCCGAAGAGTAGAGCAGAGGTGTACCTACCTATGATACCTTTTTAACCGACTTCTTCAAAAAGGAGGAGGTTCTCAATTCGTCTGTAGGTTTTTTTTTTGTATGTATGTTACGCGATTACTCCGCCAATTATGAATCGATTTTGATGATGCGTTAGCTTCAATAATTACGTATTTTTCCCACTTGCAACTGCTATTTACATAGCAGGTAGTGGTCGAATTTGTGTGGGGTAGTTACGACAACTAAAAAGTAAAAAATAAAACGTTTTACAAAAAAAAAAAAAAAAACTTTTCCATTTTCGTTTTTTTGCCACCGACTTCCGAAATTAAAGTTTTTTTTGGAAGTCGGTTGTTTTTTTTTGTAAAAAGTTTTTATAATAACTTGCATCTAAATTGTGATGAATTAAATAAACCAACATAATATTTAAATAAAAATACGTCCAATCAGACGTTTTGAAAGCGTACAACCACAGGCAACATTGGCGCAACGATGTACGTAATTAAAGCTAGAGAAACTCAACTGTTAGTCTCAAAGAACTTGTTATAAACTATTTAGTATTTTGATCACTCATTTGTTAGTCTGTGGTAGTACTGCATTAGAGCTGGGTATGAATAATTTAATACTTATTTGAATCGCAAAAGGAAATGTTGATAAGCCATGTTGAATTGTTGACTAAATGTAGTCAGAAAGAATTTCTTTGATTTTTTGAGTTGGTTTTTATAGTTTAAGGGTGTGCTTCAGAAGTCCTCGCTTTCCTATTCAGATTTCAACCTGAATTTATTTATTTACAATGTGGAGACGATAAAACAACAATAAATGAAAACACTGGCAATACTAATGCATAAGAGTATTTTGGAACTATCAAATAAATCCTAACATCGAAATTTAAAAACTCATTTTATCAAACAAACTAAATATGTTGTAGTGATGGGCCGACTATGAGGTTTGCAGATCTTTGACTAGCTATCGTAACTAAACTATTGGATATATTTGATTAATTTTTTGTATGTAGACCGAGAAAGTCATATACGCTGTTTTATGTCTTGTCGTCTCCACCTTGTAAATTCATTGATAGATGTTAAGGCTTCAACACCTGGTTGGGAACTTTTTGAATAGTTCAAGAAAACACTGTGAACATGGTCAATTTCTAGTCCTTATAAGCAGTGGGCTAATTAAAGACATTAATACGATGGTAAAGAGTATTTAGGGTATTTGAAGTCTAATTGCTTTTCAATAAATGAATTAATGTCTTTATTCAGAACTAGCTTCCAACCGCGTGGTACGTCGATAAAAAGTAGCCTATCTCCTTTCTCCGGCTCTATACTATCTGTGTACCAAATTTCATTTAAATCGGTTCAGTAGTTTTGGCGTGAAAGCGCGACAGACAGAGTTACGTTCGCATTTATAATATTATTAGTAAGGATAAGGATTAACATAATATGTAAGTACGTAAATAACAACTTAAGTATACCTAATTCATTCATAAAAATAACAACATTAAATTAACTGAACTTAACTGAAACTATTCATTCACAAACTAAAATATGGCGTCGAAAATTTCATCCACGTCGCTGTCGGCTGGTAATGTACCCAAGAGACTGGCGGCAATGGCAATGCTTAGCCTCTGGCCAAGGTACAAGCAAGCCCTTAGGGTCACGGGAAGTGTCAAACAACGGTTTTGAGATTTCATTAAAGAGACCATGAGCACTTGACTCGAACCCAAACGCTCGAAAATATAATGACCAATAAGGTTTTAGGCCGCTTGAGGTCGCCTATTTGGCTTCTAGCAATTCTAAAGGGCTCTATTGATGCAACATTTCCTTTTCCCATCCATCCTTTTTAACCTACTTCTTCAAAAAGAAGGAGGTTCTCAATTCGCCTGTATGTTTTTTTTTTTCCGATTTTGATGATAATTATTATGTTGGGTAAGTCATGCTTCAGAGGTGGTCCCATATATTTTTTTTAACTTTGCTTGCGTAGTTTTTGAGTTAGCTTCAATATTACGTATTTTTCCCAGTTAGTCTAAGTAGACGACATCTTATGTGACTCCGTCATTGTTATTTACATAGCAGGTAGTGGTATTCTAATTTGTGTGGGGTAGGTACCATAACTAAAAAGTGAAAAATAAAAACAATTTACCAAAAAAAAACAACCGACTTCCAAAATTACAGTTATTTTTCAATTTTTTGTGTGTTTTTTGGAAGTCGGTTGTATTTTTTTTGTAAAATTTTTTTTGTACTGAAGTTGGGACAGTTTCGATGCTAATCAAATACGGCTGGATTTCATTATTATTGTATTGATAGGTTAAATAAAATATCATAATATTTGATAAGCAGGCTTCGCTTTTTTTGACAATAGGTTTGGATCAATATTGTGACCGGGACTTAATCCGGTAATATGGCCCGAAGGACCGGGACGTAACGCGATGCTACAAGGAAATCCCTTACATCTCATTAGCTGTTGATTTATGATGTTACTGTATACTAATTTATGAGATATGGAATATTGAGGAGGCTGGGCAGTTGTTCACAATAAGGAATACATAATTTTTATTAGGAGCTCATGGCTAATAACAGCGCATTATCAATGACGCATTGTACTATACAAGCTAATTCAATTAAAAATTTAAAAAACTCCCGACAAAAACAAAGCATCTAATAAACTTTTTTTTTTAACCCTAAGAACACTCTCGATCAAGTCACCTTTCAAACAAAACCAAAAAAGTCAAAATCGGTTCAGCCGTTTGGCAGCTACGATGGCGCAGACAGACACACATATACACACGTTAAACTTATAACACCCCTCTCTATCCGTTGGGGGTTAAAAAATATTTCAAACAGTTGCGAATCGGGATCTTTTGTTTTTGAATTGAAAATTAATTAATTACTTAATTGAAAATCTTTTGTTTTTGAATTTAAAATTGGAATAGTGTCGAATTGGGAGTAAACTCCTCTATTGAAGTCTTGAAATAAATAAATCGGTGTCGCTCCGTGCCAAGCAGTCGTTTATTGGTGATCGTGTTGGTACGACACCGCTGTTTTTTATCGGTGGCCGTTACGGTACCGACGCGACGGCGTACTGCTGTCATTGCCTTAGGGCATCAATTACTTTTTGTTGTTCAGATCATGATTTCGGTTTAGTGGTACTTGTGTGTAAAATAATCATAAAAGTAATCGTTAAATTAAGTTATTATTGTATTGTCTCTCCTTCTACCTTTAAATCCATCCAAAGGTTGTCTTTAAATCTACATTAAAATCAACAAAAAAAAAAAAAAATCATGCGGGGCAGGTTTGGGGACTGCCCAAAGAACTGAAAACTAAGTAACAATGCGTAACCTCAACGTAATTCAAACGGTAAACGGTAGATGGCGCTAAAAACATTTTTTCAAGCGTGATGGTGACGATGACGCGAGTTCCATGATTTTTGTTCACCTAAAAAGTGCTTAACGCGCCTAAAGAAGTTTTCACTTAAAAAATGTAACTAACTTCCGCAAGCGGCTTGTGGCATGCGACAGTGATAATAATAAAATAGAATTCTTCTGATGAAAGATAGATACTGATAAAGATATCGGTCCAGTAGTTTTTGAGTTTATTCATTACAAACAAAACTACAAATCTTTTCTCTTTATATTATTAGTCTAGATGTGTATACACCGTGATATTTTAATCGTCTTACAATGGTGGTCCACTCAATGTATCCGACATAAAATACCTCCAGACATGATTTTTTTTTTTACAATTAATTAATATAATAGGTACAAAGAAAAATAAATATTGCATTAGAATTCTGAAACATCCTGTTATTAATGTTTACGTATCAAACGGTAGAACATACCTACGCAGCGCACGGGTCGAGTAGATCATTCCAATACCGAAAGCCAATCAAGCATAGTCCACGTGGACTGTCATCCAATGAGGAGCTCTAATGCTATCCTTTGAGTAGAACCGCGCGTGTCACGCCCCGCCCCTTTCACTCGAAAAATAAGTGAAGGTCAATCTCGCTCGCATCGTCTCAGTTGCGGCCGAATACCGGAAGTGGGAGTGCGCGCGCGCTACCGAATATCAAACGTTGTTCGCGATCGTTACAGTGCAAGAAGTGAATAGTTCCTCATAATCATTGTGAAGTAGGTATTCACAATGATTATGAGGAACTATCGATACTCGAATATCGAGTACCTACAAATGGTGCGCCTGTACGCAGTGAGTGGTGACAATTTACGGGGAGCAAGGAGATTGTACGCTGCGCCAAATAATCTGAAAATGTTACGCAACCGAGGTGTGATCAACCCGCAAGTGCCAGGACTGCAATTTCAGTAACTACATATCTTTTGTTTGTTATTTGCTAGGTTAGTAGACATGAGTCAAATTTCTATCTTCAATAGGGTCGAACGAAGACAAATTGATCAGTTATTGAAATCGGCCGTATATTTGTAACTTTCTTTTTTATTAATCTGCACTTACTATGTACCTATACCCCATTTGAAATAAGATTAGATATTGAAACAAACCTTTATACAGTCCGTTCAACCGATTTTGACTTCTATTCCGTAGGCATAAGGATGGCATTAAAAGCAAAAAGGTTACACACATTTTTGCAATAGGGGGAATGAACTCTGTTAAAGATGCCGCCGCTTCAGTCCGTGCCGCCTTTGGAACGCAATGCTCGGACCGCGCTTATAACAGGCTGTTTCAAACTACGTCATGCGTCTTACTATTGAATTATTTTTTATTTTTTTAATTACTCAAATGTTCATAAATACCTATCTTTTTTTTTATGAATGTGTAGTAGTCATTGGATACATGAAGTGGGCTGCGGATGAAAGACGATTAAAATGCCACGGTGTATAATAGACAGTATTTTATTTTAACTGTGTGTTTTTGAGCATAATTTGAAGAGAAAAAACACGATTTTAACTTGCTTTTTAACTTTAATCTACAAAAGTTTAACAACTCAAAGTCTTCACACACTGAAAACATAATAACTAAAAACTCTCGAACTTGTTTGTTATTCTTAAACATCTCACTTATTATTTCAAACTTAAGTAATAAGGTTACACCTACGCAAAAACACACATTGTCTTAAAATATTGGAATACCTATTACCCGCACGAAGTTGGGGAATTCTTAAAGTCTGTGCTTGGGGTAGCTCCAATTAAATTCCGTATTTTTTTTTTGGGCACTTTTATTTATTTATTAAAACTTTATGCCCAAGTAAAAACTACTGTACAAAGGCGGACTTAATGCCTGAGGCATTTTCTACCAGTCAACCTTAGGGTGATGCAGAGACAGACATGGTAGGTGCAACATAAGATATAACTTGAAAATAATCTATATATATAAAAATGAATCCCTATTTCCCTTGGTCACGCCATCACGCGTGAACGGCTAGACCGATTTCGCTAATTCTTTTTCTGTTGTGTTTGTTATTGTCAGGAGAAGGTTTTTATGAAAGAAAAAAAAAATAAAATTGCGCGGAAAATTAGAAAATTGACAGGACAACGTCTGTCGGGTCAGCTAGTGAATAATAATTAATACATACATAGATTCCCATTGTTTGCGATGCGGACGAATTTTTTGATGCCCAAATCAAATCAAATCAAATCCTTTATTTGCCAGAATAAGGGTACATGAGGTGGTAGGCACATACAATAAAAGTTCTTTAAACCATATCCTACCTAAACAGGTGAGCATAAAGTCCTCCGCCGCGTCTGTCTGTCGTCCTGTTCGCGATAAACTCAAAAACTACTGCACCGATTTTCATGCTGTTTTCACCAATGGGTAGAGTGGTTCTCGAGAAAGGTTTTAGTATATAATAACCGACACCAATGCGGGCAAAGCCGCGGGCATCAGCTAGTATCTAATAAAATAAACATATCTCATAGGTACATTATTCAATTATTTAACTATGATAAATATTAATATTAGCTCCCCCAATGAGCCCTTCCCTTTTTTAATTTTGCTACATAATTATAATTATACATACTATCCATATTTCTTTCTAAGTGTAATTATGTAAGTTCCTAGAATTTGTATAGGTATTATGTAAATAAAAATTTTCATTCCGGATTTTCGGTCGGGATCGCTGCATAAACAGTAATTCATGGAGTAGAATGAAACCTCATTAAAAATATTATATTTTCCATGGAGTAGTATGGGAACTCTTTTTGGAGTATACTTTGGGAATATGCCATTTTATCAGAACTCCTTCAAAAGGCTTGTTCAAAAGGCTTGCAGTCCAGCTGTGCACTGTTATTTTTTAAGGGTTCCGAACCCGAAGGGTGCTACCGACCGATGCCTACCAGGGTTGCGGGAAAGTCCGAAAGGGATACCGGGAACAGGCAACTGAAGGAACACGGGTGGGTTTTAGTCAGTAAAAGTCTGACACGCCCTTCCACTCCGCCCAGAGCGGGAGAAGTCATTTGAAGTCATTTGTCCGTTTGTCCCTCGCTCAAAAAAAAAAAAGCGTGCCAAACGCAACCTTATTATAGGTACTAAGCCTCCTGTTCGTCTGTCTGTCTGTCTGTTTTATCTTAATTAATATCACGTTGTTAAGAAATGTTAGGACTTTATTGTCAAGTTAATTATCTTTATGTATCCAGGGCAGTGGTGGCTAAGTGGTACCCGCCGCAAATTACGAGTTTGTAGGTCGTAGGTTCGAACCCGGACAGGCGCTTGTAAATTATTCCATAACCCTTAAGTGCCAATTTCACAAATGAAACTGAACGCGATGAGCACATCTAAACTGCGTTCAAGGGCTGTCAGTGTCAATATTCCACAACAATGATGACACTGACAGCTCTAGCTGTATCTCATGAACCGTGATAGTTAGACAGTTGACATTTTTCACAGATGATGTATTTCTGTTGCCGCTATCACAACAAATACTAAAAAACCGAATAAAATAAATATTTAAGCGGGCTGCCATTCAACAAACGTGATTTTTTTAGATAATGGTACGGAACCCTTCGTGTGCGTGTCCGACTCGCACTTGTTTATATTTCTATGGTTTTGGATGTGCTGACCACACTACTTCATTCTCAGCCAATTTTTTCGACCAAAAAAAAAGTTCTTCTAGATTTCTTCGAAAATCATTTCCCTAGCGACATAAATAAAATAGTCAAGCAAATAAGGTACAAAGCTATAAAGCTCGATTTACTCTAGTATTTATTGAATTAGTCGTCGCTCTATACAGGGTACCCTTATAAATTCGGGCTCTAATAGCACAGATTGGTGGATGGACGCCCTTGCAGAAAGGTTAAGGAGTTCCTGGCACTTTTTATTGAAGTTTCAACGGAACTAAACGTATTTTTTTTGTGAATATATAAGGAATGTTTATGACTAACACCCGGTTTCATAATTGAGCATTTGAAGTTGAGATTCTCTTAAACATTCCTTCAATGTTCCCCCCAAAAAGTTCAAAATTTCTTACGTCTTTTGCAGATTAATTTTGAATTTCGCGGGCGTCACCAGTAATAGCCAAATAGAGTTTGACAAATTCTCAATTCAGAAATCGGGTGTAAGCTTCCACACGATGTTTAATAATTTGCCAATCAGTTGTAATATGGGAAAAATTTGCAAAAATAATCTGAAATACATAGGGTAGTTTTTATGTCGATATTCCCACGGGATGGAGACTTACGCGGGTGAAACCGCGGGGCGCAGCTAGTAATGAATTAACGCAAAAACTACTTACACGATTTAAAAAATTCTTTCATATGTATGCTTTATTATAACTGAGTAATGTAGGCTATAATTAAATTATAAGAAAATACTTCCATTCTAGACGTTCCATTTCACGGCAGACGCAAAATCCTGCATCGCAAAAGCAGAATTGACCGTGTGAGACTAGCATATACACCACGTCTCGACATCAATCGTCGGGCAGCTGTCCATCAGACATAACATCCGTCTGGTCGGAGGATCCTCCCTTTTCTATATGTAGACGATGAGTGAACTTTACGCCTAGAGGTCCTAGTGTGAGTTTCTTTTAACTATCTCGATTTTACGCATCGACCGCGTTCGGCGCTCCGATTGGCCCTTCACTGGCCTTCACTGGTGAAGGGCCAATCGGAGCTCCGAACGCGGTTGATGCGTTAAGTCGAGATGATTAAATTAAACTCACACTAAGGCCTCTGTTCCTCATGCCTCTATCTATATTAGTATTTGACGACGTAGTTTCCGACCACCATGCGGGCAAAGCCAAAGGGCAAAAGTTAATGTTAAACTATGTCTACACTTCACTTTTTTTTTCGATATTATGTATGTATGTGTGTAGGTATGTCAATTTCGTTGGCTCGCTCTGCACCAGAAGACAAGTGACAATCGCTTCGAAAGCGTTTCGTATTTCTAGAACGACTTTCAACAGGATTGACAAGCTTTTCGATAGCTTATGTCAGTCCTCTATACATTTTTGCCTTTTCCATCATCGTTATCGCTGATAGAATGTCACTTTGTCTAGGGCCTCTGTAGCCTAAACGGCTTGATGGATTTTAACATACGGTGTCGTTAGGTTCGTCTTAATTGTGGGAGTGACATAGGCTATATAATTTTTATATATTTCATCTGCAAATACAAATAGGTTTAAAAAAAAAAAAATTACAACAATATTGGTATCAATTAAAAGCTAGTAATGAGTTAATTGAACAAATAAAACAAATTATTTAAAAAACAAAAAGCCCGACAGCAAAACATTAACTGAAAAGAGAAAAACAAGCATTGAACTTTGTTTTTTGTAAGGTAATGCAGGCGGGGACAAACAAAAGTATCATCATATTTCTGGTTATTGGTTTGTCCCAGCCTTTTTTGTAGTCGGGTTTTTTATATTCAATCTCCTAATGTTCCTCAACCAATATAATACTTAACATTATATCCCAAACTTGGCAGTCATCAAAAGATGGAATTATGTTAAACTTTCTTCAGCGGTACGTCCTGGGAGAGCTGTATATTTGCTTAAATTACGCCCCATGAGGTGTCGAGGGAACTAATTTGTGTCACCTTCACTCCCTTGAATTATGTAAATTAATAAATTAGGCGAGGAACATGAACAAGAACCGGAGAAGTCACAGAGTTTGATTTTATTAGTTAGAAATTAGCTAAGTACTTATTTAATTTTAGAAGGTTTCGTGGCTAATTCATAATAGTCGCACGGGTCGATCAAAGGTACGCTTGCCGCGGTCGGTTCGTTGATGGGTGACGTTACATGTCGTGACCCATCCGTGTCTCGGAAAGCAAGCCGTCGGTCCCAGCTGTCATTCGTAGATCTTTGACAGTCGCTACGGGTAGTTAGAATCCCAAAAGTCTGACAACCAGTCTTCCACCTCAATTCAAACTTAATGGCGGCTAGTCATTATTAATCCAACAGATCGCATCTCAGCGCTTCAAAAAATCACACCGTTGGATTTACAGCCATCGGTGCTAAGCAGAGCGTTCTAAAAACAAAAAAAAATCGCCGCGATATTTTTACGTCAGTGCGAACGTGGACTAAGTTTAGTCAGCGAACCGGCGCCGCGCCGCAAAACATTAGGTACATATTTGATCAAGTATCCCTGCATGTATCCTTCATACCTTTTATAGGTATGTCTAGGACCGACCGTGGATCGAGGGAACTCCCAGGAGACCAACTCTTCGAAACTACAGTATACCGAAACGTGTGCGGATGATTAAACAATTTCATTTTACATGTTCACGGACATTTTCCCCGTGGATATAAACAGAGCACGTATTTTTGTATTAATTTTCAACAAAACGTGTTTGTGTTTGCTGTATTACTGCGGTCGCTACGTTTTGTGTCTGTTTTCGTACAATATAGATTTTTTGCCGTTCACAAGTGATGTGTTTACCAAAGAACAGCATTTCATTTACATTATAACAGCCAATCAATTTTCACGCCTCACCCTTAAGACCTTGGCCGAATGTTTCTTCCACTAAAACACATAAATATACAGTATTTTAACTAACAAAGGGCGTTTCCGTTAACCCGCAATAGTCTAGCGTCCATACATGCAAAAAAAAAACAAGATAGAAAAAATATATACCGGATGACATTTTTTACCGTCTCGAGCATAATCAGGTGTGTTGTATAAGTGAAACAGAATCCATACCCAAGAATATTTGCTTAGTACCATTGAGATTGTACAGGTTCGGAATTTCCTTCAAAAATCATGAAAACTATCCATCCTACGGCCCGTGCGTAAAAACTAATAATAGCCAAAATAGGAGATAGTAAACGGCGTAGGCTGCGATCGCGCATGAATGAAAGTTGTACGTGTGTGCGAGCGAAACGCACGCACATTTCTTTTGCGTAGAAACCTAGTAAGCGGCCGCCCCTCACATGGTACAGTCGTGCTGAAAACGTTTCCAAAATCAACGCAATAACATTTATACTCCACTTACTAATAAACTAAGACAAACCTGATCTACAAATAAAATGAACACAATACCCAAAAATTCTCAAACATACAATACAAAATACCCCATTGACTAAATAAGCCTCACACCAAAAGAATAAGTAGTAAATAGGTAATAACTTAACACAAGTAAGAAAACTTAACCTACCTAAAATAATAAAACACAACAAATACTTAAGTACAAATAAAAACCCCACCAATTTACCAATTAAAAAGATAAAATAATAAGAAAACCTATCCTTACAAATAAAACGAAAACAGTAACAAAGACTCGGAACGAACTTTTAAAACAATCTAACTAAGTAATCTTTTTTAAATAATTCGTAACAATAAATACTTGAATAAGCAAGAATACTCGACTGTACTTCATTCAAAATGAAAAGGACGTGCATACATGCGGGAGCGAGAACATTGACAGAAGGTTGTTTGGTCGACCCGTTGCTAAGTAACGTCGGCGCGCCTACGCACACACACGTGCATAGAAACTTGATGTGTGCGTGAGAGTTCACTTACCGGGGTTCACGTACGAAAGCCGAGCAGCTGAGCGGCGCTCAGCTGCTCGGCTCGGCGACCGCTCAGTGGGCGGTACTCGCGCGCGGGCGACACGAACGACCGACGCGCACGCGCATTGCGCGCATTTTACAAAAAATGCACTTAGGTCTGTACCGATATGTTTTTAGCGATATCGCAGTAGGTAATTATTGTTCCAAATGTTTTGTTCTAAACATAAACTAGCACGTCTTTGCATATTGTTTGGTAAACTTCGAGGCGTGTCTTTATCACTTTTCAAAACATTAAAAGCGTTTTAAATTATTCGCTGTTTTAAATCACTAACGCTTTGAGCTTCTTCGGTATACACTAAACGTCAGACTAAACGTTTTAGGTCGGCCCACAAATAAAAGTCAAGGGGTGTTGTGTAGGTCTGGTGACCTCGGCCGCCAGTTCACAGGTGCACCGCGACCTATCCACTTATCACCAAATTGACCATCGAGATACGCGCGCACAGATCGTTTATAGTGAGCTGGACATCCGTCATGCTGGAAGTACATGTCTTGCAGATAGGGATCAGGAACGTCTTGCAACATGGTGTCAATGACAGAACGGTTCTGCACCCAGTGACAAAACTCCATGCGGGGTCCGGGGGGGAATTTGAGGAGAAGGGATACCGTTCCTTCGCAGCGACTGAAGATTTTCTTCTTCTGCGTACATTCGCCTTGCACTGGCTGTTTTCACCAAACAAGATACTCTACGTTAGAATATTCGTACATGTTTAGATACGACAAATATGACCGGGTGCACGATGCATACGCGGAAACAAACAGCGCGACGTCACACCGCCGTGACTAATCGGTGACTGAAGCTCGGGACGCGGGCGGGCGGGGGGATGCGCGAGCGAGCAGCTCCGGCGCGGCGGCGGCTCAAGCGCCTATGATATCAAAGAAGCCGACGGCAAGTGCGGCGAGTACCTATCGGCCGCAAAGAAACGTATCTAATTCATTGATAAATTCCGTGCATTTAGTAGGGTGCGTATGATTTGAATTTCGATATTTTTTCATCGATTTATTCAATTTTTTTTTAATTTCTGTTTTTATTGTTTTTGTATTAAAAGTTTACTTCAAATGGGTAGTATTTTTGGATAGATCAATTTGTTTAAAGGGTATAAAAAAATAAAAAATAATTAATTAACTATGCCATTGGCTTCTACTCCGTTCACCTACTACACCCTATGTTTGTCGAGACGGTAAAAAAAATCATCCGGTATATATGTAATGTAAGTAAAGTAAAGTAAAGTAAAGAAATGTGTAGAGAAATATTTACAAAAATATTAAAATGATACATAAAAGCAACACTCTGTACACACACACTTGTATTTCAACGTAGAGAGACACAAGTGTGCGTATATAGAGTGTTTCTTTTCCGTATGAATTTAATATTTTTTGTGAATATTTTAGTACTATATATTTTTTTTTTTCATGGTAATGTTTTTTTACCATGTTTAGACGATATACTACTGCAGGATAACGGGAACGCCCTTCGTTAGATTACATATATGTATATGTAGACATAAGGACTGTCCGTGAGCCCAACCCTTAACAGTAACCGATCGGTTAGCCTTGGAACCATCGACGTGTCACGCAACACACTTCTGAACAGTGCTCACCTACCTGTTGGCTCTTTGTGTGGGTAATCGAAGCTTTTTGCACGAGCCTTTTCTGGTTACTAAGTCAAGATATTTTTGGTAGCCATATTGAGCAGAAACATAGACTGTAATAATAATTATTATCAAGTTACAAATTATCGAAAAAAAAATACTTTTCGAACATTTTACTGTTATCTAAACGTAATAAATAAGTAAATACTTAGGAGGAGCTCGTGGCTAAGTAATAACAGCCGCACGGGTCGATCCATCAGGTTAAGCTACGCTTGCCTGGGTTGGTTCGTGGATGGGTGACCATCTTTACATACCGAGATTCCTCCGTGACTCGGAAAGCACGTTAAGCCGATGGTCCCGGCTGTCATTTGTGGATCTTTAACAGTCGTTACGGGTCGTCAGAAGCCCGAAAGTCGGACAACCAGTCTTTGCCAAGGGGTATCGTATTACCCAGTTACTGGGTTGTGGAGGTCAGATAGGCAGTCGCTCCATGTAAAATACTGGTATTCAGCTGCATCCCGTTTGACTGTAAGCCGACCCTAACATAGTTGGGAAAAGGCTAGGCAGATTGATTGAAGTAAGTAAATATTTAATTAATATTTTTACACTGCTATCGGCAAATTAGTAATTTTATAGTGAAATAGTTTTTTGTGTTTTTCTTTGCATCATGTCT
Source organism: Lithophane semibrunnea (assembly GCA_947363905.1). NCBI lineage: Eukaryota > Metazoa > Arthropoda > Insecta > Lepidoptera > Noctuidae > Lithophane > Lithophane semibrunnea. The sequence goes on from OX376201.1 coordinate 15,931,719, forward strand.
TAACGCAAATAAACGTTTCTTTCTTTTTCTTTTAACCTATTTTATTTACAACACCTTTTTACAACTATGTTTTGTAATCGATCATGTTGTGCATTAAAAATTATAGAAAGACTCTGTTTTAACTGTAAAATTAGGTAAATCAGCGAACTCGGCAAAATTTAATAAACGGCCTCTTAAGTAGCTAATCTTGCACCTCAAGATTTTTATAGGACAGAAAACTACTAAACTACTATCTATCCGTTTAATTGTAGTAGTGTCTGTATCCCAATAAAAACAAATATTACTAAACGAAGAAACTAAGCTATAAACTTTACCAAGACTTCGAAGTATAAACACCAACCTCCGTCTTGTCAAGGCATCCCTTTTAATAGTTCACCTGCCTTCTGCCAGTAGTGACATAATTTAGGTGTGGAACCATGTGCTGTAACCTTGAGACCGCGGTCGATCGAGACGCACCTACAAACTCACTACATATCTATGTACAACACGTTTACGATCCCTGTAATGTATACGGTTTTTGTAACATTACAAACTTATGTCGTGTGGTTTTTGGTGGAGAATAACTCACCATTGTTATTTTCCTTCGAACTACTAAATAATAACGAGCATATTTTTTTAAGAAATGCTATAATTTCTAGTATTTTTCATCCCGAAAAATCAAAACAACTATTCCATAATAATTTCAGCAGGTTCCTAAGGGTACATTTTTGATGATTATAGGTAACTTATATAATGTAGGTACGTTTAATAATAAGTACCTACTTATCCTCAATAATTCTTTCTAAAATTCTTCGCATATTTATTGAATGAAAGTAATAAATAACCTATTACTTATTCATACTTTACCTTTGTGTGAGAAAAAGCAGCTGTCAATGAAATGTATGGATAAATTAAATTAAATTGTTAAATAAATTATGCTAGCAATGCCATGTGCTGTCTTTCACATACTTTTACACTGTCGGGTACAAAAAAGTGCACCAACTACTTTTTATTTCGGGGTTAAAATACTAAAACAATAGACCTCGGACCACCATTAATTACGTTCCTAGGCAAGCTTTTTTCCTGAAGTATTTTACATCACCCATTCAATAGTGATATCAATGGTGATATAATAAAGAAAGACGTTTATTTGCGGTAAACATGACGCAAAAAAGAAAAAAAACAAAGAAAAAAAATAAGAAAAGGTTGGGGGGAACATGCGTCACATCCACGCAAAACGGCTATCGCTCAGCATTATGCTGCGACCCTATGCAAGACAGAGCCCCAGCGCTGGTTATTAGCGACAGTCGCGATATCAGTTAGATATCTTGTCACATGTGGTGCTGGAGGAAAATGCTTGGAGTGTCATGCACCAACACATCTATACTCCAAGAACTCGGCATCAAGCAGCGTCTATCGGCTACAATACAGGCTCACAGTCGCGGTCCAAGAGGGGGGGGGTCCTGGGGGTAATGACCCCCCCCAAAATCATTCAAGCTGTCGACAGACTGAATGATTAACGTGCTTTACTAACTAAAAACTGTAGGTACTTGAGCCAGTTGCGCCACAGTGACCCCGATGGGCAAAAACAAAAAAAAGTTTTTAGAGTACTTCTCAATTTATGTAAGCATTTCCCAAAAAAATATTCCTCGGCACCAATGGTGACCCCTCCCAAAATCTTGGGCTGCGACCGCGCCTACAGGCTCGAATACTCCAATTCTTTGGGCATGTGTCACGAAGAAACGATTCCATAGACTTGCAGTGCAGGGAAAGGTCGAAGGAACAAGAGCACGCGGTAGGTCACCCATGCGATGGACCGACCAGATAAAATCCGCAGTGGGCGGCCCATTACACGAATGCACACATATAACAGCCGACGGAGTAGGATGCCGTCGCATCGTCAGGTAAATCACGGCTGTCCGAAATCTCACTGCAACTTGATGACCGACCGCTCTGTCAAGAGTGCACCGACAAAGAAGGAGATTTTGTCACATTGTTTTTCTGAACACTCAACTAAGGATTGATTTTATTAATAATAAAAACTAGCTTCTGTGTCAGTGTCTTTGCTTTTTAATTTTCGTTTTTTGCCGCCGACTTCCGAAATTAAATTTATTTTTCACTTTTTTTGTAAAAAGTTTTTATTTTTCACTTTTTAGTTGTGGTGCGAGTACCTACCCCACAGAAATTCGAATACCTCTACCATGTAAATAATAGTGACGGAGTCAAATAAAGTACCGTCTTAAGTGGAAAAAATACGTAATTATTGAAGCTAACTCAAAAACTACGCAAGCAAAGTTAATAAGAGTTATTTATAGGACCAGGGGCCCTATTATGAACTCTTATTTCCAGGCAGTTTACGGCGTAAACAGAACTGCCTTGCAATTTCGTATTATGAATCGTCAAACAAGCCAGTCAGCGGTCACGTGACACCCTGGCCGCCTTCTGCCCGAATATTGCCTACCAATACCGTACTACGAACCTTTGTTTGACATTTCTTGACATATTAAAACTGTTATTATGTAACCTCACAATCCATTCAATAAAAGCTCCTCTGAAGCAGCTTTTATTGAATGGATTGTGAATTGTTTTGGATTTATTTGGCGAAATTGTTCGAGAGTTAACCAGTTAACATAAAAAAATATTAGGTGTGACGAATATGTACCGTTTGAGTTTCTGGAAACTCTAGAAAGTGGCACTTCTGAGTGATAAAAATACCGAAAAAATACGGTGAAAAAAATTGCAAAACTCCCACAACTTTTCCAACAGAACATAAGTTAGGCGCCGACCAGGGCGAAATCTCTCATCCACTGAACTATGTATAATAATTACAACTGCCTTTTAATATCTCGTTTATTATTTTCATAGGTACCTATATAATTATACATTTTTAAATATTTTGTAAAAGTCATTAAAAACTTCATTTGAAAATATAAAATAGGTCCGCCGGTATCGGGAGCAGGGTCCAAGCTACCAGTGGTTAGGGTTGCAGACTTGCAGAGACAGGAACCTCCTCACAATGCGAGCCTTATCTGCGTTCTGAATCAGGCCCTTGATCCAACTGCCTAACGAGAGCCCTGAGAGCCGCTGGTCGAGGCATTCGGCCATCAGCCAGGCCAATGGCCGTTCCGACAATCGGCACAATGCAATGATAGCCGAGCTCATATTCCACATTATCATGATGAAAACTGATTTTAAAAACACTTGAAAACCACCACACGGTGGTCCGGTGTAAGTATATTCATCCACCACCATATCTATCCCTAATGATTTTTTTTGTCTAGACTTCGAATCAAATAAAAATAATTTCTTCTTTGTGCAACAATGACAACAATATACCATGAAGTTGTCAAATTCCCCGCTGAACTTCAAGTGGAGTACGTTCGGAAACTTAATCTCGTGTTACAATTTGCAAACACACAAAATTATTAAATGAATTAATTGTATAAATAGCACAATAAACATTGCGTTCATATTTTCATCTACTTTTAGTAACTAGAAGTATTTTTATTTATTATTTTTCATAAAATACGTGATTTAAATAAAATCGTAACTTACCGATAAATATTTTATTGTGTTTCTGAATGATACGGCAGAGAACAAGCCAGCCATAGACAAAGTACCCAGCGTGAAGTCGGTCAGAATGATGAATGTCAGAATTATGTAATACGAAATTTTACCATGCAGGGGTATGAATTGCCTGGAACTTGCCAGGTTTTTTTAAAGTTCGTAATAGGCCCCCAGCTCTGAAGGATGAGCTACTAAACAAAAGAGATTCATCAAAATCGATTCATAATTGCCCGAATAATCGCGTAACATAAATACAGAAAAAAATGACGATTTGGGAACCTTCTCCTTTTTGAAGACGTCAGTTAAAAACTAGCTTCCGCCGCAACTTCGCCCGCGTGGTAGTCAACTATACATTAAATCTCATCTATCTTAAACAAACACACAGTGTACAGAGTTTTGAGTATTTTAAAGATAGAGTAAACGACGATGTATGAGCTAGTATTAACTGTGTGATAGACACCTGTCTTAGATATGTAATGGTATTTCCAAACAAACCTAGGTATTATTTGACACAATGGAAAAAATGTAACCAACACTATCATTATATTTTGAAGGTTACTTGAATGTTAAGCAGTGGACGATTTTCAAGGGTTCGCGATGTCATGAAGCACTGATTTTAGATTGTATAATTACTCGCTTAAAATGCGGCTATTACAACTAGTTTGTTCAATTTTTAAACTATTATGGAAATCTACCGAAAAAAGTAAATCGTTTAAAAAAATATCGAATGCACGTGTGCCAAAGATATCTCCGATTCTATCACATCGAACCCACTAACTTTCCAAATTCTAAAGCTAATATTAATTCTAGACACCTGTCCCACCGCCGACAAGGAAGCGACGATTTTCTCGTTGAAGAAACGTACAAAAGATTTTAGGTTCCATGTAAGTAAAAGAGAGATACACATAATAATACTGCCGGACTTTTAATTAGCTGCAGTAAAATAACACTTCTTACTGTCATTTCGTCAAGTAGAACACTTTTTAACGGAATGACAGTAAGAAGTGTCATTTTTTTACTGCAGCTAATTAAAATCCCGACTATGACTGTAGTTGATCGCTGACAGTACACACCACCTGCCGGAGAGTACACGTTTGTCGCACCGACAAGAGCTATCAAAGAGAGTACTTGCTTGGCGACTTTCGCCTGGCGGGCAGAAAACTCGTTGAAAGACTCACGATTGGTTCATACGCATAATCTTGCGAGTAATCGTCCGTCTCCGTCGTGCACTCGCTGCTCGTTATCGTCGGGCACTCTTTGCTCGTTACCGTCGCGTACTCGCTGCTCGTTGCCGTCGCGAACTCGCTGCTCGTTACCGTCGCGCACCCGCTGCTCGTTGCCGTCGCGGACTCGCTGCTCGTTGCCGTCTCGCACTCGCTGCTCGTTGCTTGCCAACTCGTTTTTACTTACTAGCTTTACTCACTTCTCGTTAATCGCCGGCGGTGGGACAGGTGCCTATGTACTGTCTAAATATTGACCTGTACCTACACGAGAGGTACATTTATTTACCTTTTTATCTTATCATTGCTGGATGCCACTCTTCAAATAGTAGAATATTCATATAATTTTGATAATACAACGCTATTGATAGAAGTACAATGCATCCAATGATTATGTTATCATCGTTAGTCCACGGAACATAATAGTTAATTTCTTGTAGGGACAATCGTTCTAAAAGTCATTGTAAGGTGTAATGCACACGAACGTATGCACATAATTCTAACCAAGTTTCTGGAATGGGAATCGTTGCGTGTGTAGATGAGACACAGGGTGCAACCAGGGTAACAGGGAGTAACTGTGAAGTTCCTCATACTCCAAAGAAAAGGATTCACCGACCAGACGAGTGTTGTTTTGATGGGCTACTGACCCAACAGTTGATATTGGGATTTTGTATTATATATATGCCTGTGGCGGCCATGCTTGTGTAACGCCTCACGTGGTTCTTAGGGACTATTCGTTGAATAGGTACTTAAAGAGTAAAACTTCCTCGTTTCTAACTTCATAAATACAAATGGCTAAAAGGTTCGACCAAAACCTCGGGAGGCTCTCGTTCGATGGTTTAATCTAAGGCCTGGTATATAATCTGATAACATATTTAATGAGGATCCTGATAATTAAGTAAGTAAGTCTTTACGCATACTCTAAGAAAAAATAGGTAAGCATAATCATTGAAACATATCATGTCTTTGTTAATTGCTGAAACTGAATTTCCAAAAATAAGTTTATACGTAGCACATCCAATGTGAACAGACCTTAACATTTATTATGTTTTTATATAAGTAAAGATTGTGTTGCTGACACAAGATATTACTTTACTCGCATCCATTCGATTGTGTCCAGTCAAAATGCAAGTGGAAATATGTACCGAAAACCAGCAGCTCAAAAACAAATACATTTGTCCAAAAGAGATATCAAAAAAACTAGATCAATCTGTTAACAAAATTGTTGAAAAAACAGGATTCACAAAATGCAACATTGAAAAGAAACCTGTATGCACAAATGGTGGTAACTACCTCGGATTATTGTACGAAATTGACATAAAAGGGAAAACAAAGGAAGGTGATAAAGAGTTAAATATATTCGTCAAAAGTGTCATCCCAGGTGAGAGCGATTTGCAAATCATATCCTTAGCTGACGTTTATAAAACTGAGCTGTTTACCTATAAAGAACTTTCGAAGATATTTGAAGAAATGCAAGAAGAAGCAAAAGTACCCATCGATGAAAGATTTAAAATGGTTAAAAGTTACGATGAAAGTAATACAGAAGCAATAATAATGGAAAATTTATCGAAAAAAGGTTTCACCACAGGCCACAGAATGGATGTGGTGTCATTAAAGTTTGCTGAAATGGCTATACAAGCGCTTGCCAAATTCCATGCACTCGCTTTCGTGATAAAAGAAAAACATCCTGTTTTTTTTGAGAAACAGGTTATAACTAGGAAACCTGCTTACAATATTGGCGAACAATGGGGAGGATTTGTTCAGAGCGTGACAAAAATTGCGATTAATAATATTGATGAAGATGTCAAGCCAAGAGTCGAGAAGTTTTCTGAAGGCATTGCGGAAAGGTTCGGGAGTCATTATAATGACGAGGCGATCAAGCGATGCTTGTGTCATGGTGACTATAGGCCTAACAATATTCTGACGAAGATGATTGTAAGTATTTGTCACTATTGCTGTATTAACATTCCCTATTAAAATGTATTCCCTAATCTTTAAAAGATAATTAACATATTTTACATTTTGAAGAGTTATTTACATATATTGAAGCAATAACTTACGTTTTTGGTTATATATTTATCCTTGGTTATATCTTATTTGTACTCTTATGATCCAATTCATAATGAAACTTTCTTATTGATCCTCAGAATGGAAAAGTATCAGAAATAATACCAGTGGACTATCAACTGATGCACTATGGATGTCCTATAACAGACATTTTTTATTTCATCTTCAGCTGCACAGACAAAGAATTCCGAAGGGCCCATCTGACGTATCTCAAAGATTTGTACCACGAAACGATGACGAAATTCTTGAAATATTTTGACATGGACGTGAACTCTTTTTATCCTAAAAATGAGTTTGAAAAGGAATATAAAGATAAGTTGGATTATGGTCTTATGTTTGGACTCATATTTCTAGCCTTCATGTTTGCTTCTGAAGACGATATTCCAGATGTAACGAAGAATGAAATGGCCAGTTTAAGTTTTAAAGTGGATGATAAGTATAAAGATAGAATCCAAGGGATTGTTGAAGATTATATTGAGTGGGGTGTTATTTAAATTATGTTATCTTTGTTTAAATGTATATTAAGTAGTGGATGATGGGCTAAATAAGAATGTGTTCTCTGTTTTCCTGATTTATTTATATTTTTAATTATAAGATTTTGCTGATTAATATGTTCATCATGCGGATATCGCTAAAATATACGATGTTTTAACTCGTGGGAGGAATCGAAGGAATTTAAAAAAATACTTAGCTGAATACCCTGGAGTAACTGCCTCCCAAGTCACAGGCAATAAACCTAGTTTGGGAGACAGGGAACCTGTTACTGTGTTTATTGTATGTTATCTAATGAATAAAAAAATAACGGTCCGTATTAGCTGCTAATGCTAATAGTGTTGGAAGTGATTGCATGCAAGTCGCCCCACCGCCACCACGGCCGAGCGTTTCCGGAGATAATCGAATGATACCGAAACTCGCCGACTGTATCGCATACGTCATTTTCGCTCAGATCGGTTTCATTGATTCGTGAGTCACGTTGTGTAGTGTACCTAATCTTTGTTTATAAACCGTTTTTGCAGATTTTTGCTTTAGCATTTTAGTGTTTTCATATTATTATGTTTTGTGTTTACTCTAAGTGACACGAATATTTGCTTACTTAGTGCTTTCTAAAGAATATTATTTTTGCCTGCAGTTTATTTTGTGTCTTTTGATCCGATAAGATTTGATAAACGAGTATTAGATTGTAAATAACGTTGCAACCAATAATTTTTCAATTTTAACAAAATATCATGGAAGTAAAGGAAAATCGAAGTGAAGAGAATATTGTTGTCGAGATTTTACCTGCAAAGTTGAAAGAATGGATAGAAAATATTGCAAAAAGTGAGGAGTTTATAACCTATGAAATCATAAGCAAGAAATTGACGCCAACTGGTGGCGGTTTTATGGGTATTCTATATGAAATAGATGTAAAAGGAAAAATTAGTGATGGTGCTAAAGAACTAAATATATTTGTGAAGAATATACCAGAAAATGAACAGATGACAATTTACTCAGTGTCAGGCGTGTTTGAAAGAGAAGCATTTATTTATACAGAAGTTTTTAAAATCTTTGCAGAGCTGCAAGATGAAGCTAACATTACATATAATGAAAGATTTAAAATAACCAAGACTTTTAAAGAATGCAATCCAAGATCTATAATTCTTGAACACTTAGGAAAAAGAGGTTTCAAAGTGTATAACAGAATGGAGACAGTTACTTTAGATTATGCTAAACTGTGTTTACAACAGCTTGGCAAGTTTCATGCTCTTTCAATTATCCTTCAAGAGAAAAAGCCTGAGTATTTTAAGGAAAACATTGTAACGATGAAACAACCTTTTATTTTTGAAAAAGACTGGTACGGATTTGTGAAAAACATGTATGATTATTCCATCAATTGTTTGGAAGATGATGTAAAGGAGAAAGTAGGACAGAAAATATTGGAGAAAGTGGACGATTATCCTAAGTATATGAATGATATATTGGGTGTTTGCACTTTGTGTCATGGCGATTATAAACTTAATAATGTCATGGCTAAAGAAGATGTAAGTTAAAAGTTTATCATTATTAAGGTATATTAGACAGAACTTAAATATTATTTGGATAGATAGATATATAGATAAAACGTTTATTTGGTGCACACAAAAGACATCATCATTTTTCCCTTCCTGCTCATGTTGCTAATTGCTACATAGATTCATATTAATTTTATTTTAATCCACATTTATTATAATCTTATTTTGAGTATTTTATTTTATTCCAATAAAAAGAAATATTTTTCTATTTTAAAACTTAATTTTAAGAAACATAAATGGAAGAAGTCACTGGCTCCTGAAATACAGATACTCTTACCTAAACTTCATAAAAGATAGCTTGATCTTTGCGACATAATGTCAAACTGACTATCCTAGAATTCATTTGAGTCCAATTCAATTGAATTTAAATGAATTCAAAATCAATCCAAATCATGATGATCGCAATCATTCAAATGGGAAATTGATTTGATTCAATTTGAATTCATTTGATTCGTTTGAGTCTTTGTTTCATTTTACTGACAGCTGTCGCAGAGATCAAGCTATCTTATATGAAGTATAGCTCTGGAGCCAGGGTCTCAAATTTTTTGTAACCTGTTTTCATGGTAAAAAAGAATTTATTTATTATTAACGCTTCGTTAGTATAGTCTAAGCGCTACTGCGGAGCGTAAGGTCCTGGGTTCGATTCCCGAGGCAGGCAAAATGTAGGTAGTTGGGATTTTCCATCTGGGATTTCTCAGTGGAGTCTCGATTTGTGTCCGTTTGATGGTAATAGGCTCGCACACTATTACATGGGACTCAACCATAACTGGCGAGAGGTGGGTGTTTCTCAAAGACCTATTGCTTTCAGGATGGATACCTAAAAGAAGTAACAACGATTGACTTCCAAATAAGTCACTACGGATGTCCAGTTTTGGACTTTCTGTACTTCATCTTCAACGGAACTGACCAGGAATTTAGGAAGAATCACCTGTCAAACCTAAAGGACATATACTACGAAGCTATGGAAAAATTTCTGGGTTATTTTGGACTGGATATCGGAAAGATTTTTCCTAGAAAGGAATTTGCGAGAGTTTATAAAGAGAAGTTAGATTTTGGTTTGATGATAAACGTTTTCTATGTTCCATTTTTGTTTGCTGCTGAAGACGACGCGCCTGATGTCACAAGTGAGGCGCTGTCAACGTTATCTTTCAAAGTTGATAGCAGATTCACTGACCGATTTCGTGGTATTGTCGACGATTTTATACTGTGGGGTTACCTTTGATGTAGTTGAGGAAGTTGTTTGTAAGTCTTTGATTAATAAACTTAATGTATTTGATGTTTGTTGTATTATTTCACTACACTATGCCGAAGAGAGATTTAGAACTTGTATTATTAATTAGATATATTCCTGAGAATAAGCCCAAAGTATATATAAAATGTTTTGGTTCTTCCGCTTTTCGTCATGAGAGATGGAATCTATACATTTACATTTTTGAAACCTTACAGTACATTTTGTACTATGTATTTAAGTATTTTATTCATTCTATGGAGTAAAATATATTTAACTAGCTGATGCCCGCGGCTTCGCCTGCGTAGATGTTGGTTATTATATACTAAAACCTTCCTCGAGAACCACTCTATCCATTGCTAAAAACAGCATGAAAATCGGTGCAGTAAATTTTGAGTTTATCGCGAACAGACAGACAGACGCGGCTGAGGACTTTGTTAACACTTGAAAGTTTTTAAGAAACTAAATTTGTGACAAAAGGCACAGCAGATTTCTTTAACAATTAGTATTTATAAGTAAGGCACAGACGATTTTGAGGCACAAAGAATATACTATAAAAAAACACATTTTTCTAACGTTTACTTTCCTTAAACCATGTAAACTGAATTATTTTAATGAAGTTATGTTCGTTACTATGGTTTTTATTACATTTCGTCCCCTTAGGGACTACTTGGGTTCAAAGATTTCATTATTTTCTCCTTACGAGGCAGTCGGAGCAAATCTGCGAACAATATGATTGCTATTTGTTTTATAATATTGGTTTGTAATGTTACTTTCCTTTTCAAAGATGGGTAAAATTGTATTTTACGGTACTAGGGCGGTAATGTGGTAGGCTCTACGTCAATTTGCCGTGACATGGCCATGTCATACAACTGTCAAAGAGTGACATAAACAAAAGATGGTGAATTAAATACCTGTCTTGATTAAAACCATTATAATTGAAAATGTTAATTTAGTATGAAATTAATATTTTAATTGCACTGTTTAATAAATGATAATATCTTAGTAGGTAGGTACTAAAAGCGAACATGTTAGCCATTATAAACATAGATCGTGCTCTTTATGATCGTGCGAAATAAAATAGAATTTAAACTTAAAGCAATTGCATGAAGTGGCTAAAGTGGTTTACATATTCATTGAAGTACTGAAATTAAATAAATACATAAGAATTTATGTTTGTGGTAGATGCGTCCAAAAATATTTTAAGTTAATTTACAAATTAATGAAAACTTAGGTACCTATATTTATAATTCTTATAATAACACATTGACTTAATAAATATACTTAATGAATACTGAATAGATGAAATGAATGACATTACTAAATAGATTGGTAGGTCATCGTTTATTTGGTGTAACTATTAACTCTCCAATAAAAAACTTACAAATAACCCCACTGAAAAAAATCTTGCACGATTCCCACCAATCTCTCTTGACACTGATCATCTACATTCAAACTGAGACCTGCTAACGGTTCCTTAGTTATATCAACATTGCTGTCACAAGTCATGAGCAAAGGTATCAGTAGAATAGAAATCATTAGGCCGTAATCTAGCATGCCTTTGTAATCTCTTTCAAAGTCCTTCCTTGGGTATATATTCCTAGCATCCAAGGAGAAATGCTGCAGGAACCGTCTCAGATTATCGTAGTACAAATCCTTAAGGTAAAGCAGATTGGATCGTCTAAAAGTCTGGTCTGTTGATGAAAAGATGAAGTAGATGAAGTCCAAGACAGGGCATCCGTAGCAGATGAGCTGATAGTCAATCGGGATCATATCGGAGACTACGCCGTTCTAGAAGAAAACGATGATTTAGAAATAGAATTAGAAAAGACGTTCGCAGAAAAGAAAGAAAAATATTTTATCTGGGACACGCACAGGAAAAAGAAAAAATAAAGGAAATAGGATTGGTGAAAAGGAGTTAAAACAGGTGGCAAAAAGAAGATCTCGATGATCGAGAGATAGATTATTTCTAATCAGCCATTAACCTCGACAGACAGCTAGATTCGGATGATTACACTGCGGAGCAAAATATATTTAACATTGGCCTTTATAACTATCCACAGTAGTTGACCTATGACCATTGGAGATAGCGTATCAACAACAACAATGGAGTTGTTGGCTGAATTAGATTGTTTTATGCTTAAATAAATGCGTTTATTTTGAAATTTAGTAACGTCGCAAACAACTGTTATATATTTACCTGTTTTGATTAATTTGGCAAAATATGGAAATATAAAATATGGCTTGACAACTGTCTAAAAAATTGATTATGAATTGCAATTTTATGACACTAAATTTAAGTTGTAACCGGTTTTAGGTGTAAAAAAGGCATTAATTGGAAAGTTTCCAAATCCTTTTTTTACAACTAAAACTAAATAATCGGTGTTAAGATAGTTAATTGATTCAGGCGTGAGGGGGGTGTTTTACTCTGCGTCCAGCGCTCGGTGTGGTAACATGTCGCGTTCTGGTTTGCAATTGGTCAATCGTCATCCTGAAGATGCCTCGTTGAGAGGTGAAACACGTGTCGATTTCTTACAGGGTTTTTATGACTCTTGAAGAATAGTCAAGCGGAATAGGTTACTAAATATATCAGCGTCTATTGTATTTTTTTCGGTGTTACGATATTATTTATTGCTTTTCTCAATATTTTAGACAGATGTCTAGCCATATTTCATATTTCCATACAGTAATATTGCCAAATTAATCAAAACAGCAAAAAAATTGTTGACATCTGTTTGCGACGTTTTGCCCAGTTTTAGAATAAACGTTCTCAAACCAGTATTAACAATCTGTTTTTCTGTATCCATGGACTCAAATACAAAATTTTTTTGGGCGACATTATGAATTTCTAGGGCTGTCAAAACTAATGTTTTATAGCATTAAATATTACAAAACTAACTACTTACAGTTTCTTTCACCAATATATTGTTCGGTCGGTAATCACCATGACGTAAACAGAGTCTCGCCGTCCTACCTTCCAAATATTTGCGATATTTCTCATTGAAACTGGGAATGAAATCTTCCAACTTTCTCTGAATATCTTCGTCTAAATAATTTAACGTAATTTGGCACATATTTTGTACAAAACCGTTCCAATCTTCGTCGAAACTAAACGGTGCTTTGATCGTTTTTATTTTCCTTTCATAATACTTGGGTCGCTTTGACTCTAGGATGAAGGACAACGCGTGGAATTTCGCCAATTCTGTGATTGCCGTTTCGGCGTATTGTAATGTGATTACGTCCATGCGAAAATTAGTTTTGAAGTCTTTTTTGCTCATATTTTCCAGAATAATCATATTTGGATTGCTTTCGTCGTAGCTTTTGACGAATTTGTATCTCTGTTCTATTGGTAGGTATACTTCGTTCTGCAGCTCTGCGAAAATTGCTGACAGTTCTTCATAAACAAAAAGTTCACTTTTGTAAGCTTCGGGCAGAGATATTATAGTCATTTGTACGTCCGGAGTGATCATCTTCATGAATATGTTGATTGCCTTCTTCTCTGTAGCCGTTTCCCCTTCAATATCAACCTCGGACAGGATTCCGAGGAAGCTCCCACCGTCTGGTGTAAACACTTTCTTGTTGACATTGTAAGACAGGAATCCTTCTTTCTTTATGATATCTTTAATACATTGCTGGAGTTCTAAGTTATTGTTATCTGCGATTGTCTCAAAAGTTTCGAATCGAGAGTCTGTTTCAACTTCCATGACGCGCGTTTGTGTTCAAGTCCGATGTGTGAATAAGCATAAATGTAATGCGACGGCCTTATAAGCTGTGTAGTAAAAATAAAGATTGTGTTGTGTATGTGTACGTCAAAGATCTGTTGTTTTAGGTAATTTAGAATAGGTACTGTCAACAGAATAATTTATATATGAAATAGGTAGGTAATAAAAAAATTAACAGTGTTTCAAATGTCAACCAGAGACAATCATCGAATGTTGTTAAATATTAATAACAAAACTAAACAGACTATATACACCTACATTGTCGTTGATAAAACGATTATGAAACTTCAACACTTCTTTGTGCTGTACGTTCCACGTTGTGCTGATAATCCTAATTAATAATATAATTGCGAAAGTGAGTTTGTTTGTTACGCTTTCACGGTAAAACGGCTGAACGGATTTGGATGAAATTTGGCTCATGGGTACACCATGACCTACGTTAGGTATACGGCTGCTTTTCATCCTGGATCGCAGACCAAAAGTAGATATATCGATAATTCATATTTTGATATCTTCAAATGCGATTGTAAACTTACCTATAATTAGATATGCCATTACATTAAACCAGTTTAAAAAGTATTTATTATTTAAATAATAAAATTATATGATAAAAATTGCAAATTGCTTTGTCTTGGTATCCTCGTATTATTTTAGTGTGGCAAGGATTCGCAATCGATTCAGTTCTTTATTGATTAAAAAAAAGATCCGTGGGTTGGTCCGTGGATGGGTGACCATTTTCACATATCGAGACTCCTCCGTGCCTCGGAAAGCACGTTAAGCCGTTGGTCCCGGCTGTCATTTGTGGATCTTTGACAGTCGTTACGAGTCGTCAGAAGCACGAAAGTCTGACAACCAGTCTAACCAAGGGGTATCGTATTACCCAGTTACTGGGTTGTGGAGGTCAGATAGGCAGTCGCTCCATGTAAAATACTGGTATTCAGCTGCATCCGGTTAGACTGGAAGCCGACCCCAACATAGTTGGGAAAAGGCTAGGCAGATGATGATTGATTAAAAAAAAGAATCAGTTTGGTTCAATTAGGTCTATGTTTGAAATAGGTACCTATGTTAAGTATGTACAAGCATACATACATACATACTTAACATAGGTACGTATTATAAAACAAAGTCCTCCGCCGCGTCTGTCTGTCGTCGTGTTCGCGATAAACTCAAAAACTACTGCACCGATGCTGTTTTCAGCAACGGATAGACCGGTTCTCGAGGAAGTTCACCAAAAAAAAAAAAATTAAGTTTCTAAAAAAGATTAAGCGTTATTGTACTGTAAAAATATGTCTCTTTTATTTAGAAATAAATAGTTTGTTTTTTTTTTTTTTTTTCAATGCATAGACTTTTCTCTTCAGGGATTAGTATACAGGGTGTTAGGGTAAACACCGTTATCCTTGCAACCAGTGGTTTGGTTTCATTTATAAAACGTAAAATTAATGGAAAATTACAACTTTTTTTTTTTTTTTTTTAATCTACAGTTTTCCACAGGAGACGTAAGTTTGGTGCCCTATGTGCTAGGGCAACGAACTTGCGTCTCAACCCGGGCGCGGGGTGCGGGACGTGACCTGACTGGCCGCGACCCCTCCTACAGTCTCTCAGCTATTTCGCTAGCGAGCACGGCGTCGGATAGAATTTTTTTTAATGAAAATAACGTATTTTTTTGTTGTGTTCGGTCATTTGCTCTTATATTTAAGTCAACTACCCATGGTTTAAATGACAAGAGTGTTTACCCTTACATCCTATTATAATAACCGACAACCAAGCGGGCGAAGCCGCGAGCATCAGCTAGTTTTTAATAAAAGAGGAATGTTTTTTTAAATCATTTTGTTAAAAAGTTACACATTCTCCTTTTATGAGGGTAAATTAAACCTGGATAAAAATCATGTATCAGAAAGGTGTGGTAATATTTAATGGTGCGGTACAAACCATCAAACCAAACATCTCTTTTCATGGGACCAACAGTCCGAATAAGAAATAATCAGCCGTCCCATACAGACATTTGAGTCGAGTAGTTATTGAAGTTTCGTATGGAACCGTTGATATTTTTTTTGTGTGATAATAAGTGCAGTTGGGCACGTTCTCAACTTCTCTGATCAGAAACCGGGTGGTAAAACTAGACTTATGTTACGGTCAGTTCACACCGAGACGCGAAGCGACGCGCACTTTTATATGATCCGATACAATAACGAATATATTTACTACACAATAAGGTTGCTGTGTAGTAGTTGCTCGCGGTGCAGCACTGCGCATCTCAACATACTATCACACGTGTCAACCCTTGCACTGAAATTATACCCTTTCGTGAAGAAAATAAGTTCGATAATTGTTAAAAAATGCGTGCAGCGTTGGTCTGAGCTGACCCTAAGCATCATAAAATTACGTGACAAAAGACAGCTAGTACGACTGATGGGCTATAATTATCACCAGTCTATTATTAACATTCATTATCTATAGACTCAACAGTTGGTGACTGTCCTAGCTAGTACCTAATTGTTGGTTTAAAACTACAATGGTGCCGATTCTGTTGTTCACAAATTCACAAACTAAACTAACTTTAAGTTCAGTGCATCTTTTTCTTTCCATTTCATTAAGAAAAGGACAGAAGATAAATTTTAGTTTAGTTCTGTCAAATTAATCAGCGCCTGACGTAAATTGACGTAATTTTAGTAGGCAAGTTTTAAATATATGGAGAAGTGACAGGCACTGATTAATTTGACAGGACTAAACTAATATTTATCTTCTGTCCGTTTCTTAAAATAGAAAGAAAAAGGTGCACTAAACTTAATTAGTTTAGTTTGTGAACAACAGAATCGGCACCAATGTATGGCAGTAGCTCGTTACTTGGTAAGCACCGACATTATTGCGATGGGTTCTCCAGATTCTGGAGTCCAGAACACAGCATCATGCTGAGTGGAACCTTCTCGTCACAGTCATGACGTGCTGCTGCCGACTATCCCTCTTCTGTTTGTAGTGTTTACCCGACTCCAAAAAGGAAGAGGTTCTCAATTCGTTTTTTTTGTATATTTGTTACGCGATTACTCAGCCAATTATGAATGGATTTTGATGATTCTTTTTTGTTTGGTAGGTCATGCTTCAGAGGTGGTCCCATATAAATATTAACATTGCTTGCGTAGTTTTTGAGTTAGCTTCAAAATACGTATTTTTCCCACTTAGCGTATTTGGATGATGTTTTAAGTTCCCGTCACTGTTATTTACATAGCAGGTAGTGTTATTCATTGTTTTTTTTTTGTAAAAATTGATTTTGTTTCGTTTTTTAAGTGAATACTTGTTTAGGCGCGTTGAGCGATTTTTCGTAGGAGAAAATCTTATGGGTTAGCGCCACCGTCATGCTAATGTCAGTGTATCTGTAGCTAAGATTATGACGTTGCGCTTGGGCACCGGTAAAAAATCCACTGATATTTTATAGTTTTATATTTTCACTTCTGTCGGCCATTCCCATGACTGTTTTTTATTAGAGTTAACTTATCTAGCACGTATTTCTGTGTCAAATAAACCAATTACCAATTTTTCTTTCTTATTGGCTATTAAGATCGTAGGTAATATACAGGGTGAAATTGAATTCATGGGCAACCTCTTAAGGGGTCATTATACTCAATCAATTTATTTATTTTCTATCGTTTCTTTATGTCGTATTTCTTTTTATTAGAGCCTTAGAATCATTCCTACACTGTTGACCCCCACGAGAATGAGAAGGCATGAGGATAAACTGATTCTTGACTAGCCCACTAACGTTGTTACGTGACGCCAGTCAGCGACGTAGTAGGTACAGTGGACACAACTGTATCGTTGTCCAGTATTCTGTGCTATTAGGTCACATATTATTGTATAGCACGCTCTATCTATCGTACAGTCTAGGCTTCATAACCCGTATTTACACTATAACGATATTTAGTCCAGTTTTTTTTTAATCTTTGAAAAAAAAAACCCTTGTCCGACCGCGTCCTATAAAATTATGATAATCACCGTAAATATCGTATAGTAATGTTTACGATAGAATATAGAATAGAATATATTTTATTAAGTATAAAATTGGTAAAGTATTAACATAAAATCTTAGAAATAATTTACAAAGGTATCATAATGTTAGATGCCTGTACTAGGATAAACCTGTATCACAGGCGGCATGAGTTCAAACTTTATGGCAATTATAAGGACAATAACATTCGTAACAATATTTAACATTAGAAGTCTTGAAATAATGACAAAATTTAATTATCTAATTTATTCTACAAGGTGCAGTTTTGGATCTGCAAAACATTTTAGGAGGTAATTATGTTAGTGATTCTCGACCCGAATCAACAATAAAATGGGCAGGTATTTTTTTTTCATTTTATTCTTATTTACGGAAATCGGTAAGTGTGAACTCCCCTTTTTAAAACGCGACCAATCTGTACGTGTCCTTAAACTGCGCTTTCACACACACAAACAAACGCAACCGACATTTCTTTCATAAATCCAAAGCACCGCCCGCTCCCTCTCCCCCGCCACGCCCCCGCGGCCATCGCAAACGCATAAATCGGGTCAATTTATTAGTGTATTTGATGACGCCGCGCCGGTATGTGCATACGCTTGCAAATTCCGCCCCTCAAGTGCGCCTTCTCGGGATAGGTACCTACTACCTAGTTGTAAAGATGACGGACCAATACTCCAATGTAGAGTTGGTGGAGATGGTCCGCTTGTATGCCATCAGTGGAGACAATGTATCTCGAGCCATCGAAATGTTCGCGGAGTTATTCCCCAATCGGCAACGTCCCTCACACAGGGTAATGCTGGCTG